>OX352204.1:9342413-10550597 GCA_947086425.1 Xanthorhoe spadicearia | reverse complement strand
TCTCTGAGTACTTACACCGGTTTAAGTGCAAGGAGAGCCCGTCGTGCGTCTGTGACCCAGCGATTAACGAAACGATAGCCCACATACTGTTCGATTGCCCCATATTCGCCCTCAAAAGATACGAAGCCGAGCAGATACTCGAGATTGATATCGAAGTACGAAACGCCAATAAGTTTATTGTAGAAAAAGCATTACGGACTGATTTTATTAAGTACTGTACGGAAATTGTAAGCTTAGTAATAAAAAGAAATAAATAAAATAGGTATAGAAATTATGGTGAATATATATTTAAATATATATAAACTCAGCATAAGTATTTCTTCTTGTGTACTTACTTCATTTATTGTGTTCGTCTGTGCTGTGTGTTTTTCAAAATAAATTCATATTATTATTATTATTATTATTATTTTATTATAAGAAGATGTAAAATAGTTAGTAGTACAATAGTATAAAAACAGTGTAATCAAATAAGATAAGATAGTATAGAATAAGTATGTTAAAATGTAATTGTAATCACTCGTGTAAAACTATGGAATAAAATGTAAAATAGCTAGTAAGACCCTATAGAAATATGTTCAAAAATGATAGAAATAAGAAAGATATAATAAATGTAATCCAAAACCCAGAATCCCACCCCAGTAGCCAGTAAGAAGATAGGTTAGCATGAAAATATTGTAATTAGCAAGAATGAAAAAGAGGACATGAATGAAAGACGAATAGGAAAAGAATGAAATATACGGAATGATACAGAGAAATGGAATGAAAATGTAAGCATGAAAGAGAAACCACAATTTTGGCCCCGTAAGGGCAAGAACACAAAAATAGAAGTAGAAGAAAGTAGTATATAAGAGCTATGATTTTGTCATAGGTAGGTGAACGAGAAAAAAAAAAAAAAAAAAAAAAAAAAACCTAACCTAACCTAACCTAACCTAACCTAACCTAACCTAACCTAACCTAACCTAACCTAACCTAACCTAACCTAACCTAACCTAACCTAACCTAACCTAACCTAACCTAACCTAACCTAACCTAACCTAACCTAACCTAACCTAACCTAACCTAACCTAACCTAACCTAACCTAACCTAACCTAACCTAACCTAACCTAACCTAACCTAACCTAACCTAACCTAACCTAACCTAACCTAACCTAACCTAACCTAACCTAACCTAACCTAACCTAACCTAACCTAACCTAACCTAACCTAACCTAACCTAACCTAACCTAACCTAACCTAACCTAACCTAACCTAACCTAACCTAACCTAACCTAACCTAACCTAACCTAACCTAACCTAACCTAACCTAACCTAACCTAACCTAACCTAACCTAACCTAACCTAACCTAACCTAACCTAACCTAACCTAACCTAACCTAACCTAACCTAACCTAACCTAACCTAACCTAACCTAACCTAACCTAACCTAACCTAACCTAACCTAACCTAACCTAACCTAACCTAACCTAACCTAACCTAACCTAACCTAACCTAACCTAACCTCAGAATTGGCGCCACGGAAATCCGCACCCGCAAACTGAGGCTGGATGAATGCTGTACCGTCTACCAAGCAGAATTGCTTGCACTAGCGGAAGCGACGGGCGAGGCGCTGAAGAGGCTGCAACCCAGCTGCAGCATTTTCAGCGACTCGCGCGCCGCCCTCGAAACGGTCACCAACCTCACTTCCCCCCATCCCCTCGCAGTCCAGATTAGAGACGACATAGCCCGTCTCAATAATCTAGATAAAATACTAAAGCTATTTTGGATAAAGGCTCACGCGGGGATGGAGGGAAATGAGAGAGCTGACGAATTAGCTAAAAGTGCAGCACTGCACTTAAAGGTAAAGGCGAAATACGACAGCTGCCCTGTCTCATTCGCAAAGCGAGAAATCAGAAGAGGATCGCTTTGCGAATGGAACAGCCGCTACGCTGACGCCTCACAAGGCGCAGTCACGAAGACGTTCTTCCCTAATGCAATTAACGCGCACCGCATTATTAAAACAATTGACCTATGCCCTATCACTGCTCAAATATTCACGGGACACGGCGGGTTCTCCTCATACTTGCATCGTTTCAAGTGTAAGGATAGTCCGTCGTGCCCCTGCGACCCCGAGGTGGAAGAGAGCCTGTTACATATTATCACCTGCTGCCCCAGATTTGGTACGGAACGATACGACATAGAAAATAAGATAGGGAAAATTGTAGAAGTAGGTAACTTAGCAAGTATAATAGGTGATATAAATTGTAGAGATAAGTTTTTAGAATATTGTATTAAAATTGTAAGAAAAGTAGCAAAAATGAATAAGTAAAAATAAGGTGCACTATTATATAATCTTAATTATTTAATATGTGTACAATAAATATAAGTAGTTGTATAAATAATGTTAAAACTGTATCATGTAAAATAATAAAGAAAATACCCTGTCTTTAGAATCCTAATAAATTAAGTAATAATAAAAAATGTAGAGTAACTGTAATTAAAGTAAGAATGGGAAGAATGAAAGAAAGATATAGTATGAGGCATGAAAGTGCGAGAGGCATTAAAGCGAGAAATAGTATGAAAGAGTAGCTTGCAAAAAATGTGCCCGGTCACGCCGGGGGAATTAGAAAAAAAAAAAAAAAAAAAAAAAAAAAAAAAAAAAAACCTAACCTAACCTAACCTAACCTAACCTAACCTAACCTAACCTAACCTAACCTAACCTAACCTAACCTAACCTAACCACGCCGGGGAAATTAGAAAAAAAAAAAAAAAAAAAAAAAAAAAAAAAAAAACCTAACCTAACCTAACCTAACCTAACCTTCTTCTTCTTCTTCTTCTTCTTCTTCTTCTTCTTCTTCTTCTTCTTCTTCTTCTTCTTCTTCTTCTTCTTCTTCTTCTTCTTCTTCTTCTTCTTCTTCTTCTTCTTCTTCTTCTTCTTCTTCTTCTTCTTCTTCTTCTTCTTCTTCTTCTTCTTCTTCTTCTTCTTCTTCTTCTTCTTCTTCTTCTTCTTCTTCTTCTTCTTCTTCTTCTTCTTCTTCTTCTTCTTCTTCTTCTTCTTCTTCTTCTTCTTGTTTACCAATCTCGCAAATTGATTCGTTTTTTAAAGTTAATTGTTTTATGGCATGTCAGGTATTTTTGAATTGAAAATTTTTTTTTTTTTTTTGGATTTTTTTTTGATCTTGTTATGGTGTAGGTTTGTGAGTTTTGTTTTATTGTTACTTTTTCTTATTTGTATGTATATTCAATTTAATTCTAGTTCTTCTTTCGGACAAACTGTATTTTTTATTTCATTTTTCGAAAAATTAGTGTCCCTTTGGTGCTGACGGAAGATGTAGTGCTGAGTCAGACCCCTGTGACATTGGCCTAAGTAAACTTTTACATAATTATGTTTTTTTTTTTTTGTGTTTTTTTTTTTTTGTGTTTTGTTGTGTTGTGTCATTGTTACAAATATAATTATCATTTATCATTTAATATTAAAACACAAGAGATAGGCCGCCGAGTTGGCACAAGGGATATTGGAAAACACTTCTTGTACCATACATGGAGGTATCCCTCAGAAGATAAGTTTATGAGTATAATTTGGTGTGACAAAGTTTGAAGTACTAGGTACTTAGTACAGCTATACTCTTTACTAATATTATAAAAAGGTAAAATTTGTTTGTTCGTTTGACGGAGGTAATCTCCGAAACTACTGGGCCGATTTCAAAAATTATTTTACCGATGTGAAGAATGGGCTGTTGGGTAGGTTATAAGCTATATTTTATCCTGGTAGTTCCATTAGTACAACCGTGCAAAGCCAGGACGTGCTGCTAGTTGTTTAATAAACTGCATGAAATGTTAAACTTTAGTTCTCTTGTAGGTACTATTTATAGTTTTCAAGCTTTGAGTGAGATAGCTTTTGCTCCCTCCTTTCTGGCCCCACTCACCTATGAACCTTAGGCTAGCTAGGCATAAGTTTCTTTACTTGTGTTGTGAGGTTTTTATCAGTTAGGTTGGGTGCGGTGAGGTTTACAACAGTTAGGTTTGGTACGGTGAGGTTTCTATCGGTTAGTTTTTGTACAGTGAGGTTTACATCAGTTAGGTTTGGTAAAGTGAGGTTTACACCAGTTAGGTTTGTTATGGTGAGGTTTACAGTTAGGTTTGGTACGGTGAGGTTTTTATTCGCTAGGTTTGGTAAGGTGAGGTTTACACCAGTTAGGGTTGGTCCGGTGAAGTTTTTATCACTTAGGTTTGGTAAGGTGAGGTTTTCATCACTTATGTTTGGTACAGTGAGGTTAACATCACTTTGGTTTATTACGGTGGGGTTTCTGTTTTCCTTTTTGTGGTGTCTTTTAGGACAATTATCTGCAGAACCTACTAACATCCCGTAGCGGGTATTGAACCCGCAATCTCCGCGTTGCAATCGTTCCTTTGTTCACTGCGCCACAGAAGTTGTTAAAATTCTATACTAGGATGAAAAGTTTAAACTTTAGTAAAACTCGAGCTGGAAAATATTATTTCTAAAATGAAAATGTCATCCTAGGGTTCGACATTGACATTAAGTGAGATGACCGAGAGAGTGATCGATCACTCACTGACGGTGTGACATGACAACAAAATCCCCTGACGTTGGCAAATATAAAACATATGACAGACGTCATGCATTTGTTTAATAAAATATAGCCTATCTCGCTGAAAGGAAAGTTTGAATTCTGAGGTGGGATATTTAAATACAATAATTAGACTATTATTTTCCACAAATAGTGAGCGATCGGTTCGAAATCGGATTGAACAAAACTAACTCTAGATACTTATTTAATTATTAGAATAAAAAACTGACAGCGTAATTACGTTGTAAGAACCTACATAATGTAAATGTCATCTAATCGTATGTAATGACATTCGCCATGTCATCCCATCTATCGTCACGTCAGTCAATTTCGTCATGTCAACAAACAAAACGGGTCGGGCGAGTGTATTCGGCGAAGTAGTATAATTAAATAGTCGCTTTTCCGTCTTCCAAAGAAGAATTACGTCCCTATAATAAGTGCAGTAGTAACCAACAGCAACCTACAGCCAGCAGCACGCAGGCGACAAGTGATTCTGCAAGTTTAGCTGCAGGTGCAGTAGGTGGGTACCAATTATTATACACTGTATAACGTCGTTTCTTTGTTCATCAGCAGTAAAGTACTTACTTACCTACACTTAAGTAGTACCTACCTAGAAGTATTTATGATAAGTCCTTTGTCATGCTAATCATTGTCTAATCTATTGTATCTACTTAGGGAGTTTAGTTTCTTCTATACTTAAACTTACTTTCAGTAACCGTAACCAACTTCTCGATTATTTATTTATTTAGTCCACTTACATCTATTTTTACAGGATAGCCCTAATGCAATAAAGAACTGGCTATCTAGATTCATATGTCAATTACATTCAAACATAAAACATTATGTTTCCTCTATGAGATTAGATAAAGTATTATTAGGGTTCCGTTCTATCATATTATTTTATGTTTTATCTTATCAATTGCAAGTATTTAGCTCAGTTTGCTTTAAATACATAAGTATATCAATTTACAATGGAGCTCAAATCATAGAATGGTTGTCCTTGGACTTTGGACAAGGCCTCTTCCAGGGTCTGTCATCCTGTAGGTAGGTAGGTATTGTATGGTTCATGCATGCTCTGCACCAGCCCTTGAGTAGATCATCCTCCCAACGTTCTCTCTTGAGCTGCGGTCCTGTGTTGTGTTGCCATCTCATTGGTGAGAGACCATGTTGGGACATTGTACATTAGTATGTATTACCAAAATATAAATGTTGAAGGTCAATACATACATATTATAGATAGAAGACACCCAGTCACGAAAAAAAAATATCTGTAGAACATACAAACATTTGTTCCGTAGCGGGGATCAAACCCGCATTTTATATTATTAAGAGGTTTACTGGTCTGTACTCTCTGGTACTGTCTGTCTGTACTGGTGGTATGCATTAGGGGGCCGCGGCCTTATCATCGCGGCATTATCAGAATACAGGAGGCCGCGGCACTGTATGAGGCAAGGAGGGGGATTCCCGTGCCGATGCTTAGAGATAGGGAGGTGGAACGGCTCGCTCCGTATGCTCGAATCGGGCACCCGTCGGACCGTACTGAGCTAAACTTCACTAGCCTAGCAGACCAAGACCAGGTAGACACACACAACGCACAAGCAGTCAAAATCTACACCGATGGCAGCAAGATTGAGGGCGAAGTCGGGGCTGCACTATCCATATGGATTGGTGAAGCCGAAACCAAAGCCCTCAAACTTAAGCTGCCATCCTACTGCACCGTCTACCAGGCAGAGCTCCTGGCCATCTGCAGAGCCACGAAAGAGATCACCAAGCGTCCCGAAAGGACGTTTGGAATCTACAGTGACTCAAGGTCGGCGCTGGAAACGCTGACCAATCATGGAGCCCTCCATCCCCTAGCCGTGGAGGCTCGCGAGAACATCTCTGCGAGCAGAATCCAAAACAAAGAAGTCTCTCTGTTTTGGATCAAAGCCCACGCGGGATTGGAGGGCAATGAAAGAGCAGACCAGCTGGCCAAGGAAGCAGCAAGGAACACCAAGCGGCGCCCAGACTACGACATGTGTCCGGTCTCATTTGTCAAGCGACAGATCCGCCTGGAGTCGCTTGACAAATGGAACCACAGGTACCAGTCAGGCGAAACCGCAGGTGTCACCAAGCTGTTCCTCCCGGACGCCATACAAGCGTATCGAATAGTCAGGAAATTCGAGACTACCAACATAATGACCCAGGTACTGACTGGGCACGGTGGGTTCTCTGAGTACTTACACCGGTTTAAGTGCAAGGAGAGCCCGTCGTGCGTCTGTGACCCAGCGATTAACGAAACGATAGCCCACATACTGTTCGATTGCCCCATATTCGCCCTCAAAAGATACGAAGCCGAGCAGATACTCGAGATTGATATCGAAGTACGAAACGCCAATAAGTTTATTGTAGAAAAAGCATTACGGACTGATTTTATTAAGTACTGTACGGAAATTGTAAGCTTAGTAATAAAAAGAAATAAATAAAATAGGTATAGAAATTATGGTGAATATATATTTAAATATATATAAACTCAGCATAAGTATTTCTTCTTGTGTACTTACTTCATTTATTGTGTTCGTCTGTGCTGTGTGTTTTTCAAAATAAATTCATATTATTATTATTATTATTATTATTTTATTATAAGAAGATGTAAAATAGTTAGTAGTACAATAGTATAAAAACAGTGTAATCAAATAAGATAAGATAGTATAGAATAAGTATGTTAAAATGTAATTGTAATCACTCGTGTAAAACTATGGAATAAAATGTAAAATAGCTAGTAAGACCCTATAGAAATATGTTCAAAAATGATAGAAATAAGAAAGATATAATAAATGTAATCCAAAACCCAGAATCCCACCCCAGTAGCCAGTAAGAAGATAGGTTAGCATGAAAATATTGTAATTAGCAAGAATGAAAAAGAGGACATGAATGAAAGACGAATAGGAAAAGAATGAAATATACGGAATGATACAGAGAAATGGAATGAAAATGTAAGCATGAAAGAGAAACCACAATTTTGGCCCCGTAAGGGCAAGAACACAAAAATAGAAGTAGAAGAAAGTAGTATATAAGAGCTATGATTTTGTCATAGGTAGGTGAACGAGAAAAAAAAAAAAAAAAAAAAAAAAAAAACCTAACCTAACCTAACCTAACCTAACCTAACCTAACCTAACCTAACCTAACCTAACCTAACCTAACCTAACCTAACCTAACCTAACCTAACCTAACCTAACCTAACCTAACCTAACCTAACCTAACCTAACCTAACCTAACCTAACCTAACCTAACCTAACCTAACCTAACCTAACCTAACCTAACCTAACCTAACCTAACCTAACCTAACCTAACCTAACCTAACCTAACCTAACCTAACCTAACCTAACCTAACCTAACCTAACCTAACCTAACCTAACCTAACCTAACCTAACCTAACCTAACCTAACCTAACCTAACCTAACCTAACCTAACCTAACCTAACCTAACCTAACCTAACCTAACCTAACCTAACCTAACCTAACCTAACCTAACCTAACCTAACCTAACCTAACCTAACCTAACCTAACCTAACCTAACCTAACCTAACCTAACCTAACCTAACCTAACCTAACCTAACCTAACCTAACCTAACCTAACCTAACCTAACCTAACCTAACCTAACCTAACCTAACCTAACCTAACCTAACCTAACCTAACCTAACCTAACCTAACCTAACCTAACCTAACCTAACCTCAGAATTGGCGCCACGGAAATCCGCACCCGCAAACTGAGGCTGGATGAATGCTGTACCGTCTACCAAGCAGAATTGCTTGCACTAGCGGAAGCGACGGGCGAGGCGCTGAAGAGGCTGCAACCCAGCTGCAGCATTTTCAGCGACTCGCGCGCCGCCCTCGAAACGGTCACCAACCTCACTTCCCCCCATCCCCTCGCAGTCCAGATTAGAGACGACATAGCCCGTCTCAATAATCTAGATAAAATACTAAAGCTATTTTGGATAAAGGCTCACGCGGGGATGGAGGGAAATGAGAGAGCTGACGAATTAGCTAAAAGTGCAGCACTGCACTTAAAGGTAAAGGCGAAATACGACAGCTGCCCTGTCTCATTCGCAAAGCGAGAAATCAGAAGAGGATCGCTTTGCGAATGGAACAGCCGCTACGCTGACGCCTCACAAGGCGCAGTCACGAAGACGTTCTTCCCTAATGCAATTAACGCGCACCGCATTATTAAAACAATTGACCTATGCCCTATCACTGCTCAAATATTCACGGGACACGGCGGGTTCTCCTCATACTTGCATCGTTTCAAGTGTAAGGATAGTCCGTCGTGCCCCTGCGACCCCGAGGTGGAAGAGAGCCTGTTACATATTATCACCTGCTGCCCCAGATTTGGTACGGAACGATACGACATAGAAAATAAGATAGGGAAAATTGTAGAAGTAGGTAACTTAGCAAGTATAATAGGTGATATAAATTGTAGAGATAAGTTTTTAGAATATTGTATTAAAATTGTAAGAAAAGTAGCAAAAATGAATAAGTAAAAATAAGGTGCACTATTATATAATCTTAATTATTTAATATGTGTACAATAAATATAAGTAGTTGTATAAATAATGTTAAAACTGTATCATGTAAAATAATAAAGAAAATACCCTGTCTTTAGAATCCTAATAAATTAAGTAATAATAAAAAATGTAGAGTAACTGTAATTAAAGTAAGAATGGGAAGAATGAAAGAAAGATATAGTATGAGGCATGAAAGTGCGAGAGGCATTAAAGCGAGAAATAGTATGAAAGAGTAGCTTGCAAAAAATGTGCCCGGTCACGCCGGGGGAATTAGAAAAAAAAAAAAAAAAAAAAAAAAAAAAAAAAAAAAAAAACCTAACCTAACCTAACCTAACCTAACCTAACCTAACCTAACCTAACCTAACCTAACCTAACCACGCCGGGGAAATTAGAAAAAAAAAAAAAAAAAAAAAAAAAAAAAAAAAAAAAACCTAACCTAACCTAACCTAACCTAACCTTCTTCTTCTTCTTCTTCTTCTTCTTCTTCTTCTTCTTCTTCTTCTTCTTCTTCTTCTTCTTCTTCTTCTTCTTCTTCTTCTTCTTCTTCTTCTTCTTCTTCTTCTTCTTCTTCTTCTTCTTCTTCTTCTTCTTCTTCTTCTTCTTCTTCTTCTTCTTCTTCTTCTTCTTCTTCTTCTTCTTCTTGTTTACCAATCTCGCAAATTGATTCGTTTTTTAAAGTTAATTGTTTTATGGCATGTCAGGTATTTTTGAATTGAAAATTTTTTTTTTTTTTTTGGATTTTTTTTTGATCTTGTTATGGTGTAGGTTTGTGAGTTTTGTTTTATTGTTACTTTTTCTTATTTGTATGTATATTCAATTTAATTCTAGTTCTTCTTTCGGACAAACTGTATTTTTTATTTCATTTTTCGAAAAATTAGTGTCCCTTTGGTGCTGACGGAAGATGTAGTGCTGAGTCAGACCCCTGTGACATTGGCCTAAGTAAACTTTTACATAATTATGTTTTTTTTTTTTTGTGTTTTTTTTTTTTTGTGTTTTGTTGTGTTGTGTCATTGTTACAAATATAATTATCATTTATCATTTAATATTAAAACACAAGAGATAGGCCGCCGAGTTGGCACAAGGGATATTGGAAAACACTTCTTGTACCATACATGGAGGTATCCCTCAGAAGATAAGTTTATGAGTATAATTTGGTGTGACAAAGTTTGAAGTACTAGGTACTTAGTACAGCTATACTCTTTACTAATATTATAAAAAGGTAAAATTTGTTTGTTCGTTTGACGGAGGTAATCTCCGAAACTACTGGGCCGATTTCAAAAATTATTTTACCGATGTGAAGAATGGGCTGTTGGGTAGGTTATAAGCTATATTTTATCCTGGTAGTTCCATTAGTACAACCGTGCAAAGCCAGGACGTGCTGCTAGTTGTTTAATAAACTGCATGAAATGTTAAACTTTAGTTCTCTTGTAGGTACTATTTATAGTTTTCAAGCTTTGAGTGAGATAGCTTTTGCTCCCTCCTTTCTGGCCCCACTCACCTATGAACCTTAGGCTAGCTAGGCATAAGTTTCTTTACTTGTGTTGTGAGGTTTTTATCAGTTAGGTTGGGTGCGGTGAGGTTTACAACAGTTAGGTTTGGTACGGTGAGGTTTCTATCGGTTAGTTTTTGTACAGTGAGGTTTACATCAGTTAGGTTTGGTAAAGTGAGGTTTACACCAGTTAGGTTTGTTATGGTGAGGTTTACAGTTAGGTTTGGTACGGTGAGGTTTTTATTCGCTAGGTTTGGTAAGGTGAGGTTTACACCAGTTAGGGTTGGTCCGGTGAAGTTTTTATCACTTAGGTTTGGTAAGGTGAGGTTTTCATCACTTATGTTTGGTACAGTGAGGTTAACATCACTTTGGTTTATTACGGTGGGGTTTCTGTTTTCCTTTTTGTGGTGTCTTTTAGGACAATTATCTGCAGAACCTACTAACATCCCGTAGCGGGTATTGAACCCGCAATCTCCGCGTTGCAATCGTTCCTTTGTTCACTGCGCCACAGAAGTTGTTAAAATTCTATACTAGGATGAAAAGTTTAAACTTTAGTAAAACTCGAGCTGGAAAATATTATTTCTAAAATGAAAATGTCATCCTAGGGTTCGACATTGACATTAAGTGAGATGACCGAGAGAGTGATCGATCACTCACTGACGGTGTGACATGACAACAAAATCCCCTGACGTTGGCAAATATAAAACATATGACAGACGTCATGCATTTGTTTAATAAAATATAGCCTATCTCGCTGAAAGGAAAGTTTGAATTCTGAGGTGGGATATTTAAATACAATAATTAGACTATTATTTTCCACAAATAGTGAGCGATCGGTTCGAAATCGGATTGAACAAAACTAACTCTAGATACTTATTTAATTATTAGAATAAAAAACTGACAGCGTAATTACGTTGTAAGAACCTACATAATGTAAATGTCATCTAATCGTATGTAATGACATTCGCCATGTCATCCCATCTATCGTCACGTCAGTCAATTTCGTCATGTCAACAAACAAAACGGGTCGGGCGAGTGTATTCGGCGAAGTAGTATAATTAAATAGTCGCTTTTCCGTCTTCCAAAGAAGAATTACGTCCCTATAATAAGTGCAGTAGTAACCAACAGCAACCTACAGCCAGCAGCACGCAGGCGACAAGTGATTCTGCAAGTTTAGCTGCAGGTGCAGTAGGTGGGTACCAATTATTATACACTGTATAACGTCGTTTCTTTGTTCATCAGCAGTAAAGTACTTACTTACCTACACTTAAGTAGTACCTACCTAGAAGTATTTATGATAAGTCCTTTGTCATGCTAATCATTGTCTAATCTATTGTATCTACTTAGGGAGTTTAGTTTCTTCTATACTTAAACTTACTTTCAGTAACCGTAACCAACTTCTCGATTATTTATTTATTTAGTCCACTTACATCTATTTTTACAGGATAGCCCTAATGCAATAAAGAACTGGCTATCTAGATTCATATGTCAATTACATTCAAACATAAAACATTATGTTTCCTCTATGAGATTAGATAAAGTATTATTAGGGTTCCGTTCTATCATATTATTTTATGTTTTATCTTATCAATTGCAAGTATTTAGCTCAGTTTGCTTTAAATACATAAGTATATCAATTTACAATGGAGCTCAAATCATAGAATGGTTGTCCTTGGACTTTGGACAAGGCCTCTTCCAGGGTCTGTCATCCTGTAGGTAGGTAGGTATTGTATGGTTCATGCATGCTCTGCGCCAGCCCTTGAGTAGATCATCCTCCCAACGTTCTCTCTTGAGCTGCGGTCCTGTGTTGTGTTGCCATCTCATTGGTGAGAGACCATGTTGGGACATTGTACATTAGTATGTATTACCAAAATATAAATGTTGAAGGTCAATACATACATATTATAGATAGAAGACACCCAGTCACGAAAAAAAAATATCTGTAGAACATACAAACATTTGTTCCGTAGCGGGGATCAAACCCGCATTTTATATTATTAAGAGGTTTACTGGTCTGTACTCTCTGGTACTGTCTGTCTGTACTGGTGGTATGCATTAGGGGGCCAGCATTAGTGCCTAGTTTTTTTATAGCAATCTAAATAGTCAAGCTTCAGTGCGAAGCCAGTATAATTAAGTAGGTAAGTACTATAAAGGTATTAGGCTCTTAGCTATTAGGCTATTAGGCTCGACAACTGGCTACAATCTGGCAAATCGGTGCTCAAAAGAATTAACTAAACATAGACTAAAAAGACTATTCCAACACTGTATGATATACATACCAGCAGTAGCTGCTCGTCTATCAATTCAAAATAAATAAAAAAAATATTACGAAACATATTCTGGATTCTTAACATCAGGCATGGGTTAAACTTTAATATAGTCACATTCAGCATATATTTTATTAAGTGTATGGCGATCAGGCCCAGTATTATCGTTGTTCATTTATATATAGGAGATCCAACAGCTTTCATAAATCAAAAATAATAATGGGTTAGCTGCAGGAAGCAAATTAAAGGTTCTCGCGATAATACTACAGGATAGACTAACATTAATTGTTGAACTTTCATGAAATTGTTGATTGAATGTAGCTTTTTATAAACCAGAGTTATAATAAATGTAATGAATGTGCAGACTGATGGTAACGTCTGCATCGTGTCACGTTGCAGTCTGCAGTCGGCGGCGGGCGTCATGTCGGTGGTGGTGCACGGCGCGGCGGTGTCGCTGGTGGGCGAGGTGAACGCGGCGCACTACCAGGCGCTGGTGGTGGTGACCGGCGCGGGCGGCGCGCTGCCGCAGGCGCTGGAGGACTTCGTGCTCGACGCGCACACCCTCGACCCCGCGCTGCACACGGTACTACACCCTCACCTCCCCGCCCCGCTCCCCCCGCCACCCCCCGCCCGCTCTCACCGCGTGTGCGTGTTCCAGACGGTGGGGCTGCTGCGCTGCGGGCGCGTGTCGGGCGAGCGCCTGGTGCTGGCGCCGGTGGGCCCGCTCACACCCTACCACGACGTCAGGTACCCACCGGGCGGCGGGACGTCATCTGAAGGATGATATCGTGTAAGGTCTCGAGGGTGAGGTCGGAACGTATGTGCGGGTCTGTTCCCCAGGAGCGTGGGCGAGGCGATGCGGGCGGGCGTGGAGCGCGCGCTGGCGGCGGGCTGCCGGCGCGTGTGCGTGGCGCTGCCGGCCGCGCCGCGCTTCCCGCGCGCGCCGCTCGTCGCGCTGCTCGCCGCGCTCGAGGCCATCTACATCGTACGTAGAGCGCCCCCACCCCGGTCCCTTCTGGCCGTCCGCCTGCCGCTGACCGTCACGGGTCCGTTTCAGCCGCTGCAGATCCGCGAGTCGTTCCCCGAGGCGGCGGCGGCGCGTGCCGTGTCCGCGCTCGGCGTCTACGCGGAGGGGCTGCAGCTGGACGCGCCCGCGCTGCTGCTCAACGCCGCCGCGCTCGAGACGGCACGGTGAGCCCGGAGCCCCTCCTCCTCCCCCCCCCTACCCCCCTCCGCTGGCGATCGCTGACGTGCGTGTGTTGCAGCGGCGTAGCGCGCGACGTGGGCGGCGCTGATCCGGAGCGGATGACGCCGCTGGCGATGCTGGAGACGGCGCGCGAGGTGTTCTCGGAGGAGCCGCGCGTCACCGTGCGCGCCGTGACGGACCGCGCCGAGCTGGAGGCGCGCTACCCGCTGTTCGCGGCGGTGGACCGCGCCGCCGCCTCCGTGCCGCGCCACAGAGGTGAGCCCGCGCCTGTCTCCCCCCCTCTCCCCCCCCTCTCCGTGTGCCCCGCTCGCCTCACGCTCCCGCTCCATGTTTCAGGCTGCGTGGTGTTCCTGGAGTACACGCCCGAGACGCACGAGGAGACGGTGATGCTGGTCGGCAAGGTGAGCGTCGCTCGCCTCCCCTCCGGCGGCAGGCGGCAGGCGGCAGGGGAGGCGGCGACTGACGGTTGTGTGTGTGCGTGCAGGGCGTGACGTACGACACCGGCGGGTGCGACGTGAAGGCGGGCGGCGCGATGGCCGGCATGAGCCGCGACAAGTGCGGCGCGGCGGCGGTGCTCGGCTTCGTGCGGGCGGCGGCCGCGCTGCGAGCGCCCGTGCGGGTGCTGGCCGCGCTCGCCGCCGTGCGCAACTCTATCGGCGAGGAGGCGTACGTGGCGGACGAGCTGCTCCGCACGCGCACCGGCCGCTCCCTGCGCGTCGGCAACACCGACGCCGAGGGACGCATGGCGATGGCGGACCTGCTAGCCGAGGTGAGTCTGCGCTCCCACCGACATGCGTCCCCGCTCGTATCTACATCTCACGGATCTCATCGCTTCAGATGGTGGAGCGCGCCGCGCACGAGAGGAACCCGCACCTGTACACGGTGGCGACGCTCACGGGGCACGCGCACCGCGCGCTCGGACCCTACTCCGCGGTGCTGGACAACCACGCGGCCAGGTGAGTCCCCTCCCTCTCCTCCTCTGTCCCCGGGGCGCTAGGGTGCCGGGGTACATGTGTGTGTGTGTGTGTGCAGGGAGGTGGGTCACGCGGCGCGGCTGGCGGCGGCGGGGCTGGCGCTGGGCGAGCCGGCGGAGGTGAGCACGGTGCGGCGCGAGGACCTGGCGGCGCACGCGGGGCGCGCCCCCTTCGAGGAGCTGCACCAGGCGGACAGCCGGCCCAGCACGGCGGTGTCGCGCGGCCACCAGGGGCCCGCCGCCTTCCTGCTGCTGGCGGCGGGCCTGGAGGCCCCCGCCGCGCCCCGCTACACGCACCTCGACGTGGCGGGCAGCGCGGGCGACCTGCCGGCGCCCCCCACCGCCGCGCCGCTGCTGGCGCTCGCCGCGCTACATCTGCTGCCCGGAGACAAGTGATCCGACCGGAACCACTCCCCACTGCGCATAATATTTACTTACGGATGTTTATTTTTATAGCATTTTTATTCAGATTTTCTGAGCTGTCTATCTTCCGAAGGGTTTTGGATTTTCGGAAGGAATTGCATAATAATCTACACTTTGATTAAAAAGTAAGTAAGTGTACAAAATGGCTTATTTTATTTCTAAAGAATACCCTCAGCCTCTACATAGGATAGAGCAGCGCTATAGGCGTTCCAGAAATTAATTAGTCTACAGTAATTTGAAAAACTAACTCTGCATAGACTGAGGTCTTATGTACGATAACTCATGTTTTATACACCACATCAGCACCAATGTCCTAAAAAAGTGGAGTTTCTCAATGGGACTGTAATTTAATTATCTTTGTTACCTAAGAACTTTTGGCTTAGTTCAGAAATGCCCTACGGAAATCCCCTTCGAAGGGAATTTTTAGGGGGTAGATTGAGGACCTAAGTCATAAATAAAAAAGGCACCTCATAAGTGCAGAAAATTGCACTCTTACAAAACTTAAGTCTAGGTATTTAATATTTTTGTAATGTACTGTACTGGTAATAGTTAAAATCTCCCATTACCAATTCCATCGCCGTTTTTATGATCTTTAAATTTTTCCCACACTTAATACGCTTTTCTACCAGATGGGAACTCACTTGAATTTTTAGAGTAGGTTAATTCAAAATAGTATCTATTGGTACTCGCGCCTGCAGGGAACAGTAAAGCAAACGAAGATTATAAAAAACACTGTCTTTATTTCGTTTCTATCAAAAGAAATTCGACCCACCTTCTCGTCGTTCATCGTATAATCTATCGTTATGTATAATTATGTACAATATCGAATGTATAAACATGTATAAGGTCGAGTGCGAGGAGAGGGTAGGTGCGGGAGTGGGTAGGTAGGGGGGTAGGGGGGTCAGCGCGGCGGCGGCGGGCGCGGCTTGGCCGTCGCGTACGCGATCTCAGAGAGGCGCACGTCGATGGGCGCGCGCTCGTCGTAGAGCGTCGGCGCCTGCAGGATGATGCCGGCCGAGCCCACCACCACGGCCAGCGTGAAGATCCACAGGAACAGCCGATCCAGCACCATCGCCACGTACTTCCAGTCCTCCTTCACCTGCAACCGAGCCGCCCGCCGAGTCACTCCCGTCCGTCGTCTCCCTCCCTCTCCCTCTCCCTCAGAGCGCGGCGGGCGCACGGCGCACACTCACCCTCGTGGACTCCTCCTCCTTGCGCGTCTGGTCGGCGATGTAGTTGATGCCGTCGATGGCCTTGTGCAGCTCGGGGCAGCGGTGCCAGCGCCGCAGCGCCTCGCAGAGCGCGGGCGCCTCGTGCGCGCGACACGCGCCGCACGCGCCCGCCGCCGCCGCCTCGCCCTCCGCCTCCTCCCACGGCGTCGCGGCCGCCAGCCCCGCGCTGCAACACACCCGCACCCGTGTGACGTCTCCGACCTCCGCCTCGCCCGCGCCGCGCGCGCTCCCCGAGAGAGAGGTAGGTACGGGTACTCACAAGCGGCTCCGGTGCGGGTCCAGCCGGTAGTGCGGCCGGCGCATCACCAGCAGGCGAGGCAGCACGTGGATGAAGACGCGCCGCACCCACGGCGCCATCGTGTGCGTCTGCGGCGACCGGAAGTGCACGTTCAGCACCACCACCGTCACGCAGATGCTGCAACATCCGACACGAGCGAGGATCGATCGCTGAACTCCTGCCGCCCCCCGCTTCCTGCCCCCACCCCCCATCCCTCGGGCCGCCCTCTCACCTGAACGTATCCAGGATCATCGTGAAGAGCACGAACTTGCCGAGCAGCGGCACCACCAGCGACGTCGGCGGGATGATCTCCGCCAGCAGCAGGAAGAACACGGTCAGCGACAGCAGGATCGAGATGGACAGCGACACCTGCGAGCGAGAGGACCCGACGAGGTAACGTAGCCGTGAGGAGCGAGAGATATAAGAGAGCGGGTCGAGACTCACCTTCTCGCCGCTGTCGGAGGGCAGGTAGAACACTAGCACCGTGAGGAAGGAGATGCCCATGCAGGGGATGATCAGATTGACGGTGTAGAAGAGCGTCTTGCGTCGCATCGTTATGTTGAACGTGATGTCCAGGTAGGGCTCGTCGCAGCACGTGTAGAACTTCTCGTTCCTGCAACACAGGCGGACGATGAGCGGGGTGATGGGCGGAGTGGTCGAGACGGAGAGGGGGGGAGCGAGACGAAGGCTCACCTGACGGCTGGCACCTCGAGGATGTCCCACTCGACGGAGGTGTAGAACTCGGAGAGGTCGACGCCGAGCTCCACCACGTTGGTGCCGCGCGCCTCGTCGATATGCCGCAGGTCCACCTGCAACAGAAGCGCGCGCGTCACTCTCTGTGCTCCGGGACCGAGAGGGCCCGGGAGAGGATGCGGAGACATACGCTCACCTGGAAGCCGTCGTAGGTCCAGGAGCCGAACTTCATGACGCAAGTCTGCTGGTCGAAGGGGAAGTACTCGACGTCGATCTCGCAGGAAGACTTGTAGATGGCGGGGGGGCGCCACTCCACGCGGCCCGTGTAGTTGAGCGTCGCCTTCGTCGCCAGCGTCACCTCGAAGTTGCCGTCCGCACTGCGCACATCCACCAACGAATCTCAGCCGAGCTATTTAAGTATCTAATCGGTCGAAGCGTGGAAGCGGGGTGAAATGAGCCCGCCGGTGGACGTGACGACGATGCGATGGAAAGGCACGTGCAATGAGCGGGGGCGGTGCGGTGCGGTGCGGGTGCGGGAGTGGGGTAGCGCGACTGACTTGTTGTAGAGCACGATGTCTGGCCGCCAGATGTGGTCGGAGGGCACGTGCAGCATCTCCACGCCGCCGTACTCGCGCGGCTCCCACGACAGCTTGTAGTCGAACCAGCTCTACACGGCGGAACACACAATCGACACACATTACTTTTACAACACCTACGAGTAGGTGCATTGCATGGGGACTCGATCGACACATTCATCTTAAGAAAGTGGCCAAATAAAAAATTAAAGACTTCAATTTAGTGAGAAGAGAACAATTTCTCACCTGTTCTACCCATAAGTTGGTCGTCATAATCTGATTCTTGAGGTTCTGTGAACAACATAGGCACAGTAGGTAAATGCATACCTATCATCACAATAAATTATAACTAAGTACCCAGATACGTCATGGTAAGGTTTTAAGTCTCGTTATTAAAATATTTCAAATGAGGAGTGAGAGGAAAAGGTCTAAATTCCAAAGCGAAGTCAAGTCCTCCTTTACTAGCGCTTTCTTTAAGAAACCTATCATTGCAATGATCCGCTGTGGAGTCAGTCAGACATGAGAGAGGTAGGTTAGAAGTTGCATGGGATGGGACTAGCGACTGACGACTGAGGAGTGACGACTGACCACATCTATGAGCTGGCTGAGCTTGAGCTTGATGCGCACGGTGAGCGCGTCGCTGACGTTGAGCACGGGCCGCACCAGCTTGTTGTAGTTGCTGAGCAGGTCGTCGTACAGCCGCTTGGCGTCCGGGTTCCCCGCGCACCCTGCCGACAAACCTGCCGTTACCTGTACCTACCTTACCTATCTACCATTCTACCTAGATATACCTACTATCACATCCGGCTGCAACTTCTGCAACGTTCATAGAGTTCTTCTCATTTTATTAGGTAAAGTCTTAAGTAGGTATATTTTTTGCCAGAGGGCCCATAATTATTCAAATATGGCATAGGTGATGGTGATGGTGACAGATAAACTCCATCACAAATTAAAAACTTGCCAGAGCATAGAGCTGAATTTTTAAATAGTTAAAAGAAGAGATAGGAAGCGAGCAACCGAAATAGGGGTTGGTAGGTAGGTTAGATACCTATACTTCATTTCTTGAATCGAGCTAATAGGAACAAAAATAAACGCACGTGATTGGTGGTGGATATAGGCAACCCGTGCCAAAATATATTTCGTCATTATTTACAACCAAACAAAGAAAGTGGCAGCCTGATCTCTGAGGTAGGTACTGAATAGCTAGGTAGGTAATGTTATGGATGTTAGTGTTAGCACTCAACTCACCGACGAGCGAGAGTGCGAGGGCGAGCGCGAGCAGCAGGTGCGCCGCGGGCGGGAGCGTGGCGGCGGCGGCGCGGCGCGGCGGCGGCGGCGGCATGTCGCGCCACGCATGGCGTCAGCGCATCGCACGCAGCCCGCGTGTCGGCGCGCCCAGCCCACCACAACGCACACTGCACTCTGCACTCTGCACTCTGCACTGTACACGACGACGTCCGCTGTCTCTGCACACGGTCACTTCGCTATGCTTTTATTTATTTACGAACTGCACTGCACTTGGACCGTCTCGACAGGTGACAAATAACCTGGTCCGACGGCCGCTTTGTTTGAGTTAGCTGATGAATCGGATCGATGAAGAGTGAGGTTCGCTTGGACTGTCCGGTGACCGTCTGGACACGATGATGGTGCCCTAATAGGGTGGGGTATTTATGTTATGATCGTAAACATGTAAACGATTCTAAACGTATTTAATTTACTTAGGTACTATGTCTGTAGTCTGTACTGTACCAACCAAACTTAGTGGAGTTACCTACGGCTACGATCCTATCGAGTAATTGTGACGGATCAGGAGGCTCACTATGACGTATTATTAACCTGTGGAGTTCCCATAGACGCTGTCGGTGACCCCATAGACTAAGACATGGGTGGTAGAGACACGCAAAGGCTTAAACAATACAGTTTAGGTGCGCTAAATATGTAATTAAGTAGGTACCTACCTAAGCTACTTACATACCATCATAATTGATACTGTTTCCTCGGATTACTGTTATTTTGGATCACAACAATGTGATACAAGTTAGACAATCGGAAGGCCGGACAAGCTTAGGGATTGGTACGAGTCAAGTGCACAAAATCGTCCGTTAAAATTTGGCGGTCTTCAGCTTTGTGCCCTGTGGATACCTCATAATTCAGAAGGCCCTTGAAGAAGTCGCTAAACACGAGTGGGCAAAGTGATTTTCTCAGTGTTTATATCGGATGCAGCGATGTAGGTATTGACGTGAATGAACACTATTTTGAAAAGATAAAATAAAGCTAAAAGCTTGTTAATTTAATCAGTTTTTGATTTTATAAAGACTTTCAGTTTGACCCTCGTAGGTACCTGTTCCAGGGAAAGAATCGGGCAAGAACCTGGTGATTAGGGCCTAGCTTTTTTTAAAGCTGGCTTAACAATCTGAATGATTAAGCTTCAGTGGGAACTGGGAAATTAGTCAAACAAAGTAAGGCATGTCAGCGCATTAAAAGTAATAAAATTGTAAATTAACAAGATTAGGTATACTTATTACGAGAATTGACCTGTCTGTGGCAACATTTATAGCTCCTAAACGAATTGAACGATTTGAATGGAGTTTTATTATTAAAAATCAGGTTTTCTAGCGGTGGTTCTTGTAAAGAGAAGGTTTATTATTGTTAAAATCGGTGTACGTACGAGTAGGTACATAACATGTGTATGAGGATTGCAAGTAGGAATGAAAAATGAAATGGTTCCAAACATACCTCTAAGATTTAAAGATGTTTTTACATATTTCAAATTAGAGGAAATGATGTGTAGAAATGTGTTATGGGTCTGGGGCATGACCGAATGTCAGGGGTAATTAAAATGTTTTATTTTTAGGGTGTAGGAACTTGTATTGGAACAGGCAATAGAGTCACCTAGCTTATACTCGTACACTGTACGTTTTTGAGTGATCCTTGAGGTCCTACGAAATAAACATAATTTTCTTGCTTTCTTTCTCAAAAACTTGTTATTTATAGGTACCTAGGTACACCCAGATAAATGTACCTACCAAGGTATTATTTAGCACAAGTTGTGCAAGTGCATTAAATTGTTCTCTCTCTCTGCCCGAAATGGATCAAATCAGAGGATTTTTCTAAAAAAATTAAAGTCCATCGGTACCTACATAATATATTTAACTAATGTATCGATAAGAAACTCACTCGTGCATTTTCTAGGTACTTAATTGATATTGTAATTATTAACAAAATTAATGAATTAAATATTCTTGAATGTCGATCAAGTCGATGCGATGGTTCTAGTAGAGGCCTTACCCTCTGGCAAATGTACCCCCAACTTAACAGTGTGTAGTGCTCGGTCGGGAGTTCGGGACCACACCGCGAGTCGCTGTTAGAATTAATGCAAGGACAAGGACATGCAAAATTTGCTTTCTGTAGTAATTTATTGAGATCGGTGAGATCTTTTAGGCTCGCCTTTGTATATTATGTACTTTTTATCTTAGGTAATTAATTGTTTTCTTGTGTAGATAATAAATAATACAATACAAGATGCGACAGCGTAATTTTGTTTCATTGAAATTGAGTTAATCCGGAATTCCGGACGTTACGGGGGGCAGACAACCTGCACTAATAGGTGGTTGCGCTCAGTATCTCTATCGAAGGTGCATCTGATGAAAGTCTATGTTTGGAGGCGCAGGCGGCCCTCTCAGCAGGCACAGGGGCGACCCACAGAGAGATTGATGGCGAACCATCGCATCGGTCGCAGCGCACCGCAGCCGGAGCGGCGGGCTGGTGCGGGGCGCGCCTGCGAGCCATCCATCACGGTCCACGGTCACACGGCACTTGACTCATCACACGGGAGCTAACTACCAGAGAGGCGGCGCGGGGCGGACGCAGCTGCACCGTCCGGGGTCCGGCGGGCGACGCGGCGGGCGGCGCGGCGCAGAGTGACGCGCGGGCGAGCGAGGCGGACGCGCGCACACTACTGACAGTGCCACCCTGCCGCCGCCGCCGCGCCGCGCCCGTCCCGTCCCGTCGCACCATCGCATTCTGATCGGAACAAACTTTAAGGCGGCTCTCCACAATGGGCCATGATGGGCGATTACACGCGAGCACGATCGTGTAGAAGGGCTACTTGTCTGTAGTCGCCCATCATGGTCCTTAATGGTCGTCATGATCGCGGCGATCGGTGACTTGTCGGTTTTTTGGGCACGCATCAAAGGGAATGGCTTGTAGTTGCCTGCGCGTGCCTACACGATGGCCGATCATTCATTTCACCGGAGGACAGCGAGCCGTGTAAATAATTAATTATAATATTAATATTAATTATTAATTATTATATTATTATATTATTAATTATTATAATATTATTTAATATATTAAATAATAAATAATAGTAAATTAATGGTAGCTGCAGCTATAACCTCCACGTCCATCTTGAAGGCTTGCCGCTCAATAAATGATCACGGACGATCGTGTGGATGCTTGCACAATGATCGGGACAATCACTTGCCGATCACAGACGATCAACGAGTGTCGATCATGGCCCATATCATGGTCCTTAATGGTCGTCATGATCGCGGCGATCGGTGACTTGTCGGTTTTTTGGGCACGCATCAAAGGGAATGGCTTGTAGTTGCCTGCGCGTGCCTACACGATGGCCGATCATTCATTTCACCGGAGGACAGCGAGCCGTGTAAATAATTAATTATAATATTAATATTAATTATTATTTATTATATTATTATATTATTAATTATTATTAATTATTATAATATTATTTAATATATTAAATAATAAATAATAGTAAATTAATGGTAGCTGCAGCTATAACCTCCACGTCCATCTTGAAGGCTTGCCGCTCAATAAATGATCACGGACGATCGTGTGGATGCTTGCACAATGATCGGGACGATCACTTGCCGATCACAGACGATCAACGAGTGTCGATCATGGCCCATTGTGTAGAGGAGCCATTATACTTTCAAAGCTTCTGCTGAGTTCCTCCTTAATTATTAAAGCGGCCGATTTCCTCTTGTGAAAGCCTCCATGGAGAATTGAACCGCTTGGTACATGGAACCTCTCTCTATGGAAACTGAAATCATGAAAACACGCTTTCTTTTAATCTTTACAAGCATTACTGGAACCACTTATAACTTATACCTTCACGGTGCTATAAGGTGTTGAAGATTACGAATCTAAATACTTACGAAGAAAGGATTGAGGAGGTATATCTCAAAAGAATCATAACAGTTTCAATTATACAGACTACCTAACCAACTTACCCAAACTGTAAATCATTGAAACAGACATTATTTACGAAGTCTGTTTGCTTTTACTTTCTCTAAGTACTTACTGTAGATAGAAGCTCTATAAAGTTTCTGTGTGTGACAATAGGAATCGATACTGAAACTTATATTGAAGACGAAACAGTAAATACTAAGTTCTGGCTAATATTCTATTCTAGCTCATGGATAGGTACAGGTACGTTGGCATTAACATTTTCATTTCTAAGAGCGTGATTGGGCAGTGGAGTAGCGGCACTTCCGCATTTCGTTCGCGCTTGACGTAACGTGAACCCACGAAATGAGAAATTTCATGCTTTAATAAAGCGAAAGAAGGCTTCGTTGTTTGCGTTCTTCCATCCGCGCGAAGCCGCGGGCTGGCGCGGGCGGGGACTTTGGTTCCATCATCATCCTCATCTACCCGCTCTCTACCGACTGCTGAAATCGGCAGGCCGCTAAAGCTGGTTACTTCTATTCAGGTAAAGTAGATATTAATCAGCGGCTCCTATTGTTTGTGTGTCTTATTTTAGGAAACTTACGCTTAGCCGACATGTAATGTCATATTCTGTGGTCATATTGATAAGCAAGATATCAGATATGTACGTAAATTGTGCAGCAAATCGTGTGTTTATCGATTTGTTTTGTTTTTGGTAGTGAGTTGTATCGGAGGAACGCTGGGGCCGAGTTGTAGTGCGCGTGAGGCGCCGGGAGCTGACGTGTTTGCATAACATCGAGGGTCAAGGGTGGAAGTCCGGATATTAGGGCGGGAGGAGCGCGGGGAGGGTCCCGCATGATGAATGACACCGCGAGGGTACCTGCCCCGTCTAGGGACCACCCTGTACTCCGTTAGAAGTATCAATTACTCTCAAGAGATTTTAGCCGATCTGCGCGCCGGCGGCGGCTGGAGCCACCTCGACTGATACGGTCACACGATCTCAATTCGATGAGGGACCGACTCAAGTCCAATTGTTCCTCCGTTGCGGGCGACCGACACTCTTCATTACTCGTAGAATGAACAATAAGCTAAACGATAACGATCAGATGTGAAATAAGCGAAAAGGCCAAAAGAGCCGCTACGTGGACGTTAAGTTTTATCGTTTCGCTTTAAAGGTAATCAAAGGGAATGTTTCATGAATGAGTTATAAGATCACGGGCGCGGCGCGGGGCGCTACAGAATCAAAAATTTATGTTTTTTAATTCCTCCCATTCCCATCATATAGCCAAACTAAAAACTTCTATTTACCTACTACTAATAAAAATATAGCCTTAACCAAAAAAAAATTTACAGTAAGTATTTGTTTTTGTTTTTTAATTAAATGTTACTTAGTTCGGTGTTTCTGTTGACATAGGCCTCCTCCAACTGTTTCCATTGCACTCTGTCTATTGCTTCTCTGGTCCAGTACTACTATAAGTACTCACAAATTTTTAATCACTACTTTCACACGCCGTCACATATCCCACTTGCGCTTCGCTGACGATCTTGTCATCATAGCTGAGAACGTAGCTGATCTCCAGAAGATGCTAAGCGACCTGCACAAAGCCTCTCTTCAAATCGGCCTAAAGATGAACATGTCCAAAACTAAGATCATGGTAAACCGTCTTCCCTCGCGGAATAACGTCACTGTGGATAGTCACCGCATTGAGAAGGTAGACGAGTACGAGACATGGCCGCTCACAAAGGAATCCATGCACAAAATAAGAGTAGCACAGAGGGCTATGGAGCGCGCCATGCTCGGAATCTCCCTTCTCGATCGTATACCCAACGTAGAAATACGACGTCGAACCAAAGTCGTAGACGTAGGTATGCGCATCGCAAGTCTCAAGTGGAGATGGGCGGGGCACTTAGCTAGGCGAAAAGACGGAAGATGGACTTCAGCTATTACGGAATGGTGGCCCAGAGATGCACAACGACCAAGGGGTAGACCACCAGCCCGATGGTCAGATGACATCGTTAACATCGCCGGGAAAGCGTGGCAGAAGATCGCACAGGACCGAACTGAGTGGCGTCATAAAGAGGAGGCCTATACCCAGCAGTGGGTGCAACTGGGCTGATATGATGATGATGATGATGACTTTCACACACACACACACACATTCACACACGCACGCATATTTTTTATATATTACCTTAACAATAAATAAATAAATTCTATTTATTTTTTTATTCGCACTACACTTAACGTAATCGTAAATGTATGGCACCCACGACGCAGGCACCGCCTAATGTGGGGACCGTTGGTTGGTTGGTACCAGCTTATTACTGATCTATTCCATCTAAATAAGTACCTGTGTACGTTAATTACCAATTCAATCCAAAGTTTATCAGTTTATTATTTACCAGCTTAAGGAGTGAGTGGTAAATAACTAATAGGTGCCTTAATAGTTATTAAAGCAGGCATTTTTTTGGAATAAATAAGACTGTTTAAAATATATTTAAGTGAAATACTTCATAATAAAACGTCGATTGTTTGGATACCTACCTACGTACATAATTATAGGTGAGCAGCGGTTAGTGTGGCTCGTGGAGTGTCGTGGTGCGGCGACTGTTTTTGAACGAAAATACCGCGAGTGCCGCTTGCTGGCTGATTAATGAATTATAGAAAAAGTGCTGACGCGCCGCGACACGGAAACCGAATTAACGCCGGACGCCCCCGCCTCGCCCCGCTTCGCCCCCGCTTCGCCCCACATCGCCCTGTCCTGCCTCTATTATGTCCTCTTTTCTAACAATACCATTCACTTTAGTAAAACATAGGTAATATTATGACGAACCGACACATGAAGCAGCGCGGCGTCTGACGTCAGTGCTGTAGTTTGCGACTGAGGTGAGTACTTACAATTTTATTAGAAAAAAATATGAACAGTATATATATTGAAACCGGAACTTGATAAAGTTCCTGTTTTTATAATAACCTCCCATCCCATGTCTATCTGCTGGTCAAGAGTCTTCTCCCTTGTTCAATCAAGACTTGAGCTCCGCTAGCGCTTAACGGCCGCCCACTCTGGTTCGAATGAATCTTAATCGGCACGTCATCTTTTTCGGATTTATCAGCAATACTTAAACAAAGCTACGAGTCATAATGCTACGTAGAGTGCTACGAGATGTGTTGAAATGCTACGAGATGCTACGAAGCACTACGAGCTGCGTTGAAATGCTACGAGGAGCTACGAAGTGCTACGAGATGCTACATCGTGTCAAGAGGATCTCTAAACAGTACGATCGCGTCCATTTTTAGGGTTCCGAAGTAAACAAGGAACCCTTATAGTTTCAGTCTGTCCGTCCGTTTTAGGGTTCCGAAGTAAACAAGGAACCCTTATAGTTTCAGTCTGTCCGTCCGTCCGTCCGAGGCTTCCCTCAGAGACTATTGATACAAGAAAACTATAATTTGGCAGGAATATTTATATTTACGATGCCGACAATTCAGGGTGACACGCGCGCTGATTCTTACCCTCATATTCTCTAACCTACAATCCACTGGACATAGCTCCACTGATTATAATAAGTTAAAAGTCAATTTCTCGATCCAAGCGTTAAACTAGACTTCTTCTAGATGAAGTCTACTATATCTTCGGCCTTCACGTCGGAGGTAAGGCGTGAGACGTATGACTTGGGTGGAAGACAAACTTGGCTCGTCTTGCAATCTGGAGCGTGGAACTTGCTCTGGGTTCCTAATTCCTAACCTTCCCGGATCATACTGGTGTTTCAGAGCTGATGCAGCGGCAGTTCCACTGGAGCGGTACCGTCATCTCATCAGTGTGCTGTGCATCTCACGCTGTGCCGCACATGCGGGGCACCCTGCAGCGACGTTCCATCGACTTATGAAGATATTTTACCATTTTAGGTCACGAATAGAGGCGCTAAATGTATCGCAATACGACGCGACTAAGTGGGGCCACGCCACTGAGGCCACTGAGCTGCGTATTCTGGTACAATCTGCGTTTTGATGTGTCCTTTGATTTTTGATGATTTTATGTTATACTACCTATGTCAGACCCAGTTGATACAAACTATGGAACTGTTGAGGAGGTCGGCGACGATCCTTTCTCCCCCCTCCCCCCGAGCCCCCTCGGCTCCCCCCTCCCGACCTCCGTGTCACATGGATACATTCAGGGCACGATCCATCGCTAAGCTTATCTGCGAGCTGATGCCTATAACCGAACAAAGCGGATAAAATAACCTCGTGCGATGTAAAGAGGTTCCATTTATCTGACGGAGGCGATGCGCGAGGCGTCCGGAGTCGGGAGTCGGGAGCGGCGTGCTTTTAGCATTTTACTATTTTTCGATAAACGGTAAACGGATACTTCACACCTTTATATCGATAACACACGGGATAGAAAATGACTCACATCGTTAAATAAACATGCTCCTTTTTGTGACTTGAGTTTATTTTTAAACGATTCGAAAGGGGTTGAATTAGAGGAGGAACATGCGGTCGATAAGCAGAGGGTGCTCGACTATCCAGCGAGCGTGGAGAGCGCTCGGCGCCCCTCGAACCTCTCTCGATGGAGGCTCTCGCGCGGAGCCCTCCCGGCCGACCTGCACCACTGCACAAGGGACGTTCACAACCAACGCAACTAATTTACTATTTGGGACTACTCTACTTTTACTTATCTTAATATAAACAGTGCCATTCTCGTGAAAAAGCAAATTCTACCCAAAACTTATTTGAATATTCTTAATCAACGAATGACCGGCACGCAGGTGCCGTCACTTCCTTGATTTTATCCCACATTTTGTAAACACCTGTAAATAATCGCACACGCCGAGAGAGACTCGAACTTGAATTTGTAAACTCTCGAAGGAGGCCGATAACGAGTTTTATGGCTCCACGCGGCGTGTAAACGAATTATTTGGGGCTTTTATCGGAACATCCTCACGATAGCTGTAACGAGCATGCTTTAGGTAGTCGATAAATATTGTAGAGCTATACATTATGAGGGAATTTTTTATACTCAATATTTAAGAAAATAATGGTCGTATTGTTGAGTCATGGTTTACTTGGACAAAAGTTACATCATATGATATTGTACGTACACCGTAACGTAATGTATTAATGGTGAACTAAATCATGCGCTCGGTATCGGGCCTCGCAGCGGCGGCGGCGGCGGCGGTGGCGGCGGCGGCGGCGGCGGTGGCGGCGGCGGATCGCCGGTAATTCGCATCTCCGCAGGAAGCGCAGGTTAGACTTCGTTAGGATACTGTCAGTCTACTCTACAAACTGAAAGCGATACACCGTGCCAATAAATCGCTGTTCATAAAAATGTTGGTTATGCTTTCGAATAGAGTTTCCACCGACACAAGCTGACCACCGCAGCGACGGCGTCGTGCGCGACAGCCCCTAATATATAGTTGTCGAGTGAGAGCAGCGATGAACCGCAGCCGAGCGAGTCGGGTATTGTGATCATTTATAAAGATTGCAGGAGCGCCGGCCGCTAGCGCTGCGGAGAATACCAAATAAGAGAGAGGTAAAGGCTTTAAGGGCTCGTTACATTATGCATGGAACTTGTGAACCCGGAATATGTTCGGAGCCGCGCTACACGGAATATAACGCACATGTATACTGAAGTACACGGTGCACGTGCATTCCTCGGATAATGGATGGTTGACCTCTCATGCCCACTGCGTAAGAAACAGTGTAACTGCAATAATGTGCATGCTGTATAATTATTATTTTTTTATTAATAGGTATTAATGATTATTTTACGAGTAGAATTAACTTTAGTGTATTATAGGAATCTACTCTGTCTACTTTACACAAAGAAGTGTGTCGAATGGCGCTGGGCGATGGGCGCGAGCCTGGCGCATGGCGTTACAAAGCAAACGGATATGCTGATAACGATTACCGAAACGTTAACATTTATTTGAATCGCTTATTGAATTACAAATGAGTTGGCTCCTGATTTACGAGGAAGGACAAGAGCGGCGCGCTCGCTTCTTGAGCGGCTGATTTTAATATTATCATCATTCAGATAGTAGTAGAAATCATCAAAATTTTACTGAAGCTTAATGCATGCTAGGTAGGTGCTGCGTATTGGAATGCCTACTTTTTTTGAAACCGGAAAAATGTGCAAAAATGGTCAGTGACTTGTAGAGGTTCTAAGTATTACAATACAAGTAAGTATAATATATAAGAGTGCTTCAGTCGATTACTAGAGCACGAGACTACGGGGCCGGGCGGGAGGTGGCGCGCAGTCAAACTTACAGGCGGAAACTGTCCCACCGCCGCCACCGCCGCCGCCGCCGCCGCGGGTCAGCAGCCTGCAGCCACCGCCGATGCAATAGTTTAGAACTTCCTCTACTCAACTTGCCAACACACGTCTACGGAACATTCCTGTAAGTATTCGTACATGTTCACTTGCGACACCTATCCTAACCTATCAATAATATGCAGTTGGTGTTCATGTCATGCTATTGTGGTATTATTGTCCGTCACTTGGAGGGTGAGGGGGGAGGGGCGGGGGGGGAGAGAGGACACTCGGCTCTCGACGGGCGGCGCGCAGAGGGCACTTCGCTCGAGCACCCATTCATAGGCGTATTACCGATAAAATATATTCGCCTCCTTCGACACGACATTTAATATCAGACGACAAAGTTCTGCAAAGATCGAATATTCTTAATAAAATAAAAGCTGCTCCGTCGGCGTCGCTGTCCGTTCGATTACGACGACGCGACGTAGCAAAGTTATTGTGAGCACAATATGGTCGTCTCGACCAACTGCGAGTCGGCTCTACGCTCATGAGAAATATTGCGATTTGTTCTTGATAACATAAGATAAGATACATTTATTTGCAGGAACATGATTTTGAAATCATCCAATTACATTATACAGTGCAAACCTGGCGGCTCTCCTGTCACGCTTTCCTAATACAGTGCTTTGATTTTCTGATTTTAATTTAATTTTCACCGGTCGGTGGGTGAACACTATCGTACTGACTGACACACTAATATTATATAGTTGAGGATTCCGTGATCAAAGTATATTGGTCCTAGTTTTCTTTAAGCAAGTGGCTTGCGTTTTCAATAATTGCGATGACTTTCTACAATTCGCTCATACATAATTCAGCGGGAATAATACATTTTCGCTTTCATTCCAGCATCAGCGATCTCTTGGCACGCGGTCAAAGGAAGTCTCGAAGTTTTCCAGTGATTTGGACGCATTCACACGCAAGTGGTTGCGGAGGGCGTGTGAAGGCGCGCTAACGAGGCCGCCGCCGGAGCCCTGGAGACTGGAGCGCCCTCCACCGCACTCGAGCGCCGCGAGTCGCGTATTGACTGGCGCTAATTGCGGCTGCATCGCTCGGTGCCGCCACTTCGCCGGAGCCACCACAATGACCATAGTTAGCAGCGCTGCCGCCGACCGTAGCCAACCGTTAGGCAGCACGACTCTTCTCTCTCAGCTAAGATGTGCACAATAACATAAACGATAACATCATCAGGTACAATTTAATAGCTTTCGGAAGCGGTGGGTCTAATTCCAACCGGGTAGGTACAGGAAGGTTCGTTTTATTTGATAGATGTGACGAGGGTGCCGGAAAGGCGGCATGCGAGCGATCCGGTCACCCGCTGGCACAATATCGCTGTCTCTTTTGTGCTCTAATATCCCGCTTTTGTACGAGTACGAGTATCCTGCCGATGCCGGCTGGGAGCCTCCAGCCACTCTCGGAGGCACAGAGCCGTCTCACGTGATGACGTCACATGTCCCGTCGCCGACGCACGCCGCGGCTGCACGCCGGCGGAGACGGCTCCACTTCGCTGATACATCGGCGGTACCTAGTACCTACTATTTGAGCATCAAGTTTAAAAAGAAGGCGAATATCGGTGCTTTAATTGAGGCAAAGGTCAGTTCAGTAATTTCCTTAGGTGTACATAATTTTAGATCAATTATCTATAAGATAAACTTGTCGCTGTACATGAAACTTTTTATTAAGTACCCATCTTATTTATGAAAATTGATAGGTGCATGAGTGAATGCGTCGTGTTGGTGACACCGCACAGGAATGGAAGGTACCTATGTAATTTCAATTGTGGTCTGTCCTCCTATGATGTGGAATTCTATAGTCCAACAGTCCGAGTTTCAATTTTGTTTCCTTCTACTCTATCAGTAATGTATAATGATAACTGTTACATCGGACCACAAATATAGTTACTTTGACTTCTGAGATGTACAGTTTGTTAGTTCTTACTGCCAACTTGTAGGAAATTGTATAAATATATAATAGGAACCTACAATATTCACTCACATTTTTAGAATATTCACAAAGTCATTCACATCGTCTATTCACATCGTCTATTCCAAAAATTCCCAAAAGCTTTTCATTGTAAGAGATATTTCTTTTGTGACAACGTCGTCACTGAAAGGATTTCTCCCATACCATATAATTTGAAGCGAAAAGCGTGCTGAGTAATGCGAATGAGCTACCACACGCCGCCGCACGCCACGCCACGCCGCGCCACGCCGCGCCGCACTCCTAGCTTTGATTAACATCGTTTTAATCGAACTGCGCCAGAAGGAGAACTTATATTGTTTTCCATGTGAATGACCAAGGTTAAAAAAACGAATGGTGATTCATCTACAATCACAGTGCGTTTCAGATAATAATAATTGCCTTCACCGTCATCAGCGTCTGTCGAGTCTAGAAAACAAGACCCGTGTGCAGATAGTAGCACCGGCCCGCGCCCGCGCCGGGGCGGGGGCGAGAGGCGAGGGGCGGGGGGCGAGGGGCGAGGCGTCAAAAACCCTCGTACAACTCTTTTCATTAAGTCCCGCAAAAGTTTCGCTGTAATTAACTTGAGAAAGTTATCTTCGAACAAACGTCATAAAAGCGGCACTTCAGTCTGCAGTCTCAAACATCTGCCTCACGTTATTGACGCGACTTCAATCTTTGCAAATGCAAACTGAGCCTATCTATACAGATATTTAATATTTTAATCCTATTTTTACTATTATTGTCAGCCGACAATAAAGTCAAAAGTCAAAAGTCAAAATATATTTATTAAATAAAATCTTACTTGACACGTTATGTTCTTAAAACTAGGGGATTGTGTGACATGTAGGAAGTTTTACACGAATTGCTTTCAAGAATTTGTTTATGATGTGGTTAAAGTTGAGTGCTCACTCTTTAAAGAAGGTAAGTACTAGCGAGTTGTTTCGCTAAACTAGCGGAGGTATCGCGTGCGAGGGGGGTCGGACGAGGGGGGTCGGGAGGGGGGAGGTGTTAGGGGTACAAGCCAACAACACACGAACTTTTAAACTTTAATGATGTACAAAGTTAAAGCTTCTACACTTTCCACTTTAAATTGAACTAACTTGCTTGTATGAATATTGTATTTCGATGTGTTCGCTGAACCAACTACTTCACTTTCCTGTTAACAGAAATAAGTAATTATATATTCATTGCTTCATTATTCATATATGAATTATTACACCGTAGTTTCCTTATTTACATGGTAACTCCGCACAATTTTTAAAGATCTTTTTAAAAAAACCATAAACGAATTTCCGGTCGTCCCATCCCTAGCGCGCCATCTTGTTGTTTGTTCATTCCTTTTTTGTGCGCGGTGACTACCGCACGCGCCTTCCGACATCATGCCGAAAAGAAGTGCGCAGTCTCAAATAGATCGATACGCAAAGAAAATTAAAAAGATCGAAGAAAGTGAACGACGACGCAGAAGGAGGATAATTTCCCCGATTGATTCGTCGTCGGATAGCGAAGGTTAGTAAAGTGTTAAATACCTAAGTGTTAATTTCATGTTACCTACCTACGATGTACCTAAATACTGTTAGCTATTGACTAACGGTAATTCATGAGAGTTTTGGAATGCGCTGGGATTAACTGCGAGTTAATAACTTTGACATTTTCTCAAAACTGTGGTACTAACTATAGGCTATTGGTAACAATCTTATAGGCATCGGGGTTGACTGCGAGTCTCCAACGATGACCTAAGCAGTAAATACGTACAATCTGAAATAGATGTAACGTTACTCTGCGAAACTTTACAAAAATTTTTTTCATACAAATTTTTTTCTTTAACTACCCTCAAAATTTTTTTTTCACAATCTAAATTGCAAATCGTAATTTTAGATAACGAAGAAAACGGACATGCTTGTGACGTCATCCCCGAGTCAACACCGGTCGAATCAGACATCACACAAGACGCGGAAACGGCCTTACAAGATATTCCCGACCCCAATAGCGAATTGGGTGTACCAAGCTTGCAGGATGAAGTTGCATCTGAGCTGGACCCAGAACTTTTGTCTGCTCTCGGAGAAACCACGTCCGACTCACCTGACTACGGTGAAAAAATTCATGACAATTTGTCAACATTGTGGCTACCTTTACTCAAGAAAGGTATGCCTAAAGAAAGCAAGGACAAGCTGCTGAAAGACTATTTAATACCGGACAACTGTAAGCTTTTACAAGCGCCGAAGTTGAACGCAGAGATCTCGGCCGCGGTACCGGACATGGTTCGCAATCGTGACAAAACAGTGACAGCATCACAGCAACAACTGGGTGCAGGTATAACGGCCATTAACAGAGGTATGGATTTGCTGTTAAAGAACGACAACAAAGTCCAAGCTATGAAACATCTAAGCAATGGTTGCCGACTGCTATGTGACTCACATTTCTTAGCAACTCAAAGTAGAATGAAGCTTATTACACCCAGTTTGGACAAATCATTCTTACACATGATTAGCGAGTCCGAGCGTGACGAATCGTTGTTCGGATCGTCACTTTCAGAGAAGATAAAAGCCGCGAAAGTGATCGAGAAGCAAGGCCTCTCCATCAAAAAGCCAGCTAAGCCTCAAAAACCCACGGCTTCGACATCCGGCAATCGGTCTTCCTACCAGGGAAACTGGAACGCGCCTCCTCGGTACCCGGCGAACAGGGGGGGGCGAGGAAGTTACCACAGGAGACCAGCAGCGACCTCAGGAGCTCGCCGACCTTACACAACATCAACGCATCAACCGCAGCGCAGTACGACTCAGGACAAATCACGTGCCCCGGCGCAGAGTCACCACTAGCTCAGGTACATGCGGGTAGACTTACCCACTTTTACGATTGTTGGCTACAAATAACAAACAATAGCGTTGTTCTTGATTGGATAAAATATGGTTATTCCATACCTTTTCGAACAAATGTGAGTCAGTTAACAATACCGCAAAACAACTTTTCATCCACTGAAAACTTGGCTATGCTGGAGGCCATTAATAAATTGATAGACATAGGAGCTGTTTCTGAATGCAATTTCACAAATGATCAGTTCATTTCTAAAATATTTCTCACTCCTAAACCTAACGGCGACAAACGTTTTATACTGAATTTAAAAAGTTTGAATAAATTAATCTGTAATGAGCATTTCAAAATGGAGGATTACCGAACGGCTTGTAAATTAATCCCATGTGATGGCTACTTAGCCACCATCGATCTGAAGGACGCATACTTCCTCTTGCCTATTCGACCTTCTGATCGCAGATACCTGAAATTTCAGTTTCAACCTAGTAGTTCTATCAAAACATACACATATGCCTTCAATGCCCTACCGTTCGGATTATCCGTGGCTCCACGGATATTTACTAAACTTATGAAGGAAGTCATAGCTGCTCTTAGATTTCGCGGGTTCCAATCTGTATTTTATTTAGACGATATTTTATGCATCGGCAATACTTATGCTCAATGCGTAGAGAACGTCAAAGAAACATTGAAATTACTCCGTTGTCTAGGTTTTGTCATCAACTATGACAAAAGCAATTTGATGCCACAACAATCCTGTAAGTTTTTAGGGTTTGTTTACAACACGCGAAGTCTAAGCATATGTCTACCCTCCGATAAGCGAAGTAAAATTGCAAAATTGGTTACAAAGTTTACGAAGTTACCTCTATGTTCTATTCGTGAATTTGCCCAACTTATTGGCATTTTGGTTGCCGCATGTCCGGCAGCTAAGTACGGATGGATGTACACAAAGGTCTTAGAACGACAAAAATATCTTGCTTTGCTCAGACATAATAACTATGAGGCCAATATCAACCTACCTAAGGTTATATTAGAAGATCTAATTTGGTGGTCGTCAAACATTCTTACTACATCCCATTTCATGAGGCAACCAAATTTTGAACTAGAAATTTATTCCGATGCTTCCAGAACAGGATGGGGCGCTGTCTGTAAGAACCAAGAAGTAAACGGTAAATGGAAGGCCACAGAAAAAACTAGCCATATTAATTACTTAGAGCTAATGGCGGTTTTTCTGGGCTTGAAATCATTTGCTAATAATGTAACTAACTGTGCAATATTACTACGCATAGATAACACAACTGCGATAAGTTATGTTAATCGTATGGGAGGTATACAATACCCCCACCTTAACGACTTATCTCGGTCACTTTGGAAGTGGTGTGAACAACGTGGCCTTTGGATATTCGCGTCATATGTGAATACCAAGCAAAACCACGCAGACGCCGCCTCCAGAATAGTCAATCCGGACACTGAATGGTCACTCTCTAATGAGGCCTATTTAGAAATCACACGATATTTTGGTAAACCAGAAATAGATCTTTTTGCTTCACGCGATAACGCTAAGTGTGCCCGATTTATTTCTTGGAAACAGGATCCGGACGCGGAAACCATAGACGCATTCACTTTTAATTGGCATACAGACTACTTTTACGCCTTTCCACCATTCTCATTGGTACTAAAATGCTTAAGAAAGATTATTGAAGATGAGGCCTATGGTATACTCGTATATCCTTACTGGCCCTCACAGCCATGGTTTCCGCTCCTTCAAAATATTTTAGATTCAGATGTATTTTATTTAAATCCCAATAAAAACCTCTTGCAATCTCATTTCAGAGATCACCACCCCTTACACAAGAACCTTACCCTGGCTGTCGCGAGGCTCTGCGGGCGTCGTTCTCGAGAAAGGGTGCCTGCACAGAATCATCAACTCTGATGTTATCCTCGCTCTTGGACAGTACTATCAAACAGTATAATACGTCACTTAAACTATGGTGGGAATATTGCATTACGAAAAACATTGATGTATATAAGCCGTCGAAAACATCAATTCTTACATTTCTAGCAGCCCAGTTTAATAATGGTTGTGCATACGGCAGTCTCAATTCCCACCGATCTGCTTTGTCAGTTTTCATTGGCAATAATATCGGTTCCGACGAATGCGTAAAGCGATTACTTAAGGGTGCATATAAAATGAAACCCATCAAAGCTAAATACTCTAGCACCTGGGATCCTCAATTAGTTTTAAATCTGATTTCCACATGGGTTCCCAACATGGATCTCTCGCTTGAAAGAATCACTAAGAAACTTGTAATATCTTTAGCTATTTGCACTGCTCACAGGGTGCAGACGCTTTCTCTGATCAAGCTTGAAAATATTTCTTTCTCTGATAATGGTATTAAAATCTTCATAACCGATATTATAAAAACATCAGCCCCCGGTAGAGACCAACCCGTTCTATTCCTACCTTACTTTAGGGAAAATACCAGTATTTGCCCAGCGACAGTTCTCTCAGACTATATTTCTAAAACTAGAAACATCAGACCTGAAGGAACAAAAAGATTGCTTTTGACGCACAAACGTCCTCACAAAGCAGCTACGACGCAGTCCATCAGCAGATGGATAAAACAAGTCCTGGCAGAGAGCGGGGTTAATATAAGTGTATTTGGTGCTCATAGTACGCGCCACGCGTCGACCTCCGCCGCGAGCTCCGCTGGCGTCAGTATTGAAACCATTCGCAAAACAGCTGGCTGGACCAGCTCGTCTAACACCTTTGCCCGGTTTTACAACCGAACTTTGATAAATGAAGGCGAATTTGCCCAGTCTGTTTATTTATCATCTCAAACAGATAATTAAATTACCAATTATATAAAATGATTAAACTCTAGAAGTATACTTACCTAAGTAGGTACTTAAGGTAGTAATAATAATTATTGTAATATTATTATGATTAAAACTATAATGACAAGTAATTATGATTTTTAATTTCAAAACTTTATGCTCTTAACATCTACGGTGTAATAATTCATATATGAATAATGAAGCAATGAATATATAATATATGATTAAACGAACTTCCAAGTGAAGTTCTATCATTATTATATGAGTTGCTTCATTAGAATATATGAACACCCTCCCTCCCTAGTATTGTCCCAAGTTATTAAAAGTTTTGTATGGGTTACATTACTCTGAAAAATGAACAAACAACAAGATGGCGCGCTAGGGATGGGACGACCGGAAATTCGTTTATGGTTTTTTTAAAAAGATCTTTAAAAATTGTGCGGAGTTACCATGTAAATAAGGAAACTACGGTGTAATAATTCATATATTCTAATGAAGCAACTCATATAATAATGATAGAACTTCACTTGGAAGTTCGTTTAATCATATATTGTTTTTCGAACTGTGTTCACTTGTCCAATAAGCATTAGGGCATTATTTTAACAAACTTAAAAACGGAGAGATACAAGATATAAAAATGAGTGGGTTAACATTTTGGCCCTCTAAAGACATAGATTTAGCCATAATTTTGCCCTATCCTGTATATAAATTGCACAAAATGATCTCCTATATGTTTTTCTCCCGGGAAATTGACACTTTTCCCCTAAAACTTAAAAAAAAAAACACTGTTATGTGCCGTGTTTATTATATTTTTATGAGAAACAGTAAAGATGGAGAGTGCGTGACCCGACGTAACCTCTGCAACGCTAGAGGCAACTTTCATGTTCTTTTTAATAACTTATAAAAATATAACTTATTTGAGTTTGAACTTTTGAACCTACGTAAAGCACTGCACTGACATCTTGAAAGAAAAATATTAAACTGAAAAGTGTTATAAAAAGATCTGAGAGGATGTAATATTGTCTGTACCTTGACAAACGTGAACCTGTCTTCTTACTGAATACAATATCTCATAATATACTACAGAGCTAAAGGCATAGTTTTAATGGAGACTCGGTGAGGCGGGTCTTGGGTCTTGGGTTGCGGGTTGCGGGTCTCGGCCCACAAACACAGCGGCCAAATATTTTCCGCCGCCAGCCACATTAAACCGCAGCAAACACCACCTGTTTGTATTGTCTTTCTTCTGCGAGATAAAAGACCGCACCAATTATGCGCATCCACCTTCCCTAAATATACAAATAATGTTTGAACATTTACTTTAGCCGGAGTTCTTGTCACCTGATTGAACAGCTATCGAGCCGCCACTCGCCTCATCAATCAATTATGCAGATTCGCTCCTCAAACGTCGGACACGATGCATTCTATGACCGCTCTCCTCGCGACGGACCGGCCGACACGTCGGCGCGGTGCGAGCGATGCGACCGATACGTGTGGGATATGTGAATGTAAACAGTTATCCGGTGGATCATGCGCAACTGTTTAAAGAGTTTCGGTGTCGTGCGATAAACAGATGGCGAAGTTGTTTCGCCGGCGGTGGCTGGCGGCGCGGGGCGGCCCGGGGCGGCGGCGGCGGCGCGGCGGCGAGGGCTCCTGCAACCACTTTAATGAAACTTTTCCCGCTTTTATCAATTTAAATGTTTTAAAGTAGAATCGTCTGCGCCGCTCGTGGAGCCCGGCCGATGCGATCAGATCAAATTAATATCATTTGATGAAGCGCGGAGCGTCGGTCGGCGCCAACTTTTTTCATTTCAAGAAGCCGCTGCGCTTACGTACCCAATTAGAGATTTAAATGGATAGCGCGATTATTATGCTGCCTCCTTAGCCTTTAATGCGGTTGATTCATGGTTTCAATTTATTCATTTAATTTTAACACTAGGATCATTTGGATTAAATTGTTTTTGTTTATCGCTGTGGCTTTATTATCAGATTTTGATAGTGATTACGCAGAGCGAGTATTAGTGCCAACTTGTACTCGCTCTGCGTGCACTATAAACTATGTATTTTAATATTCTGCTCCTAATACATCACTTTCAAATCATAGCTTCCCAATAAAAGATTGATTGATTGATTGAAAGTTATTACCGAGGGTCGGCGCTACTGATGATGCAGTAGTCGAGTGAGGTAATTGTTTAGGAGGATTTTTACTTAGATTAATGTTAAGTATTTAACTTTTCAATCTCGCATTAAACTAACCCTATTATGCATATTCGACCTAAAACCTGTATTAGCTAAAACGTATATTAAATCTGTTGCTATCTCTTTTCGTTGACATATGAGTGACAAGAAAAAAACGTTCTAAAACGTTCCTAAAACCTGTATTAAATTGTCAAGTTTTTATGAATAAACCCCTAAGTTTATATTACAGTAATGCATGACTTCTATATCTCTTAAAATTGTGATTGTAATTCATAAATAAGTTTTTTTGTTTTTGACTTATCATAATACTAGCTGCGCCCCGCGGTTTCACCCGCGTAAGTCCCGTTCCCGCGGTAATATCTGGATAAAACGTAGCCTATGTTTTAATCCAGGGTATCACCGATTTGGTTTAAATTTGGTCGAGCTGTTTTTGCGTGAAAGAATAACAAACATACATACATTCTCACAAGCTTTCACGTTTAAAGTACTAGTAGGATAAATATTTAAATTTTACAAATAAAAACATAGTTCACAATCCTGTCTACACCATTATGGAGTAGACTTATAAACATAGAGTGGTAGCCGTAGAGAATGTAGCTAGTTGTAGCTAGAGCGAAGGTACAACTAAAATATGATGTCTACGTTGCTACGACGTAGAAGCTCTACACCGCTACGAAATGCCTACGTAGTGTCAAAATTCTTCACAATAACATTGCACATCTTTAGATTACCTGACAGGAACTTACCATTAAATACCTAATTTTAGTTAGCTCTGAAACGTTTCGTTGTGATCCTATATTTCCTACTGAATTAATGATATTTTAATTTGAATCTATTGTCCAGATTGTGTAATGTAATGCTCGTAGAGTATATTTCTCAAATATTAAACATTTAAAGTTGTGGTATTGACTAGTTTTGAAATCTGGTAAATGTAAGTTATGTATTACGATTTTAAAAGTGAAGACCGAAAATGGAACGTATCCTGCACTACTCTGCACACGGTCATGTTCTACACTACAATATTACGAGTACACTACTCATGCAATCATTGAAAGGTATTACAATTCATACTAAAATATTTGCGTAAATAAATGATAGCAACACTTTGTTGTACATTTCCATATGTTCCGCATTATTTAAACGATACTCTGTTCGTGTGCGGCGTTGCGTCGTGCGACGTCGTTTTGAGGAATTCAAAGGCAGTTTAGAGCGAAGCATCCAATTTGTTCAGAACTCTACAAATTTTCCGCTCAATGAGTAGCTCCCGCGCGCACTCTCCTGTGCGGAATGGAATTTGTTGCCATTTTGAGTTGGAATAACTTTCCTGGAAACGTTTCTGTTGAGACCTGTAGCGCTGCCAGCTCTCTGCGCCTGCATCGCCTCATGTTCCCTCGCGCTACGAACGGAGCATCGCGCACCTTATCGAATACCATACTCGTAACATCTACATAAAGCACTTATAAATTCATGTGTTCGAACACATAAATCCACTTGATGTATGACACGGTGTGTTCAAGGAGGATTATCAACGAATATAAACGTCTCAGCAGATGAAGATAAGGCGCAGGGGGAAGTCTGTGGAGGTGAGGGGTGGGGGGGGAGGGAAGAGTTATCGGCGATAAAGTACCTTTTTATGTATGCGACCTCTGCCGATAGATAGCGGCATAAATCAGCAGCCTCAAGTCGCGTGACACCTGCGCCGTGCCCTCCACAGCGAGCGACGACACCATAGCTATGTCTCTTAAAGAAAACCTAATGAATTGTTTAGATGATGTCTACTAAGGACATGAAATCAGAGTACAAAATTTATTTAATTAATGTAAAACGCCAATGTGCCTATAAAAAGCTTTATATTTCACTAAGAGATTGGGATGGGATACGCAAAAGACTGGCTGTCAGTACCGGAAGGTGTGGGGGTGCTGGGCGCCGCGCGGGGGTAGGCAGGAGGGGGGAACTGCGCTATCAAACGACGATTTGTCACAATCAGCGGGACGGACGCACCTTCACCTGAACTCACGCGACACATTCATACATATATCGCTACATCGCGGACACAATACCGTAGTACTGGACATTCCTAGCATGTATGTTTAGGTTTTGTTTTCATTGCCCGTTTGTTGGTTGATCAGACAGTATGTCTGTCAGCCTAGTTCGGCTACTTAGTTAAAACAACTTTTAAGATTATAAAAACATTAAAGCTTAATATATATATATATAATATATAAAAATACTTTTCTTATAGCGATGTAAACTAAACTCGGAACCCCGGTAGGGCCGAGCGAGGCATCAGCGAGGCGGCGCGCGGCGCTCGCCGCAGAGTTATGTCTGTTATTGTAAGTTTATTAATGAAGAATTGTTATTTGAATGTCGAATGAATGCGTAAGTGGAGTCTTTGTGCGAGTGGCGATTGGTCCCTTGTGTTGGGCGGCGGGACGCATGCCAAGGAGGCTTCATTACCACCAGCAGCATTAGTATGCGGCGCCGGCGCGGTTCGTTAGCGGCCGCCGATAGTGTCGCCGCCGCAAGCGGAGCCGCAATTAGCTTCCTTATGTTCATTAAATGCTTCCAGTTTAAAACTAAGTTCTCGTTCTCGTATACTTCTTTGAATTAATTAAACGCAAAATTCAAATCTCGATTGTTGTTTTATTAAGTTAGCCACCCGTGACGAGAATGACAAGCCAGCCGACGACGCCCGACACGATTCTTTATGAAGGTTCCGTTATTAACACCAAAGGTGATACAACAATGTGAGAGAAGTAGATACTTATAGGAGCGGTGGTAACGGGCGGGGCGGGGCGGCCGCCGCGCGTTCATTGAATAACCTCTAACCGCGTCGCTGGTCGCGCTATAAGAACATGAATGACAAGCACCTACGAGTAGGTACACTCGTGCCTGCTCACTCACTCATTGTGATCATATCGGAGAAGCGCTGTCGTCCTGCACAGAGGGAGCCAGCCGGCGGTTGTAAATAAATATAAAAATAAATATCCTTGGACATTTCACACAGCGTCATCTACTCGTAGTTATATCATAATAAGTATACAAAACATCTTTTTTCGAGGATATGAAATCAAATGAATTATCAATCACGTCGGAAGTTTGAGTGACAGCGCGCAACAAAGCCTCGAGGGAATCGCAAATTCACAATATTATATATTTTGAGCGAAAGCCAAAGGCTCGTATTGATTCCCTCGAGCGGCTGATTGATGCGTCTCCGCGGACTCCGTTCGCTACACGCCTTCTGATGCCGACCGACGACACGTGCCCGCAGCGGCAGCGGCAGCGGGAGCGGGAGCGGGAGCGGGAGCGGCAGCGGCACGGTGGTGACGAAACTCATCCGTCTATTTTTTTTTATAAATAATGTATTTATTTCTGAAAGCGTGATTTTTCAATAAGACATGTCATTACGCCTATCAAAGGCAGCATAATTAGATTGTACTCCGCACGACCTGTAACAAGGTTGACGATTTTCAATTTTCAAACGATAAACGATATTTGATGAGATATTTTGGCTTCATGCTTAGTAATGTAAATGTAAATACAAAATTGCACGTCATTACATGACAGAATAGGTACATTGTTTCCTAATTAAGTGCAGGACAGAAACCACCTACTTATGTACAACATGTATTTCAAGCAATAAATATTACTTTACTTTTACTTTACTTTTCTTTAAGTATTTCTTAATTCAATCAATGTCTACATGCCCAGTTAAGAAGCGTCAATGTTGGTAAGGATGATGTTTATAAGGTTTGTATAAATAAAATAAATAAGGAAATCAACGCGATAAAAACCTGTGTAAAAATAGTTCTAAAATAGGTTTGTAAAAGTGTGTTAATCGTGTCCAGCCGGCGGCGCCGCGGCGGGACGGCCGCTGAGCCGCGCGCACCGCTCTGACCGCGTACTTACACTTATTCATTCCGAACAAAGCATGGCACCCTGGAAAATCCTCTTCTGCATAAAATAAATGTTACCCCCTTCATTATGTAGACTAGAGGATTCGTATGTCTACACTTAACGTACCGTTGACGACGATCATGTGAGGTTTTTATAAATAACCCTGGAATAACCGGGGTCCATAATTTTATCTATACTAATATTATAAAGAGGTAAAGTTTGTTTTTTTTGTTTGACGGAAGTAATCTCCGAAACTACTCAGCCGATTTCAAAAATTATTTCACCGATTTGTAGAATGAACTGTCGGGATGGTTATAGGCTAAATACTACAATATGGAACTAGCCAGTCTGTCGAACTACCGTCCTTTCAAATACACGCTGTATACTGATTTCGTCTTGATTGAAAGTGTGTTCAACTCATGAGCGGCAGTAAGTTCTAGTTTAGCACCGTGACCTAAGAAAGTTCAGTAAGCACGAGGATCTGAAGGTGCCCCCCCCCCCTCACAGCCCCTCATCGCCCCCCTCGTCCCGCACCGCTATGCCCTCCAAGTAAATTGTTTTAAAAGACTTGTGGAAACTTTGTGTATTCATTTGTGGAGTTTTATTACTTGTTCGTAATTTATACTTCGAATCAGAATGAAAATTACACTTCTGAGTAACTTCCTGATTTATTGGTTAAACAGTCACATTAGCGTATTCAAATCTTTGAAATTAGTTTTATCTCTTGAAAGTTTATTTGCCCGAAGTTGTTACTCGTCGTCCCGTCTGGCCTGGCTGCTGGCTGCTGGCTGGCTGCTGGCTGGCTGCTGGCTGGCTGCTGGCTGGCTGCTGGCCTGATCCTGATGGTGGGCACTTCAATTTAATATTACTAGCGGCACGGCACGGCTTTGCACGGGTGTACTAATGAAGCTACCGGGATAAAATATAGCCTATAACCTCCCGGACAGTCCATTCTACACACCCGTGAAAGAAATTTTTGAAATCGGTCCAGTAGTTTCGCAGGTCCATAGTTTAGCAGGATTCGTAATTCGCCAAACGCCTTGAAATATAATCAGTTTTATTGGTGCGAGGAGCCCGCGAGGGACCCGATCATCTGTAAACTGCAACTTTTCTTTCGTTTTAAGGGTATAAGTGGAGGGATGTCGGCCGAAGTGATTGCGGTACAACTGAGATTAATGGCCCTTACGAGTAGCTCGCGCTCCGAGGAGGCAGCTCCTGAATTATAATGTAGGCTTTGTTTGTCGGCCCTCTTTGTGCTGCGCAGCGCAGGTAATAAATGTTCATTATACTGTGCTTCACGCCGCTCTCGGAAAATACAGAAATTAGCTGCAGCTGTGACATCCACTCCGCCTTAAGCGTTGAACGGGTATTCATAACGCTCTTAACGGTGATAAGCGATGGGCGTCCCATCGCGGCGCGCCCGGTGACGCCGATGGACAGATAGGGCACGTCTTAGTCCTAGCTACACCAACACAGAGACCGCTCTACGACTTTGCTTCACGAAACAACTGACGTTCAATATCTTATTCTTAAACATTTCATTCGACAAATTTCCGAAGAGTCTGGAACAAGACTCTTCATAATTTTTAATAAAATGCCTCGTCCAATACCCGCCGCGCCGGCCGTCGTCGGCCGTCGTCCCGAATGTGGGCTGCCTGTCCCGTCCCGCCCGCCTCGCGCCGCCCTCGTCCAGCGTCCGGTGCAATATCGTTTGCTGACATTTTCATATGAACACGATGCACACACTACACAAAATACAGGAAATTCATTTCAAAGTGGATACAAACTTTATTAAAATGTATATGCTTGGAATTTTTGACTCTGGTTGTTTAAAAGAATGTTCATTGTTGATAATCTGCAGTCTGTGTGTTCGGTGGTCATATAATAAGTATTGTAATGGGGAAGCATAACAGGGTCTGATTTTATCAGAAATTTAACAGCTGGAAGTCGATGCACCAAGTAATATGAAAGTTAGAGATGCCTACTGTCGGTACACAGGGGCATATTGAACTCATTCCACGATAGCTTTACAAAGAAGTGTATTGAAATTGGAAAGTCGAATAAGCTTTCAGGTTCCCGTGAAGCGTTCGGGATGTAATATTTCTTTGGGAGAGTTTTTGTGTTGAGCTGCGAGAAGGCGAGGGGAGCGAGGCCGCGGCCTAATCCCTTTATGTGGATCCGCCGGTGATGCGCCGCGTCACACCGACCGAGATAAGACCTTTTGCAACCTCCCTCGTCCGCGCCCGCGTCCTGGAACACACACATTTGGATCGGCTTTGGAAGCATCACTACTTTATATATAGAACTTTAAGAAATTTGGTGAACCCCACAAATGGTAGATAGATACGTAGATACAGCTAGTAGAGTTTTCTCTCTAATTTTCAGTATAATAATGTGAACGTGATTTGCCTTTTGGTTGTATTTGACCGGTTTGTGTTGTCATTTAATTATGTTTATGGTCCTACGACTGATATAATGCAAATGTTTGTTTGTCAAGCTATTGTTATTTTTATTTTATTTATCATTGCAATAAATGATACTTTGACTTTGACTTTGATCATTTTATTTATGAAACTGGAATCAAATTAACTTTTAATACATTTTTATGGTTTTAATTATGGTTAACAATGAATCCTTATACGTAGTTCCGCCATGTCTGCCTGTCCGTCTGTATTCCCGCGGACTATTGAAACTACAAAAGTAAAAACAAAGTAGTAGAAACTCTTAAAAAACATTTGTTTTATGATTTTCTCGTTTAGGTACGCTGTTGTGTGGATGTCGTTGGGTGAGTCTCTCAAAAGTATTGGTTTTTTTTAATTACTTTTATCAATTTATAAAATATACCTATATAGTTTCATGAACGAATTACCTACTCGTGCTTCATTAAGATTTTAATTGTTAACGATGAGCACACCACACGCATTTTCCGGTTTATTACATATCAAAGAATGTAAAGATGTAGAGAGCGCTACATTTCAGTTTTTACAGCAAAATCTTTAGGTACTGCTCGTAACTTGCCTTTTTTCTAAAGATTACTTTCTACAGGATGACGCGACAATCCTACCACAATAAATTGTAACCCCCGCCGGATACGACCACGTATATAGGTACCTATATAGGTACCTACCCCGTACCACATACGAGTACATGAAGACAAAGTAAAGATAAAATAAATCCTTGTTCGACAAAATAAATTATAACCTGTACATTACTTTATCCTCTTGCACGACTTATGAAAAGAAAGTAGGTATAGTTCCATTACATTATCTTTTATCTTTTAATTTTCATATTCTTCATCCATTTAGGTACCTACTCGGATTATCAATGACAGTGTTTTAATGGATAAATTGATATACTCGAGTAGAAGAGGCCCATAAACATTCAGGTAGGTAATTGTTTTGTTTTGCTCAACTGCCTAGTTTGTTTCCTATCGAGTGTATTTGCTCCGGCATGTCAGTGTCGCACCACTGTCGCACCGCTGTCGCACCGCACGTGTTTGCTGCAGGTGCTAGATGATATTATATTCGTAACCGCCCACTTGCCGCCGAAACGTTCTCCGGTTCAGCACCAGACTACATGTGTTCTGCTGCCACGTCCTTAGATAGCATTTTCTAAGCCTCTAAGGCATAACCTTCCCATTTGAAAGTATTTAGTAAGAGCTGTTTTGATGTTCGTATCTTCACGTGTAGGCGATAACAACAAGTAAATTATAAGTAATGAGAGCGAGGGACCATAACTGAGGCCCAAAAGGATCGTTTATTGAGTTGAAAATTTCCTGAATGTTTATTTTGTGAGTACTGAAATTAAACCATAAATATTTTTCAGCGCACAATACAGTAATGCTACCGTCCTTAATAATATAAGTAAATAGAGTGATCCGGCGTAATGGGGCCTCGAGCGGTGCGGGGCGGGGCGCGGCGGGGCGGGGCGGGGTGAGCGCGGCGCGGGCGTCGGCAGTGCGCGGCGGAGTTCCATTCCCGGGTAGAGTGTAACGATAATGTGCCGATTAGGGCCCATAGCGGCCCACAAGTACAACCGTCCCGACCGCCCGCTCAGAGTTACCGTACGATGCCGAATTACTTTCCAGTTAACACTCTTTGTATCTCACTCCGGAGAAAGGGATCATTTCTTTATAATACTTTAGGGAAACTTGGTATAACTCCATCTCCGTTTTTGCCCTCAGCTTCATTGGGTAAATGAAGATTTTAAAATTACTTACCTATTGTTTTTATTTATTTTATGCCGGTTATGAGTATTATTAAATGTTTATTGTTAACTCCACCCCTGTTAATGTAAATAGCCTTAATCACTTCGCTGAAAAACCTTTGTCTCGACTCCGACCGAAGCGGCGCGGCTCAGCCCATTAGATTTACGGCCCTCGGAGCCAATTAGCTCCACATGGGAGACAACTCACAGAACAAGCGTGATCACGTGAAGATACCCGTGATCACGTTTGTCATGTCAGTTTTAGTGTAAGCAGTGAAGAGCCCAGCTTATTTGACAAACGAGAGAAGCTAGAGCCATCGTTTTTATATTTATTCCAGAAATTCATCTTCATAAAAACATCCCCGACGCTCGGAAAGTGAGGGCGTTATGGCTTATGAATGTAAACGCGAGTGAGCCAGAAAAAGCAACTGTACTGACTGAGTGTAGGCAATTATCTCGAGGACTTCACTGTGTCGACTGTGTCGAGGTTCTTTCGTATGTCGCCGGGTGTGGAATAATATTTACGCGTTAACTGGATTTTGGACTCATGATCATGATGAGTGTAGAGGTGTTTAAATATTAAGTTAATCCGCGCCGCGCCGAGAGCGGCTCTCGGTGCAGTTATAATGAAGTTATTGTTTCGTAGTTCGTTAGCGTAAACACCTTGTGGCCAGCGCGGCTCGTGGGTTTTCGAACATCCCTATTTATACGCGTTCCTTGTGTGTGCCGTGAAACAAGTTGGTATAAGTTTTACGCTGACATTGTGTGTGGCTAACGACTCTTCGCTACACTTATTTTTGCGGGAGCGCCACGCCCGCCGGCTCTCCGTTTCTCGTTTTGCGTTATTTGGTGTCCCAAATAACGCAAAAGGAGAAACGGAGACTAAATTATTTCTGCTTATTAAGAAAGTTTTTTCAACAAGTGTAAGTAAGCAGTAAGGAGCCGAGGAAGTAGCAAATTGCAAGCTCTCGAGACTGCGTTCAGTCTTGAGAGCGCAGCAATTAGTGCGATCGCAATTCTAAATGCAGCGCAAAGGGCCGCCCCCTCCGCTCTGCAGGAACGAGCTGCGACAATACTTTGATGTGCAACTTCTTCACGAAACTCACTTCTAATATAAATACGGAAGAGTAAAACTTAATATAGGTATATGAGCATAGACGAAGGATATGACGATTCAGATGCTAATGTTCTTTCTAATTGCTTCTTCTTCAAATAATCGGGCGGCGCTAGCGTCAAAGGGCGTCTGCCTTGCGCTGATATCTTCCATGCAAAGTGAGTTGAGATTCATTCATTATTCATGCATTACTACTACGTGGTTTGGACCACGGCTTAGCAGTCCTGAGGAGTGAGGAGCGTGGAGGCAACGTGACTCCTTGCGAGCGACGAGCTAGGTACGTACGACGAGTAGCTTGACTCGCACAGGAACTCTACACATTAAAAGCCTCGTAGAACTGTACCTATTCATAGGATAGGAGTCTGATTAGCTGAGACTGGACCTATTTGGCACCTCTAATGAGAGCTAGTTTTGTCTGTTTGGTTTTTTTTCTCTATTCTATCAATATTCTACTATAGTTTAAAAATGATACATTCTGTGTTTTAGTTTACATTGGATAAGCAGTCGTCAAAATTAATTCTGCTCACCTATTGTTCAGTCCCGTCCCGTCCCGTCCCGCGTCCCGTCCCGCCGCGCCGCCGGAGCGGAGTCGCCACCGCCGAACGTGCCGCTCTGTGCGTTAAACTACGATAGGTCATTAATCTCTGCGGAAACAAGTATCTTACCGACACGACAAGCCATTGCAGCAAATAGCGCATTCCGACGGAAATCTATTTATAACAAAGTGACTCTCGGTGAAACATGAACATTCTCGCGGAGAGATAGAACGTTGAGACATTTGTCATTGTCCGCTTTTGAGCATTATGAGCGCGGTGTCATTTCTCGTTCTGCCGCCCGCCCACTACCCACTACCCACTACCCAGTGCAGCAAATTTTTATTTCGTACGAGTAGGTTTTAGGTACTATTATATAAATAACGAACACAAAAAAAAACAATGTAGAATGTAGTTAAGGCGATCTGTACAGTCTTCAACTATACATTTTTGCTGACGCTGTGCTCGGCACGAGCGCGCGTCATTTTACTTGTATTTATTCATATTACACATAATTGATATTCAGTGTGTTATACCCAACGAGAAAGGAAGCATCACTATCTTTATATTTGTACGAAACGGGGTACAATAAACGGGTTTATCTCAATTGTGATCTTTCTTCTCCACACTCAACAACTGCAAGTGTAGACACTCTACACGATCAGTAGATATTATTTTTTGAAAGTTAAAGACTACATTCAAGGAAGGTACAAGGAAATTTTAAACTAGCATTTGGATAAAAACGCGGGCATAAGGGTTCTCTAGCATTTGGATTTTCGGTACTTAAGAGATCTCACACCCACAACCTGTGAAGTGTGAGATTTCTTACCGAAAATCCAAACATTGCGAAACATCATGTTTATAATTCTTTTGCGGCTGTTTATTCAACAAAGTTCTCTGAAAAAGGTAGCTTATTTATACTCTCTGGGTTTATTTATTAAGCTTAAAATTACAGAGCAAATAGTCAGTTTTATGACAAAAAAATCCTCTAATTTTGAATCTAACAATTGCAAGGCGTAATTATCTCTCAGTTTAGTTCACTTGCGGATTATGAAATAACGTGTGGTGTGGTGAGAACGAAAATATTTTAACTGCTGGTTTTGGATAAATAATGCCTACACTACATTCATTCCTTCCCTGATATGAAAATTATTTAAAGTGACAGGGTCTGTTACACTTACATCAATAAGTAATGGATTGCGGTCACAGTTGCTTGGTTTAACATAAGCTACTCATGTTACTCCATAACTATGCAATATTATTGTTAGGATGGGTCGGCACTCGGCACTCGGCAGCCTACATTCGCGGTACGGCGCACGTTTCTAAATAGAACAATCGATGATCGGTTTGAAGCAAACCGCATATCACCTCGCACCGGATGGCACTCGCCGTACCCAGTAAGTAACTGACAATGACGCTAGTGGAGAGGAGCCAGGTACGACTACATACATACTCACATCCACAGCTGCGCTACGTCGTCCCTGAATAGGACAGCTGCAAGCGACTCCTGCTTGAAGCTGTGAAGCTATCCTGAGCGACCGTGAATAGGCACATGCACATTACGTGATTGTTCAATGCATGCACATGTACACATGCTAGGCCGACACCTTGTAATTTGTATTGTTGTCTGAATCTTTTAGGTGCCTTAAGAGTGGCGTTGGAACAGGCAATAAAGTAGCAGGAAAGTCGATTCGAATTTATCCTTACGGTCCTTCTGAAATAAATGTTTTTTTCTTTCTTTCTTTCATAACTGCAAAGATTACGGTTGTATGGGTTCTGAAAGACGGTCGTATTCATACTTAGAGATACATGTGTGTGTATTTTGGTCCTAATTGTATGACGGCCTAATGAGTTGTGTTTGAATATAATGATTATCGAATCTAGTGAGAGTTTTGGTGGTGTGAGTAACATGGTCTCGTTTCCCTAATTTGTAGGTGTGGTCACCCATGGGAAGCCAGAGCGGGCCGCTAGTCGTATCGATATTTTAGTAGGATGCATCGTTATAGAATGCCCCTCGAGGCGATTGGCGGCTACACCTGCAATCGAGCGATCGGAATAGGAATCGCGAGCAAGTTTTAATTGAGCAGCCCGCGCGGCTGCCTGCCGGCTACTGCTTGCTGCTACTGCGGTGTATTCTGTCTGCGGGTAATTACAATGGCCAACAGCACCGCCGTTTAAATAGCTTTCCATTTCTCTAACACTGCTACTGATTAAATTGTTATTGCTATAAGTATACACAATTATTATAAAAAAAAGACGTGTGGCACTCGAGGACTGCCGCGGTAAAGCTATTGCATGCCACCTAGAGGCGAGTTGCTGAACTAAAGTGACAAGCGTTAGGTTTTTTTCGTTACGGATTTTCTGGATTTGGTCTCCATGCTCAAGGCCCGCGATAGAAGCTATGCAATAGCTTAATAATAACAGTATGTAACATAACCAAAACTGGCCAAGTGCGACTCTGATACTCGTGCACCGAAGTTTAGGGGACCTAAGTAATTAAGAAATCCATTGAAGATATTCAATTCAAGTTTGTTGTTGAAACAAATTACAACTATAAAGGTAAAGTAGAAACTTTAATGTTTTGATATAGGTACCTACTTGCGATGCGAGCCTTGCCTTGCCTTACAAACTTGTTTTTTACGGGCACCGCAAACCTGCATGTAGGTATGATATACATTTACAACTTGATACTGCCACCCTCAGAGCAATCTATGCTGCCACCCGTCCCAGAAAAAGAGGCTCTTTACAGACGGACAACTCTGTGATAGTATAATAAGGGTTCTGTTTTTTCTTTTGGATAATGAAACTATTAAATTGGTATCATTATAACAATTCGCGCTATTATCAAACAAAGGAGGATGAACTCTGGTCCATCGTTGGCTGGTAGCCGTGTAGCATACGCCAGGTTATTTGTCGTGTTGCCTGTGAGTGCTAAGCACTGGGACACGCCGCGTCGTCGCTGCCGACGGCTGCTTCGACACTAAACCCGCCCCCCCCCCTCCCGACACGACCCCCCCACATCTCCACACGAGCCACTAAAAGGAAAACCCTCGTACTGACGCACTACGTATAATTTGCGCGGAAAAACGACAAGACTTTATTTCTTGGAAATCCGCCAGCGGAAGGGAAATTAACAAATGGCATCTCGGAAGTAAATACCTCGTGTGTGTGTCCTCCGCAATCCAATAAGGAATAGTGCGAGCTCCCTGCCTTCCTCCTACATTCACACAAAACTATTACTCTTGTAATAAACTCCAAACAAGATCACTAAGATAATACGCATACCTACCTTCTTTTAGTTATGTTTTCAAATAAATATATGTATAGGTATAAACGGAAAGTAAATAATTCGAATGCGAAGCTGAAGAAGCGTCGAATAAATTCTCTCCGAACCCGTCGGCGGTATCGGCGGTGGCGGCGGCGGCGGCGGATCCGCACCAATGTTAGCCCTCAATAGTTTGTAACAACTCTTTCATTAAATTAAATAGTCCACGGATTTGTGTTGCTTCATTCGGCTCTAATTAATAAATACCCCGCGCAATGACGTTTCTCCAGAGCAGACTTGCGGGTAGCTACAACTAAATCACTTGTGCGGCCAGACTTCATGTTCTGTTTATTTGAAGAAAGAGATCGGTACTTTATTTTAAGACAGTTTCACACGTTCATAGAGCTATCCCGGTTTATGTAGCTCTCAAACCTAATAAAGAAGCACAATTTTCTTTATTGCGCCTGTAGGCAAGCGGGGAGCGGGAAGTGGGGGAAAGGGAGGGGTGAAGGGAGCGGGGAGCGGGGAGTGGGGAGTGGGGACTGGGGAGCGGGAATTTCACGAGCGCCGGCGCATGGGGCGAGTGCGGGGACAACACTAATGCCCGAATTCTATAAATCAACATACGGACGACATCTATTATTTGCAACAAAATCAAATCTTGAATATAGAATACATAGGTAGGTACTAATAATTGAAGCTCATAATACATGTCATAAAGATATGAATATGATCTTTGATGAACCCTCCAACCTTTTCTGTAACATAAGTTAGGAACGAGTCAAGTGTATGGTTCCCTTAACAAATATGCGTAATCGGATTTGCGGCTCTTTTAGAGTTTTCGTCAAAGAACATTATTAAGTTGGAGCGTTTGCGTGTTGCGAACAGATTTCTCGCTCTGTAACAACATGGCGGCGCTTTCGAGCCTCATTTCAAATGAAAAGGTTTCGCGTTCCGCCCGACTGGATGTTCTATTTATATGAGTAAGTACATGTCGGAAGATATTTTTAATATAGAATATAATGTTATTTAGACTTGCTTATGACAACCCCTATAACTACTAATTGCACTGATGAGTTATAACTATGTATCTCATTTTATGATCTGCTCTAGCTCCAGTGACAAAAAAACTAGTATCATGGATGCTATACATTTTCAGTAATATCATATTATGTTATCTGTGGTAATATCAAGATAGTAGTATCCAGTATCGCTTACTGTTGGTTGGTATATATTTGAAATAACTTCCATACAAAAGTATACCTCAAATATAGAGACCGGGCGGGGATAGAGACGCGGCGGATGTGGTCTGCGCCGCGTCTTGCAGTGGGACTTGGCACCAACATTGCAATCACACCATTTATGATTGAATCATGAAGAGATACTTCCGCCAACTTGGAAACATTTCCATCGCGTTTTTTTGCAAAAATGCTGAAGATTATTCTTCAGTCTACTCGTGACCACGGTGACTGTAACGCCACCGAAACGTCGAGGTAAATAATATGATTTCAATACGCGATTAAGTCCCGTTAATATTTATAAATATCTTCTTAGAACTTGTTATTCAGCAATGCTTATTTACGGCGTTGACGTACTACGAGACCCGTAGATGTGCTACGTAGACGTTATGCGTAGCGCGACCTGCTACGAATGAGCGTAGACGTGCTACGAGAATCCGTAGCAAACATTATATCTTTCGACAATACATACAATAATTAAATTTGCAATGTACCGTAATCAATATTTACCATAAAATAACATGTTTACTCAGTCAATTCCAATTTCATAAAGATTGTATTATTTGGAATAAATCAGTCAGGAACTAATTAATTTCTCTAGGTTATTTCGCGTTGTTGTTTTATGTGTATGTACCAGCTGTGGTACCAGGCACCACAGTGTCCCGTTAAGTGTAGGCAAATATTGCTTCCTGACGCTGTATAAATCATCTAGTAAAGGTCTGAGAATGTGTATGTTTGTTTGTATTCTTTTTAATTACTATCGAATGTTAATTAAATAATAAAAACATATTATGTATGGATAAACTAAAATTATTCTGGAAGAAAATGAAAAACTTTAAAAACTATCATAGTTTTAAACAATATAAACAACTAAAACGGAAAATTTACCATGATTCGTAGATTTTTGATTTTCCCGATATTAGTGAGAGTTTCGATGTTTTTGAGAATGAGGTTAGACCGGGCGGAGGCAAGAAGAGCGCTGTTGTTGATTGAATCCTTGTGTTTATCATTAATATAAGCATGAGAATGAGCTAATATTGAGTAATCGTGTGAGGTGTATGACCGCAGAGGGCGCGGCGAACAACTGCCTCGTCACTCAATCAGTGGGAATGTCCTCGCATCGGGAATACTATCCGCAAATCTGTTTTTACAAAAACGGTTAATCGAGCGCGGGCTCATCAATTCCTCCGATAGGTTTCTTCATATGTAATACAGGGTCATCTCGGTAATCGGCCAGCCCCGTGTGATTGACGACCCTCCCCCTGCCCGTACCCTCCCCCTCCCGCACCCCCGCACACCCCCCGGCCTGGCCCCCAGCGAAGTACGGATACTGCTAGCTAACCCAGTTTCGGGATCTTCTCTTAAATGTGTCATGGTCAAGTAATATCTGAATGTTTTCTGAATGTTCCGTGTTCTTCGGTGTAGCAGCAGGCGCGGCGCGGTACACTCGCGAGCTGCGTGCGCTGTGCTGTGCCGTGCTGTGCCGTGCTGTGCAGGGATGCGTTATTGTAGCGCGGGGCTGCAGGCAACGAGGTGGCTTGTTTGTTCGATACGTTTTATTAAGTAAATTGATTTGAAATGTTTGTTCAAAAACGAGGCGTGCGCTCGGACGTCAAATCGAATTGGCTAAATATAATGGAAAAGCAATATCACGCTGTAACGATTTGATTCATGACTTTGTTCGTGACGTTTATTAAAAAGAGTTTGAGCGATGGCGCATTCCCGTCACGCTCGCTTTTGTTTAGGAATTCTTTAATAGCGATGCCAAGCTCCAAGGCACGAGGAAGCGCTGCCATCCGAGCGGTGGGAGCGCGCTTATCACCCGATCTGCTTCACCCACAACCACATCTCCGCAATCCTTCCGGGAGAGAGGGTTCACACCATCCTGCCGACTTTACGGTCGTTCCTGCTATAAAGCTCCACCGGCACCGTCCGGGTACTAAAAAAATTCTTGATATTTTATGCATCCAGGAATAAAGTTTTTCATGTCAACTCAAGAAACTGGCCAAATATAGCTCATGTTACTGCACCTCGCGCTGCCGTCGCGCTCCTCCAGTTAACAGTAAAAATTAAATTGTACAACAGCTCCTCGTCTCGACCGCTCACTTCGATTTAATAAAAGAAGACAACTTCTAGATCGTTGTCCATCTCAGACTGCAAAAGGTATAAAATTGTTGAAGATTAACAGCCGAGCCGCCAAGAGCGGAGCGCGGGGCTCGGGGTGAGGCGGGGGGAGGGGCCCTGACGAATGTCACAAAACAAGTCAACACTTGGACAGTTTGCGCGACGATATCTAACCTGGAAAGAATCTTTGAAATACAAAAGAACAGTTTCAACAAAGGCATGCGCCCCATAAGTTGGACCGTCGATAGATAGTAATGAAACTTTCAGACTTACACGATATAAGTACAAGAAATTCCGTAAAACTATTCTTGCAAGAACAAATCAAGTTAAGGTACATTAAGGAAGCATTTGGCGGGTTTCTATCAAATAGTACTATAATTCAATTTTTGAAACCCCGCTTTGTTGGTGTTACGCGCCGCCGCCGGAGCGGAACGAACAACAATATTATCTCAGCATTACAATAACGAATCGAAGCGTCGTCGCCGCCGCCCGAGAGCGTTGTTTAGATTACTGATAAAAATACAAATTCCGGTTTTTCGTAAACAAGTGATATGTATGCCAGCTATCCTTGAAAAACATTTTTCACTCTAAAAATTTAGTCAATTACCCGATTCATAAAACGTGCTATAAAACTGAACTGCGCCAAATTTAATTTTCCGACTGAAAAGATTTAATCATAAGCCAGATGTTGAAGCCAAGTCAGGTCTCGCCACCGCCGTTGGTCGCGCAATGTTGGGCCGCGTGTCGCGCGACAGCCCGCGTCCTACCACAGCGGCCGCCATCGCAACCCAATGTAGCATTAAAGAAAGTTCTTGCCTTCAGTGAGCGCGCCGCGCTGGAAGCACGCGCCTCCTTGTTCGAAGGCGTGGGTAAATACGTAAGAACGTGTGCTGATCCCGCGGGAGATCCTGCGGCGGTGTATGTCGCTACGAGGCAGGGACGTGAGTAATGGGACGCGGTGTTCAAACGTTATCACTGTAAGCACGCCGCGGCGTCGCACCACGCCCCACTGAATCTAAGCGCCTCACATCCCTATCTAGACTACGAATGCAGGGATAAAAACTGGGTATCCAGGTCAGCCAGCCCGCCCCGCCCCGTCGCGTCCCGTCGTGTAGCGGTCGCACAATAAACGTAATAACGGACGAGAGCCGGACGAGAGCCGGACGGGAGCCGGACGCCGGACGGCGGCGGCTAGCAGCCCGCAGGACCCCACGCCGGACACCGGAATGCGCTCACAGCGGACGGTATGCCGTGACTCTGTGAGATGCTGCAATACAATAATATGCAGCGACATGTACCTACCACACGACAGAGAACAAGTGAATTCCCGTGTTGCTCCGGTTTAATTCCATGTGCTTTATATTTATGTTTCGCTTGCGCTAGAAATATTTGAAATGGAATGGATTTAAACACACGTACCTATCTACCTTTTACCCCTTTGCTATTTTAAGATAAATACAATACAGATGAAGCGGGCGGGCCGGGGAGCGGGAGCGGCTATTGTTAGCACATTTCAGCCGATGTTAGGAAGTATCTGCAGTCGAAGCTCACCGTCTAATTGAATAACATGAACCCTCCGCCGCGAGCGCCCGGAATTGATAGCTCTTGCTACATTTTTCCTGATTGTGTGTTTATACGATCACGAACAGTGTTATCTCTTTTCTAAGTTTGAACTACAAAAATGATTTTTTTATTAAAAACTTTTCATTCTTTTCAAAAAGAACATTATTCAAGTTGTTATGTACCAACGGCTTTTTTTAATAAAATGTGAATACTTAGTACTTTTATATAATCGAATACTGTATGATTGAAAACAATTGCTAAAACAAAATTTTTCAAATTAAACGTTATTATTTTTGAAAAAGTTATAGATCTAAATTGCTGACAACTACCGCCTTATTCTCCAAATAACCAGTCTTGACGTGGCACAACACGGCCAAAAAACCAAAGCTAGACAACGTGCAATATCTTACCGCATCATGTTTTGGAAGTCGTCGAGAATCTATATCCTTATCAATAATTTTAGCATTTAATCCCGCTGCCCGCAGAACCGAAGGCTTCTTTTTTACAGATTTCATTACGGAATTGACACATAATTGAAACTCTGTATTCATCGTTACTTTATACACTATTCGCAACGTTGTCAGAGTTTGGATCCAATGCGTAGAATAATACTGTGCATCAATATTCAATTCCAATTGTGAAATTGTCTTGAAATACGTGAGTACTCATTAGTGATTAATTGGACGCGTGCGAAGTGTTCAGCATCGAGGGAAAGTTCGCGAACTTGAGGAAGTAGCACGAGCTCTCCCGGCGGAGGGGTTGGGGGGGGGGGCACGTAATTGACATTATTTCACAAAGTTCTTCTCGTTGTAGGTCAGTAAGATTTAGTTGCTTTAAGTATTTGTGGTTTATCCTTAACCGAAAAGGTCCACATCATTTGATCGGCAAAGCCTTACAAGTAACCCTTTGTTGTTATGTCGAATACAAGTTATATTATCTATTTAGGCACGCCAGGATCGGCGCTAGGGCTTTGCTAGTTTGGGGCCAGAGCCGGACAGCAGGGCGACCGCGACGCCACGGCTGGGCACCATGCGCCAGGTCGGCCGCAGGGACTCCCCCGGGGTCGTGGATTCTCTCTCATCTCTGCTAACCCCTGTACATCGAGCTTTTGTTGTTTCCATTTAGTTCCTCTCGAATCCGTAATGTCGTTTCTCTAACCATACACGACCTAATAACAACAATTTCAAAAGAAACCGTAGTACGAGTAGAAATTAATAGATGACATGTACAACCTGAAAAGAAGAAGCGAATGAATACCTACATTGCGTTCAGTTTCCTGATGTCACGGATATTAAAATCCATCACTCTCTCGGGAGGCACATTCATAATTTTACGAATCACAAACAATTTGTCTCTCCTTTGTGAGCTTTGTAAAATAGTTTCAATATTATCTATAGGTAAAAATATTGTCTGTGAATAAAAGCACAGAGAAAGGGAAACACGAAACTATAAAAAATCATTGTATTGCCCCCATTGTAGTCCGCCTGAAACAAGGGGAGAAAGCGCATGAATGAAACTTAATAATTCAGCTACAATATTAAAATCAAAATTGTTTCAAAGTTTTGACTCAACACATCCTGTATTCTCGGCAGTGCAAGTGGAACCAGGCGCTGGTCAGGCATAACATCTACTGACTGATATTCAGATTACTTTTCTTGTGATTGAATGCATAACTAAAATAGTGAATTTGTCAGGTAGGTGGAGGCAGCGACTCACGGAGCGAGCACCACCCCAGCATCAGAACAGGGACACGCGCGTCATCACTTTGCGTCTGCCACTGAATTACAAAACGTTGCATATTTATTTCACAAAAATGCTGCGTTTGAATTACCAAAACCGGAACAAAAGCCTGAAAATACGAAAAAGCTTTTCGTGAAAATGAAAATAGCTATCATAAAAAAGTGTTTTTACAAAGAGTGGAATAAAATTCGGCTTTCCTATGTTTGCTGTTCGTATTACTGTGATGTCATATTCCGCGCGGTGAGCGTCGATAGGCCGATGAGTTACATCGCATCGCCCATTATGTGTACGTCATCCCATCATTCTTCTTTAGGTACTGCAATAAATGTTACTCCGAGCGAGGAGCGGTTGAACACAGCTTTGTGCGAGTCAGCGACATCTATTCCTTGTTTTAATGCTGCAACATCGGACCAATAAAGATTGATCGGTGTGCAACGGGAGGTATTTATTCGACCTCTGTGGCGTAGTGAGTGAGACGCAGAGATTGCGAATTTAAAGAAACAAACCTTAAAAAAAATATATTTATGTAGTAGGTATATCAGACATTGTTTTTAATGAACAACTTGTTATCCGAAGAATTATTATTGTAGAAAGCACATGTTTTATCACTTTTATCCGGCAGTTGCCGAGTGACTGAAATACTATCAAGTAACAAGGTGGGCGACCGCGGCGACCGCGAAGGTGCGCTGATACAGTTAGTATCTAGCCTTGTCTCGTGGGTAACTTGATCGAGTAACGTGACTCGATAACGCTGGGGACATCACTGCTGCCCGACTCGTAAGGGACACCCGCTCACTAGCACTGCGAAGGCAACACTTGATATAAATATCAGTCGTTAAATTTAAAAGTTATTAGCTATTTTTAATTCGATATAAAGTAGCATGGACGAAAGTGTCCTTGCAAGTTGTAGGTACCTATACTTACTCCTTAGAAACTAGTAAGTACGGAACCTACAAATTCTGTTCACCAAACAAAAACCTAAAATGCAGCATTACATTAGAGACCAAAGGCTTAGCATTAAGTTTGCAGAAATCTGTCCGGTACGAGTAGGTAGCGTTTGGAGAAATGCCTTTGTTGTAAGCAATGTTTATAAATCTCCGGCAACAGCGAACAGATCCTACTTAGCATTCTCTGATTTGTAGTAAGCTCTGGAATTGCGTTTCAAGAAAAGGGTAATGCTCGCATACCGCAGTGAATAATTGATTCGACGGAGCACAATATAAAAGCGTTTCAACAAAATGTTTAGTTCGTGTTATGTACTCGTGAAGTTGTGCATTGCATGACAACAAATAAACTAACAAGCTGGTTGTACCAGAATAAAGAGCTGGTTTTGTCACGTTTGCACATCGCGGGGGCGCTGAGGAGAGGGGGCGCGGGGGCGCGGGGGCGGAGAGAATGTGCAAGCTCTCACGCTAACTCCATGCTTATCTATATGCATTTTAAGAAATTATGATCTAAAAGTAAACGGAGCGGTAAATGCAATACAGACTAATACAGTCTCATATATGGTTCAGCGATTTTCCTAGCTAGAGGCAGAAGAAATATGCATTATTAAATACTTTAGACGGCATATTAATATACCTACTTTAAGTAAGTAGTAAGGTTCACTGTCTAATATTTTATGGAAACGATTCATTTTCTTCTTATTTAGACCTGGTTAATCTTGTTTGGTGAGATTTTAAAAGTACTAAACCATATTTGGCCCGGAAAGTGTAGTAAAAAGCACGTTCAGTCAAGGAGCTCATAAAGTCAGAGTGTCGAGTGGCGCGAGGCAGCGGCGGTGCGGGCCGGCGGCGCGGCGGCGGCAGCGGCGGCGGAGACAAGTAATGGCCCAATCGAAGAATTAAGTACAGAGATAAAACCAGTGCGCCGACTGTTTAAAGCGCTATTACAGTTAACCCGATAATATAACAGTTTAGTCGAGCGAGCAGAAACGGCTCCCAGAGCGACTATCTAATAATTTATTCAATAGAATCCCCTGTCTACCACACCTGTAACACCGAACATGCCGGATGCACGGCGCCTGCACCGTGCCAGCCACCGCGCTCGCCCCCCTGCCTGCATCAACTAATCGCTTTACATTTCTGTGCTTTTACACGAGTTGTTAGTCTGTAACAATTTGGATATAATTTCGCAAAAAAGAGAAATATTTTGTTACAAATGTAGTTTTGCGGTGTTTTCGGTAAATGAAACGTTGTGTAACATAATGGTAATAACATAATACCCGATGGTGGTATACTCGTAATACCTAAATATTATAAACGCCGAAGTTAGTGTGGTGGATGTCCATATCATCCATAACTATGTTTGTTACTCGTTTACGCAAATACTACTAAACTGATGAAACTGACGGATTTGGCTGTTTGGCATATGCTAAGAATTATACCTTCATTATTTATGACCTGAAATGACGCAGGTTACTTTTACCCCCGGTCTGGCGAAAACATGAGAGTGAAAGGGCGAGTGAGTGAGCTTGAAGCAGAAGAGTTCGATAGTTTGAATTTCGAACTTTCTTCCAATAGTTCCAATAGTTCCAATAGTATTTAAACAAATGATAGTGTTAGCCGAGTCCCTTGATGATGACTAATCGACAGACGGCACCTACCTACATAAAAAGCGTGCGCACGGCGGCGCTCGCTCACTTTGTGCTTGGCTTTCGAACGAGACGGATGTCTCGGCTTCCTAGGGACTTTGTGTTGTTAACTTGTTAGGTTGTTTTCTTGTATTTTGTAATCGTGTAGCCTATCTGAGTACTTATTTCGTTTGATGGTGTAATTGAAGGTTTCTTTGTTATCCTGACAAACTCAAATTGTTAGTTATAAAGATAATTTAGTTTTGATGATTTGACTATTTGTGTTAATAAAGTTGTTCTTCTATTTTTTAATGATTTTCACTTCTGGTTTCCAATAATAGTTAAATAGGATTTACATTTTAATTTAAAATTGCATAGGTTCTTTCGTCAATTAGATATAATCTCATAGGCGACACAAAATGTATCTGCAAGGAAAACTAATCTAAATAAATTCCAACAAATGTAAAGTTTTGTTTTGCAATCTCAAGGTTTTAAACCTATTCTTTATACGAAAGGCGTGTAAAATAGAAAAGCTAAGACTATCTCTGCAGACTCTGCAGTCCCGTGATACTGTCCGATGGATGGCGCGGCCGCATCGATCGCGCGACGCTCGGCACCTCGCCTCGCTCGCTAACAACCTACATCTGTTTCTAAGGATTAGCAGCGGCCAGCGAGTGACAACTGAACACGTGCCGGGAAAATATACGAGTAGCTATATCCACGCGGCTCAATTACAGAGCCCAAGTTGCCCACGTTATCGGAGAAGTCCACGTGACGCGATGTCGCGCGTCTTGTCGCGCGACATCGCAGACCGCGCACTTTTGTTCCAGCTTAACATTCCCGCTCCGCTCGGAATGCCTGCCTCGGCGGAATGAGGTTTTGTTTCGGTGGAAAACGCAAAAATTAAAGTTTTACTAGGAGCCCATTCCTAGTCCTCGCATTCTATGTTCAGACTGTTTTCGAATTAATTCCTCGCAGGTGAATAATCTACATCTTTAAAAACAATTTCGTTTGTTTCACGTAGCCGTTTCTAACATAAATAAAGCCATCTGTTGGTTGCATAAGATTCAGACTGAACGGTCCGTTTTTATCCCATCTCGACCCCAATTCAAAGATGTTCAACATTATTAGCTTTATTATTCGCAAGTCACAGAAGCGTCTGTAGAGCAAAGGGGAAAAGTGGAGGAAACAACAAGGAAACCGCAAAACTGAGGCACACAAACGTCTCCGCGACAACAAAAGGAAAACACAATTTAATTTCCAATAAAAAGACCTCTTCGCGGACGCGTCGGAGGCCAAACAATAAATCGCCGAAGACGTCAGCTACAAACAATAACTCTTCCCGCCCCCGCCCGCCCCGCCCCGCCCCGCACCGCCCGCGACTGAAGGACACAATTTTTGTGTTTGATCCCCAATTTGAATGTAGATAGAGACCGTCGTAATTCTCATTTAAATATCAGACAGCCGCCTGCGGCGGCCTGATTGGACTCGCGCAAGAGTCGCGCCCCGGTCCTCCCGCGCGCGTCCGTTTCTATCATATTATATTCTAAACTCTAAAGTATAACAGGATTCCCTGAAATTTTGTACACGAGCAAGGATTAATATTTGAATATCGCACACGTCCGTTTTATATTGCCACGCGATAAAACCGTTGCGACATTGCGTATTTACGACGCAATAATTTCGGAGGCTTCGCGGGAATTCCTCAACATAAAGCGAAGGAGATTGAGGGAGCGGCAGCATCGCACAGGAGCAATAAATTGAGGCAAGAGCACCGCAAATTGAAACCATCTCAGCTCGTTTCAGAGTCAGCGGAAGAAATAGCAAAAGCGGCCGCTTCGGGTGTCTGTCCGGACAATCAGGCCGTCGTCGGTCGGTCGGTCGGTCGCGTCGCGTCGAGTCAGCGCCCGCCACTGCTCACTCACATTCATACGTGATGTCATTACCTCCTCACGGGTACCTTCCTTATTTACACAGACACCGTCCGTGAGCTCTATGTAACTTGGACATTTTACTGAAAAAAATATCATTTTATGGCACTGGAACGATCTAAGTATATCTTTATCGAGCTCATGTTAGGTTAGTAATATGTAATATCAAGTGAGTGTAATATCAATTCAACGAAATAAACTTCAAAGCATCGAAAATTATTTGAAAGATTTTTATAAATAATAAGCTAATTTTATTTTATATTTCAGCCACCACTGTCCCACTGAGACAAAAGCCTATTTTTCTTAAAAATGTTTATTATTATGATTGCGATAGCTCCTTCGTGGCATTGTGCAGAACAATAGCGCGCGAACCAACCCTCCTGCCGCACCGCACCGCACACTCGTACTGCACCGCACCGCACCGCACCGCACCGCGAAGCATCGCCATTCCACGCGCTATAAATCATGGCGAACGCAGCGGCGCGCGAGTTACTGTGCCGGTTCCCGCCGCCGACTTCATAAACTACCGACACCGGTTGATGGTTAAATAAAGCTTTTCAGAAGACGAACGAATTATTTATGAGATAGATTTACATCACCATCAGACGATGATCCGCACATCCTCACACTTGTATGAATCGTGCGCCCCGAGCGGCCAGCCAGGCCAGCTAAAGTTATAAAACCATTTTATGGTAATTATTTATTCTCGACGTTTAGTGAAAACCAGGTCAATTAAATTCTAACTAGCTTTCCGTTTTCATCAATATTTTATCATTTGTCGAGCCGCGCCGCGCCGCTTTCTAAACATAATTTAATGCGATGAAAATGGAAAATGACAATTTTGAAATCAAATAATGAAACGAGATTCGGTATAAAACGAGTAATCAATCATCGCATCGTCATCAGCAGGCGCCGGCGGGACGGGGCGCGGCGGGGCGGGGCGGGGCGCGGAGTCGACACTACGCTAATTTTCAATCAACTAAAGTACTTATTGATAAATCTAAAACGTGAACAGATTACATAATAAGTATTTCTTAATGCACAGACTTCGCGTCTTGCGTCGAAGTTGGATGAATTCTATTACAATGCTACTGTATTTTGGAGTTTGTTTCGATGGAGATCATAACTTTATTTGAGTGTTCCGTGTCGAGCGTGTTGTAGCAAGTGCTAACTGCTTATTAGAAGGTGTTATTTCAGTGTTATCATGTTACCTATGTGTGTGACAGCTGGGAGAGCGGGCAGGTGGTGCGCGTGTGTGCGTGCGTGTGTGTGTGTGTGTGTGTGTGTGTGTGTTCACGTACGCTTGCAGACGTTCCATCGAGTCACCACAACTCCGATTGGATGGAGACAAGTTGATTAAACCTGCCCGCGCTCGGCTGCACTGCACCACACGACGAAACAAAGTTATTGTATTTTAGTTCGATACCGACATCCGCTCACCGTCGTCGGCAACAAACCAGTATTGATATGCTTGACATTTTTTATTCGTTGTAAAATTTCATACAATGATTGTCTGCACAAAGAAATAAGCGAAATTTGCGTAACTACGAGTATAAAGATTGATATGAAACGACTTACATACTCGTACTACCATAAACGATGTGCAAAATCACGCATGTTTTGTTTTAATCGAACACAATCTACAAACGATGGTGTCGATAACAAAATTCAGTTTGAACTTTGATTATTTACATACCTATCTAACAGATAAGCGAGAGCTCAATCGAGGAGGTACCATACCCCGGCGCGGCGGCGGCGGCGGCGGCGGCGGCGGTGCGCTCGCGAACAACTAGCGACGATCATTAATTACTGACAAACAGACGATTACTCGTAAATTAGAAGCGCGATGTAATGGCCGCTCCGTCTGATAATGTAAATTGAGTTTTACTATCAAACTCGGTAATTGGATTGTACCGCGTAGAACGCTCGCATCGCACCCGCACGCCTGTACTAGGTACCTACCTATAGTAGGTATACGCCGATAATGACGCACATTACTCGGGAAACGTGCCCAATGTTACTCACAAGATACCGTGTAACTCAATATCGCGAACATCGTCGGAGACGGGGGGAGTATGTCCCTCGTCGCAGCCGGCGCGGCAACGGCGCGGCAGCGGTGCGTTTGCGGCGAGGTGCGTTTCAGAATCACGTAAAAAGTTAACGCGAACATATTGTTATCAAACGCGGTAGAAAAGCAATCAATGCTGGAATCCCGTAAGTCACCGTCTCGCTCGCTCGCGTACAGCCTTTGTACGCGCCTACACACATACACGTACATACGTATATGTAGATAGTACGCGTTGCTTCAAGGATAGACGCGGCGTGGTCCTTGGAGGCACGTCCGTGCGATGTACTGAGCTGCCTATAAATATGCACAAGGAGAGAGATCACGTCTACAGCCGGTAACGTGTCGCAGTCGACGTAGTGTCGGCATAGAGTCATGAACACGAACTCGCTGGAAGCCGCGCTGCATGACGCATGACGCTCCGTGCTTGTTCAACTACAACATACGGAATTAATAACGGAGCTGTATATTTACTGTTCCGCGAAATCATTTTATTTTCATTACTATGAGCTGTAGTGGCATGTTTCTGTTTCTACATTGGAGTGGAGCTTTCCCTTTCCTACTCAAAGGTAGATAAAATGAAATTGTTTTGCCTCCTGTATCGTTATGCAGAACGCTCGGAGCATGAAAATTCCTCAAACCGTACCTTGCGTCTGTGTGAGTGAATAGAAACACTGTTTCGTCGACAAACAGTTCAGTTTTCGTTGAATCAGGTTATTGTATGTGATCACCGAGAGCTCGTAACTCGATACCGCTACGTGTGCTACGGCGCTACGCCGAGCTACGCCGCGCTACGAGGCTACGAGGAACCTTGAAGCTTTCTTATCTCTATATGATGCTCGGAAAAAAACTTGCGTAGTGAAATGTGTGTGTGCTATGAAATGGGAAGGTATGTTGAAATGTTCGCTCCGCCAGCAGCGATCACACGCGCCGTCGCGTCGAACAGTTTCCACAAAAACTGTTTTTAGTGCAATCAAAAAATCCTATTTTTTTTAGATTTAAAAAATTATCACACGCCGGTAGAGAATTATTTATCGATTTGAACCGAGTGTGCGGTACGTTATTTTTTTACGGATTCGGTATTTTACGAGCCACTGAATGTTTTTGGTTTTATTTTGTTCAACAAAAGCTCTTTGTAGTTTTGTACCAACAACTAAAAGTTTCATATCGTTTGTGATTTCTGTTATCGTAATGAGAACAAGTACGATTTTTATATTATTAAGCTTTCTATAGAATGTATTTTGCAATGAAATTAAAATGAAACTTTGTTAAAAATACATAAAAAGTTAATGGTTAAATCAAGTAAAGGAAGCTGTGTTAAACCGTGAGCTGAAAGTATATTTTTGTGGTTTCGCAATGACACAGAACAAACAGAAAATGATAACAATTTAATTAATGAAAAACGACACCTTGAGACTTACTCCTAATTGATGGAACAAAATTGAATCCTTTCCCTTCGAAGTTTCATGTAATAAAACGAAAACCATAACTTTGAACAAGAACAAGACTAACGCAAGTCGTAAACATTGAAACAAAGAGAAGGTTATGTCGGCTCCAGAGCGCGTGTCGCGCGCACAATGCGCGTCGCGTGCGGCTCTCGGCCGGTCACGACACACGCGGCGCGCAGTGTATGTCTCACTCTATAATGCACACATGACAACTTACTACGGCAATGATTATTTTCTTTCAAAGCGCTTTGTGACGTGCTCTAGCCTAGGTTACACGGTGCGAGCTAGCATGCGAGCTGACCGTGTCAGTTACTGAGGTGCAATAGCTCGCACTGTGTGACCGCATCATACGAGTAACTGTTATGTGCGAGTGGGACAGTTGCTCGCAAGCGAGTTACTTCAACATTTTTTGTTTTTACTCGCAACTGGCCTTCCCCCACCACGCCACTTGCACGTCGCTCGGTCGTCAACTCGCATGATTTTGCGAAATGACAGTAGCTCGTACGCGTAACTGCTTTTATAGTGGTATGCACTGTGATTAAACGTGTATTTTGCGACAACATTGCACGAGACATGATACAGACGAACTATGCGAGTACACTGGTGCAGTAGCTGTCTTCCTGCGACGCCAGCAGTTCGCATAGTGTGACCGAGCGAGGCGAGTCGAGCTACTGTCATAGGAGTACACATGCACAGTAGCTGTCTACTGTCATATCAGCTGCTCGCACTGTGTAACCTATCCTTTAAGGTCGTTAGCACTCGCAACGCAAGTCGCAACATCAGCACAAGTAGGTACCTATCTCTGATAGCTAAGCGGTAAAGTTCGGGTCACGCTACATAATCTCAACACGAGTTCCGCTCAAAGTACGGATCGCGTCCATTAACGATACTCATTCAAGATTCAAGCGAAGATTTCCCTAATTATTAATCCAAACGGCTAATATCCGCCGCCATGGAGCAAGTTGTTCTTATTAATATTAGAGATCGCGGTCGAAGGCATTAATCATAACGCAAACAAAGTCTGTTGGGGCGCGGGCGCGGGCCGGGACCTCGAGCCCGGACGCTACCTGCCTCCGACATAAACACACAACTTTATAAGAGTTCCTGGATCGTAGATCTCGGCTCGCGACATCATACGAGATCCTTATCGCGTACTCACAAAGGCTGTAATCCGGCGCGAGCCTCGCCGGAAGGATTCCGAATTGTCTTTGGCTATTAGGACAGAATAAGTATTAGGGAAGGGTCCGGGAGTTATTGGGGTTCCGCGTCACTGAGCAGCGATGTGTGTTCCCCGAGAATCTATTCATACGAGGTGTAAAAACATAACTTAACAAAAAAAAAAAAAAAAACTTTATCAAATGTATTTTATAAATGAATATTGATACTGTTTTCCTTTGACTCTTAATTCAGTTTGATGTAATGAAAACTTCAACGACTATCACCGTGATACTTCGTTCACTGTTCGTAGCGAAGTGATAAGATCCTGTGCACACGTGTGGAGGCTCGCCTCGCGTTTGGCGGAGGCTGTCTTTGACACCGCGTGCACAAACGGCCCTCATTACTCGTATCATTTGGGACGGAGAGCGACCCTTGTCGAGGTTTCGACCCATCCCAATAATTACATTCACGCACGACTACTTTTCCAATTTACATAAATTAAATATTCACAAATCTATTAATCGTATTTGATTTAAATAAATAAGCTTTTTAATGTCGATATGTTCGAACATTCTTTAAGGGGGGCCCTTAAAGAATGTTCTACGCCCGCTCGCTACAGGCCCGCAGGCGACATACAACAAGCGACGAGCTTTATCTCAAAATACACCATGTTTTTAATATTTTGATTACATCCCGCAAACATTGCACAAACAACTTATTTGCTTTTTTCATTTAAAATGTAAAACAAAATGTGAGAGCCGGTTAGAGGTGTTCCCGTTGTGTTGAACAAGAGAAACCGCCGCTGGCTGTGTCCGTCACGAGTGTACCGCCACTTGCCTACTACATACAGTACAGGGGAGTGTTTGTCAGGAGCTGCGACTCGGGCGCACCGCACGGTGGAGTCAGGCAGCAGGTCGCGTCGCGTGTCGCGTCGCGTCGCGCGTCGCGTCGCGCGTCGTCGCCTCGCTCGCATGATAAACCGACACCATTCTTTACGGAGCGCGGGAGATTATGCCAAAGTGTGCTCATGGGATCAGTGCGAATCCTCTAAGATTTATAACTTTTATTTGCAAATTTCACACTCTGTACCGTCGCATCTATTTCCCTCGAGAAATTAACTTGTTCAATATAACGAATATTGCTCCATTTAAGTAGTCAAGTATGAATTAGCTTGTAAATAAGTTGGAATTTTTAAAGGCCTGTTGAAAGCAGTAACCGAGCTTCAGGGGATTAACAATTCAATTAGCAGTGGTAATTGTGCCTCATGCCTCAGCACGCCTCACGCCTCACGCCTCACGCCTCACGCCTCGGCCCGTGTGCGAACTGAGTGCACTTGCTCTACTTGGGTAGAATACGCACACAGCGGAAGCACAATGTGGAGCTCATCTTACCATTCAGAATTGCACTTTGCGTTAACCCTTAATTACACTTCAACAATAACTCTCAAGTGTTGATTTCTAAAGAAGTAGGTAATGAGTGCGTTTGGGCGCGCAATTTGTGAGGTGTAGAGTGCATGTGTTTTCGAATGCCGTCGTTTCGAAGCACGCTATTTGAAATAATATTAGTGCTAGTATTCACCGAACGAAGCTCGTCCCGCGGGGCTCGAGCGCCCCCGCCCGCATTGTAAACACTCGTGTACCTACATCATACATGAGATTTGGGCCGAGCTCGCACGCAGTTATGAGCTCTAGCTCTGATTGATAAAGTCCATTATGTCTCCCTTTATGTCTCTCTGTAGAGCATCCATTGCATTAGCAATTGGGTTGTTCAATGGAGTAATTATCGGGCCGATGTTGAACCGTCGTCATCGAAATACAATGTTTCGAACTTAAATTGAAAACATTTTGCATAATCATTAAACATCCATCACGAATTCACGATAAACGTTAATCTCAGTTCCGTTACTAAATCTTTTTTGAAATAAGTAGCTTTGTTGTTATTGATGCCTGCTCCTTCACTTGGTTAATTAGTTAGAAGATTGTTTCACCTTCGGCAGTAAGCATCCGCCCGCCGCCGCTCTAACTTGTCGAACACTTAAAATTGTCTCATTATTATTTGAAGCTATCGCTACTGAAACAACTTTCTGAATATTCACCAATTCACCAAGTTTCTTCTTGACTTTAAATTTACGTTACATAATTGAAAAGAGAAGGTTCACTTGTTTTACTGCCTTCAATTAGTATTAATCATTATTGTTTGATTCTTGAGTGCCTATCTAAATACTTCACAAGATTGAAAGCTAATCCTCGTCTCGTAGATCTAGGCAACGATATCCAAAGGAGGTGATGTTTGCGAGACTACGAGTGTTGAAAGTAGTTCAGCATCAAACAACAGCACTATTCAGTCGACCTATATATAACTTTGCAAGGAATGGAGTTCGCGCTGCAACTCCGCCGACGTTAATTTTCGTATCGAGTTGGCACCGACAGCTCGCGGCGGCGCGGCCCGCTCGCGCTACCAGCATTTGCATATCGGGGCCGGAGACGTGTGCCTCTGTACTCTACCTACATCTACACTACACTGTGCACACCTACATACGAGTAGGTGCATGCTGATTGGCATTTGTTGCAGGAACACTTGCACACATCTAGTCTTCTTGAGACAAACAGTTTATTGAAGGCATGCACCTAGCATATTATAATCCAATCAAAAGGTGTTCGAAACAAGCAATCGGTGGATCGAACAAGGAATAGTGATTTAGTCTATCTGCTTAAACTTTATTTTTTTTTATTTTTAATAGAACAAAACTAATTCCAATCCAAGATAATGGTTATTATTATAATCATAATCAGAGATGGGTGAAGTTGCGTCAATGTCCGGAGCGATGCTTTGTTGAGAATTTTACATAACAAAGTCATAGGTTACATGTTTTATGCGTGTGGCGTAACAGTAACCTATACCTACCAACCGTACATTTATAGCGATGGATTTCGGCTAAGCCATCAGTTTATGGCATATCGAAGCCATCACGTAGAGTTGACGAATTCCCGAAGGAAGGCGACTCACGAACGGAAAGATATTGTATTGATCCATAATCCATGTGGGAAATAACGGCTAAGAACGATATACGCCAAGTCTTGTTTGCCGGCATGATGAGCTAGCATTCACTTCCAACACGATCTACTCGCAACTTTCCCCTCTCAGATTGGGATTTTTTTACATTGCTCTTCTTTCAATCGTCTGTCTTCTGATTGCGTTAACTAGAGAGCGATTAATTAAAGATAAAAATCTGAATAGAATTTGATCTCCTGTAGATAATATCATTTTACTTTTTCGGTAATAAATGAGTTTAGACCACTTTAACCCTTTACGGCGCAAGAACGTATTTATTGTTTTTTTTATTGCTAATAGATTAAGATCAGCTATATAATTATGGGAAAAATAATGAAAAAAATCACAAGTAGAAAAAAGTATTTATTTTTGAAAAAAAACAAGGTGATGCAGAAGTGCATCATGGAGTCAATACATATATTTTTTTAAGAGGTGTGAAAGGAACGGGAGCAATTATTATTTTTGTTGAAGCATAAGGCTACCCCACATTTTTCGCATTCAGATTGGGCTGTTCCTGTACATCCTGGATTTTTGCATCAAAGCTTTTCTTCTGTCCATCCAGGCCAGTGCCCTAACTGATCCAGCCTGACGTCTTTCGGAGGCATATGCTGACGGGGCCTTTTTTTCTTTTTGTCCTGAATAAGTGCCTCTATGTCGCTTGTGCGCTTCAGCCGGTTTGCAGTTTGATGTTTCACTAGAGTTTCAGCCACTTCTAGTCGGAAATCAGAGGAATTTAGCACCTTGGCACTATATTGTGTATCAGTATGAATTCTTCTTTATAACTGTCAAGAATTGCACATGGTCATGTCAAGGAAATGGTAAAAAAGGCTAATAAACCAACATTGCTGCAAAGTCTAATTATGTAATGACCCATTACACAGTTCATTAGGTCTACACCTCCCATGTGACGGTTATATTCTGCCACAATGAAGGGCAGTTCCACAGAGATTTGCTTCTTTTGCGCCTTGTTGAATCTGCTAACGACAGATGAAATTTTGCCAGCAAAGTTGGATGCTGGAGGTTTACAATTTTGTTATCTCTCCAGGCTACTAATGATATGTCAATTCCGTTATAGTTCGCAACCACAATACCTGGTAAGGTGTCTGCAATTATAGTACTCGTAAAATTATTTGGTAACTTCGAAGATCCCTAAAACCTCACCTGGTCTTCATTCACTCGAAGTTTTTAGTTTTACATATACCTAGTAGGTTTTTGTCATAAGAACGCGTGTGCTTTGTGAAGTAGCTCTGTCTTAGGAACTGGTACTGGGTACTGGAACAGCAGGCGGTGGCGTCGCATTTGGTTGAATTGTAGTGTTGCTATTGGTCTCAGAGTTCGGTAGCAAGATGTACCCACCCAAGACGATCAGGACCAGGAGGTCCTGATCCTCTGGGGTGGGTACTTCGGGTTCCTCATCTGAGTCCTGACGTGGATCCCGATCATTCACTTCCATCATGTACGCCGGATCAGCAACATCATCATCGTCTAAATAGTCAAAGCCATCCTCACTATCTTGCCATTGGTCTAAGATGCTTTTCAAATCATCAGTCAACAAATCCCGACTCCTAGAACCTAAAAGCGGAAGCCTTGAACTCATATTGTGTCTGAAATAAGAAAATATATGTATAAGAAAACAGTACGTAAAATATTACAGTTTAGCGCAGTGATGCATAACTGCATCAGAACAAAAATCGCACCTATCTCTGTAAATACAATACAAAACATTTGAAATTCATATAAAAAGTGAAAATTAATATCTTACCGTTACTTCACTGCTAATTCACGTCAATATTTTCAATATAACTAATCAAAAACTTCGATTGAAGTCGCGCGCGAACTACGCAAATCGGTTCTCATAGGTTCGCCGCTTCAACCGACCAAACAAAAAAATAAGCGCCATCTAGCTTAAAAATAAGTATTTAATTCAATAGACTACTCTGTTGCAGATATGCATTGCGGCGCCAAAAGGCATTTATTAGTTTCTTTGAACGACATTTGGTAGTTCCAATGGTATGATGCAGAACTGCTATTGAGCGCCGTAAAGGGTTAATGAATGTATTGTTTGCGAGGAGAGGTGAAGTTTGGTGAGTGTCGGAGCGGCGGCGCGGCGCGCGCCCCCTGCCGGCGGCCGGTCGATACGCGCTGCCTCGCTAACCTACTCACCACGCACTCTGCCTGCCCTCCTACCCTCTGTCACGCACACTTAACACACTTTTACTGTGTACATTTGATGGGAAACAGATGGGCCTATTATCGCTGGTGAGAAAATAAATGAAAAGAACATGCCCTCGCGGAGTGGGTTGGCGTAAATATGAAACTTCTTACACAACGTAACGTGCACCTATTTGAGACTTCAGCCCTCAGAGCAATCCTGTCTCCTCTATGCTTCAGCCGCACAAAGTGACAGTACCTATAACATGTTTATTGAATTCTTTTTTTTTTGTTCTGTGATTGAATTGAACGGAATTTTTTTATCATTGAAATGTCTCTGATTGAGGCTGTTAAACATAAATTATCAACAATGTTTTGTATAAGTTGTAGGTACTTACCGATAATATTGCGATTTATCCGAACAATTTTCTTGTTGAACAATTTTGTTGGAGCCCTGAAGTGGTACATGGAGCTATCCGCCGATCGAGACCATAAACTAATTAATCCTCTATAATCCCGTAATGAATAGCTCCAATAATTTGTGCGTTATTTATTTATCAGCGCTAAGCCGGCCGGCGTTCGTTTTGAAAGGAGATTGAGAATTTAGACAATGAAACCATTGAGATTAGGTATAATGTTTGCCTAGCAACGTTTACAAATATATTTTAGATAAAATGGTTTACTTAATTGTGATGATGCTTATTGTTAAACGCGGCAAAAATGCGTTGGTTCTTTCTACCACAGATTATGTAATCTGTAGTTCTACCTAGGTTGACCTAATTATTTGTCGCAGCTGGTAAAATAAATTACAGCCATTGTCAAAACAAGCAGGTCAACTTGTTCAAACCAGCTTGACCCAATTTTTAGGACGCAATATCTGAAACAATTTCTGTTGAGGTTTTCAGTTCTCCTACATTGTTCTATTTGTATAGGGTCGTTGTTAGTTTGTTTGGAAAGTGGAAAACTCACAAACTCAGCAACGAGATTACGACAACGTAGTGTGCCCAACTAAATACCCACAAGCAGATAAAGGTCGCCTCCTACCTACTGATATATTTATCTATGGGTATAGAAGGAAATATCTGGACGCAAGGAGTATCTGGTTCTGGTCCCACAAAATAAAATAATTATAACCTGTTTGGAAAGGAACAACAGCCGCTTTAATCCCATTTACCGTGTGTTCAAATTACTTACGGATAGTGTTTATTCAGTGGAAACCACACATAGTTCATAATGAATTGTGACAGTTTCAGAGGACGTCCCATGTGATTGTTCCGAACTGAAACAAACTAGGTAGTTGAATCCGAGAGCGCGGGCCGCGGGACTCGGGAGAGCTCCCATTAGCGATGCCTCTGATTGGAAGAGCTGCTAGCCAGACTCACTGACACATGTTTCTATTTACATAGAATCATAAAATATTTAACACATTTTATAGAATCAGTTGAGAAGTAGAAAAATTATCAGATGGTGTAGATACTTACAATAATAGGTGTCCCTAGCGCGAAGCAGTCCCGCGAGGGAGGCCGGTCCCGCCGGTCACGGCTATTATCCCGTACCGCGACCACGGCCGGCCGACGGGTACTAAACCCCTTTGTATTGTATTGCCTATTTGACACGGTTTGTATATTCTTGCTCGACTGACACAGCGCTTATAAAGCTTACAATTTTGTTTATGTTCATTTGACGGACACACCCAACACATTGTTAAACTGTACTTTCATAAAGAAAAAAATACCTATAACTTCCCTACAACATTAGTTGAGAGTAGGTACAACATGCGTTTACCATTCCGCAGACACATGCAGGACGATGCCGGCTGATGGAGCGAGGCCGCGGGCCGCGTCCTACATTATAAATGAGAGATAAAAGCCTCCGCTCGGCCGCGGCCGCTCCTCGATGAGCGGACGTTTGCTTTTCACTCGATTTGATCGCGCGCCCTCCAATAAAGCGCCGACTTTATAGCGTCAGCTTTAAGGATTTATTCGGCACGAGGCAGGGATGCCGATTTTTACGATTTTGCTACATTCAGCGACTTTTTACATAACCTATAAGATAAAATGAAGAAGAATGTTTATTTTAACTGTACTTACATATCTAGTTTAAATATTATATTTTGTATCGGTACGTATCGACATTAATAAAAATTTAAAAGCCTACCTTTTAAATTTATATTGAAAGTCTTCACAGTTCGCCGCGGTATTTATTTCATTCGCATGATTTGCTTGGACTGTGTGATGTTTTTTAAAGTACTAACTCAATATTGTTGATTTATTATATTTATTCTATAACACAATAGCCGCAACTGCCTATTGCATTTTCATAAAATGTAAGAGGTAGCAAATTTGGAATTACAGCTTTTTAAAACCCGAAAGTAGGCAACACTGAAGGACGAGTGGAGGCCTTGATGCCGGAGCGGCGACCTCATCGGCTAAATTCACTAGTAATTCTAGTCTGGCTCGACCGTCCGTTTCCTGCCTAATTGTGCATTAACAGCTGGATATCGAGAATTGACCATTTGACAGATGAAGTAACTATCAGTCCCGTTCGTGACGGAAGCGGTCGCAGAGTGGAGCTCATATCTCAAGATAGAGAGAAGTGCAGCACGCTGATGACGGTGAGGCAGCGCGCGCGCGGCAAGTCCGCAACATCTATTACAAACTTTAGTGCATTATTGTGAACTTTGCGGCTATTTTCTCTTTTATGTTTTTCGAGCATGTTGCCAAGGCAGCTCATTTATAATGCATTTATTATTTTAATGAGCCCGTATCGTATTGCTTGGTTAAAACTTATTCCATTTAATTATCTTATTTTATAGTTTTAATTTGAATGATTTTGTTTTTCAGTAATTAGGGTAAATTATTTTTTTGCATGCAACACTTACCATATTCACATAAAAAATTACAATTAGAACAAAACAAATGTACTTAGATTTAAGGCTTCTATGTTGTAATTTGTTTTGTGAATTAATAAATAAATAAATAAATAAGTTCCATTTTTCTTGATTACTTACGAAAAGTTCATATTTTATAGCAAAAGATTTTTTTTTATACTTTTTGGAGTAGATACCTATATTTATCTAGATATTAAGGAAAGATGGCGAAGACTCAATCGAAGTCTTTGATCATTTATACAGCGTCGGAGGAACCGGGCGCTGGCTGTAGTGCCCGGGACGTTGTTGAGATGAAGTAGGCTTGCGCAGCACCTAAACCTCTCAGCTTAATCAGGCCTTGAAATCAACATGAATTGGTTAACACGTTTCGAGCTGACCGAGCCACTGGTTCCATATTTATCTACATTGTTATATTTTTCTTCACATTTAGTTACTCCAGGATACCTATACAACTCGTCCATGTCCATTAAAACCCTGCTCAAACATGACGGATGGCTCAATCACAGCAGGCTCATTTATGATGTGTAGTTCTAACTGTTCCACTACAATACAATGCGTGTCTATTTAACAATTAAGTTATCATACAGTATGTAATGAATAGCGTCGTCACAGGATCGCTCCCGGGGAATTAGGTAGTTCCGGGGCGCCCGCAAGATGGGTCCAGCCAGCCAGGCGCGCGCCCCTCGTCTCCTTACCTCAAGCACTTTTATAATTTGCTTTAGCAAATCACCAGAGTTTTCATCATAACTTTCGTCTTAAATGCTAAAAAGCTCAAAAGGTAATAAAAAGTTTTACACTCATTAGTGAATGGGTATCGTTAGGTACCTTATCAAAGTTTTCAGAATGTTGAGCGGCTATCGTCCGCGGTAGGTAAGGGCAGCAGGAACTGTAATGTATTCAGTGGCGCGGGTCACAAGCGGAATATAAATTACCGCGGAGCAGATACACTCGATAAACGTTATTACGGCGCTTCCGGCGGCGCTGAAGCGAGCCGCCCGCACGCTCCCCCCCCCCCTCACGCCCCCCCCCCCCCCTGCCCCCCCCGCCTAGCCTCCTGGCACACGCCGCACCCCCGCACTGTCCGGATGTGCTTCCGCAAGTTTCTCTTTGTCAGCTCATTTAAACACTCACTTTTAATCAAATCAATTAATTATAAGTATTACTCAAACAGAAGTTGGCAAACATTTCGCCACGTCTCGCCGCGTCGTCGTCAGTCTACTGTCAAGCAGGCTATTGTCACGGTTGAATGTTTGTAAGTTTACTTACCTGTTTGGCAAAGTTAATGATATTCTAAATGTTAAGTGGGAAATTATACGAACTAAAACAAATCGTGAAGCGAAGGTAGAGAAAATAAACATGAAAAGAATTAATTTGACCCGTCCCGTCCCGAAAGTTCTGATGAAATTTTAAAGAGAATTGAAAGGGGTCGGCGGCGGCCGCGACGCGAGCGACGCGCGTGGACGCGAGCGACGCGACCCGACGCCTCCGATATAAGCACTAGCACATTCTCTCTCAAATATTCATTAAAACCGACTGAAAAGACCAAAAATTTCAATTATATTTGTGAACTGAAATGTGGTATTATAATTTAAACTTCATTAAGGTTCAAACTGGTTTTAGATTAATTTGACTCTCTCGGGAGTTAGTTTTCGAATGTTGTTGACATTCTGACTCCCTTAGATATGAGAGCAACAGAAATGGATTGTGCGTTGTGGTTGTGCTAGTTATTACCTACCTACATAATCGAAGACAAACTTATGTTTTGAGCACAAATAACAGATTCAAAGTGATAGGCTCTTATTTTCCAAAACACCTTCTCAGAGCTTCTGTGGCTCATAACAACCTTAGTTAAGTCGCTATCGCTAAACTCAAAAGGCAACAACACCTAAACTGTAGGTAACTTTGTTGCCTGCCGCGCCCGCATAGTGCCTTATCTTCCCCAGACGGAGTTATTTCCATTCCCAACATAAATTGAGTTGAAAGTTTCAAGTTAGACGAGTGACCTTGAGGTTGTCTCAAAGGCTTTTATCTCGCGACTGTGACGCTGTCAGCTGTCAGCTGTCAGTCCGCCGGCTGAGAGCCGCGCGATGCGAGCCGACAGGGAAATTACGGACAGCGCCCCGCGCCGCCTGCCGGCTGTCAACGAGGCACTCCACTCCACGGTACTTCAGCATTAACACAGCGCCCCGCTTCAAACTCTCCGAATGCGCTCCCCACAGTCCCCACAAGTAATCAGTCACGGAGTTCGACCATCATTCAGTTCACAACACAAAAAGTCCGGGCTCGAAGTTCATGCGCAACCCGAAAGTTTTCGTTTTGTTTGTTTTGCTTACAAAGGCACTCCAAAAACAACAGACTACAATATTTAATGACATTCAGTGACACCTTTACAATCACTTCATCATGGGACAATGAGAATAACTCAACTTTACCGAAAAGGTGGGTAGGTAGGTACTTACACATCTTTTATTTGAACTTCTGATGTAAGTTATCACAGAGTTAACTGTAGATCACAGAGTTATTAATAGGGTGGACTTTGTTGTGCCTGGATTTAGAAACTTAACAAAAGCACTATCAGAGAAGAACAGGTACCTAATAATATTCCTAGGGTACTTATATAAATAGCACTTAAATAATCAAGTATAGTAAGTAATAAAGAAAGGGCGGCTCTGCACGCGTTACCTACCTATTGCCGTGCGATTCTCGAGGCGTTTCAAATGGTTTAATTTAATTTAATAAGTAAGTAAAATCATCGCTATATTTTATGCTCCGGTAAGACGTGCGCCAGCTTATGTCTCGCAATTTTCGTAATATGTGTTAGGTACAATTCAACAGAGTACTTGTGAAGTGGTATGTAATTACCACAACTGGCTGGAGACTGAGAAGCGAGCTGCAATTCCTTGCGTCGGGGCGGCGGCGGAGAGCGTCGTGGCTGCTCCTGAATGCCCTTTAATAACTGTCACATTTGTAAGCACAATCCTACCACAAATAACACGCCAACAACGGAGAGACTAACAACAAATTAGTAAAAGGGACTACCAACAAGATAAGTGGCATAATTATTTTCTCAACTTCCTGCACTCTCAAGCTGCATTTCTGTTTACTACTTCAAAGATTGAATAATCTGGAATGATTGACACCAATTATTATTGTTGTTACAGGTTGTTGTCATTGAGATTGTAAAAAATATTTTTTCTTAAATAGGTATTTCGGAATGTTTCCGATGTGAATTTTGAATAGGTAGGTAATTTGAAGAATTATTTCTTGGTATTTTCCTCAGACCGAATAAAAAAATTTTTATTCGGTCTGAGGTATTTTCACACAGATCGGAAGCAAATAAAACTGCAGGTTCCTATCTTCATTCAGTTCAGTCAGACATGCAGTCAAACCACTTAAGTACTAATAATTATAGCACATTTTATGGAATAACCGAGCGCAATGTTTGAATATCCTCATATTCGCAACAAAGCGGCTAATCTCAGTCGCTAGGTAGGTAGGTAGGTAGGTAGGTACCTACGAAGTTGGCGAGGAAATTAGTTTTAGAGTCTTATCGCTCCACAATTTCCTTGAACAGATGAAAATGCTTGCCGCGCCAAGCTTGCCATATTTATTCGGCAACAACATTTGACGCTCAACTTAAAAATAAATTTAAAAATTTAACAAGATCCATAAGATAAAATGTAGTAAGTTTAAAACTCGATTAGTTCGAAACACCAAGCTATTACTTACCTACTACAGAAATATCTATAAACTAAGAGCGTTCCTGCAAGGCTCAGTAGTGTTCTAGTCTAGTATCTGTGGTAGGTGGGAGGTTGTATGTAGATGCTAAGGTGTCTTTACTATGCAGTGCAGGATTCGGTTGTGTACAGCAGTGGGTAGGTACTTGAAGTGGTTCCAACGTGAATATTAATGAAACGGTCCCGCCAACACCGCATTTCGGCCACCAAAATATTGATCAGTTGGACTCAGTTATACACATAATGTAGATAGGTACAATATAACAGACTGCAGCTGAAATATATTTAGTATATGTACTCACCTTAGTTTGCATCTAAGTTCATAAATTGTTATTTGCTGCGGTGGACCTCCAAAACTTTAGTGTGCCCGCGACCACGGCTGGTGCAATCCAGTTGAAACGTCGGGATAAAATTAAACCAAGGTAATTGCGATTAAATATAATTATGTTCTATTATATGTTCATAAAAATATAAAACCTATTATTATCAGCACATATTTTAAAGACTTCCTGAAACTGCTTGTATGCTAAAAAATGCAAGCAATTGAACGTGGCTTGGCTCCAAGAAAAATAAGAAAGGAAGGAAAAAAGCAATTTTTCATTACTCATACACGGAAAGTACGCACGAAGTTGCCTGATTATAGGGTTCAAAGTAGCATTTTCTGGCTCTAGGGAAAACAAGAACTTTCCTGCCCTAGGGCAGGAAAGTAAATAACTGTCAAATGTCAACTTCATTTTTGACATTTCTTTTGTGGCATGTCGATGCATGCTAAGTGTTCAAGTTCTTCTAACTCAATCAGATGCTAGATATTATGTCTCTCTTGCATGAATTTGTGCTTCTCTAGCACAAATTATATTATATTTATTTATTTTATTTTATTTATTTAAATTTTTTCATCATCAAAAAAAACTACTGGTAGAATGCCTACTACTTTTATAGCCATTCTACCAGTCAGTATTTTTTTTTAATCTGGAACGCAGCTATGCCATGCCATCGTTAGCTGCTTTTAGTCAATATTAAACTAGTCGATTTAAAAAAAAAGCGAGACAGCTAATTTTCGTGTGTGAAATTTAAATTTTACATCAATTTTTTTGGTAATTTCCTCATATTCGTAATGAAAAGCAGAGTGCTTACCTCGGGGAAAAGGCTTTTCTATGCACTCGAACCATTATCGCACTCGCTGACGCTCGCGCGATAAACCATCTCGTGCATAGAAAAAATGCCTTTGCCCCCTTGTATAGCAATCTACTATTCTTTTCCACGTTCACCTATTTACTATTAATCTTGCGACATCCTATCTGGCTCTTATACCTTCCGAGGGTGGAATGGACATTCGTTTTTCCTGTATGTACCTACCTACTTACTTGAGCGGCTGCGGCCGTGAAGTTGGTCGGCTGTGGCTGTGGGTAGCGCGATCCCTTCCCCCCACAACTCATGCGACCGCCCGACATTACACTGCACAACTTCCTAACTAACAAACTAGTTAGTTACAATAAGTCACTTACCGGCGACGACGAACTCTGTTAAACCCTGATTCTGTACATCAAAGGTACATAATGCACTTGTATTAGAAGCAGGTCCCCCAGCTCTTCACCCCTTCATATTGTTCGCAATCAGAAAGCTGTTCACAATCTGAGAGTGAAGTTGGGCTCTCGACCTACCACCGAAGGAGCGATGAGATGAGTACCATCATAATTCTGTATGGAAATCTGCATATTAATAGTAAGTCGATGAGCAAACTGAGAGGACGAAGTTTCTGATGCAAAACCAATATCCCGAGTCGAGCACTAATCCCGAGCGGGTTCCGATACCCGTCGGAATGGAGCTTCCAATCGGTAATTTGATTTTACGCCTCTCGATGTCGCGTCTCCGGCCACCGGCGCGCCCGCGACGTGCGGCGTGCGGCGTGCGGCGTGCGGCATGCGGCGTGCGACGTGCGGCGTGCGGCGTGCGGCGTGCGGCGTGCGGCCTCTTCTCCAACATATCCGCGGAGCGCGGCTCACATCCCACGTCCGCATGACACGGTCTTATTGCTACTAAATAAAACTTCCAACTTTGATTAACTTTCAAAGTCTATCCGAGCTTAGATAGCTACATAAAGAACAAATCCGACATTTCAGCAGTTTTTCGATGTCCGTAATCTCTATTCTGTGCCGTAACCTCCAATTAGATTGCTTGACGATTCATTTCGTAAACCGTAGTATAATAGTGTTCCATAATGTTATTATCTGAAACACCTTGATAAAGATAACCTGTATAGGTACTTTCATATGTATGGTTTATAATACAGCCATGGCTGACAGTAGGTAAAGATGGTAAGTATGTGACGTAGCGCTATTTTGGTCGGCCTCCTCCCCTACGAAGGCTGCACGCGCCGGCCGGAAAACAGTTTAATTCAATGATCTAATGAGCCTGAATGGACTCAGGCAGGTAATTAATGTTATTGCGTCATCGAAACGCAAATTGTTCAACTAAGCTCTCGCGGTTTTGCGAAATTAATTCCATTACTTAGTTTAGTTGATTTTGCCTCAAAGTTTCGTGTGTGGAATTCAGATGCCTCACAAACAGGTGGGTAGGTTGGTTAACGCTTAGCCACGTCAACAATCAAGAAATTCCTTTTAAGAAATTCTCGATTGAATGTAGGTAGGGTTGGCTTGTTTTGTTTCAAGTGAACGCAGAAACGGACTTGTACGGAAGATAAGCTTTTGCATTATAGAGATTAATCTTTATGGCGAAGCATCTTTATATCTTCTTATTTCATAAAAAGTCTCCCCCTCCTGCCAGATTCCCATAAATCAGTTTAATAAGGAGTGAATGAGCCCCGCAAAATGAATAGATGGGCACCGGAAGGGCCTTGGCGGGGGGTGGCGGGGGGGGGGAAGAAGAAGGAGGATTATAGGGGGTCAGGGGGCTGTTGGAAGTAGTTAATTCAGCAGCGGTTCCGAAGCCGCAAGCCGCGAGCTAGCGAGTTATTGCGTTTACACCGCCCGCCGCCCGCCGGCGTGGTCGCACTGCCCGCGGACAACAACGACCTGTATACTCAACTATACTCGTATGCTATATCTACTAAAACTAAAATTCATGTAAAAAAGCCCGTCGCTAAATATGATCATGTTTTGAACATCAGTGCAGTCTAAAATAATAATTATTTTAGACCGCACTGATGTTCAAAATATAATTATTATCATTGGTAATTTCATAAACTGTACGCATTTAACGGGTATGGCTTCAAAAATATAGTGGGTAGGTTCATCTTCACTGTGAGTCTGTCCGCGCCCTTTGTGAATACCTTGAGTCGTGCTTGAGTCCGACCTACCCTACGCCATCCGCCATCCGCCGCAGGCTCACACCCACGCATTCCGAGCCTCACTGAATGCCCCAAATAGACATACCTAGTGAAGCGAGGAGCCGTCACTAGGCCGCCTCAATCGCATAGGCTGAATTTAGCCGCATAGGTAGCAGATTTGTGGTTTGACCCAAAATCAATTTAAATGACATCAAACAAAACCTCAAAGTCCGAATAAGAGCCAAAGCTTTTGACTCACCGAGAGCCCTTTGTTCAAATAAATGAAATGGAACCATTGTTATTGAAGGTTCATTTATCGAATCCATTACTAATTAATACGTCTTAATGAGACAACAAAGGCTTCAAATTATCGCCATTTAAAATACGTGGGTACCTACTTAATGAAATTTGAAATTGGCTATTATTTAGGGAAGTTGGTAATCCAATTAAAATGAAGATTCGTTCGTACAAAGAGGTTTGTGACTGGACGGTGCCGCGGTGGGCGCAGCGTTTGAGTGAGAAGGTCCCGAAAGAGCAGTTTGCGGCGCGCGCGGCTGTTTGTTGTTGGCACGCTCTCGCTTCATAAAATCACAAAACCTAATAAAATCCAGATGGTCAGTGAGTGACGGCGACTGGCGGCGCTGAAAAGTAATTATTGGTTCGTTAGAGGCTTTCAGAGGCATTAGCGGTGTCATACTTTATTGCGGACTCGTGTTTCATGTCGCTCACTAAATTGAGTTTGAGCACCGTTCCGTGTAAAAACTGCGTAAAATGACGACATAATTTACTGCCAGAAAGCCGGCAAATTATAGAGTTAGCACTGATGACTCATCATGCAATAAATGTCAACACTATTACCTAACGTCTGCCAAGAGCATAATTTTTGTACCTATTAGTGTTATTACTTAAGTGCTGACCAATTGCCGTTTGGAGAATATAATTCCAGACATGCATAGGTAAGTATCGGGTACACTTGCAGGTCACGTTTAGTAACAAATTAGAATAGGTAAACCAGCACCCTCAAAAACGATTTACTAACGCTATGAGTACATAAGAAAGAGGTACTTATTGTAAAAGAACTGTGAAGACAGAGTCCAAACTAAAAAACAAAATGGATAAGTTCTACCTAATCAAGTTGCAGTCAGCACGCCCAGTTAGTTCAGTTATTCGATTTGCAAGTAACTTACGACCCACTTCAGAGCTGCAAATACCGTCAGACAAGCTTAGCTAGTTTATTTTTATAGAACCCACATACTGAGAAGAGCAAATTGTGATTTATTTCAGCCGCACAGTAATTGAGTTGGGATCATTACGTAATTGGTATGATTTTGTTTCGGCTTCTATGTTATTAGTATAAATACTTACTTTTTGTTAATTAATGAGTAGCAGCTCTACATACTGGTAAATAGAGCCAATTCGAAAGTAGAACGTGCAAGTTTATCACATAGTGATAAGCTCCGATGGGCAGGAACTAAACGGCAAGTTGGTTAACAAACCAACCTTAACCTTAATTATTATATAGGTATGAAGTTTATTATTATGATTGTTCAGCAAGTAATAGCTCTTAATTGCAGATTGACTATTCTTGCTTGATTAACTTCCTGTTACGTTGTGGTAGTAAAATATAATATTGTAGAGTTTCAAGTACCTAATCACTTTCCACTGTGAGACATTTTTATAGGAGACACTTTCAACTTGAAACGTTATGATTTGGCACGCGTCCACGTGTAGTTAGCAGAGTTAAACATGACAAAGAACATTTTTTTCAGATACCTATGATAAGGATTTTCTTGTACATGTAGTCGTAAAATAAAATGTACCATTTAACTTTCACAATAAGTAACATTTAGGTAACATAAGCGGAGGCTTTCTTTTGTTTTATTTATCTGATCTGATCTTGATACAAAATAGGGTACATACTACATACTAGGTACTTATGTACCCTATTTTGTATGAAGATCAGATTCTTTCCCTCTTGTGGAGACTCCAATGAACTGTATGACGTAGAGCGTGGGCTATGGTAAATATATAGGAATAGTGAAGTAGTGTGTAGGTGTGTGACTGTGGGCAGCGGGCGCAGTGGAGATGCGACGGGCTGTCTGCACGAGAGCGTGTCAAGGCCCCGCGAAAATACCCGTCTGGGGTCACAGTGCCCCGGGCGGCGGGCGCGGCGCGCGGGCGTGGCGGGCGCGACGCGCGGGCGTGGCGAATCGATGGTACCGAGCTGCATTGTTCCTATTGCTCACTGGAATATTCCTAGCGTAGAGGATGGAGCTCAAATTGGTAATTTCCATTTCTCGCTCGGTTGACTTTGCCTCGCTCTTGCTTTATAATTTTGAGAAAGGAATTCAGTGTGAGCGTAATGGATGCATGTAGCTCGACGGGCGCCGGCGACAGGCGCGGGAGCTCTCGATAGTATCTCGAGAGGCGGCGGATCAGCGAGCGCGCCGGGGGCTCCCGGGGGACGCAGGCTCTCGAGTGGAGCCCGTGACGTCACACTCGAGCTTCATTAATTATTTCTCGTCCGAAGCCTTTGTGCCCCAAATGCTGAATTACAATAGCCGACCCATTAACTTCATCAATATTAATAGCCGCCTGTTGTGTCACTGTTATAAGCTGGTTCTGTGACCTGTAATTAAAATATTCACTCGAGGAACGGCGAGCGCTGAAAGCGAGCTTTATTTTATGTTCATGCATGAATAATTAACTTTCCAAAATTGTTTCTCCAGAGAATAGCGAAGAGCAACCAAGTAACGACGGCCGGCTTCACCAACTCACACGAAACTAAGTTAACTGCTTTACAATTTTCACTTTACATAAGGCTTTCTAGCAGTGTTTACCAAAGTTTCTGTTTCATATACTTAGTATTCTAGGTCAATACATTTATTCTATTATCTACTTAAAAAACTATAACATTAGGTAGATACACATAAAGCAATTCCAAAGCATTATAGAAATACTAAAAGAGATGCAATTTTTTCAAAATGAAATGTAGTAAAAAGAAAGACGAACGTATTCTAAGAATTTTTAATTTCATTAAAAGCTTGACCCTTTTAGTGATGCTTTATTAATAGAACCTGAGAAGCAGAAGCCTTGTATGAATAGATGTCCCGCAGTGAAAGCGGCGCGGTGGCAGGGCGGCAGCGGGACGGGCGCGGTGCGGCGGCGGGGCGGGCGCGGTGGAGCCCTGCCAAGCTGCAGGTGCAGGCCCCGGCCGCGGCCTTCAGCGGCGCCAGCCCCGGCCGCCGCGACCATCTATAACCATACAGTAGAACAGTAACTGCCTCAGCAATATCTTACCTCAATACTATCCGTTCTATTTAAAGAGTCACACGGTAGGGCCTGTTCGAGATTAAACTCGACTATTATTTGCATAGAGTGGATTACTTCCTCATACTTACTAACTTACTGCTTTAGTTTTGAATAGCCGAACAGGTTTAAACAAAGAAAAGTACAATACATATTGTGTTATAGTCCACCTCCTGTCCTAGACTAATTCAATACAAAAATCTGTTGCCACTGGCTGTTTCTAAAATACGAATCTAGTTTTTGGAAAGGAATTGCAGATGTATGAAATAGAGCGTCATAGAATTTCACCGTCTGTCGGCGGAGCTTTTGAGTGAAGCGATGCGCCGCGCTCGCCCACTCGCACTGCACGGCGACTCTATGGCTCTATGGTCCTGAACATTTTATTAGGAGTTTGAAGTTCAATTACAGATTTCAATCGTTTCGATTGAAAGAAGGAAAGAAAGACAAAATGTGTTTATTTTTGTATGACCTCAAGGTTCAGTCATCTGGTTACCATAACACAAGCATTAAGTTGCTTAGTAGACTAGATGACGCTGTGTGGAATGTCCAAGGATATTTATATTTATTTATTTATTTATTATACCTACATCATCTGCTTGCCTGTAAGATATCGCTTACGAGCGATAAGACCGCTCGTTGTACTATAATTAGGTATTAAAGGTTAATTATTTAGTTGATAAGTTTCTTTACGAACGAACGAACAGTACCTAGATTAAAAAAACATTTATCTTTGAATTCAAAAACGTAGAACTCCTAAATTGCCTACAACCGGGACCGGGAATGATGTAGCAGCGTAGCGGCGTAGCAACGTAGCGGCGTAGCGGCGTAGCGACGTAGCGACGTAGCGACGTAGCGACGTAGCGACGTAGCGGCGTAGTCGCGTAGCATAAAGCAGTTACAGTGTTGTAGAACTTAAAAATGTGTGATAAGTACATTATTGTGGTAATAGTGTGTGAGTTCATACATAATATAATGTGAGTGATTTGGACTGAAATTACTTTATTTATAAGAAACTAATTTATTACACCATTTGTACCTCCAAACAACCGCAGGGGATAGCTACGAGTATAAGTAGATAATCCCACCTGGTTAGTTACGGCATTAAAACCCAATTTTCGCAGGACCGCAAAAGAGAATACGAAATCATGCAATTACGGCATTAGGGGGCGTAGTTTGGTAACTCGGGATGATGTCGGCCGGTATGAGGGTAGCCACTCATTTAGATCGTCCTTCAGATAAAAGAGAAATTATGAGCATACCTACACTACCTTGGGGCAGTTGGATCTCTTTCTTTGAAGAGGGAAGTACACAATAATGTAAACTTGACCTAGTTCGCTTGTACGAGTAGTTTGTAGTACATTATGGTTAGATTCGAATCTAGATTAAAAGACGCATCTACCCTTACCTACCTACCTATACGTAAAAAAAGATCTAACTACTGTTGTGATAGGGACTTAAATGAAATTTAGTGGGATTCCCTGTCAAAGTTCATGAAAGCAAATACGCGAAATAGAAAAGGTTTAAGCCCAAAACATTCCTTCAGAAAGTGACGTTCCGTCGTGTCGGTCTCCCGGGACTCGGGTGAAGTCATTAAAGCAGCCGCCTCACACCCGCGCGCCGCCGCCGCCGCCGCCGGCGCCGCTAGCCAGCGAGCGCCAGCTTCTCAAATTACTAACGATATCAGTCATAAAATATCATTTTTCACGTTTCAATATCGATTTGATTTTTTATTGCACGTTCTTCGCTCGAAACACATTCGAGTCCTAAAGCCAGAAAGCTCTGTTATCGGCGAGCGTTCGCGGCGCGACATCGGCGTCGGGCGAACTCATCAAAACTTCATTTGAACCTTCAGACGCTTCCAAACGAGCGCGATAACGCGTTGATAGCCGATACACCCTCGTATCGAACATTGTGCGCCCGCCACCGAACCGCGCAAGTGCCATTAGCTTCCAGCGGGAATATGTGCGAACTAATACAGTGGACTATTATTAGAGAACTTCCAGCAGAGCAGGTACTTGGCTAGATAGCATTGCATTCCGCACGATCTAGCTAGACAAATAACTTGCCACGCCCGGCCTTCACTGACTCGAACAAAGCTCGACTATCTTCATACGGTTCGGTGTACATTACCAGTTTCTCGACAATTTATTCTTGTAAGTTTTCTTAAAACACGCATTGTATTCGATATCATAAAAGCTTGCGTTTTAAAGTTCACATTATCATGTGAATACTTTGCTAGGTACCTGCTAGGTACCTGGTAGGTACACTAGGTACCTACATTTAAGATGAGAAGCGATCACCGACCATCTAAGCGTCAAGCTCTCTCTAAACATTACCTACCTACTTATCTAGCTAATAAGTAGGTAGGTACCTAGCTAGATAAGTAGGTACATCTATACCTACACCCTTCAGTTCTACTTCTAGTAGGCGCTACGTTGTTTGCGAAGAAACAAAGCTGCGTCTAAATAATCCTTTGTGCGTTAAATAACATTTGAAATGAGGTTGAACAAATAGCGGTACATTCGTGGAGTGTTTGCACACGGCTTCATTACAGCCTGTCGCGAATGTAGGTACCTAGTACCACGCCACCATCGCCCTCATACAACTACATACCTTCCAGCGATAATGTCTTATCTATACTAATATTATAAAGAGGAAAACTTTGTTTGTATGGTTGTAATAAATAGGCTCAAAAACTACTCGATCGATTAAAAATTCTTTCACCATTCGAAAGCTACATTATCCACGAGTAACTTAAGTTATATTTTATCCTGGTAGTTTCATTAGTACACCCGTGCAAAGCCGGGACGTGCTACTAGTTGTATATATAAGGTACCTACCAACAATATTTTTACTTTATATTATTTTTATTACATTTTCACATTAGACACAAAGCACAGAAAAGTAAGTACCTACGTAGGTAGGTAAGTACTAATAGTCTGTAATAGTTGTTCTGAAAATACCTACTGGCGATAGGTAAGTATATCTAATAAACATAAAATAACTTTACCTATAGATATTATTAGAGCCAAGAAACTTTGATCATTGATAATCGGTTTTCGCCTGATGAGGTTTTAGATAAGTATGTTCGTATTCAGTTTTCGCAAAAGATTACAAAAAAAATAAGGTTTGAGTCTAGGGCAAGTAAGTAGATACGACAGAACATTAGGGTGATGGTGAGCGTGATTTTTCAAATTTCCCACTAAGAAATTCCCATAGGATAAATTTCCACAAAGTCTTTCTAGATGGCGCTGGCTTTCATAAAGTGCTCCATCTACTGGCGTTTGTTAGCAACTTGCTTGCTTTGTTGCTAACAAAGTGTTTACTTTACCATATAATGGTAAAGTAAACACATCCTTCGGAAGTAATTTAACAGATAGACATTTGGACAAAATAATAATTATTAATTATTCCGAACGAGTAAAGTTGAATGTCTATGAAAGATAAAAAAAATATATTCATTTATGGCAACACCAAATAATAGTCAATGGTAGAAAATAAAAAAAAACTCAACACTCACCAAAATTCTAAAACCAACAAACTCTCAACCCATTATTTTTGTTTCAGAGAAATTTTAACGAAATACATAAAAATGAAATCATGACAAATTAACTTCAATTATTTTAACCTAAATTCACAAGGTCAATTTTTGACTTTGACAGTTCATTTTCGCGGTTTATGTTGGTAATTTTTACAAAAGCAGACTAACTTGATGACGTTTACTGTTTTCACGAATAACAAAAGGCTAAAACATTAAAATAAAGTGAATACAAGAGATTTTACTATTCATTGGGTGTTTAATTGGTAAGTTAATTTACAAAAAACTATAGACAAAAGTGTATGGAGTTCTTAAATTAACCACTTCCGTTTGAAACAGGAAAAGGAAGTGTTGAGTTATGGCGGAGGCATGGCTCACCTAACTGCACATCCTCATCCTGTTAAATTGTCGATCAAATAGAAAAGCGCGAAATTAAATCTCCTAGGTTTGGATATTGAGAAGTGCTGGCTCAGCTGGCTGTACCTACCATCCACAGCACAGAGGCGTAACCGCTTCCTAAAAGCCAAGCGAAGAGATAGATAATCTGATCCAATACTTTACTTTACAAATGACTTGTCTCTACTTGGATAAGTTTTACGTGCAAATTACTTTGAAACTTTGAATTTGCTCCAATTTTTTTATCATCTGATCAGCACCATGACTGGTGTGTATTATATTACTAATGTTCTATAATCAGCTCATCAGCTGTCAGTTTTACCAAGGCTACAAAGCCTTTGAGAGTGTATTTCTTACCATACTAACCTACCTACCTACTTAAATAAATGTTTAATTAAAACAAATGATTGATCTCTAGTTAACTAATATGTATGTTGAGAAAACAGTAGGTACCTACTTAGTTGGTAGGTAATACAATTTCTATACCTATATACTTACCTAGTAGCTATTTTTTGTTCATAAACATCCTGTTCAATTTATACCTACATAAGTATTCTACAAGATTATGGCTAAATACCGACCTATATTTCTAGATAATTTAGGAATTTTGTTATGTGGAGGAATTCAATCTTAATTTTGTTTCAATAATACCTATATTTAAGTAAGTAGGTACCTACTTAGTTTAATAATTTTTAATTTTAGTTCATCGAGATGGACATTACTGAAGTTCTTGGTTCGGAAGACATGATGGTTCAAGAAATGACCACATCAACACTCATATTGGTATGTAATAAATAAGTAGGTACCTATATTAGGTACTTAGGTATTTTTTTTTTAGAAAGTCTGTACGGACTAACCTGCACATTCAGTATTTCATCATTGTTCAATAAGCATAGCAAGTAATTTTCTTTAACAAATAAATTCAGTTTAAAACTCACTTCGGCGACGAGCAGTCGTTTGATTTATTATCATTTCCCGGTCTTAGCAATTATCATATCAATACAAATGTAGGGAGTAACAGCATACCCCTACATAATGGTCCTTCGAGCCGGATAGAGGAGAGCTAATAGGAAGATAAAATAAACTCACGTGATTGGTTGTCAAAAATAATTATTTATCTCGTGATTGGCTAGATTGTCAAATCAATTGTCAATTCTAGCCAATACGAGAATAAACAATTATTTTCGACGACCAATCACGTGCGTTTATTTTCCTTTCTATTAGCTCGTTTCAAGAATTAAAGTATAGGAAAACCAATATAATCAACTTTAATTACACTTTGAAGGGACATGTTCTTCAGAGATTAAATGAAGTGAGTAGTCATCATTCATTATTTAATTAATTAATTTATTATTTATTTGGAAGGAATGGGGGAGGCCTTTGCCCAGCAGTGGGACACGAACGGCTGAATATAATATAATAATAATAATTATTTATTTAATTTTTTAAGCATGGAAGCAGAAGGACCGAAGCTGTTCTTTGGGTATTCTTCTTTCTCTTCGATGCGATGTATCGTTTCGGTTCAGTCTCTCTCAACTTTCCCAACACTTTCATACCTTTAGTAATAATATTATACAATGTGTTGGCGCAGCCGGAGCCGGCGCGGGGCGCGGGCGGTGCGGGGGCGGGGGCGGGGGCGGGAGGGGCAGGGGGGGGCTCCGGGGAGCTGGGCCGCCGTCTGCTGGTCGCCGCGCGGCACGGCGACACGCCGCTCGTGCTCGACCTCATGGCCAAGGGCGCGCCCTTCACCACGGACTGGGTGAGTGACGTCACGCGGGGGGGACGGCGACACGCAGCGAGGGAGTGACCCTCGCGCTCTTGTTGCAGCTGGGCACGTCCGCGCTGCACGTGGCGGCGCGCGGCGCGCACGCGGACACGTGCGCCGTGCTGCTGCGAGCCGGCGTGTCGCGCGACTGCCGCACCAAGGTGGAGCGCACGCCGTTGCACCTGGCGGCGGCGGGGGGGCACGCGGGGGTCGTCGCGCTGCTGCTGCGGCACGGCGCCGCCGTCGACTGCCGGGACATGCTGCGCATGACGCCGCTGCACTGGGCGGCGGAGCGCGGGCACGCGGACGTGGCGCGCCTGCTGCTGGAGGAGGGCGCGGACCCGCACGCGCGCAGCAAGTTCGAGAAGACGCCGCTCGACCTCGCCGCGCGCCGCCGCGACCCCGCCCTGCGGAGCCTGCTGGAGGACGCGGCGCGCGCGCGCGAGGCGGCCGACTCCGCGCGCGCGCTGCACCGCGCCACCGCCGGCGCCGCAGGTGCGTCCCCCGCTCCCCCTCTCTCTACTGTCTCGGTACCGCGCGACCTCCCCGCTGATCCTTGCCTTTCGTCCGCAGAAACTGACTCGCAGAGCGACCTCGACCTGGACGGTGAGTTCCACCTCGAGGACGGAACGATGGATGAGTAGCGTATCTAGGTATTGAAACCAGGTCGCGTTTCAGGATCGCAGGAGAGCAAGCGCGAGCCGAAGCCGGAGCCGATCAAGATAAACATAGAGAAACCGCTCGAGGTAAAGTATGCAAACTTGCCGATTGATCACTAACGAGCGAGACGAAATCGTTCATCTGTCCCTTCATAAATCAAAATTTTACATATGATACAAAGATATTGATTACTAGATAGCTAATACAGAAATCCTAACAATGTAGGTAAAGCTACATAGTGTATGTTCTGTGTGTGATGTTATCAGAGCATGTCGTCGGGCGCGGCGGCGGCCATGCTGCGGCGGCACGGCATCGCGCTGCTGCCGCGCGACGAGGGCTGCACCGTGCTCAGCGCACTGCAGAGCGGACGCAGCGTCGTGCTGTCCGGTACGTACTGCTAGCACTGTATACCATGCTGCGGCGGCACGGCATCGCGCTGCTGCCGCGCGACGAGGGCTGCACCGTGCTCAGCGCACTGCAGAGCGGACGCAGCGTCGTGCTGTCCGGTACGTACTGCTAGCACTGTATACCATGCTGCGGCGGCACGGCATCGCGCTGCTGCCGCGCGACGAGGGCTGCACCGTGCTCAGCGCGCTGCAGAGCGGACGCAGCGTCGTGCTGTCCGGTACGTACTGCTAGCACTGTATACCATGCTGCGGCGGCACGGCATCGCGCTGCTGCCGCGCGACGAGGGCTGCACCGTGCTCAGCGCGCTGCAGAGCGGACGCAGCGTCGTGCTGTCCGGTACGTACTGCTAGCACTGTATACCATGCTGCGGCGGCACGGCATCGCGCTGCTGCCGCGCGACGAGGGCTGCACCGTGCTCAGCGCGCTGCAGAGCGGACGCAGCGTCGTGCTGTCCGGTACGTACTGCTAGCACTGTATACCATGCTGCGGCGGCACGGCATCGCGCTGCTGCCGCGCGACGAGGGCTGCACCGTGCTCAGCGCACTGCAGAGCGGACGCAGCGTCGTGCTGTCCGGTACGTACTGCTAGCACTGTATACCATGCTGCGGCGGCACGGCATCGCGCTGCTGCCGCGCGACGAGGGCTGCACCGTGCTCAGCGCGCTGCAGAGCGGACGCAGCGTCGTGCTGTCCGGTACGTACTGCTAGCACTGTATACCATGCTGCGGCGGCACGGCATCGCGCTGCTGCCGCGCGACGAGGGCTGCACCGTGCTCAGCGCGCTGCAGAGCGGACGCAGCGTCGTGCTGTCCGGTACGTACTGCTAGCACTGTATACCATGCTGCGGCGGCACGGCATCGCGCTGCTGCCGCGCGACGAGGGCTGCACCGTGCTCAGCGCGCTGCAGAGCGGACGCAGCGTCGTGCTGTCCGGTACGTACTGCTAGCACTGTATACCATGCTGCGGCGGCACGGCATCGCGCTGCTGCCGCGCGACGAGGGCTGCACCGTGCTCAGCGCGCTGCAGAGCGGACGCAGCGTCGTGCTGTCCGGTACGTACTGCTAGCACTGTATACCATGCTGCGGCGGCACGGCATCGCGCTGCTGCCGCGCGACGAGGGCTGCACCGTGCTCAGCGCGCTGCAGAGCGGACGCAGCGTCGTGCTGTCCGGTACGTACTGCTAGCACTGTATACCATGCTGCGGCGGCACGGCATCGCGCTGCTGCCGCGCGACGAGGGCTGCACCGTGCTCAGCGCGCTGCAGAGCGGACGCAGCGTCGTGCTGTCCGGTACGTACTGCTAGCACTGTATACCATGCTGCGGCGGCACGGCATCGCGCTGCTGCCGCGCGACGAGGGCTGCACCGTGCTCAGCGCGCTGCAGAGCGGACGCAGCGTCGTGCTGTCCGGTACGTACTGCTAGCACTGTATACCATGCTGCGGCGGCACGGCATCGCGCTGCTGCCGCGCGACGAGGGCTGCACCGTGCTCAGCGCGCTGCAGAGCGGACGCAGCGTCGTGCTGTCCGGTACGTACTGCTAGCACTGTATACCATGCTGCGGCGGCACGGCATCGCGCTGCTGCCGCGTCAAGTTCACGAATGTATATATTTCCAGACGCTGGTAAGCTGATGCTCAAGGAGAGCGGCGACCTTCCCCCCCCGGTGGCTCCCCCCACTGCCCCCCCCGCGGGCCCCCCCAGCAAGGGCGTGCTCCTCACGGCGACGCCCGTCAAGTCCCCCCCGCGGCCGGGCGTCAAGATATTCACGCTGAACAACAAGCTGCTGGCCATGCCCAAGGAGAACAAGGCTCCCATTAAGAAAGTTATCAACCCGCATGACAGTAAACAGGTATAAGTCTACTCATACAGAAATAAAGCATTCGAGTTTAAGAGTTGCTAAATACAATCCACAGACTAATTAAGTCTGTGATACAATCCAAATAATTCAACTATGTATATGTATCGCACTGGAACGAGCAGTGGAACTTGTAGGTTTTGAAACGTTTCAGTACAATCCTATGGCATCCTACCAATTAAATCTTTTAAACAAATTCCAGATCCAGTTCATCAAGCTGCCCTCTGACGCCAAGATAGCCCCCAGCCGCTCTATCCCCATGAAGGCCAAGAACAAGCTCCCCTCCCCGCGCCCCCCCTCGGCCCCCTCCCCCTGCCCCCCCTCCCCACAGGTGGCCCCGCTGGCGCGGCCCACGGTCAAGCTGGTGATGCAGCGGTCTGCACAAAACAAACTCACAACTAGCGATAATGGAATGGAGGTAGGCACTACTTGTTAGTAGAAATCTCGTTTGTAGATTCCAAAAAATGAGGGACATTAGGATGCGTCACGAAGCGTCAAGAAAGTAATTGCAATAAATTACTAAAAATCATAGAGTCCACGCATTTTATTACATAGGTACATGCGTGCGGTGGTCCTTCGAGCCGGATATGGTCTAATGATTACCTAACACAGCTTCAGAGCCGTCCCAAGTGGAAATATCCTCTACCAAACCTTAGAGAAGGTGATTTGGCTATTGTAAATGGTTTTAACACTGCTCCATTACAGTATAATATGGCCCGTATTGTTAAAACATGTCCAGTCAAATTACTAAAGATCATAAAGTCCACATTTCCGCATTATTTCGTACAGCGATAGAAATACATAATGCTTCCCAAAACAACTATCATCGGATCTGATGTATAGAACATAAATACCAAATACCAACATATTGAATACCTGTATTCGTAACATGTATCCTAGGTATAGTTATAATCGTATGTCTGCAGACATCAGTCCCTGCGGAGCGCGACGTGCTGTTCGTCCCGGAGGAGTTCCTCACGAACAGTTCGTCCCGCTACCTGCGCACCCAGCTGCTGGGCGCGCACCGCACCATCGCCGCGCTCAGCGCCCAGCTGCACGACTGTAGGACCAGGCTCGCGAGATACGAGGACGTGTAGAGGGGGGGGGGGGGGGGGCCTCACGCACCGCACCATCGCCGCGCTCAGCGCCCAGCTGCACGACTGTAGGACCAGGCTCGCGAGATACGAGGACGTGTAGAGGGGGGGGGGGTCCCATGTGAGGACCATTCATCGAGATCATTCTACATGACGGACATTTGAAGAATAACGAAGGCGACTCCAATTGTAAATGAAGAAGTCGACCATAAACGCATTTATAAAATACTAGCAGGACGTCCCGGCTTTGCACGGGTGTAATTAAACTACCGGGATAAAACATCTATAACCACCCGGGCAGCCCATTCTACACACCCGTGAAAGAATTTTTCAAATCGGTTGAGTAGTTTCGGAGATTACCTCCGTCAAACAAACAAACAAATTTTACCTCCTTATAATACATATTAGTATAGATTAGTATAAATAATTAGATAGTAGATTTTAAGTTAATGTGATTGACTGCGAACTAAGAGTGGTTGTCTCTGACGAGATACTGATTGACCAAAAAACTAACTAGATTGAACATAAATGTAAGTAAATATTTGTTGAAATTAATGTAGAATATTTAGAACAAATAATGAGCCCCTAGGAGCTATCGTCGTTTTTTATTTTTATACAGAACTTTTACTGAAGGAGAGTTTGTAAATGATGTAATTTAACTATGTGTATATTGTTAACTTCTATGAAAGAATAAAATATCAAAGTTTTTAGAATAATATTTATTATTTTTGAACCTAGCCCTCTGTAGGTATTTGTAGTTGATCACTTTTACATTTTACTTAACTCATCCAAATGCTTTCACTTAAAATTTACCCTTTCCCGCCGTCTACTTCACTGATAACACCCCAATAACATATCAAGCATGTGCGACTTGGGTCTAACCTTTTTATGAATGTTATAGTGTATCATCCAGTTTTGAGAAGCTATTAAAGAAAAAAAAATTTTTAATAACTAATATTTATACAATTACTTTTCTAAACCGTCCATAGTCCATACTCACTTCACTTCACTGCTCAATGTAGGGCTTAGACAATAAACACCCAACAATATAGAGGTAAGCGTCCAGTAGTTGTCTCGTCTCGTCTAGGTGTGTTCGCGTCGTTGTTTCCTGGCGGTGAGTTGTTCTCTGAACTGCGAGAGGATGGCGTTCTCCCGCTTGGCGCGCTCCTCCTTGCTGAAGGCGGCGAGCGCGCGCTTCTCGTCCGCGGAGTAGATCTGGTTCTCCTTGCGGATGCGCACCGCCTCCATGCGACGATGTCTGCAGACAAACAGACCATGAGTCAACACTATTTTAGATCGTTATTTGCTATCCTTTATTGATAAATAGGGACCTGCCTTACGACTCCGCATGCATGTTTTATCTAAAACTAGCTGCACCCCGCGCTGTTACCCGGTGAACGGTTCCAACAAGTAACAAAGATAGGTACCAACCATCAGTTACAAAGTTTCGCACTTTTTAAATAAGTAATATATTTAATATATTGAATAACGTACCTGCTGCCGCTCATAACGTATCCGACAGATTCATATGATGCGATCTCGTCGGAGGTGAGTCCGATCTCCCCCCTCCGGGGTATGCGCTTGCCCTCCGCGACGAAGGCGGCCATGGCGGCGCCCTCGCCCGGCAGCAGCGCGCGCCCGAACTCCTTGCGGTGCAGCGCGGGCGCAGCGCTAGGGCTGGGGCCGTAGGCCTCCGAGGCCAGGTCACACTCCTTAGAGGGTTTCGATTTGGCTCCTGTCACTTCATGCTCCTCTGTAAAAAGAGTGTGAAAGTTAACCTTTGTTTTTGAAGCTTTTTATTTTACGGTTTTCATTGAATTTTATTAAATTTAAATTTTATTTTATTTGATTATGTTACTTTTAAGGTGAATATTTGGTGCTGAACTGAAATACCTTACAAATAATTTCATTTTGTAATTCATTTTTGTATTATACTAGCAGCACAGGATAAAATATAGCCTATAACCATCCCGAAAGTCCATTCTACACATCTCAGTGTTTTTTTATTTTAAATCAGCTGAGTAGTTTCGGATATTACCTCCGCCAAACAAACAAACAAACATTTTACCTCTTTATAATATTATATTAGTATAGACTTACTTCCTTTCTCCACCCATATTTCATCCTCTTCATCACTACCACTGCTACTACTGCTGCTAGAAGAACTCTTTGCCTTCTTCTTGGCTTTCTTACGCGCTCTTTTTGCTTTTTTGAGTTTCTTCTTTAACTTTTTTAATTTTTTCTTGGAATCTTCCTTGTCTTTGGATTTCTTATTTTTTTTCTTTTCTTTGCTATTGTTAGCCATTTCTTGATCTAATTCTTCGTCAGACCTGTAATTTTAGTTAGACATATATATACAGCTAAGTATAAGATGCAAATGATTTGAGGCAATAGAATCACCTGAGACGCTTTAAAGTGATTCCATAAATATATTTTGTAACAATTCAAACTTATCTCAGTGATCTTTTTGATTTAACAACCTAATGATGTGACCATAATGCATAACAACACTTATAGTACATACTTATCCAAATTTCAGCAGAACTGATTTCAACACAATTATGTTCCAACCAAACTTACTAACAAACTAACAAGTCAAGCTTGTAACAAAAGAAACAGCTAAATTGTACATATCTTAAACCATGAATTAAATCACTCACTCTGCTCTCAAGGGTGACTTGCCCCATACTGATGACATGGGAATCTCTCCTATCCTCTCCCGTTCTTCTCTTCTTGCATCAAAAAACTCATCTTCCTGTGGTTTGTATCGCCCTCTTGCTCCTGTGCCTCCACTGCCACTGCCTAGGCCTAGAATAATTTTATTTATTTATATTATTATTAATTTTTTTTAAGGAAGACCATCGGCACAAAGTAATACAATACCTAGGAAATTAACATAGACAACTGAGAGGCCATTTAAAGAATATGTAAAAACAATCAATTATTTATAAACCTACCACCACCAAGGCCACCTCCGCTATAGCCCTGGGATGAACTCTGTCCTCTATCACGGTTGTGTGGTCTTTCAAAATTCCGATCCCTGCTTCTGTCCGGTTCCCTGCTGCGTTCTTTATCTCTGCCACTTTTCTCTCGTCTGTCTCGGCCAACACTACGTCTTTCATCTCTCTTCTTGTCACGATCTCTACTCCTGTCACGGTCCCGGCTACGATCTCTGCTATCATCTCTACGACGAGGTTTACTTTCCTTATTTCGTTCCCGGCTAACGTCTCGATCTCGACTCCTTCGCTTATCCCGACTGCGACTTCGATGTCTTTCTGGGCTACGATCACGATCGGAACCCATTCTTTATTTTGTTTGAGGAGTTTAGTAGAAATAAGCGTCCCAAGTTAACCTAATTTTGATTGTAAACTACATGTAACCACACTGTCAATAGGTTATTTCGGCGTGTTGTTAAGTATATTGCAAGAATTGATACTCTTTCAGGTTTTTCTCTCGTTAGCTCAGTTTAGAGATTAATTTATTTATTTGTAACAACAACTATCCAAATCAAACCAACACAAACAAACACGTCGCAAATTCGCAATCAATTCAATGTCAAATATCAATCAATCAATTTTGTGAAATTGTCAAAGTCAATGTTCAGTGTGTTCCAAATTAAAATAACGTTTTATTAGATTTAGAACATGAACCATTATCTTACCATTATTGACGAATGTACGCTCTATGCATGCACCAACCTGCAACTTCAGCCACACCACACCCCACCCACACCCCAGCAATATTTAGTTAGATGTTAAACGGTTGTCTACATTTTTCATGTCGGCAACATTTTGAAATTGCGCAATATCCGGTTATCGATTTTGTGCGCCCATTTTGAGTTTCCGCCCTTTTTTTCGTTCCGCAACTTATCCGTGAAGTTTTGGATTTCTTTGCCATTATGAGACGTAAACGTTATATTTGGTTGAAATGAAACTATCCACTCCCCGCTATTCATGTTGTTTGTTCTTTCAACTGTCCTTCATTGTTTGTGACTTAATTTTCAATTGCGTCAGCTTATTTCCCCGAAGTAGAGATGGTCTTCTCGTTTTATTCATGTAAGTACTTACTATAGGTACCTACACCTACTTAAATAACGGCAAGTTCAAGAAGAACTTGGATCGCAGGATCACGAACCTATTTTGTAATTTTGTATTTTTCAGTTTCCAGGATTTATTCCTGGTGCTCTCCATCACCTCCATGCTGATGACCCTTTTCTCCACCTATCTATTTCAAGTAAGTTTCTAAATCTCTGTTCATCTTCGACCTTATATTTTACTCATGCGGAACTTCTGCCGCAATGCGGAATAGGGCGTGGCCTGAAAAATACGCAGTTGTAAGCACTTATTTATTTATTAGCTGAAATAAAAAGTATACCTATTACCCGCCCGGCTTTGCACGGGTCCAATAATTATACCTACTTATTAAACCTACCTACCTCTTGAATAGGATATAGGGACAGACTTTGTTTTATACTAGGTTTAATATGATGCTTTGTTCTGACGTGGTGGTGTCTCAGGCCGGGCTGGTGGAGGCTCTACTCCGCAGGTTCGTGTCGTGTGTCGCGGCGTGCGGCGCCTACCTGGCGAGCACGCTCGCGCTGCACGCCGCCTGGCTGCTGCAGCACGCTCGCGAGCCCAGCGCACTCTCCACGCCCACACTCATCTTCCTCTTCACCGTGCATCGCTGCTGTGAGTATAATACATCATCGTGACTGCGAGGTTTTTTCTATCTAAAATATGTATGTACCGGCTGATTGCTTAGCTTGGGACTTCCAAGGATTTTTTTTTTAAGTATAAAGTGACATGTCACGTAGGAACAACTCTCAATGACATGTTTGAACATCGGTAAGCTCGCTGACGAACCGACAGCCCTTGCTAAATCAATAGTCTAAAGTGCGCCGCGTTACTCCTCCATCGGACCTAAGATAAAACGCACTAGCTGGCTGCAGCGGAGATGCATGTCGCGGCGCGGCGGCGGTGCAAAATATATCTTTTCTACTATTTTTTACGAATTGCTTTAACCGTAACTAATATAATATCGTTGTTGCAGTGTCTCCGTGGTACTACTTCCTGTACAAGCGCGCGGCGCTCCGCGCGAGCGACCCGCGCTTCTACGAGGACATGGACTGGGTCGGCCGCCGCCAGCCCGCCCGCTGATCTCTCCCCGCCCGCTGATCTCTCCCCGCCCGCTGATCTCTACCCTTCGCTAGTTTATTTTGTTTAACCCGCCCTTTTTGGAGATTCCGCCGAGATGATTCTCGCCTCCGTAGAATTTCCCAAAAGTGTAGCGGGCCACACGCGCTCAGCCGGCCCCGGCTGCCTGGCGGCCTGGCGCCGAGCGGGCGCGTGTGGCCCGCACCATCACACTGACCGACCCAGGCTGTTCATACCGGACTCCGATTGGTGTTTCTGCCCTTACATTAAGTTAGATAAGCTACTTTAAGTTAGGATAATGATGGTGTTTCTTCCCTTACATGTAGGTTAAGTTAGGCTAAGGGGGTTAAGAAATAGGTTAACTGCCGTAAGTATTAAGATGTAAATAAAGAAAAACTAACAATAATGAAATACGTAGTTTTATTTTTGAAAATAACAATTGAAAAAGTATAGCACTGAATGATTTACAAAATTAAATATTTACACATAGACTGGCAATAATATTGCACATAATTTCTTGATATCGCTAAGTGCAACAGCACAAAATTGTGACAGCGTTTTAGGGCTGTCTAAGATTCCCAGGGGAATATCTCTCTTACAATATACCACTGATATTATTGAAGTAATTTGTACTATCGCGTATTACAGTCCATGGACTTATACATTTACAAGATTCAAAAAGCCTTGAATTTCCAAATACATAATAATTTCATCCACTTATATGCCTAGGATCCTCTTGAATTATTAAATTGGCATAAGTGGCAATTCTCTAGACTTCATTTCAGCGTATCTATTTACATTCAGTAAACACTAGAAGTTGGCGCGACACAGGGGGCACGTCATCTTGCTACTCGACAGGAACCACTTACGCTGAAAACAACAGGTATTATTCCAGCATAATACTTACTACTTTCAAAAAGAAATGGTAACTAGGGTGGGAAATTTGTGAATTGGTTCATGCATACACATTTGTAAGTAAGTTTAATGCGATGCATAAGATATGCGTGTAAGTGGTACGTAGGTACATGCGTGTGAGTGGTACGTAGGTTCATGCGTGTGAGTGGTACGTAGGTTCATGCTTGTGAGTGGTACGTAGGTTCATGCGTGTGAGTGGTACGTAGGTTCATGCGTGTGAGTGGTACGTAGGTACATGCGTGTGAGTGGTATGTAGGTTCATGCGTGTGAGTGGTACGTAGGTTCATGCGTGCGAGTGGTACGTTGGTTCATGCGTGCGTGCGAGTGGTACGTTGGTTCACGCGTGTGAGTGGTTCGTACCAGACAGACGTTGTGGAACTTGTTCTTGCAGGTGTGGCAGTGCACGTCGGGCAGGCGGCCGGTGGCGTGGTGCAGGCGGCAGTAGCAGATGTAGCATTGCGGCGCGCGCTCCATCTTGCTGTTCACGCTGCCCGTCCACATCTTCAGGGCGTTCAGGATCGTGCCGTTCTGTGGGAAGCGAGACGATCAACTTGTGTACGGGCGGCGCCGGCGGTACGAGCGACCCGCTCGGTACACTCACCTGGTACCGCTCGGTACACTCACCTGGTACCGCTCGGTACAGTCACCTGGTACCGCTCGGTACACTCACCTGGTACCCGAGGTACATGAGCAGCCAGTTGAGGCTGGCGGGCGGCGCGGGCGGCGGCGCGGCGAGGCGCGGCAGCACGAGCGGGTGCGCGCGCGCGAGCGACACGCTCAGCTCCACGGGGCTCTCGTCCACGCGCAGCACGCACGAGATCTCGTACGCGGCCCAGTTCAACGTTATCTGCACATACGACGTTTACTGAACACTCTGCACGTGGTTCACTCGTGGAACGAGTGAGGGAGAGGCCCCATTGGTGCGTTGCGTCATCGCAGCGTCAAGTCAGCTCTCGCTGTCGGAGCTTCGTTCCGTGCGTCATGCGTCAACGCAGGGAAACGTGGCATACAGTACCTACGTTGGTCCGTTGCGACAAGACGCACGCAACGCACCAATGGGGCCTCTCCATACGACACGACTATCTTTAGTGATATAACAGAGTATTGGGAACGAGCACGTGAGCGTACACGTTGAATGTGTACGCGCTTTCTTAGCGGTTTGAGACATAATTATTACTAGTAGTTCGCCCCGAACGAGATCTCGCATGAATAATAATAAATAATAAAAGTTTCAAGTTTCAAGTTATTTATTTAGCCACAAGGTTACATAGCATAACATTGGCAAGTCAGGGTACATCATTTCTTAAGGTTAGGCGTTAAATATAAATAATTAAATAAAACAATATTACTAATCCGAAGACGAGTCAGAAAATGAACAATTCATGTATTCATCAATATGGTAAAATGGATGGGATTCAAAGAATATTTTTAATACATTTTTAAATTTATTTAAAGGAAGTCTAGATATTGTTGACGGTAATTTATTGTACATTTGGAGTTTAATATTAAGTCCTTGATTATTAGTTTTTACTAGTCTTGTTCTGGGTATGAATAGTTTTTCCTTGTTTCTAGTATTTCGACCGTGTATTTGCATTTTTGTAAGTAAATTATCCCTACACAAGTGCACTTCAATGAGTGAGTTAAAAATAAATAATGATATCACTGTCAGTATCTTTGTTTTTTTGAAGTAACTTCTTGCAGATGTTAACCTATGTAATCCACATATTATTCGGATAGATCTTTTTTGGCAAATTTGAACCCTCTTAATCTGGGCAGCATTTCCCCAGATCGTTATGGCGTAGTTAATAATAGAATGACAGTAGGCATAGTAAACAGATACAAGGGTATTTCTGTCAATTATTGGTTTCAGTTTTAGTAAAACATAATTTGCACTGTTTAGTCGTTTGCATATTTTATCTATATGACTGTCGTAAGAAAGAGTTGAATCTAGAGTACATCCAAGAAAATTAACTTCTTTGATTTCGTCATTTTTACTTTTCCGTTTACTCGAGTAGTACATAATATTAGTTTTATCGGCATTTAAAATTATTCCATTTGATTCAAACCACTGTTTTAGGAGTTCAACTATTAGGTTGGTATGTTCTTCTACTATTTCGATTTTTTTATCTTTAATTCCTACATGAGTGTCATCTGCAAATAAGGTCACTATAGCCCAGTCTGGTAAACAGTTAGTCAAATCATTGATGTATATCAAAAAAAGTAGTGGACCAAGGATTGAACCTTGTGGTACACCTATATGAATTGGTTCTGAGTCTGATTTATTTTTATCAACAATTACTACTTGTGATCTGTTTCCTAGATATGACTGAAGCAGTTTTAACTCTCTAAATAAATATCCTTGGACATTCCACACAGCGTCATCTAGTCCCAAGCTAAGCAACTTAATGCTTGTGTTATGGTAACCAGATGACTGATATAATACTTAGATACGATTTTTTTTTTTGTAAATACATACATGTTATAGATAGAAAACACCCAAACACGGAACAAATATCTGCAGAACATGTAAACACCAACCTCCTTACACTTGTGAACTTCATTGCTGATAAATTAGATTCTGACATTCAGGTTGATTTGTGTTTTTGTATTTACGAATTGTAAAGATTTCATAGATTTAAGTAAAGTTGTAATGTCTTAGGTTAAGTACCTACCTTTAAAGTTACAATTTTTTAAAATATGCACAAAATAGATTGGTTAAATATTATGCATTTGATAATTAAAGTTACTGCTACTTCATTATGTAACGCGTTAATGATTATTTTTTTTCAACTCAATGCAACTATATTAATCTTACCTCAGTATCTTCTATCTCGGAGCCCTTCTTCTGCAGGAGGGCGAATTCTTCTTTCACGACATGTGGAGTAATATATCTGGAAAAGTTACATTATTTCAGTGCTTTCTATTTTCTCGTTTTTTTTAGTGTATGTGGAAACTATGCTAAAAAGTAATAACTAGATACCTACCTACCTACAAAAATACTAAGTTTAAGTTTAGATTAAGTAGATATTATGCTTCGCCACTAGCTTTACGATATTTTTAATTTAAAAAAATGTAATTTTCATTATAAGTGAACTGTATTGTTCTTATGAAAATAAACATCTTTAAACCGAAACCGAAAGTCAGTTTATTTCATGAATCTTTTGAAAGTCCTATACGATGACTAAATGGTAAAGACATTATTAACATTGACAAACTAAGTTACAAGTCAACTAAAAAACAGAATAACAAAGACAAAAATAACACTCCAATATATTTATTAATCAGAGAGTTATTTTTGGCAACTTTTACTACAGAACTATCAAGTAGGAATAAGCGAAGTTCGAGCCTTGAGGCACACCCGCATGAAACCTGTAGAATGTTGTAGCCGCGTATGGTCTCATGACGTACCTGGTGGTGATATTGTCCAGTGCGGCGGCATGCCTGTGGTGCGCGGCGCCGCGCCAGCCCCGCGCGCCGCCCGCGCCCGCCCCGCGCACGCTCCACCACACGCAGCTCATGACGTACCTGGTGGTGATGTTGTCCAGCACGGCGGCATGCCTGTGGTGCGCGGCGCCGCGCCAGCCCCGCGCGCCGCCCGCGCCCGCCCCGCGCACGCTCCACCACACGCAGCTCATGACGTACCTGGTGGTGATGTTGTCCAACACGGCGGCATGCCTGTGGTGCGCGGCGCCGCGCCAGCCCCGCGCGCCGCCCGCGCCCGCCCCGCGCACGCTCCACCACACGCAGCTCATGACGTACCTGGTGGTGATGTTGTCCAACACGACGGCATGCCTGTGGTGCGCGGCGCCGCGCCAGCCCCGCGCGCCGCCCGCGCCCGCCCCGCGCACGCTCCACCACACGCAGCTCATGACGTACCTGGTGGTGATGTTGTCCAACACGACGGCATGCCTGTGGTGCGCGGCGCCGCGCCAGCCCCGCGCGCCGCCCGCGCCCGCCCCGCGCACGCTCCACCACACGCAGCTCATGACGTACCTGGTGGTGATGTTGTCCAACACGACGGCATGCCTGTGGTGCGCGGCGCCGCGCCAGCCCCGCGCGCCGCCCGCGCCCGCCCCGCGCACGCTCCACCACACGCAGCTCATGACGTACCTGGTGGTGATGTTGTCCAACACGGCGGCATGCCTGTGGTGCGCGGCGCCGCGCCAGCCCCGCGCGCCGCCCGCGCCCGCCCCGCGCACGCTCCACCACACGCAGCTCATGACGTACCTGGTGGTGATGTTGTCCAGCACGGCGGCATGCCTGTGGTGCGCGGCGCCGCGCCAGCCCCGCGCGCCGCCCGCGCCCGCCCCGCGCACGCTCCACCACACGCAGCTCATGACGTACCTGGTGGTGATGTTGTCCAACACGGCGGCATGCCTGTGGTGCGCGGCGCCGCGCCAGCCCCGCGCGCCGCCCGCGCCCGCCCCGCGCACGCTCCACCACACGCAGCTCATGACGTACCTGGTGGTGATGTTGTCCAGCACGGCGGCATGCCTGTGGTGCGCGGCGCCGCGCCAGCCCCGCGCGCCGCCCGCGCCCGCCCCGCGCACGCTCCACCACACGCAGCTCATGACGTACCTGGTGGTGATGTTGTCCAGCACGGCGGCATGCCTGTGGTGCGCGGCGCCGCGCCAGCCCCGCGCGCCGCCCGCGCCCGCCCCGCGCACGCTCCACCACACGCAGCTCATGACGTACCTGGTGGTGATGTTGTCCAGCACGGCGGCATGCCTGTGGTGCGCGGCGCCGCGCCAGCCCCGCGCGCCGCCCGCGCCCGCCCCGCGCACGCTCCACCACACGCAGCGACACGCCGCCGCGCTCACCGCGTCACTGCCGCAAAACTCTACGGGGAAACAACTCATGTGCACCGATCCTAACGACAGATGTTTGAAAATCGGGGAATACCCTTCAAACATGCGACCTATGATAGCACAGGTATCATAGGTCCCATGTTTGAAGGGGATACTACGAGTCGGCCTGAGCCCATAGACCGCCGACCGCTACTCGCTGGCCGGGGAAAGACCGATTCAGAGATCATCGTCCCCGTTGTTCTGATCGCTCAACTGTAGCGGATGGCGTGAAGTTAGGAAGGCGTATGCCCAGCAGTAAAGAAAGTCAGCCTGTGAATGATAATGAATAGATCTCCTTGTAGTGAGTCAGTGTATACATGGTGGTGACTCACTGTAGACGTCTAGATCGGGCGGCTTGGTGAACATGTCCGTGTATCCACCGTGTGCTGGATGCGCGGGCGAGTCGGGGGCGAGTGCTTGCGCCAGTAGCTCGGCGGGCAGCAGGCGCAGCGCCGCACACAGCAGAGGCTCCGTGTACTTCTGCTCTCTGGGATAACAGACCAACTATTAATACTTGTTGCTCCAAGAAACACTACAAGTCAAAAAAGTCAAGTTAAAAAAGACAACTACAAGTCAATCTTTCAGTGTTCTTTGCAATTTAACGTGCCTGGTAAAAAGATATAAGAAGCTTGTCGCATAGAAATAGTGAAGTAGGTACACTTGACTATTTCTATATGACATACTACGAATAGATTGGTGCGTACGTCCAAAGATATATTAATTTATAGAGTTAATGATAAAATGACAGTTTCAGCGAGTCTTTTCTCCCCTTTGAGCAGTCTCCTCGGCAGTGGCCAGTGTGTTTACCTGTACATCTGTATATACTGATGCTTGAGGTCCTCCCTGGGCAGCGCGCACTGCTGGCTGAGTGCGTCCGCCAGCAGCAGCCAGCCCAGCGCCAGCGAGTGCGCGTCCGACCAGGGGACCATCGAGCAAGTCTCCTCGGGCAGTGTGTTTACCTGTACATCTGTATATACTGGTGCTTGAGGTCCTCCCTGGGCAGCGCGCACTGCTGGCTGAGTGCGTCCGCCAGCAGCAGCCAGCCCAGCGCCAGCGAGTGCGCGTCCGACCAGGGGACCATCGAGCAAGTCTCCTCGCATACTCTGAAACAATACACAACCACTGTAAGGTAAAGACCGTGTTGCCAATAGGTCTGGGAGACAGAAGGGGGGTGTTGCCAATAGGTCTGGGAGACAGAAGGGGGGTGTTGCCAATAGGTCTGGGAGACAGAAGGGGGGTGTTGCCAATAGGTCTGGGAGACAGAAGGGGGGTGTTGCCAATAGGTCTGGGAGACAGAAGGGCACCCCCCTTCTGTCTCCCAGACTTATTGCCAATAGGTCTGGTGAAAGAGAGTGGGCTAGCACTATCGTGTGGTAGATATTACCTCAGTGTCACCAGAGTGGCATGAGGATGGGGAAAGGTGTGCATGTTAAGATGGAATAAATGTTGTGCCGACCTCATGTAATATGGGATAAGGTCACAGGAAGGTGGTTACCTGACATGCGAGAGTGCGGTCTCCACGATCTCCTGCAGATGTGTGAACGCCTCGTCGTAGTACATCAGTGTCAGCTGCAGCGGCGCCCCCCCCGCGACCCCCGCCCCCGCCCCCGACCCCCCCGCCGCGACCCCCTCGCCCGCCCGGCTGCTCCACGCCGCTAACTGCTCCGCTGAGGGTAATAGGTTCAGTTTAGTTATTTGGATAGATATTTGTGACCACGAATAAATAAATCATTAATTTTAATCGATGTACACTATTTTAGTATTATCGGATGTGGTTTTAGGTCTTGCAAGTCAATTTAATATTTGAGAGCATCTTTGCCGCATCTTTGGCAAACAGTTTTTATATTCTTTGGTTGATCTGTCGGGGGTCTGACTTCTTTTGATTTATCATTATAGTCATGCCTGTTACAATTTTATGTGTACTTCGCTACTACTTCGCTATACAATTTCTTTTTTTACTAACCTATCATGTCCCACTGCTGGGCAAAGGTCCCCCTTCAGCTTCCACTCTTACTGTTTGTCTTACAATATTAACTCAAAATAAAGTAGAGCAATGGTGGCCCCGGGACGCGCAACGACCAAGAGGCAGACCACCCGCCCGATGGTCGAACGACATCGTAAGCGTGGTCGGTCATCAGTGGACGAGACTCGCGAGGGATTGGAGAGAGTGGCGTAATAGAGAGGAGGCCTATACCCAACAGTGGGTGGAAGTGGGCTGAGATGATGATGATGATGAAAGTAGAGCAAGACTGACCATCTTCCAAGACAAGTGGTTTGAGCAGCGTCGTCAGCAGACTGTAGGCGAGGTACTTGAAGGCGGTGTGTGCAGGCTCCTTCAATGCTCGCGTCGCGGCGTCGACCAGCGTGCTGAGAGCGAGGGGGCCGCGGCGACGCGCCGGCGGCATCGCGTGCCACTGCAGGTGTCGTGTGCAGGATATCAGCGACGATATTACGGCGATGTGGTTCGAGTTCACTGACGTTGTGCTGCATGATTCTGTGGAAAAAATTACTCAATTATACAACAATTCATCATTTCCCTGCCCTTATCCCACATTATACTTCATTTATTGAAACGAGCAAATAGGAAGAGAAATAAACACACGTTGAAAATAATTGGATTGGCTAGATTTGACAATTGACAATTAATTTGACAATCTAGCCTATTACGAGAAAGATAATTATTTTCAACAACCAATCACGTATGTTTATTTCTCTTCCTATTTGCTCGTTTCAATAAATGAAGTATAGGTGGGGTCAGCCCAACATGTTTTCTTCTTCCACTAATCTCTATCATTCATCAACTCCAACTTCGTCCATAGTGAACTATACAATATAGCGTCAAAAACATCCTTTGGACATTCTATATTTGACTATTACATACAATTGCATGAAGCATTCAACCTCCTTATAAACTTACCCAAGACAAAGAGTATGATAGAGAAGAGGTTAGTGTTGAGATCTGGCGCGTATATATCGTCCCACTCAGTGGGCAGCGAGGCCACGTGGGCGCTGGGCTGCTCCTTGAGACAGCGGTCCTTCACGGACGATATGAACGGAGCCACGCGGGCAAATAGGTGCAGGACACTGCGCGCTACTAGCGCCACCTGGGGGAAAGTCATTGTACTTTACATATTAATAAATATCCTTGGACTACACAGCGTCATTTAGTCCCAAGATATGTTGTTTTCAACCTTATTATCCTACTTCCTATCCTACTTCTTACTATCCTATCCTACTAATCCTTCCTACTCCTACTAATATTATAAATGTGAAAGTTTGTGAGAATGTATGTATGTTTGTTATTCTTTCACGCAAAAACGGCTGGACCGATTTGGTTGAAATTTTGGTATGTAGATCACCACCCTGGATTTACACATAGGCTACTTTTTATCCCGATATTCCCGCGGGAACGGAACTCACCCGGGTGAAACCGCGGGGCGCAGCTAGTTATATATATATATAGTGTAGTTATAGATAATCATGTGTTTACCTTAGCAGTGCCCCAACATTCCTTGGAGATGTCAACAGATGTGAGCAGTGAACAGAGCGTGATGTTGGTGAAGTCCCAGTGATGTTGGGGCGCGCTCCAGCCGCGAGCCTCCACACTCGCGCCCAGGAGCTCGCAGCTGCTGGCGTTGCTCACTATCACCCGCCAGGGGGCAGACGATATGTCCCTGGAACATATCTACTGATAGGAAATCAAGGCTTACCATGACGTATCATTCAACGATTCAGTTTAGGTTCTGTCAAAACTTTACGTCAGCACCTCAGCTTACGTTTAAAGCATTTGTGAATACAATAAACTCGTGAAATTAAGAGTTAAAAATTTTAAAAAACATCTTAGCAAGCTATAGCCACGCTTCATTGTTCAACTACGGAAGAAAAGAAAGAAACAAAAATAGGTAGGACCTCAAGGATCGCATCGACATAGTCTCATAAGCTAAGTGATTCAATTTCCTGTTATGGTATACTAGCTGCGCCCCGCGGTTTCACCCGCGTAAGTCCAGTTCCCGCGGGAATATCGGGATAAAAAGTAGCCTATGTGTTAATCCAGGGTATCACCTATCTACACACCAAATTTCAATCAAATCGGTCCAGCTGTTTTTGCGTGAAAGAATAACAAACATTCTCACAAACTTTCATTTATAATATTTGTAGGAAGGATAGTAGGACAGTAGGACTAACTTCTCATAGAGCATGGTATGGTTATGCTTGTAGTATGTGTTGAGGATGGGATCGGGGTCACACTCCACCCCCCGGCCGGCTAGTTCCGCCAGCAGCGTGCTTGTGACGGCGGGCTCGTGCGCGTGCGCTATGTATAGATTGGCCAGCGCCAGGTAGTACTTCGTTAGAAGGACTTCTGACGACTTGGGTGAGTATTTCGCTTTTGTCTGTGGACGGAAGATAGCCCCTTAAATTTGAATGTTCTTGTCACGTTAAATTGAATTTTATGAAGCTTATTTCCAAGGTTCATAAAATTCAATTTCTTAAACTACTTCTTTCAGATCCTTATGTAATTCTTTAGATCCTTTGAATGTGTCTGATGGGGTAGTCACAGGTATATCCAAATACATAAAAATAAAGATTACCTGTAAATAGTGCAGCGTGTGCAGTAACGCAGGTCCCGTGATCAAATCCCTCAAGTTAGTCTTCGCCAAAGGACTTCCTTCACTATCAGACACTTTGCCTTCACTTTCTTCTTCAACTTGAACACTTTCATCACTTTGACTATCAGGTTTATCACTTACACTGTCTACCTTGTCACTTTTACCGTCTACTTTATCACTTTGACTGTCTACTTTATCACTTTGACTATCAAGTTTATCACTAAACTCGCCGAGTTTGGTCTTAAAATCGAAATATCTTCTAGAATAAGCCCAGAGGTATCCGTTACTAGCCGCCTGCTCTGAGAGGGTCGCTGAGATGTGGCTTCTGATGTCTGAAGATGTTTCCTTTATAATGTCATCGAGTAACATTTCCAATCGGTTTTTACTTTGCTCTATTAGTTTGTAGTGTGGCCACTGGAATGAATACATTTTAGTTGAATACACAATCTCTACTAATATTATTAATGCGAAAGTAACTCTGTATGTCCGTCAGCAGGGCTATTGAATAACATGCCGAGAAACGAAATTCGTCGCCATGATGAATAATCTGTCAAATATGACAAGAAAATCACAAAAATACTGTCATATTTTACAGTTTAGTTGTGATGGCTTTAAGTGACGCAGTTTTCAGTGACGCACGCGTTCCTTGTGTCCGTCCGCTTAGGCCTATTCTAAGGCAAAAATATGTCGAGTGCAATGTGTAGTAATTGCAAACTAGTTATCAGTGAAGTCTTGGCGTTTATCCAAAATAAACTTCAAGTGATAGACCAGATTAGTTTGATGCAAATATGTATTAGTGCATTCACAGAGGAAGAGATATCTGTTGCAAAAAATCTACTTTTCGAATGCGTGCAACCAAACAAGAAGAAAACTTTAAGAAAACGGGAAGGCAAGGCTCAAAAGGACCTGGAAGACATAATTGGACTTTTCAGAGAGCTGGATCCAGACGATTTTCCAGTTTTTGTCGTTAAAAATCTTAACAGACTACCCCCCGTTACATTTGATCATGTTGATGTAACGAAGTTATTAAAAGATATTCTTTTGATGCAAAAAGATATTGGTAGTATAAAGCAGAATTATGCCACGACAGTTGAGCTAAATGCTATAAAACATGACCTAGAAAATATGAAGATGGCATCCCTAGTAAATAATTATGACATGACGAATGTCAACACTTTGCGAGGTTCATGTCGTCCAGTTGTAAATAATATGGACACCTGCTACGATAGTGGGCCTATAGGATTGTTGCATATTCCTGATCCAACACTAAATCTTGACGAATCGGAAGCGGCAGTGCCTCAAGATAAACTCCTGTCAAAGCCAAATAGTGCTAAAGCATCACCGACAGTGCCTAGAGTGCTAACACTGAAAACACCTAAGTTAGCCACCGTAAAACACGCAAACAAAGCTGGGAAAATTCAGGCCTCTTCTTCTGGGCATGGGACTCCAACAACAAGTTGCAATTTGACATCAGCAAATCCGTCTGTACAAGTTTCTATACCTAAGAAATCTTTCGCCCAGTTAGCTAAAACTGAAGGAACATGGAGGGATATACAGCCTTCAGAAGAATGGAAGATTGTACAAAGAAGAAGGTACAGAAATAGGTTAGAAACTTCAAAAGGTGAAGCAAAGTTAGAACCAAATCACAAGTTTAAAGCTGCAGAAATAAAAGTACCGCTATTCATAAACAATGTCGATAAAGGTACCTCCGCGCAAGACATATCTAGTTATATCGTGCAAAAAACTGATATACAAGTATCATTGGAAAAGATCATACCTAAAACTGAAAGAGAATATGATGCTTACAAAATAATGGTACCAAGAAGTCAGCTGTCCGTGTTTATGGAATCTAAACTGTGGCCCGCCGGCATTTCATTTAGACGCTATGTCAGCTTTTACAAGCGCGACGAAGGCGAGACGAGATATTCTACAAAAACCTGATTATGTTTTGTAAACTTATTACGTATAACTGTAAGTCGGTGAAGCGTTCATTTACGTGTATTCGCCGGCTATGTGACACTGCGCATATCATAGCATTACAAGAAACATGGTTGCTACCACATGATATTCCTTTCCTCGGATCGATACATGATGACTTCGAGTACACTGGAAAATCGGCTGTGGACACCTCGAAAGGAATACTCCGTGGTCGCCCATATGGAGGAGTGGCCCTGTTATGGAAAAAGAATGTATTCGATTCTATAAAAGTTATAAATTGCACGAGCGCGCGCATAGCAGCCGTGCGCTTCGAGATAGAAAACCGGTTCTTCATAGTGTTCAGCGTGTATATGCCTACGCAGGACATTGACAATCTGCCCGAGTTTACGGAGTGTTTAGGCGAAATAAGTGCAATAATTGAAGCTAGTGAAACCGAATCAGTCTATATTCTCGGCGATTATAATGCGCATCCGTCCGAGTTATTCAGTGAGGAATTAAATAACTTTTGTGATGAACAATCGTGGTACTGTGCGGATATATTAAAGTTAGGTATTAACTCGAGTGAGTATACGTTTGTGAGTGACGCGCATGGTTCACGGCGGTGGCTGGATCACTGTGTCGTGACTCAATCAGCATGGGAGTCCGTTAAAGACATTAAGGTATGTTATGATGTGATGTGGTCTGACCATTTGCCATTGTCAATTTGTTGTGATTTAAAATTGGTTCATAAAAAAGTATTTGCAATTAATCCTAGTGTAAAAAATAATATTATTTGGGGCGATCGTAATTTATCACAAATTAATCAGTATTCAGAATATTGTAATAATAATTTAAAATTAATTAATTTTCCTGACGAGTTTACTTTCTGTGCAGATCGACATTGTGATGACATTTCTCATAGATCCATTTTAGATAAGTTATATTATGACATTGTTAAAATATTAAGTGAAGGTGCTATTCGTTCAAGTGTATTAAATAAACATAGGAAAGGAAAAACTGTGATAGGGTGGAATAGGCATGTAAGCTCAGCTCATTATGAAGCTAGAATTAAATTAAACTCATGGATTTGGCATGGCAAACCAAGTAGTGGAATAATTTATGATGAGATGTGTCAAAGTCGTAAAACATTTAAATCAAAATTAAAGTGGTGTCAAAATCACCAAGAACAAATTAAAATGGACATGATTGCTAACCACAAGGAAAGTAAAAATTTTCCTATGTTTTGGAAAAACATTAAAAAATTGGACTCGAAGACCAGGCTCCCTGGGAGTGTGTCGACTGTCTCAGAACCCGAAAAGATAGCGAATTTATTTAAGGATCTTTTTAGTATAAAATCACCCTTGCGAGATTCTGTCGGGTCTCGGGTGAGCGATCCTAAGACCAGTCATGCTTCTGGTAGTCCTCATTCATTAATACGTTTTTCGGGTAGGGAAGTGGCTAAAACTTTGCAGTCTATGAGTCGAGGGAAGTCCCCAGGACATGACGGTCTGAGTGTCGAACACCTGAGGCACGCGGGTGTGCACCTGCCTAGGGTGCTGGCCTTGTTCTATTCGATGTGTGTTAGCCACTCGTACTTGCCTCATGATTGTATGAAAACCATAGTCGTACCAATAATCAAGAACAGAACAGGGGACATAGCAGATCAAAATAATTATAGACCAATATCTCTTGCTACTATAATTGCTAAAGTTCTAGACCGGCTGCTGGATAAACACTTAGATCAACATCTTGAGCTGCACGATGGACAGTTCGGGTTTAGGCCGGGGCTGTCTACCGAGAGTGCCATACTTAGCCTTAAGCACACAGTTAACTATTATGTGGATAGAAAGACGCCGGTCTATGCATGCTTCCTCGACTTGTCCAAAGCTTTTGACACAGTATGTTATGACATACTGTGGAAAAAGCTGAGGGAAACTAAAGTACCGGAAGAGCTATGTTCTGTTCTTGAGTACTGGTACTCACATCAAACCAACCATGTTAAATGGGACAGTTCCTTGTCTGGCGCGTATGGTATGGAGTGCGGGGTGAGGCAGGGGGGAATAAGTTCTCCAAAACTCTTTAACCTGTACCTTAATGGCCTCATAGAGGGCCTCAGCAGCTTACCAGTAGGTTGTAAGATAGGTGATGTCAGTGTCAACAACCTCAGCTACGCAGACGACATGGTGCTGCTGGCGCCGTCTGTGGCGGCACTAAGAGAATTGGTAGCATACTGTGAGACTTATGCTGCAAGTCATGGCTTGCAGTATAACGTCAAAAAAGTGAGATTATGGTTTTTGGACCAGGGGGTAAGAGACCAGTTTCAGTGCCACCCATTATGTTGTATGGTAAGGCACTAAATAGAGTTTTTAGTTTTAGATATCTGGGACATCTTGTCACAGATAACCTAAAAGATGAAGAAGATATTGAAAGGGAGCGAAGGGCCTTGTCGGTGAGAGCAAATATGTTGATCCGTAGGTTTGCTCGCTGCTCAAATGAAGTAAAAATAACACTTTTTAAGTCGTTTTGTCAAACTTTCTACACGAGCGGCCTATGGTTCACGTATACCAAGAGATCCCTCAATGCCCTTCGCGTCCAATACAACAATGCGTTCAGGATGTTGTTGGGTCTGCCGCGGTACTGCAGCGCGTCCGGCATGTTCGCGGACGCGCGAGTGGACGGGTTTGCTGCCTGCATCAGGAAAAAAGCAGCCTCACTGCTAAGCAGAGTACGCGGTAGTAGCAACACCATCCTGAAGGCAATTGCTGTTGAATATGATGGTTTGTTATATAAGAATTCTGCTTTGTTGACCCTATAGGTCAACATTTATAACTATCATAATTATAAGTGTACCTACTCCTGCCTGTTATGATTAAGATACTAATTTATTCCTAAGCCTTTTTTAACTAACAATTCTATGGATCTGTGTTATCTGAAATAAACGAATTATTATATTATATTATTATTATTATTTAAACCTCAATTTCGCGCAAGTATTCAAAAACATATTAGTTTATGTTAACATATTAGAAGTTCACTTACGAAAGCATATCCATCGTAGAGCGAGCAAATAACCGTGTAATCATATATACAGTTCACAAACTGTTCCTGGAAGTATTTCTCGCTGAGCAGTTCTCTGCACCAATTGCGATCGGACTCGTCGTCCGGTCGGTTTAGGAACATGGTGCGAAGGTACATCAGCCGGAATAGCACCGTATTGGCGTGAGATATAAGGTCGTCTTTCGAAAGCTCTGCTAGCGTGTTGTTGGCTATTGCTTCCACGATGGAGTTTTCTTCGAACGGGCAGTTGAGGTTTCCTGTTGAATGATATTTTTGTTTGTTAAAGTAATTTTGTATGGGTAAGTGGGCAACTCTGGTAACAGACTTTTAAAAGCTAAAGGTCTCCGTCATGGCATAACGCCTTAAAACCGGAACCATCAATTTAACGTTCCCTCCAAAGCACGGAAGCGCTCAGTTCTTAAGGCCACTAGCGATTACCTACCAAAACTGTGCCCGTTCAGAACGCTAGCTTGACTTCAACGATCTATTAAATACGTTTTACGTTCAGTCTCAATAACTCTCTACCTTCTGTTGTTGTATATAAGTAATGTGAAATATCTACCCAAAGCAAAACCAAAGATAGATAGGTTACTGAAACTGGCAGTAAACAAGCATCGCCTTCTAAACGCGCGCGTTTTTCAAAGTGATAGTCTTACCCCATTATGCATATTCGACCTAAAACCTGTATATAACCTGTATTAGCTAAAACGCATATTAAATCTGTTGCTATCTCTTTTCGTTGACATATGTGTGACAAGAAAAAAACGTTCTTAAAACCTGTATTAAATTGTCAAGTTCTTATGAATAAGACCCATAAAGTATAACGGTGTGTTACCCATAAGTATCTCATGCCGCACCGCATGCGCCTCGACCCCCAGCGTGTGCGCGGGCTTGTCCCCGAACAGCGCCCGCGTGAAGCCGAGCGCCTCGGGCACCGCCAGTTCCTCCCCGCACCACAGCAGGTACGGACAGAGGGACACCAGGTGCTCCATCACACTGATCTTCAACTCCCATGTACTGCGGACATAAACTTCATAAGTCTTTATAAATACACTTTTGGCCTTCGATGGGATTCGAACCCGCTATACAAGCGATCGTCCTCAAGCCGGACCGCCTTAGCACATGGCCACGAAACCCTAGGGTCTAGTAGTAGCTCGAAAATATCAGTAAGATGATAGTTTCGGTTAAAGCACCGACTAGCGCCATCTACAGGGCCTATGTTCCTACAGGAATTAGAATCATAAGATAATCATAATCATAAGTGTTATTCAAGCTACCTCGCGTGCCGATTAAGTCAGAAGCTGATTACTGATGAATTGAGTTCTTACCTGTCTTTGGGTTTGTTTGATGAGTCAGGGTTCTGCGATGAGTTTTCTGCTGGTTTAGATCTTAAAAAAATGGAACAATATATATATTGGACATACAAGTAGAGGAAGAAGTGGATGGATGTGTGAAAGAGGACATGAATGTGAGAGGAGTGAATTCGGAGTTGACGAATGATAGGGATGAATGGAAGAAGAAAACATGTTGGGCCGACCCCACCTAGGGTGGGATAAGGGCCCGGAAATGATGATGTTGTTGTTTTAACTCACTGTGTGTTGAGATGTCGGTGCAGTAATGCGGCCGCGTCGTGCAGGAAGTGTCGCCTGTGGTCCGGCGACAGTGCGGTCACGCCGTCCTGCCACGCGTCGCGCACCTCGCACCACGAGTCCAGCCACAGACGTGAGTCACCACGCTACACATATTCAACACTGTTAGCGAATACAGTCAGCCGCTCACTATGAGCCTAATGGAGACACCGTTAGAATCTTAGTGAGCGGCAGATTGCTATCCGCTAATTGACTCTACAGATAGCGCAGTGAGGACATCCATTTAAAATAACAATCTTACCGAGCAATTATTATAAATGATTATTTTATGCATGTTTACAATAAATTCAATTATTTTTAATATTTAAAATCAAATTGCAGCGCCCAACAGGGTGTATGTACCCACTATACCTAGCTCACTTTAGACCTAAGCTACACAAAATGTACATACAAGCAATTAATAAATGATTATGATTATGATTATGATTAAAATAGGCTTGCAAAATTCAGCCTAATGGCAACTCGCATGCAATGTCGGGAGGTTTCGCATTTGTAAGGAAAAAGACCGAGGAAACGTCGGCGTGACGGTCTCGATACATTTAGGAAAGACTGTGGGAAGTGGCGAGAGATCGTGAGAGTTGGAAAGAAGGGGGGAGGCTAGTGTATGTAGTTACCTGCAAGGTGACGGTAAGCGATAGCAGCGCTGTAAGCAGCGCGGCGTCGGGCGGCAGCGTGCTGGCCAGCTGCGCCGCGACCCCGCACCGCGCTTCAAGCGCTGCACAGTCCACCTCGTACAGCGACGCGCTCACCTGCGACACCACGTCCTGCACCGCTTCAGCGCTCACTATACTCTCTGGAAAGAAACAATATTTTTGTTCATGGGAGACAAGTTAAGAAATCTTCAGACTTTTTTAAGTTGTCAAGCACGTAACATTTAGATAAATGAAGTTTTTGAATAAATATAGGTACACAAGTTAGTCAGTCGAGTCAGTTAGTCAAGTCAGTTGAATCACAGTCAGTCGGATCACAGTCAGTCGAGTCACAGTCAGTCTCAGTTGAGTCACAGTCAGTCTCAGTTAAGTCACAGTCAGTCGGGTTACAGTCAGTCGATTCACAGTCGGTCGAGTCACAGTCAGTCAGGTCACAGTCGGGCGAGTCAAAGTCAGTCGGGTCACAGTCAGTCTCAGTTGAGTCACAGTCAGTCGGGTCACATTCAGTCAGCTCACAGCCGGTCGGGACTCATTCTATCCGGCAGTAATTACCTCCTTTAGAGTCCGGTGTGAGACACAGCAGCAGCAGATGCCTGGCGTCTGTGTGGTGATGCCGCAGCAGCCTGGTGCACAGATGTGCGAGTGCCCGCGCCGCCGCGACGCCGCGCGTCCACCGCCGCGCCGCCGCCGAGCGCCGCGCCGGGTGGGACACCGCCAGAGACAGGCACCACTCCACCACAGACGGTGGGAACTGACACACATCATACACTTTACTACTTACTAACTAAAAAAGACGTGTGGCACTCGGGGACTGCCGAGGTAAAGCTACTGCATGCCACCTAGAGGCGAGTTGCTGAACTTAAGAGACAGCGTTAGGTTATTTTCGTTACGGAATTTCTGGATTCGGTCTCCACGCTCAAGGCCCGCGATAGAAGCTATGCATAGCTTAAATGAAAGAAAGAAAAATGTGTTTATTTCTGTAGGACCTCCGTATCACTTGAAAATGTACAGTCTTATTTAAGCTAGGTGACTCTAATGCCTGTTCCAGCGCACTCCCTACACCAGGGAAAGAATCAGACAAAAACCTGGTCGTGTGGGCCTAGCTTTTTTTATAGGTGAAGCCAGTAAAACAAACTATGTAAGACTTGTCAGAACAATTAAAAGTAAATGTAAATACACACATCAACAAAGTCTAGGGATATTGTACATTTCATCAAATATCTAAAATCGGTGAAGAATTTTTAAAAACAGTAAATGGCAAAATGGTAGGTAATTTTAAGGTCTATAATAATAAAATAAAACATTATGTAATTCTTTTGTTTTTAATATTAATAATATTATTTTTTTAACTCCATAGAAAATTTGTATGATAAAAATAATAATTTCTTACTGTTTTTTTTATTAAATTTAAAATCTAATTTTAAGTTATTAGTGTTGCTACCTCTTACATCAATTACACATCGATATTTTTGGTTGATACTTAAAATTAAATTGCCAATTTCTTGTTGTGGAGTTGTCGGTGAGCGGCCGCGCGGTATGGACATTAGCATTATCGTGTTTGAGTAAAAGTTCTTAGCCCATTTGGATTCCGTGAGGTACAACGACAGATTCTAGTACCTCCTCGTGGTATTTTTATGCAGTCATGTTGCCTTGGATCCAAACGAGCTGGGTTCGTGCGCCAAGACGAATTTCTGCCCAAAGCGTGATTGTTCCGCCTTGGTATGGGGGGACCTCTTGAGGGTGCTGCAGGCAACTAACTCTTCCTAGAGTTTGGCAAACGCGTGTTCTTCTTGAATCCGGATGAAAATTAAACCGGAACTCATCGATGAACAGTACCAAAGACCAATGTTCGTCACTCGATGTTAAATGCTCCCGAGCTCGCAAATGCAGCCGACCGCGATTGCCACGTCGCAACGCTGTAACATGCAACGGTCTTCGAACATGAAGACCAACTTCATGCGACCTCATTTGCACGGTTTGGACGCTTATCAGCAGCTGGGGGTCCCCCTAGAGCCTTTTTACGAGTTACATCGCTGTAAAATTCAGTGGTCTTCTAGCGGTCATTTGGAAAAATCAATCCTGTCTCTGCGTAATAACACCGAATCTAACGTTGGGCAGTTTTACTACATCCCTATTACTAAGATAACGTGATCAGAATCCTGTTATCACGTCTTGGCTGGCGTGTATGGCCTCAGCAACAACGCGTTAAATCGCACCATTTTCTAACGTGCCCACGGCTCACGGGTTTCATCTCGACTCAAATGATGATGTAAAATTGCTCTTTAAACTCATACGGCCCAACAAATTATAAAATAAAAACAATACAATCCCTTTTTCAATAATTAATTTCAATAAAACAATTTAATTTTTTCTCGTCGAAACACACCTCTAACAATTTTGCCTCCGTACTATTAATAATTCTTTTTTTTTTTTTATTTCCATTTAAAAAATTAAAAATAGAATAAAAGAGGATTCAGTCGGTATATAAACTTTTAATGAAAACAAACAAGATTTTAAAATATCAAAGCGAAAATAATGTGGTACTAAGATATCCCTAGACTTTGTTGATGTGTGTATATCAAGATATTTACACCTCAACAAATTATTATGTCTGGCATCACACGCTACCCTTGACTAACATAAGTGCTACCTATTTATATCTAGTTATTGTTTAGTATAGATTATTAAGGATTAAAGAAAAAATAAAAGTTGATTAACTGACCTGTTCGAAATTGACGAATGATAGAGATGAATGGAAGAAGAAAACATGTGTGCCGACAACACCTATACTTCATTTCCTGAAGCGAGCTAATAGGAAGAAAAATAAGCGCACGTGATTGGTCGTCGAAAATAATAGGATTGGCTAGATTTGACAATTGACAATTTAGCCAATCACGAGAAAGATAATTATTTTCGACAACCAATCACGTGTGTTTATATCTCTTCCTATTAGCTCGTTTCAATAAATGAAGTATAGTGTGGGATAAGGGCAGGGGCATGATGAAACTGACCTGTTCGAATGTGTTAAACACAGCGTCCTGTTCCTCTTCAGTCAAATGCCTCATCAACATAAAGACAACATCCACGACCGCCTTGCTCCGCATCGTGTCTCCTTGCAGCCAATTCCTGAACACATTCTCATACAATCTGTACACAGAGTCACAATCAAACTGTCTCGCGATACTCAGGAATAGCTCTTTACTATCGAACTCTACGAGCAGAGTTATCAACGGAGACACAACAGGGTTGGAGATCTGCTTCGAGCTTGCGAACTCGAAGTAATGGCTGCATATTGTTTGAACGAGCTCGTTGAGATTGTGATTGTATCGTTCGATGATAGCCGGATCAGTTATTTGGGGCTGTGCAATACATTTCTCTTCGGGTGCTTTCGTGTCCACTTCGAACTTGATGCTGTGCTGTTTCTTCAGCTCTTGTGTGAACGAAGACTTCAAGGTCTGCAGTAGCAAAATATGCGCGTCCATGAGTTTCTCGATATCATCAAAGTTGATAGAAAGCTTGTCGATCTGCGTAGTGAGCGTAGATCCGACATTCTGCCAGAAGTTTCTGATCAGTTGGTCGTATTTGTCGTTGTCCTTGGCCTGCTTGAGCCAGTATTTGACAAGGTTGGCCATGGCGTTGGCCGAGTACTTTATGAGGTGGTTTCGCGTCTGTCCTTCTGTGTTGATTAGAACCTTTTCAAGCCAAGTCCTGTGTACAGAGGTGACTATCTCTAGTACGTAGTGGTGCGACTGCGTGGACAGATATCGAAGGCACTCGTCTAAGCTTGTGATCCAGTATTGTCGCTCACTTTTTGAACTGAGTATTGCCTTTTTTTCTAACCTGAAAAAAGTAAAAATCATTGTAATGTGAAGCTGACACATTAATTTATGAAATGCTAATGAATACAATGTGTAAGATTGAGTTAAGAAGTATAGGATGGATGGAGAGATCAAGGGGAGGCTTTTGCCCAGCTGAGGGACAGAACGGGCTAATTATAATAATAAAAAAATAATTAAATGACTTGCCCACTGAATAAAGCATTGAAGAAGGACATGTGAAAGTCCTTCGTTAGTATTTCTTCCGGTAGACTCGCTAGGATCGGCAGCAACATGTTAGAGAGATGCCTCGCGTCGCCCCAACCACCTGCAAATATACAAATTAACATTCAAACAAAAATATAATGTTTTTGAATGACCAATAAAACTAGTAGGAGGTACATATAGGAACTTACCGCTTTCTAATACATCGAGTATTCTTTTAGTAAGCAAATCTTTCTTTTCCAAATACTGGTGCCAATCCTGTAACGATAAAAAAGAGTTTAAACCTAATAAAGGTTTGTGTATAATATACACAAAAAGTTTAGTTTAAATTATGAATTGTGATCGCGAGAGTTTAAGAAAGATTACCGCGTCATGTTTTGAAAGTCGTCGAAAAGCGACATCCACTGTTGGTTATACCACTGGTAAGTACTTCATCTCGAACATTGAAATGACTCTTCGTTTTCGTCGGGCTATTTTTGGTGTATGATTTTGGGTGCACCACCTAGCGGCGTTTCAAGTCGGAGCGTCAAGATGAGGTATCTGTACTTATGTAATCTGTGGCTATACTGACCGGCACGTTATGCATGAAGAGCAGCAGACAGTCCCAGAGCTGCGCGGCGGGCAGGGGACTTGTTTCCTTAGCGTTCAGTGTAACACGCAGCGTGCGCGCGCCGTGCGCGCCCGCCCACGCCGCGCCGTAGCGAGCTGTCAGCGCACCCACCGCGCCGAACCAGGCGGCACTGGGGACCATACATAGAAAGAAAGAAAGAAAATAATTTATTTAGACACACACACACAAATAGTTAGGAATACAGAGAAAGGAAAGGATACATATAGGGTGACATACAGAGTCGCGGTGGAGTTGATCGTTTATGTTATTTGCATAACGTTCGTTGATATTCAGATGAAGGGTAGAATAGAAAGACCGCCGCGAATAGGGCGCGGAAATCACCTTTAAATACCCCGATACGCAGGAACTTTTTAAATAAAAATTAAATTCGTTTATTGCTTCAGATAACAGATAGATCCATAGATAAGAAATTGGAAATAGAATTAGAGTCAACATAATAACAAGTCAAAAACAAAAATACAAGGCCAAAAATACAAGTCAAAAACAAAACATTCAGTTTTTTATTAAGTAGGTACCAAATTGAATGTTTTGCTATTAATTGTTTAACCCTATTGAATGACTGACCGTATCCTAACATCGGTGCTGCTAGCTTTCTTCCAGAAGTGCGTCGCCGCCAGCATGGTGGGGAGCTGGTCCCACAGCCAGGCGGAGTGCGAGGTCGGCAGCTGTGCAGCCAGGTACTGCAGGCCTCGCAGCGCGCAACACTCCGCGCGGGATGATAGGGCTTCACGCTCCTCGGGGGAATCCGTCCTGGGAGGGGAAATATATTGATCAGTAGTCTTTACTCTGTTCACAGATAGAATAGTTAGAAAAATAAACGGACGTCATTGGCGTCGAAAACGGGCCTAGGGCGAGTTCACATTGCCTTATGTAATGTATTCTTATATAATGGTTTCTTTACACGTCAGAAAAATATACCTATGTACCAAAATTATGGACAAGACATTTAGTTGGTTTACTTTTCGATCAACTCGGTGAACAGAGTATAATATTATAAATGCGAAAGCTTGTGAGTATGGATGTATGGATGTATGTTTGATCCTTTTTCACGACTAAACTACAAAACCGATTGCGATAAAATTTGGAATATCGGTAGCTAAAAACCCTGGAATAACACATACTTTTATCCCGATAGTCCCGCGAAAGCGGGACTTACGCGAGCAATACCGCGGGGCGCAGCTAGTACAGTCCAAATCTACTCATGTTCTTTGTGATCAACACAGTTAAGATATCTATCTAGAAACACAGTTAAGAGATTCATTTTCCTTTGTGGTGTAGGGAGTCGCGTTGGAACAGGCAATAGAATCCCCTAGTTTTAAGAAAGTGACGTTTCAAAGTGGTCTATATTAAGATTGTTATTGAAATAAATATATATTGACTTTTTGACTTTTATGTAACTTACTTCCTAATATGTACCGCATCTCCATTTCCCGTGAGCACGTCCAGTAGATGCGAGACTATGGGCTCCTTGCAGAACGAGAGCACCTCGGGCAACTTGTTGTCAGGAAATGTTTTCTGAAATGTTTTATCCAAGGATATTTATTTATTTATTTACATTAAGTATAGAATAAATGTTGGCATGAGTCCTGAGTATGAGTTTCCTTGGATTTCCTTAATATTTGTCAATATTTTTAGAGTGATCCTGATAGGTGTTGTAAGAGTATGTTTGGTTCACTATTTAAGGCTTTTGATATGCGCCAAAGATGCTTAGAACCTTTGCAATATTAAAAAAAAATCATGTCACATCAGTGGCAATACAGACTTTACTACAAGCAATGATGATAAATTTGCGTAGTATTTATGTTTGTTTGTAATATTCCTCATGTTATTCTACCGTAGTACCTACCATATCCTTCCTTTTGTATCCCTTTGTATTGGTGTAATATATAGTTGTTGTAGTAACCTACCGCTAGTGAGTTGGCGGCGTGTGCCTGCGCGGGCGCATGCTCGTCGTGCTGCGCCTGCAGCCACGCCGGCATCAGCTGCTTGAGGTGCGGCGCCACGCGGCGGCCACACGCATGCACTATCACACCGTGACACGCCTGCGATACACAGGGTATCATTATAAATCTATTTCTGCGTATATCTTTCACACGTCATTTAAATAGTCTCCAAAAAATGAGCTATCAAATGCAGACATACCTAACAGTACTACTTTTTCACTTAAACCACAGGTATAAGTACTAAAACTTTAGTTTGTATAATTTACAAATAAATTTTTAACTAGCTGAGGGACATATTATGATGATGATGCCAAATTGTATTAAATCTGTTCAGTGGTTATATCTTGAAAAGGCGACAGACAGACAGACATACTTCTCTGTTTACAATATTAGTATGGATAAACAGTATCATTACCTGAGTGCACTCTCTGACTTTCCTGTCTGGATCAGCGGTTAGTATCTTGTAGAAGTGTGCCCAGCTCGGCAGGGCGGCTACCACATCATCTACATTGCTGTTTGCCACCAACTCTGACAGCTCTTGTAATGCCTGGAAACATTCAGTACAAGATTCTGGAGTAATTTACAACAATAAATTTTATGAGATAAACAAATACATAATAAATATTAAAGTAGCTTTTATTCACTCATTAATGTATTTCGGGCTCATGTAATACGATGATACTAACCCAGTGTCTCAATCAGCCACATAACTCAAATTTACTTAAATAAAATATACTAGTACAGTCGCGATTGAAAAGGTTGACCATCTTAAGATCTGTTATTGCTTGCTAGGTATTTGTTTGATAAATTATTTGACACAGCACTCTATTCTAATAACACTTTCAAAAGGTAACATGTCCTTGCAACACGTCAAACGAATTGATTTCAAAATTAAATAACCTTTTTGTTCTGTGACTGTGCTTACTTAGCTAGATCTTTACTTATATAATTTAGTACTAATGGTGAGCACCATTATCAATTTTATTACTGACCAAAACATCATCATCTAACTGCCCTTATCCCAAAAACATGTTGTGCAATAAATGTTGATTTTGAGGCTTACCTTAGTTTAAGTATTTAGGATCCTTCTGAGTAGGATTCTTCGAGCCATAGTTATTATACTGTTGCCCTGACAAGCTGACAGGCAATGTAGCCTACCTTAGTTTTGGTAATAGGATCCTTCTTGGTAAGCTTCTTCAGACAGAGCTGTAGTTGTGGGCTGAGGAGCGGGTCGACTGTGGGCGCGGCCAGCGAGGGGAAGATGGCCGGCAGCTGCGTGCCCGCGATGTTCACCACGCCGCCGGCGCCGCCCACTGAGTCCAGCTTCACACTGCTCAGCAGCTCGGCGCTGCGCCCGCTACTCGACGGCTGAAATGCATTATTACGTCCAATCTCCTACTGTTTTATAACTTAATAAGGCCCTTCTATGATGGCATCTAACTAGGCTTGCATAATATTATTGTATTGGCCTATAAGCTGGTCTACAGAGCTAAAGAGCGTGGTTCTTAGCATAATGTTGTGAAATCCATGTTTGTTTACAAATTTGATGTTCACTATTTGAGGTAATTTTATGTACTGTTACGTTTAAAAACCACAGTAGATTGTCTATTTTAGAAGTAAGATACCCTTGAATTCAATTGAAAGTCGCTGTTTGGTGCTCAGACTTATGATTGTCTTCATCTTGTCTTGAAGAGAACTTACCCGAGCATTGTTTTTCGTCCGTTGACTTTGTTTGGTTTTACCACCCATGTTGAGAGTTTAATTTTTATTTAAAAACACATTTATTAATTGTCAGAATAATTCCATGAGGAATTGAAAATTGTACAATATTTATCAATTTGGTGTTCACGTTCAGTTTTTAGATTTTCTGCTGGCTGTGGTGCTGTCTTGCTTTAGAAATAGTTTTGACACTGACGTTGAATGTTGACAAATGGAGACAGTGACATACTCTAACTTTTTTTTTTATACATAAACCTCATGCATAAGTCGTATATTTATTCTACCTAAAGTATGAAAAAATCATTCATGCAGACGTTTTGTAAAAATAAGCATTCTTGCCAGTTAGGTAGGTATATAAGTACTCGTAGATCTACTAACACTAATGTAAAAAAATGAATACCTAATCAAGTGTCACTTATGTTATGTTGATAAATCTCGGTTCATAATATCTAAATAGGTAGTGCATGTCGTTGTCGAATATCTAAGAGGCCTCTAACTAAGTCCTTACAGGGTTCAATGGATAAGTTAGAGGGGTAGTAAGTAGGTACATTGGTATCTATAGGTAGTTACTTACCTATTTACCTACTATTCTAAGAGAGTAGAAATATCAATGTTATGCTTATGACTAATGTAAGAATGACATCTGAGTACTTACCTAGGTAAGGTAGAACGCTGATTACGTAGCCAAAGCTACGATGTAGCTAATGCTTACCTACTCTCTGCGCGTACGGTATGCGCTGACTGTCGGCAATCGGTTTAGCAATAAATACCTATACCTACGTATCTAAATAAGTGATTATAATATTATCTACTTAGGTTCAGCCGTAAAAAGGTCAAACTATGGCTCAGTATAAACTTAGCCATAGCAGTCATACTCAGATACCTACTACTTATTGCAATTACCTATTTAATTAGTTTTAGGACAGATTGGTAGGTAATTGGTTGGTACCTATTTAGGGTATCTAGGTGGTTAACTATTTTTGTTATAGGAGTCGCGATTGGTGCATTGGTTTGTAGTTGTGTAGGTAGGTTAGTAGGAATAGTTAAACTAGAAACATAAGGAAAAATTAAATAATAAACCAAGTTCCTTGCATTGAAATGTCAATATATATATTTATAATATTCATAAATTCAATATACATTATAATATTAAGTAAAATGAATTACTATAATTTATATAGGCAATATTTTAACACTGTTAATCTATGGGTAGTTTTAACAATCTAATGTACTTAATTTAACAATTTCTCAGCAATCAACCGTCATCCACGCCCGCCATTCGACATCTCAAATACAACAAACTCAATGTATGGCCATAGGAATTCACTTTTTCTTAACATTACTTTATAACTAAGTATGTTTTCAAAGTCAAAATAAAGGAAGAATACTCTTTAGCAACGTTGGTATTGCACAAGTAACTAAGTTAAAATAATATTTAGTACAATGCCGTTTCCTAATTTTTGACAAAATAAAACTTGGATAGAAAGCTTAAATGAATATAACGCACAACTCTTAGACTAACCTAGGGGGTATCCGGGACCGTTATATGGTACAGGTGTCCACGTCTTGCTAACAACTTATTTAATCTTTGGTTTATCTAGCCCACCGGACAATTTGGAAGTCACTTATACATAACATAAATCGAATAGTAAAATATCAGTAGATTAAATTTGGGATTGCTTAATCCAACATTAAGTTTTAGAGATAATATTTATGCTTAGGTATATTAGTTAACGTACTCTCGACAGTAATTATAAAAGATAATTTATTATCAATTCAAAGCGATAATTAACAAGAGAATCAGCTTGAAATGTTCAAAGAAGGCTCTTAACTGTAACTTTTGAATACTGTTGATTTAGAACATGAAATTAATATTGATTTATTATTCTATTGGATAGTGGTTTGGATTCTTCAAATACTGTATTTCCTACACACTAAGCGGACTACTTCGAATTTAAATAACTATTTATCATTATACTGATTGCATACATTTTTTAAGTTTAACTGTAATTCGTTGATTTGAAACCCATTTTCATTTTTTACTTACAATATTAAAAAATATAGAGAAATAATCATTTGGTACATTTAATTATCTTATAATGTATTTTGGCTTAGGAACTTTCTGTTCTAACATAGGTACCTACTAAAACGATGGAAGATGAAAATATGGTGCAGAAAATATTTAATGAGTCTCCTGTTTCAAGTTGAGCTATTACATGTGCTCACTTACCTATGTTTATTTTTTATGAAAACCGTCAATCTATAAACTTGATGATAAAAGTTGGGACCTCGAAAATGGTTTTATTTAAAAAATATGGAGAATGTTCTTTATAATATGCATTTACAATAATAATTAAGTACTTAGGATCAGAACAATTTATAAATGAAATCAAAATCAAAAATATGTTTGTGGATTAAGAAAAGTAGGTATGATGATAATTATTATTTTACTTTAAAATGTAATTAAATAACTACGGATTGAATAGATTAAATTGTAATTATTCGTTAGCCAGATGTGCATTATTGTCATCATATTCATTGTATCGAGGCGGCACTGAGCCTGCTAAATATATTTAATAAAATGAATTTAAAGCAATTATTAAGTTATATATACAGATATTATTATTTACATAACTGACGCTAGTTTTTGGACTAATCGAAAGTTTTTTAAACACAGCAGAGATCCCATAGGAGTATTATGGAATGCTTAAAACTTAAATAAGATTGAATCTATCTAAACACTTAACATTAGAATACAAGAAGCTTACGTTTACTAAATTTTAAATGTTTCGTAACAGATTATAAAATTTTTAAGATAAGTAATGGAACCGCTTAAAATTCTGTTGGTTACTAATTTATCATCCAATATTTTAAGATGGTAGAGTCATAGTTAAATTGAATTGTTTGGAAAGCTCAAAAGCTTCAGTCAATTTTTTTGGAAAATTGTACATTACGTATTATGAAGTTTTGTCAGTATAGTGGCTATTTAGAGAAGACCTATTAAGGATTTAGCTATATCTTTAACACTAATTTATATTGTCATCACAATAGACACCCAGGTCTTAAGAGCCCTATACATTTAATAAGTTGCATTGGTTTTGCAGACGCATTTATTAAAGTAGTTGTTACCATAATGTATATCTGTATCTATGGCGTATTATCGAACCATAAGTTAACTTAAAGCCTACATTAATTATTATGAGTACCTCCTACTTACCTAGCTAACTATTACTTAACTTTGTGTTTGTTACATAAAAATAAAAATGTTCATTCGTTGAGTATTATGTTACAGGTACTGGCCTTTGGAGTCTAGCACGTAAACTATAAAATACGATTTAAATCTAACAAATAATAACTAATTATTTTTGGCATCATGATTTGCTTGGCACATTTTGGTACATTTTTGGCACTATACATAAAAATAGTAAATTCAAAATTATATCATCTAAACGTATAAAAATATGACGTTGAGCAATGACCTTACTTCGAAACGAAAATACCGAGCGACGAATACTTTATTATGAGCATTATTATGCGAGAGCGATCTTTTCAACAACACTCGTTGAGGTATCGAACCTACGATCGTCCAACCGACGAATCGATCATTTCTATCTGGCCATTTGATGAGAAAATCAAATTATCTCACAGCTAAATACCAAAATGAAACAGGTCTTAGACTCTTACTATTGGTTTAGTTTAGTGGCCGCAGCATCGGCAATAGAGGTATACCCCAGGGTGTGGGTGTGGTTTAATCCCGGTAGGGCTTGCAGATGGCGAACCTGTGGTTCATGTGCTGGCTGTAGGAGCCGGAGTGTGAGAACTTCTTGAGGCACTTGCAGCACTGGAAGGGCTTCTCGCCCGTGTGCAGCCGCTTGTGCTCCGTCAGGTGGTGTTTGTGCTTGAACGCCTTCGGGCACTGCAGGCACTTGTACGGACGCTGACCTGGAATACGTCAAATATTCTGTTAGAGCTTTTGACATTCAGATAGAAAAAAAATTTAAAGTGGCTTTGTTTATTTTCTCAATTCAAACATATAGATTCATTGATGAATGTTTAACTCACCTGAGTGTTCATATTTATGTCTAGCGAGCGAGCTCTGCTTCACAAAGGTCTTGTCGCATTGGTCGCAGACAAATTGTCCCTCGCCCTCTTTGAATTCGGTCTTCAGCTTGCTCTTCTTAAGTACAGTCGCGTCGTCCTCGTAGTCAGGCGGCGCGTGCAGGTCGTCCCAGGAGGCGCGCTCGTACGAGGGACTGGAGCCGTGGCGCGGGATGTCGGCCGACAGGCGCATGTTCAGGAGCGGAGAGCGTGCGTTCACCATGTCATTGTAGTGCAGCAGCTTGTCCATCGGCATCAGCGGATTCAACTTCTGAGGCAGCAACCGCTTGTGGCCGTTCATGTTCTCGCCCGGAGAGGGAGAGAGCCGAAAGTCGTTGAACGACGACGAGGAACAATTGGAATGTGGATACGCGTTCATGTAGTTGGGTCGCAGCGGGGTCGTGCTTCGCGACGATTTTTGGCTAAGGTTCACCGCTTCCTCCGAGTCGGAATGTGTTACTGAAATGCTGCACGGTGGCGACGGCGTCGGACTGGAGGTCACCGATGGGTTCGACTTCTTCGTCGATAAGTCCAGAGGCTGGTCTGACGCTGTAGCGGATTGAGTCATCCGTCGAACTCTCGCTCTGTTGTTTTGGAACCACACTTGCACAACTCTGTTATCGAGACCGATCTGTTGGGCTATTCTCTTGAACTCCTCGCGGTTGGGTCGTGGGTTGATGGAATAATGTTCCTTGAGAACCGCCTGCTGTTCCTCGCTCAGCGCGGTGCGAACTCTGATTTTTCTGTCGCTGTCGTGGATAGACTCCTTCTCGTCGCGATCATCCCGACCAAAGTCTTCATCTTCACTAGCGCTCACTCCACTTTGAGCTGAAGTACGCATGTCCATCTCCATCTCTAATCTGTTAAGAGCTACCGTTTCTGCCACTTGAGCTGCCAAGCTTTCATGCTTTCGGAATAAACCATTGCATACCACTTTTTCATGATCTAAAAGATCGCTTTTGTTGGAAAATGTTGCATTGCATTTCAAACACCTGTGAAAATCTTCAGATTCTGGTTCTTCTTTTATTATGACTTGAGGAGTCGGCGGAGACTCTCTGCTGGGACAAATATTACCAGAAATTGGGGAAAGCTTTTCCATGTTTGCTGTGAAGAAATGTTTCGTCACAGATGCACTTACGGATTCAAATATCGTGTTGAAACCGGTATGATTATTATCGATTACGGTGCCATTATTGTTTAAAGGGACGGAATCGTAGTTACGGGCCGGCGATCGTAAGTCACTCTCTCGGTCTTCCTGTTCCTTCTTTACAGTCACAGCATCGTCATCCTCGATGTCCATGACGAGCTCGGCGCTGCCTTCCGAACGCTTGTCCTCTTCCGTGACCTCTTCGATCAAATCTTCGGGATTGGTAGGATGAAGGGTAGTTTGCTTTGGACTAGCAGGATTTTCAATTTTTCGTTGAGAGTATTGTGATGAAGCCAATTGCTCAAATAATTGGCTAAGTGAAGTGGGCAGGCTGTAAGGCGTGATTCCGGTAGCAGGGCTCATCGGCATTCCGGGGGGCATGTAGAATGGGTTCATGCCAGGTTGACCTAGAGGCGGACGATGAAAGTTGTTCTCTTGGGAGGTCATGGAAGCGAAGAAAGCCGCGGCTTCGTTGTATTTAGGCAGGATGGGGAAGAAGGAGTTGCCGTTTGGAGCGATGTTGTTGTTCAGTTGCGACGCTACCATGGCGTTAGCTCGCTTACGGGAGGGACTTCTGTCGGGGTTAAGAGCAGGGTTATTAGGCTTTATTCTACCCATCTTGAGGTTCATGACGAGACACTTCTTCGAGGTCATGTGGCTCGAGTACGAACCGGAATGAGAGAATTTCTTGCCACAGTTAGCACATTCGAAGGGTTTTTCTCCGCTGTGTATTCGGAGGTGCTCCTTGAGATGATGCTTGAACTTGAAGGCTTTATCGCAGTCGTTACACTTGAACTTGCGAAGATTGGCGCTCTCGTCGTGGCTGATCATGTGCCGCTGCAGACGATACACATTCGCGAAGCTCTTTTGGCAGATCTTGCATGTCTGTTGACAAAAGAAAGAGTTTGTTGCATAAATTGAGTTACTTTTATAACACACCTAAATTACACGCTAATAGGCGTTACAAAGACAGATACTGTTAATAATTAATCTCAATTTTATTAATCGTGGTAGTTGCACGCAAAAAAGAGCTGCCGTTCGGCATGAAATGTGAGAAAGCATTATGAAGTCTGTTCACTGACATATTTGAGTGTATCCACCTGTGTGCTCGGCGAGTGCAGCGTCTCGTGGCGCTCGAGCTGGTCGCGCGTGGGGTAGGCCCCGCGGCACTGGGTGCAGGCGAAGGGCCCGCCGGGGCCGAGCGGGGACCCGCTGCGCTCCTCCTCCTCCTCGGCCGGCTTGGCCTCGCCGCCGCCGGGGCCCAGCGGCCGGACTGCAACAATCAGACATACAAACTTAGATAAAAACCTCTTATATGTACTTAACATAAGTGTTAGAAATGTAGGTTACTTGACATTCAATTTAATGAAGTAGGTACTCGAGGCATTTTTTAATTAGTGTTTCCTGTAACTTTGATAGTAGTAACCAAACTGTGAATGCTTAATGCCATAGTGCTCAGGTCAAGTACCTGAGCACTATGGCATTAAGCATTCACAGTCACTTGAAAAATCAGACCTTTTGTAGTAAATAAGATTTTAAAGACTTGATGCCAAACGATTGCTTATTTACGATTTTAATTCGCAACGAGAATCGAACCCGTTGATAAAATATCAAAATATAAACAGGATAGATTATAATTCCAGTGTATATACGAGTTCATGTAGATGAAAGTAGAATTCTACTAGTAAAACTACAAATAGAAAATTCCCTAAGCAGGGTAGGTTATTATGTTGTAGCCCTTTTAATAACTAAATCACAATTTTGTTTTGTTAGTCCATCATGTGCAGTAGGTACCTAATTCGAGGGGATCAACCTGACAAAAATAAATATAGCTAACCACATTTTATAAATAAACACACACAGAATACAGTTCAAAAACAATCATGACTGATTAATTGCGGTAATAACGCGTACACGATACAAATATTACACTTTATGACTTTACACACCTCGCATGCTATCATCCTCGATCGTACACAAAACAATTATCCGTGTCGTTCACGATAAAATTATCGCGGCACCTTCGTCCGGCTTTATAAAAACAAATATGGCGGCAACAATTCAATTTGGACGGTTATTTCGGTAATACACGGTACGAGTAGATTAGTAACGGAGCGCGCGTTCTATTCTGATCCTTACTAAAATTTTTACCTCGGATTGTGCGTGTCGATGTCAAAACAAATTACTGTTATATCGTAATACAATATCCTATATAAATACTTGAAGACTTCTTTATATTTTCAGAAAATAGCGACACTGACCATCGTCGTAGCAGTGCCTCTACGGCGTAGCAGTTTTCACAGTGTACGAATATAATAAAATTTTTCATGTTTTTTGAAAAGAATTTTCCCTTACAAGTAATCGGACTTCATCCTACTGAAAATGATTGTATGCTTTGACACGAAGACACGAGAAAAGTAAGACATACGTCGTAAAAGTGCACAACAATTGAGGGTAAATCGGTCAAGCTCTCTGACTACCCAGACCGGTATATCGTTTTTAAAAGGCGTGTGGCGGCGTGTGCCGTAAATCAAATATAATAAAGAGCAAAACGCGACATATTAATTAGTGCGAGCGAGTGGCCGCGAGAGGGCCGAGGGAGGCCGCGGGAGGGCCGCTGCAACCTGCCCCTGTAACTGGCGGTATTGGATTTTAGGAAATACGACCTCGTTATTACCTAGAACACCTATATTTAGGTTCAGTTGAACTTGGTAGGTTGCTTTTTTATATTTTGGGTTTTCACTGAATTTTCAAATAGGCTAAAAATTGTTTTCAGTTTTAGGCGCGATGTAAAAGTGTAGAGTCGCTTGGTTCAAAATCTGTATATTAAAAATATTATTGGAATTTATAGCGTTTTAAGTTGGATAGTCGTTTTGAAATGATGTTAATTTATGAAAACCTGTAGTAATTATTAATTTAAAAGAGTAGGTAGGTAAGTAAGTACATCTGAAATATTGGGATTGAGATTAAGGAAATTGTAAAATCCGAAATGTCAAAACCACAAATTGTAAACAACACCTTACTACAGTTTTTCCTCGCACAGTTTCTAAGTAGAGCCACTTATTTAGATGTAGGTACCTATAGGTAGGTAGGTAGTTACAAGGAACTGAGTAAACGAGGTCTGCGGCTTTTGAATAAAATTAACAATGACCGCATTAGCAGTAATCAGTGAATAGGTAAACAAGCTCATAGGTATCCAATGCAATGTAAATAGAACATGTCTGTTTACCTTGTTATCTACCGCGCACTGCTTCTTGGGACTTTTGAACCTCTCCTACTTCGCTGTAGGCTCGGAAATCCCCTGAACAAACTTGTAACCTATAGGAATATAATATACCTAGTGTGGATACCTACCTATTTTTGAGACAATAATTATAAAATTATTGTATTTTTATATAAAATATTTTTATTAACATTTATTTAATTGTAATAATCATAAAAAAAAAATAAAAAAATAAGATTTAAAGTATGCTCAGTGATAAACGGTACTTTTAAGTAAACTTCATAATCAGTTTCTTACTTAAGTTCGGCTACTCGACGATAGATGGCGCTGTGTGTCTCGTTTGAAAATTAGTATCGTAGCGCGGACGACAGTGCGCGTATTACATATTATGCCTAATACACTTTTTTTCTTTTAATCACTTACCTGAGTAGGTACTATTTATACATTTTAACCGAAAACTAAACTAGCAAATAAATCCATTGAATGGACTTATAAGTATAAAAATAAGTGTAAGTTTACACAGTGCGTAGGTAATTATTGTGTGTATCTATAAATTATAGACTTGGTACTAAAAATGCTACGGATACAGAGGAGAGAATGATGTCGGTGTCGGACGAGCACCTCACTATCGGCGTCCACCGTCCACCTACACAGTATCGGGTGCAATCTGCTTGTCCTACACTGAGCAGTGTCGGGCGTTGCGTCCGTTGCCCGCAGATAAAAACCTACGCACACCACCGCGACTTCCTATTGCCCTGGTAATTATCACCACACGTGGGTACCTACTCTTAGCCATTCCTACCCATATTATGTAACAAACCTATCAACTGCACGCTTTTGACGATGAATAATAATTTTGAATTACTGAGATAAAATATTAATGTTATTTATTAAAAGCTTTTGCCGTAGCTCAGACAACTGTCAATTTATAAATTTATAAAATTCAAGTGTACGTTACACTTAAATTTTATAAATTTATAAATTGATAGGTAGTTGTCTCATTCCATAATAAAGGAACCTAATAAAATGTTTTTGCCAGCACGTATAGGTACCTACCAAGTAATTACTTATTAAAAACGTTACGTATATAAGAGTTGTTTTTACTTATTAAAAACAGAATACCTAGACATTGTTATTCGTCAAACACATGCAGCACCAATAGTTTCAAAATATAACCAAAACAATTCTCCATTTAAAAATGTATTAGAATGTAAATGAATTTGATCGCAACACGTATTAGTTGCAGATAACAAGGCTGATTGTTGATCGGCCGCTCAGTTTTGATTGGTCGCACCTGTGCGTGCTAAAGCGAGAGGGGAGATAAGAAAAAACTCCTCCCGTAGCCATGTTGTATCGTCTTGTGGACTGTTTGCGCGTGAAAATTATTATTGCTTAGTTCGTAAACGAATTTGCGGTTTATTATTTATCTCTGTTCAGTAGGTATGTCGGCGTATGGACCTACCTACCTATGGTAACACATAAAGTTCTTTGTTTTAGAACGTTGACTCATAGTTTACTGCTCTGAACATTTTTGTTTAGTGTTTCGTATTTACATGAATACCTATCTATCAAAATATAATATTCTAAATGACATGTTTTATTATTGTTATTATTTTAATTTAAGTACCTAACTTTAGAATTAAATTACAAACCAATGAAAAGTAGAGTTCTAAAACAAGATTTAAAAAACTTTTCACCTAGGTTTTCAATTTAAATACATACGTAAAACAGTGTTGGCTAAAATAATAGGTTCCGGACTTGGATTCAAAGATTTGATGTTAGAGTCTCATTAGCTATGCATCAATGAGTTTTAATTTGTAAGTAATTAAGTAACGCACAATTAATGCTTTGTCTTATTAGTACTTAGAGACGAAGTAAGTCCGTCTTGTTTGTTTTGAAATATATTTTAAAGTAGTCTGTAACAAGTCACAATTACAATTAACATTAATTATTAAGAATGTTTATTGAATTAGTTACACCTATATTGGTGATATCATCTCCAAGTTAATTCAATAAATTTAAACCGAAGTTTTAACTATACCTTTATATTTATTGGTACCTATGCGTAGGTTTCCTGCATTTCAGTCTTTCTCACTCCCCTTTTCAAAATCGTTTAATCTCATTCCATACATCGGTGAAAGAATTTTTGAAATCAAATGAGTAGTTTCGGAGATTACTCTCTACAAACAAACACACTAACTTTACCTCTAAGCTTTAAAATTAATATAGAGTACAGACTATGTATGTAGTAGAGACGTAGAGCCCTTAGTTTTATTGAGCCGATACATCGTTATAAAGTAGAGATTTATTTCACAAACAAAGAATTGAATAAACCCTTGGTTTAATACGAACAAGTGAACCAGATATCCTTTTATAATAATACTTCCTTTAAATTGATGAATTAAGTTCACATTATTATCGTTTCCTCATTGAATAGGTATTAATTTATAATAGTAGCTAATTACAGCTGATAAACAAAAACCACAATGTTTTAAAGCTGAAATATCTGGTTATTTTGTTAAAAATGTGTAAATTTTCTTGTTTGCTCTCTATAATTTTCTTGTATTCTAGTCTACTCGTAACCACGGTGAAGGTAACGTCATCGAAACGTCGAGGTAAATAAATGATTTCAATACGCGATTAAGTCCCGATAATTGAATAAATATGCTCTCTATAAATTAATATAAGTACTTAAGACATATAATTTTCACCTATCAAATACTAATATTATAAATGCAAAAGTTTCTATGAATGTTAACTATAAATTTTTGAAATATTTTCACGCAAAAACCTGTGAAGGTATTTGCTGAAAATTGAAATGTAGAGTACCTACAACGTTTATAAACTTAATAACACACAGTCATGAAGCAAAAGTACTTTAAAAGCTCAAACCGCTAACTTTGTAAAACCTGTAACGCATTAAAAGGTAAAGTCACTTAGTCGCTAAAATTAGACGCGTCTCACCCACGGTCAAGTTGTACTTAAATAGAGCCATTAGATCCACACTTTACTACCTAATGCTCTGATTCAGAGAGGTGAAAGGAAAAACAGAACAAATCTCATGATTCATCTCGTGAGTAAGAAAGTAAGTAAGTTACCGTCGCATCTGAACTTTTCTGAAGACTGCTTAATCAAAGTAAAACAATGTTATGGTTTTTCGTATATTTACAATTACGAATATTTTTATAGGGTGCACTAAAAGTCGTTATAAATATAAGAAATATCATCAAGATCTTAATTATTGAATATTTTCAGCGGATTTTAAAAAATTAACTCGGTATGGGAATTCATTCATTAATTTTCATATTGTTTTTATGTTTCAGCAAAACTGTTCAATTTGATTGAACCACATTATATTGTACAAAGATAATCATCACGAACTTTTAAACTACCTATTTTATTTAAAAAAAATATTTTTGTTACTGCTTATTTTTATACACTTACCTATCGCAATAATAGTACCAATTCTGATGTCACCTAAACTAATTAAAAATGATGACATCCTTTTTAATTAGATCGTTATATAAAAGACGGCAACATCTATTGGTAGTTAGTTTAGATTTAGTTTTAGCGACATCAGAATCACAACTAATAAGTTACTTGATCATTTAAAATCGACATTATATTCATAGAAAGATTATGAATACCTACCTACCTATTAGTTTTTGAAGTTAAAAACATAGGTAGGTACCTTGTAACGACCGTGTAGTGATTAACAGATCGAACGCTCTCCTAGACGTTAATGTTGTGTGCAGCAAACAAGCAATTAGCGCGAGGTAACTAATAAGGTGTTTGGCTTCACTTATCGATTCGAGGAACAGCTCCTTATCTAAGGTATACCTAATTTAATGACAAACAAACAGTGTGTACTTTGTACCTTATTATAATCCTTTGAGGAAATTAGTTACGCGTTTTTAGATTTTACTTCAAAATAGTATTTCAATTATTTAGACTAACTATTTTTATAATGGATAGTAAGTGAGCGTAATCGTTACTTTGATTTAGTTTTGATGTATTTCGATTTTATTTATTCGCGTTAAAGTTTATTATTGCATTTCGAATAATAAACTTTTACTTTTGAATGTCAAAATGTTTATTTAAAAATATTGAGCCAATGTCGCTTACTGTGTCTTAGTTAAAATATTTTAAAAAATGTAAAAGTTATGCACTTATTCACTTAAAAGAGAATATTCTATTTCATAATATGCTTATGAACATGATAATAAATTTCAAATATCATCACTTTTTAAAAAGAACATTTTAAAACTATTTCTTCAGTTAAAAAAAACAATAATTATTATAACTTATCCGATAGCATGACACAACTTCCACAAACAATGCGTACAAACTTTGGATCAAAAGCTTTCGATTTGATCTGTTGACGTGTAATTAATTTCAATTTATATTCGTAACCTACCTTCAGACGACACTAAAAACGTTTGTTCAGCAGAGAGCATCAATAAAAACAAACTTTTGACTAATTTATGAATCGGCAGCCGCGACTCTCGGCCCTCGGCACACGGTGCATCACTCCGATACATCAAACATCCCTATTATCCCATCCACTCAGACAGGCGGCACTCAAAAAGAGGAAGAATTAAATAAAAAGTAAGGAAGAAAAAAGCAAATGAATTAAAACAACATAATCATTTACGATTTAAGACGGTGAAAGCGAGCGGGTTCCCCTTCACAAACGAAACTTTCTTTCAAGTCTGTGTGTACCTGTTCCCGATTCTCAAGTGGATGAATTATATCCCGGGGGAGACGAGGGGGATTACCAACACGGACGGTTATTTCTAATGAAGACGTGCTCGAGTTTTATTTTTAATGCCACAGAGGTGATATCATTTTCACCTGCCTCCTCAGAAGTTAGTGGCGAGCTCTCTCTGGGGTGAACTTTTCAACTTGAACTTTATGCACTGATTTTTTAACAAGTGTTCAACAAATATCGTGTAATGAATTATGAAATCGTCAATAATGATGTGAAAAATAGAGATTTGATAGTGTAGAGCAATGATAAAAAAAGTTGAGGATCAGAAATAAATATTGGTAAAGTTCAGATAGGTAAGTGAAACATGAAATGATAAAAAATAAAATTAATGCAAATAATAAACAAAAAGAAAAGAAGCTTACTTAGGGCCGCGAGCCGCCTGGCCGAGGTGGTTGACGTGGGGACTTGCTTACTCCTCATGTCCGCGAGCCAACCGGCCGCCAAGCATTCGTACCAACCGCCAACTCCCATAAGCGGGCTCTGCACTTTCATCGAGCGACACCTTCACACACTGAGCACCGGCGTCGGACACCGCGGACGCACTTCGCGAGGGGTCGCTCGCATCTACGTCCTACTGCACAGATCACAGCCTCCGCTGACGTCAGCGAGACGACTCCTGCGGTCGGTCGGAGGCGGCGCCGCGGACGGGCGCTACTCACATCGACAGGCGCCCCACACGTTGGCCAGGCTCCACAGGCGGTACGAGTAGCTGTCACCATAGCACCCGAACATGCTCTCATCGGTTCTCGCGACCATGGCCCGCGCGGGCGGACGGGGACGGACGTGCTCTCTGCGGCGCGGCGCGCCAAGGAATGAGCCGAGCCCGCCGCCCGCCGCCCGCCACCCTTCCTCACCCCCCGCCCCCGCCCCCGCGCCCGCGCCTGCCCCCGGCCCCGCCCCGCACCACCTCCCCCCACCTCTACTTAATTAGTGGAGCCGACTGGCCGCGGCCCGCGCCTGCCGATGCCGCCTGCCGTGCGAATGTGAACCGATAACGATACGTGCCGTGTAAGCACCTTCGCGTGCCACTGACCACCGACACGAGCACCTGGCTCCAAGACTCTACCGCACACCTCCACCTCTACTTGTTTATTTACATGCTCTACGCTCCACCTTCTTATTGTCTACCTGTCTCTATCTTACCTTTGTATCTATGAAAAGTTGTGTTAGTTGCTGCATTATTTATATTTTACATTTCAAAAAGGTTGGTTTAAAAAGTAGAGCTTCAAATTAAAAGTACAGGTGTGATTTTTTAGGATTCAAAATGTTTTGAAAATGATGAAAAGATTTTTTTTTTATAAGTAATCTTAATATTCCAGCCGATTATATTATTATACTCGTACATTTAGAAAAGCATTACTGTTCATTATTAAATTTCAAAACAATGAAATTATTATCTTCAATGCATTTTTGGTTGAGCTTTTCGTCACTAGATGGCGTTAGTAGTCCAAAGCAATGAGCTTTCATAAGCTCCGACATTCAAGAGTCCGATTTGTCTGTAGAGATTTCTTTAGTATTCGAGAAAGTTTATGTTAATTCATTTTGTAAGTTAATGTCGTGATTCGTTTTATTTAAATTATAGCTACTAATTAATAAAAAACATACAGAATTACCTACAGTTATGAGGTTACTAAATTTATGAAAAAAATAATCATTGTCAAGCAATGTCGGTAGAAACACACAATGGGGAAGGTACCTTTTACTCAAAGCGAAGAACAAAGCCTATAGAGCGGTGGTAAACTTATACTACCGTCATGACATGACTCTACATTATCCATTTCCTTCTCTATCTTTTCAAAAATAAGGTTCTCTTTAAGTATTCGAGAAGTAAAGGCTGTAAATTATAAATTGTGTAACTTAGAGACAATAGTAGGTACCTTGGACACACGTGCGGAACACGTGTCCGAAGCCACACCTAGAGCTTTGTGTAGACTGGCTTTATGTTAAAGAAGTGCATTGTTTGTTGGTAATTTAGACTTTTAAGCTTATTTGTGCAGATTTAGTAAAAGCTCATTAAATGCGTCTCGTCCTTTTGCGATTGATGTGCTTTGTATATGACAGGATGTTATTGTCGGTTTTGTTACGTATTAGTTGTGGTTAGTTACTATATAAAGATGAAGCAAATAGGTAACCTATATGATAATTTGAAGAACTACACGCAAACAATATTGTTTATGAAAATCCGTTTTTGTCATTGACTACAAATTAAATTTTATTAAATTTTCAAAATATGTTACACTCATTAGAATCAATCAATAAAGTAAAGCGAAAAAGTTTGTTTGCCAACTATCAGTAAGATTTGTTAAGTATTATATTTTTAGCTCAATTCTCGAGGATGGCTTCTTTAGACTATAATTGTATGTATTTAAAATAGTAGAATAGGCACACTTATTTAAATAAGTGTGCCTATTCTACTAACAAAATAGTAAGTTCTAAAAATAGTTTGCATTGTTTTACAACCATTTTAACTTCTTCAAGTACTTGCCTATACGTCTATTATTAAGTGCGTGAGTCAACTTCGTGGATAAAAATATTGTTTACTTAATACGGTGGCTCTAGCTATACAGGGTGTCTGAACGTCTTTGAATTTAAGTAAAAGTTAATTGAACTTAAAATATAATAAATAAATAAATATCCTTGGACATTTCACACAGCGTCATCTAGTCCCAAGCTAAGCAACTAAATACTTGTGTTATGGGAACTAGATGACTGATAATACTTAGATACAATTTTTTTGTAAATACATAAATAGAGTAAATATTGGAAATAATAAATTGTCTGAAGTTCGCGCAACCACGTCAGTTAGTTAATAATTGTTTTGCCACTTTGTCGTAGGTATTGTATTAGTGGTTTCCATTTACATTTCGATTCCGTCAACTTCTTCATTACGTACATATGATTTACCTACGTCTTCGACGTTTCTTTATATTATTATGTATTGTGATGATGCATGTTTTGTTAGTTTGTTCGTCAAGTAATTAAACACTTGCACAACTTTAATAAATTATTATCATCTAAATAAATCATTGTTTTTAACCCACTCTGTGTTGTGAATGATTGATTTATTTTTACTCCTATTGCTCACAGTTATACCTACATTTAATATTTTTATATAGTAGTACCTTTGTGTAATGTCTAAAGATATTAATTTTTTATTTATTTATTTACTTAGATCTCAGTCACTTGGTTTCCATAACATAATTGGGATTAGATGACGCTGTGTGAAATGTCCAAGGATATTTAATTATTTTTTCAAACAAATAACCTGTCTTTACTAATATTATGATAAAAAGCATCTCTACAATTAAAGTTTTTTGTGACTCTAAGGGTACACCACACTGACGGTTGAATGTGCCCACCTCGTCACACGTGTGCGTCGTGTGGGGCGGCTTTACGTGTGGCCACTCGACACTGCACCGTCAATAGTGCGCCTACGAAACTATCCATGAACTTATTATGTTCTTCTATTGTTTTGTTTAATAAGTACTTATTTTAGTAAATAAATAACAATAGATATTGCATTTTATTAATTACAGGTAAATCCACAAAGAAATATGTTATCTCTTCTCAAACTTTAAGAGTTAAAAAAAAAGACGTTTAAAGTCTGATGAACATTTTACTACAAACAGAATAACTTCACTTACTTGTTTTTATAATGTAAGTCTGCCCCTCAGAATGCGAGTGCCTCGTCCCAACATGTGCAGTTCGTTGCAAATCATTATTTATTTTTACATGAATGTCCATGTACGTCTGTTTATATTTAGCGCGTAACCGTGAACTTACATAAGCGGACTTTCTCACGTTCTGGCGCATCTGGTGCGCAGGCGCAGGCCGCGCCGCAGGTAACTCATTGTTTCACAGAGTTGTAAAATGACAATTCTTTATTGCTGTGCCAGTATAGTCGATGCTTTTGCATAAAATAATTACTGTTAGGTACCCAAAGGTAAAAAAAATGTTATACCCTCTGTTTTACAATTATTTTTAATTTAATTTAGTTAGAAATACAACTAATTTATTCGAAAAAAAACCCAAAATACGACCTTCCGCGATACAAGATATCGCCCCGTGTTTTGGTAATAACATTTTTTGTATTTTATTGTATTGTATTGTTCCCATATCCAAAAATTACCTTTACCTACTAAATGGGTGATATGCATAACTCTTAAAAACAATTCATAGGATTGGAAGTGATCCCGATTTCGGCTCTGTCTTTCTTTTTTAACTAATTAATGACTTTGTTAAAAATGTGAATAGTATTAAAAGATGTGATACTAAAAGGGACATTTTACTTACTTACATGTCATCCTTTTGCATTACAAAAATAGATTCAAATATAATGCGTCTGGACAAAATGTAGATTTCAGTTTATTATTTAACAATTTTAGATATTCTAATAAAATCGTGTAGCCAAAATAAGACTACAATTTTACGAGTATCCAAGAAGTCACACCTCGGGTCACCAACCCCGGTCCTGGACAGACTGATCAAGAAATAACACGACTGTTAAATAAAGCACCTATTCATGACAATGGAATCGAGTTCATAATTATGCGTCGCGAGCACATGGGATGGGACACTCGTGATAATTTTCAAATTTATTCCCGCCATTTGGCTTTGAACGGTGCGCACCGGCGACGTAAACTATAACGATATTGTCGGCCCATCGGAATTACCCGTTTGTTTCGCGGTGAGAGCGCAGGGCTGCCTCTACACGCTTATTTAAGTTTATTTCAGATATTTTTAATTAAATTTAGTATTAAGGTAGTACATTTTTCCTGGTCTTCCTGAACAATGCCCTAGCTGCCACTCTTTGCATCGTCACCTTTTAATCGTAAGCGACATGCGGCATGCCAATTATTTGGAATTAATTAAAACAGGTTATTTTTTCAAACCAGCAGTTATGGCAGAACCTGGACTCAAGTTCTCTCTGCAAATTTGGCCATACGTAAATTATGAATTTATGTGACCCCAAGCTAGTCAATAACAAACTTTAAACTTTCTCAATTAAAAATACTCTCTACTTTCTAATTTATTTGAACTGGTGTCAGTATGTACATTAGGTAGGATTATTGATGAAGACAGTCTCATATCATTGACAACTTCATTATTGGTACTCATTATTTTATGAGCGTGTTGAGTGGTTAGAGGAAGAAACGAGAGTCATTACTAAGAACGAATATTATTACTCTTGTTCTTTATTAGATGCAAGTTTAATAAACTCACAATAATTATCTTTGGTCTAATTAGGTTTGGTCAACAGATACGCGAACATTCTGAATTCTTCCGTGTGGCAACCCTACACACCTATTGTGTGTCGCCGCGATATCGAAGCGATCTCGAAGCGATAATTAACCGATACCGATATCCGGGATCGCCCGCATACGCACCTATCCACTCGCACGCTGTAACGGATTTTTGGCGGCTGCGGGACCGCTCCCAATTACGAAACGTGGCGTGGTCATGGGAAAGATTTACGAGTTTTAATCTTGCTCAGTTCGATATGATTACCCGCAGTATTTGTATACAATATTGATTTCAAATAGAGTGCATTATTTAATAATAACTTTAGTAAACAATCATTGCTTGACCTCGTCCTTTAAAAACCTTTTTCGTTTCGATTAGATCATGGTAACCAGTACCTATGTATAAAATAGTAGATTGCTATACAAGGGGATAAAGGCATTTTTTCTATGCACGAGATGGTTTATCGCGCGAGCGTCAGCGAGTGCGATAATAGTTCGAGTGCATCGAAAAGCCTTTTCCCCGAGGTAAGCACTCTACTTTTCATTACGAATATGAGGAAATTACCAAAAAAATTGATGTAAAATTTAAATTTCACACACGAAAATTAGCTGTCTCGCTTTTTTTTTTAAATCGACTAGTTTAATATTGACTAAAAGCAGCTAACGATGGCATGGCATAGCTGCGTTCCAGATTTAAAAAAAAATACTGACTGGTAGAATGGCTATAAAAGTAGTAGGCATTCTACCATTGGTTTTTTGTTGATGATGAAAAAATTTAAATAAATAAAATAAAATAAATAAATATAATATAATTAGTGCTAGAGAAGCACAAATTCGTGCAAGAGAGACATAATATCTAGCATCTGATTGAGTTAGAAGAACTTGAACACTTAGCATGCATCGACATGCCACAAAAGAAATGTCAAAAATGAAGTTGACATTTGACAGTTATTTACTTTCCTGCCCTAGGGCAGGAAAGTTCTTGTTTTCCCTAGGGACGGAAAATGCTACTTTGAACCCTATGATCAGGCAACTTCGTGCGTACTTTCCGTGTATGAGTAATGAAAAATAATTTTGTATGTGTTCACAATAACATTGTCAGGTGTCATGCCTGTCTATAAAACTAACGTAAATTTCTAATCTCTTATTGAATAAAAACTAGTAACAGTTTGTAAATAAACATCTATTTAGAATATCTGGATGGTATCCAAATAATAAATGTCGGCCAGGCTTATCACTAATGGCATTATTGTCCCTTTAAAACTATCAGCAAACCGTTTGGAGATAAACGAGAGAGAATAAAAACATTGTAATCAGCTTACGGCACCGGCCCTCTAAGATTACGTAGTAACTGTCACATACTCTGTGCGAGGTTATCTCTACCGGCTGTCAAACTATTGCCACTCATTCGCTGGAAACAAAAAACAAGAGATACAGAATACCGACAGATTTAGGCTTATCGCAACCTGTTCTGAGTAGTCATGGGAATTCGAATGGTTTGATATTTATTACATTGTACCTTTAACTCTATCATTTTGAACTATGCTCCGGGTAGCATGATGCACTGATAAGGTAACATTCAGAAAAATGTATGATTTCTGACCTTCAACATAACAATAAAAAAGTAAGTTGGTATAGCAAAGTGGTCAACTTTGGTGTTGCATAATTTCAACGATCTATCATGGCTGTTTAAGAAAACTCGAAAATGCATTACCTATTTGTTAATATTAAAAATACATAGTACATACGTCGGTAAATTGTAATGCTAACGTGCCACCTAACTGCGTATCTCGAGCACACGTGCACGGTGACTAATCCTCCCGAGAAGCACTCGCAAATTAATTTATTTTTCAAATTCGTACAACGATTGTCTTTGTGCACGCTCCGCCATGTGGTGACCAGCTAGGTGACCTCACGTCACGTCTCCTGTAACAAACGCTAATTGTCCACCATTCATCTCGAACCCACCCTTAAACACCCTTATTCCTTACTTCTTAAGAACTACTCTGTTGAAATAAAAGTTGGCAAACAAGTCGCCAGATGGTCTGCAGGATGGACTTTTGTTGGAAGTGTCAAAGTAATAGTTATACTTGACGGTGACAATGAGGACAGGAAAGCTGTAAAACCTTTGTTTGTAGATAAAGATGTTTATTTTTTAAAACACGAAATACTGATAAGGAACTAAGAACAAGTTGTATAGGATTAAACAAGTCATTATTTATTATTGCATTGGCTATTTTTAAATAAAGTAAAACCTTTTCCATAGGGTATTTTTTTAACGGAAGCCAACCAAATTAAAACCTCATCATTAGTAGGTATGTAAACAGTTCGTTCTGACTGTGGGTTAAAAATGGCTGATGATGATGATGAGATATAATAATCAGGTGTAGTCCAACCTGTTCGGTTTTGGCTTCACTTCTAGCCCTGACCTACTGGAAATACAGTTTCATCAATGAAGTTTGAGCAATTTTGGCATCCATCCCGATCTATAGATTCTATCAATAATACTTACTATCGAAAGGTATGTAGTTGTATAAATAACGCCTAAATTGCAACCATCGTTTATGTAGTTGGAAAAAATAAAATTATGAACTAATCTGTTATAATAATAACTATAGATTTTATAATTTTTCAACAACCTTGAACAAGAAACTGCACAAGACAATAAGCTTCTTCTGTAAACTCAACTGTTCAATGTGTGAAGAATATGTAAATTGTAAATCCTGGTATGTACGTCATTTCAGTAGCTCACAGTTTCAATTGGCTCTTGTTTGCATTGCCTTTTTCCTAAGACTGAGCAAAATATTGCGACCAGCGTCTGATAAAATTGAAACGCTCATCAGAATAACTACAATTCATTAGCAAACCAGGATGATTCAAGATGTATTCATGCTCTTTCATGCCACTTCAATACATAATAAGGTATGAATATCTACGAGTATGTAAGAAGTTTATTGATTTACCAGTATTGTGATAATGTGTGAAATTAGGTAAATCAGGAGCCGATGGACAATAATGAACAGAGGACGTTGTTGGCATCCGTTCAAACGTCGCTCCGTAATTTGCACCTCGCCTTACACCATGTACGCGTTGCGTTCAACAGATTTACTAAGATAAGGTGCCTAAATACATACCAGATTGCCAATGAAATTTATTGGTTAATATAAATTTTAGCTCATATATCAGAAATATTAACAAACGTGCAGGTAACCAAAGCACAGGATAAGTTGCGCGTAGGTATTCGTTATCGATAACGTTATCTGAAAAAGTAGTTGGAAATTTACCTACCTATTTTAGAAACAAGGTGCCAATTAGTTTTTTATTTACCTTGTATGCTTATCCTTAAATTTTATCATTCAACAATGTGTGTTGTTGGTATTATTTACCTATGGGAATGTTTCTAAAATAAATCGATACGAAGGCTTATTCCAGATATGCCCTGCAAAGATACCCTTATTGAAGTGATTCGGGTACTATCTTAGACGGAGCAAAGGGTACGAGGGAGGCAGCTTCCACTTGTCTACAAACAAAACAAATGATAAAAAATAAATTCGCAAGAGTGCATAGCGGAACGGCAATTACAGCAGGCGACAACCGCGAGGCGTGAAGCCGGAAACCTGCGCAATAAAGGTCGCGCTGTTGTCTCTGTCGCCGCGGCGGAAGCGAGGCGCGCCAGCCCGCGTCTCCCAAGCCAGCTAGAGATGCTCAGCACAGCGTACTGCTGCATACTGCAACCAGAGCTGTAGAGGACGCACTGTTGTCTCTGCCGAAGCAGAAGTGAGCGAGTCGCGCAAGCCCGCGTCTCTTAGAGCCAGCTAGACTGCGCACGGCTCCTCAGTGCAACCTGCACTAAAGACCTGGTGGTCTACAGCACTCGGTATTTGGATGATATACAGGCTGGAGCCAGAGCCTAAAGGTGCAGTGCTGCTGGACACGCCTACTGGACAGTACAACCTCCGCAATAATGATCACGCTGTTGTGTCTGTCAAAGCATACGTTTTGGTTTGCCTATTCTAGTTGTTATATTTTTGAAACAATATTGACTGTATTGCAAATTGCGCAGCCTTCCCAAGGATTGTCCCGTCCCTAGAATACATTGCGCGTGGAGCTTGTAATAGCGCACCTCCAGTCGTTATAAAAACTGGCAGTTTCGCCGAAACGGCCTCCTAGGGCAATGCATTGCATTGTGTAATGTGCCAAATGGCTTATTCCACTATAAATATTTGGGCCCTGTAATACTGTCTTACATAAACTTGGCTAATGTGCTCTTCAAAATTGCTTTTATAGATACCTACTTCAAACTGTTTGAAGATTGGTCTTTCTGCAGGTCGCATGGAACATTCTTTTATTCTTTCTTTATTCTTTATTCTTTATTGCACACAGAAAATAATACAATAAAACAACAATTGAAAGGGCATGTACATAGGCGAGCTTAACCCTAAGAAGAGTTTTCTTCCAGCAAACCTTAAGCTAGAGAGAGAAGATCAAAATTAAATGCTAAAGGTGGTTGTGTACACAAGAATTATAATAATATTGATTATTACCAATTTTACATTTACCTAACTACTTATATTAAAGATACCTGTATATATATACCTACTTATATATTGTAATACATAAATACAAGTTATATATATATATATATATATATCTATCTCATATATACTTATATACATATTTATTATATAAAACGTAACATAGATAAACAGATACGTATTTTACGACATCATACAATGATGAAAGATACTAATAAATTAACATTAACCCTACTAACAAGACGATATTTATAAAGATAGGTAGTGCTCTTTTACTTTGCTCTTGAAAATATGGATTGATTTTGAGTCACGAATGGTGTGAGGGATAGCATTCCAAAGCTTTACGGCCTGAACAGTGAAAGAGTCACCGTAGCAACTCGAGGAGTGAGAAGGAGTTTTAAGACGTAAGGATATAGAGGACCTACAAGGTTGCCCGCGTGGAACCAGAAATTCAAATCGTTCACGCAGGTACGAAGGAGAGAGTGGATTATGAAGAATGTTGTATAGAAGAGTCACTACATGAAGGTCACGTCGGCGACGTATAGGGAGCCACTTTAGTTGCGATCTGAACTCGGAGACATGATCAAACTTGCGCAATCCAAAAATAAACCGGATGCACAAGTTTTGAAGACGCTCAAGTTTGTTCAGGAGAACTTCTGTAGCATCTAGAAAACAGACATCAGCATAATCCAGATGAGGCAACATCAAGGCCTGTGCAAGAGTTATTTTGGTTTCAATGGGTAGAAACTTCTGGAGTCGCTTGAGAGATTGGAAAGAGAAGTGGACTTTTTTACTGATTAAATTAATGTGGCCGACCCATGAGAGTTGGTTGTCAAATAAAACTCCAAGGTTTTTGGCCTTAACAGAATACGGAATTGGCACACAATCATATAAAACAGAAGGAAGATTACTATTACTTATGACGTTAAGCATGTAAGGGCTACCTACTTTTATGTTATTGAAATGGTTCCAGACTCACGCTTATCTGGATTAAATTTGCAGGTGTTTATAAATATCAATAGAGTAGACTATTTCTATGACAGATTCCGTAGTTATTTGATTACATATTTCAATATATTTTTTTGTCATTTTGGATGTTATTCTCATAAAATTTAATGATTCTTAAAAGCGTCTGTAACTCCATTACACTCTATCTTTCACAAGCTCTTCTATTCCGATTGCATAAACAATTTTCGATTAAAAATAAGATAACAATTATAAAAAGATGAAAAATATAAAATGTAAGAAACTTTGTGTAGGTACGAGAGTGTGCATAATCCAGCATCGTCACGGAGGGTAGTTCGTAATTAATGAACAAACAATAACAATAGTTGCGGCCGGCGCGGCGCGGAGGGCACTTTTTACGAGTTCCGCCGAACAAAGCAAACTTCGCGCTGGAGCTCTGATGTGTGGATAATGATGAATAAATTAATTTTACTATGTTATTTATGCACCTATTCTACATTATCTACTTCACAGTAATCTGGACGACTTTTACTGAATCGGTATTTTTTACTGTTTACTAATAAAACAAATTTTGTCCCGTGGTCGTGAGGGCGTGTAATATAACCAGGTACTCTGAGGTTTCTTAAGTATCATTGAAAAATAATTACTGCCATAAGGGGGTAAATAAATCGAGATATCATCACTCTCGGCCCAATTTCCGAGCCTCGAACCACTAACCTGCCGGTTCCGATAACGTTCCTCCGATTAAAAGGTTCACGTCTCATATTGCGTCGCAACTTAATTTGTGAACCTTGCTGAAACGGGGCCGCGGCTCCAGAGACCAGCATCTTCCGGGCAGGGGAACCTAGCCTCTACGCTGTCGTGATAAGAGCGGTGTAGATAAAGTGGTTGTTAGTTACCTCTGGTGTATGACGTCAATCGGTAGCCTATTTGTGGGCATTATCAGCGGGTCGCGAGGTGAAGGCGCGGTTCACGTGTTGTCGATCACCGCTCTAAGGAGAGGATTGATTGATCGCCCTTTGTTCCCCTTATGTTATCTAAATACCGAATGTAGGATCTTGCTATGACGAAATCAGACTGCGGATGACATCATCGCTTGACGTCGGTGCATGTGTTCGGGTATTACGACGTGCTAAAACTTTTCAAGGTCTTGAAAATATTTTGTGCAGGTATCAAATTTACAGTTATTTATCAGTGTTTAAAATGGTCGTTAAATTTTTGTATCGTTAGTTATTAATTTGTTTTATCAAAGAACATTATGCTCGTTAAAAAATAAGATTGAAAGAAGCTGTAGAAAATAATAATAAACAATAATAAATGTCACGACAGTGAAAACAGTTTGCTTTAGGTTTTTCCATCAACACTCTGACCAAAATTGTCGCTTTTTCACCAGTGGGTAAATGAATTGATTTCTAGGTTAAAGTAGTGAGACGTATGGTCCGTTCCTCACCTTTTGGTTCAGTTGGCGCGGCTCCAGCCTCCTGCTGGCTCCGACCGTCGTACGTCACCGCCGCCGGTGCCGGTGCAATGTAGGCTAACGTCATCAATATACGTGAGAATAACTAGAATTATTGCTTAAATCTGATTGATAGCCTTTTGATTACTTCCCGAAGATATCTTTAAAAGTATGTGTGATAATCAGCGGAGAAAGATAAGAAGAATGAAAGACCTATGTAATCTTATTAGATTAAAAAAAGTCGAAGTCGTTAAATCAAAGAAAGTTACGTAATGTAGATTTTATTTTGATAACTATGCCACTTTACAAGCATTTTCACCTACGCTAGTAACCTTGGCAGAACTCACTATTTATGTTATTTATCTGTGTCTTGGCTCAAAGATATGAGGTGCATTTACTTTGATGAACAAAGCAAGTATTTCACCTCTGCGAGGTAATTTCAATATGTTATGCAGCGCGCTCCTACTTCACCGAGTAGACGTGTGAATGTGGAGCAAAACTGCGTGCAGTTTCACTTGATTATTTATCTTATTTATTCATGTTTTCTACACTAAGTAACGACACATCATTATGCAGAACCCTTTTAGTATAAAGACACACAACTTTAAAGTAATAACTGAACCAAGGATTTTCATTTTCATTTCGCACTTCGGTTATTAAGGGAGAGTCCGAAGAAAATCCACATTTACGATATTTAACCACGTTGTTTTTATAAAGCTATAAATATTTTCATGAATCTAATACAGTCACTTAGGCGTTCGCTTACAATTTTGATTGGTAGTCGAAGTAAGACAAGTCACAAATTGGATGTGTGACCGATAGATGCACAAGAGCACAAGCTCATATAATTTACTATCTTATCCATCTGGATGCTGCTAGGTATAAAAATTCAGCTCATCGTTTGAGATTGATTACTGAGCGCTTGTTTGTTAAGTGTTTTTGCATTGTCTTTATACAGTCTAGTATAGAAATTCAAGTCGCACGTTATAACAATGTATTTCCACCTACTTGAAACCTATGTACCTCATCTTCTTGAGTGAGACATTAGACACATTACAAAATGCAAGCGTTCTTGACGGGGCGCTGTCTGCGGCGGCGCAGGCGACTGCAACGCGAGTTATTGTGTACTAGAACCACGGAATAATTGCACTTCTTAGTTTTGTTTTCTACTAAAAATACAATACTTTAGTGTGAAAAGGTACTTGTTTAAATGTATTTGGATGTGCCAGCCCTCCAAAGTGGGATGGCGAAGGATTTGATGGTTACCGAGGAAACTGATTTACTATTAGTATAATGTAAAATGTGTACTTCGTAATAAATTTGGGCACAATTGCTTAGTAGGAATGCGCTTGCTCAAAATAAGTTGACTTTTTCTTCAAAAATAACGATTTATTGTTTCCATATGTGATTCAAAATGCCTAGTTTAAAAAGCACTTGTTGATGAACATAGCTGTAATCTCTAATTCTAAGTTATACATGTTACAAAGCACTTTTTCGTTACTACCAAGTCAAGCCGCATGTAGCAACTAGTTTCCAGTTTTCGGTTGGAAGTGTAAGATCCGACAATAAACTCGTCCGTGCGACAGCTTTCCGCTCGTCTAGTAAAAAGCGGTGATATTTTTGGCTGGTTTTATTACAGCAGGTGGCGCTACACAAGTTACGATAATTCTGTACAATGAAACTGTTTTAAGGAAATTGTCGTGATGTCTTCACAATTGTAGAGTGCTGTCAGAGTTGCGCTTTCTTGGAACATGCTATTTGAATTTCACAATTAATTTTATTTGCGCAAAATTGTCAGACAATGTTTGTTGATTCGAATGATGTCTACTATTACTAGTCATGTCTATTTCATTATCATCATCATCCACAGACCGACTTTACCCACTGCTGGGCATAGGCCTCCCTTAGTTTGTGCCATCTACTACGATCCTGCGCCAGTCGCATCCATTGTCGCCCCGCCATGTCTATTTAAGTTTATTTAATTATCACTCCAGGAAAACAGGTAGGTTTTCCAAATAAAGATATCGCTGATACTTTGATCTACCCAATTCTTAATTATGTTTTTTTAAGTTTTTCATTTCAAATTGTTCTAAATACATCGTTTAACGGCAAATAAATATTATTAGAAATACCAAGCTAGTACCTAAACTCAAAAGGTCCTGATATAGCTAAAGAGCTTCATGTTTATATTTAGAAAATTTAGATAAATCTAAGTGTTAATAAAATAAATACGAAAAGGTTCCAACAAAAGAAATTCAAACTTTAAAAAAAGAATCTTCAGATGAACCTTATCTGACGATAGTCAAATAGCCATATTCTACAAAAAACTTTTACATTTATAAAATAAAAAATCTACAAAAAACATTTACATTTATACTTATTTAAAAAAAGCGCATAGACTGATTAATAGAACATATTAAAGAACACTGACATCAATCGTAAAACAAGAAAACGATATCTTTAGTTTGCGTAAATGGAGCCAGTTAATTGATAAGAAAGGTGAGGTCCACTGACTGAGCTCCGAGGTAAGTGGTGAGTCCATCACAAGGTAAACTGCGTATGTGTGAGTTATCGCCCACACTCATTCACAGATACGTGAGTATGTGACGCGCTTGTGAGCGTGCGATGTCATTCATGATTCGGGTAGCCATACATTTGTTTTTAAGGCTATACGTACAGTACCAAAGTTTTTTAGTTGATTCTTAATTTAAATAAAGTTTTTTTTTCTACACTAACTTTAATAATGCAAATTTAATCTATAGATACTATCAAAATCAAAATCAATTAAAAGTAAGACATAGACTTGACATAATTCCACGACAAAAAGTTATGGTTCGTCAAATTACCAAGTACGACCCTTACTGCATCCATCCTGTATTGCGTTAGAACTATGAGAATTTGGTAATTGGTTCTCCGAGCTATCTGCTCTACTTGCTACTTCTAAAATGTACCATGTACTATTCTCACCTGCACATATGGTCACTCTACTCACGTACGCACTGCGCCTTGGCCTGTGCCCGCCGTCCTATCGCCGCCGCCAATGCGCGCGCGCAGATAACGCGACCTGCTCTGCATCTGTGTGCGTGTAGACCTGGACCTGGCCCTTCGCATGTGTGCAGCCATTTCCTTCCACGCGCACTGTTATTATGGCTTTGTATGCATGTATTATTTACATCGCTTTGATATTGTTGTATATTTTAATTCTTGGAACCGATCGCACTTAGCGTTTAATAAAGACAGGAGAATGATGATGATGATTTTAATTCTAGGTGGCGTTACTTATTTACAAGACCGTTTAATTTTTGAATTCTCTCAATAAAGGTTATTTTTCAGAATGTGACGTAGAGAAATATTCCGCCGGCCAGCAGACGGTCGGAGTGTACACGATTTGAATTCGGTAGAGCTCATCTCCACAATGAATTCAATTCTCTTGTACATTTTCAAAGCGAAGCAACTTTGTATTTCACATGCCAGTGCCCCGACCTCATACACTCCACCCCCCAAAATATTATTTGGCGCCGAATTAGCTGGATAAAAAATCAGACTGAAGTAGTTATATAAATTGGTTGGTAAGTTGTCCATAAAAGGAACATTTGTAAGGATCCCGTAGAGTAGTGGGGCTGAGGACTCGAGCGACTGATTAAACCAATAAGTATTGCTCGTACATTACACCAGGGAGTACGTTTTGCACGCACGTTTGCCTGCAAGGGGCGCACACGGTGTGCTTTTTCGTCCCATCTACGAACTTGTTAGATTTAGAATAAAGAAAAAAAAATGTGTCTATTTCTGTAAGACCTCAAGGATCATTTAAAAATGTAGTCTTATAAGCGAGGTGATTCTATTGCTTGTTCTTGTTTACGTATCTTAGCAGAGTTTTCAATAATATTTACTGCTTCAATACAGAGCTTTTACCATTACATTTAAATTATATTTAAATGTCAGCAGAAAAATTAAAGCTTTGTGAAACGAAATACTAGAGAAAGACAACCTACAACGAGCAATGTCGGTCTAATAAGAGTTTTTTAATAGAGCTTAAGTAATATTTGACATTGTAAAATAATCTTACAGTAACATTACCAGTATCAGCTCTAACAGTTAATGAAAATTGCCAATTGTTAGTAAATTGGACCACTAAGTAGAATCCAACTTTCCCTTATTAGAAAAGCTCCCCGTAAGAACCGCGGCGGCTGTCAGCGAATTCTTCCAATCTGTAGCGTCTGGTGATTCGTGTTCCACTTATTATCGTACCGTGGGCATTTGCATAAGAATAACAAGGAGGATTATTGATGTCGCCCCCCCCCCCTCCCTGCTGCCTCGCGCCCCCACCCCTCCCCCCACTGCACCCCGAACAGGATCCCGGGCTAAGGAGCAGGCGGTGGCGACGTCTTGATGCTTAACTTGAGGTATCAAAACAGTTTAAAGTCTTGTTTAATGATATAGATACAATTTGTTTTTGCCAGCTCACATAGGCTATGCAATCCTGTGCTAGTCTATAATGCTTTTCAGCTTTGACAACGTCGTCAGCCCGTCTATTGTCGTGTTGGATGGTTTTTATACTATTTCATAATTTTTATTTTTATTCATTATTTCTATTTGAATTTATAAATTTCTTATTTATAAACTTGTTTGAAACTTGTAAGTAGTGACTTGGACATTACAATTCCTGTTCATTTCTTATACAACGGAGAGTTTTTATTGGTGTCTTGAGAAAATTATACTATTTGCATAAATAAATATATTTTTTACGGATACTACGAAGAAAAAGCTTAAACTGCGCTGTCGCTTATGCCTTGCGCCCCATTGTAATGCTTAATTTTGTTCTCTTTTCATGTTTGCTCTGTATACATTTCGTCTAAAATGGAATGGAATAATTTGATGTAACATTGGCATTGACGTGAGCCGGATTGGATGCCTCACTTTTATACTACTGTTGTTGTACCTTGCTGGGTATTGTTATGTGATTCGCTTGCTCATCGCTACCTACGTTTATGGTAATATCCGGATGTATTCTTATTCGAATTTCTCTGTCGATATTAGGAGGCCAAAAGTTATATGATGGATTTCTTTTTAATTGTGTTTTGAGGTTAGTAAGTTTCTTATCAGTTTTCAAAGATTTTAAAACCAATTGTTTTTGAAGTTAACGAAAGATTTTTTTAAGCATACGCATATTATTATATCAAATAACAAAATTATAGTGATTTTAATCTGAGATGAATTACATTATAATCCAAAAAAGACAAATTCTTTCAACCTTCTTTATATTAAAGTTAAAAAAAAAAAAAAATTATTGCGTTATGAAGTACAAACAAAAGTGGGTATTTATCAGTAACCAATCAGAGAGACAGAACATAAATCTTAGATTACTTATTTAGTTGTTAGCGGCTGCGGACAATAGGCTTCTTCGGATGGTGATGTGGAGATTGTGACTGTATCTTAACAGCCTTTGGCCAATAGAGGGCTATGCACAACATTTAATTTTGGGATATATTTCTAGGACATTTAGGCGGAAAATACTACTGAAACGTTTACACTAATACAATACTAAACGCATGTGTTTAATTGTTTTCAATGCCATGACGAAAAATGTTATTGTGTTAAATTAAATAAAAATTATATAAATAAATTATTGTTGTAATGTCTCATAGCTATAATTTTCGCTTTCAAAACATTAAACAGTAATTAAAATGTTCATTCATCTAATAAATAAATGCATAAGCTATTCATGAAGAGCAACTTTAAGCACCCCACGTTATTCAATTAACAGCCTCCGTAGCACGTGACGCTACGGTGCTACGGCGCTACGCGGAGGCTACGCGGCTACGGTGAGCTACGTTCAGCTACGTGACTGGCCGTAAGCGACTTTCCCATTGATACTTGTGTGAAATTGAATTCAATTGAGTCGTTGGTATTTGTTTAGAGGAAATGGAAATAGTTCTATTTCCCGTGTGTCGCTTTAGAAAGTAAGTTATGCATTGTCACACACTATAAAGATGTCTCTATTTAAATACAGTGGTTGGAACATGTGTTACGATGTTAAAACTGTAATATAGAACTGAATATAACCCCTATTAGTTAACCTATCACAACTACAACATTGAGTACCCATAAAGTTAAATGTTATCAGTAAATTGAACAGATGAAAATCAAACAATTGTTTTCTATCTGACCCCAATCGAACAAACTAAAACTGACCGCCCGAATCAACTCAAAATTAACCTTAAATAAACTGAGAGCGGTCCAGCCGCCTTTTCCCACGATTAAAATTCCAACTCCCTTTTTGCCATTTTCGGGAAAGGTTGCGCCACACTGTTCCGTGTCCAAGTACTTATAGGAGTGTTGGTACTCCGAGTATGAGAACTGAGCTCGTATTAAGTATATAGAACACAATAAAAAAATCTGCAATCACATTAGTGTTTTAGTTTTTAAATTGCCAAATCTGAGGCTAAAATAAAAATATGCTAGAGATAACAATAAATATATAAATTTAAGAAATTTTGTTCGTTTTTTATTTACTCTGTTTTGGTGAAATGCTGTGAATTTGTTACGAAGAAATTATGTTACCACACTTTCATGAAAGTTCATAATGTAGACGAATATAAAACACGCTATGAATTATTCTAATAACTGAATAACAGATTGAACATTGAAGATAATACAGACAAATACTGTACCGAGGTATCCAAAGGTACTGGAGGTGGCACAATGGGAGTCCCTAAATCACGAGAGGACGCCATTCCGAGCGGAGTTGCTTAATTCAATCATGATAACTGCGCGCCGCAAGAAATAAATTGACCAATGACCGCTGCGAAACCACTCTGCGGTAGGGTTGAATGGAATGCCAAATGAGATCGCGGTAACAATGCAAACATGATGCCTGATTTACTTCAGATATACAGATTGTTCGGAGATAAAGTTAGGTTAATCATTTTTAACTGCTGTTACAACTTACTTTACAAGTGGCGTAACGTTGGGCTTGCAATTTCTCAAAAAAGATATTGTTTGAATTTTAATTTATAAAAAATAATGTTTAACTTGATGTCTTGAAAATATGAAGAACATGTCAATGACTAACCACCTTTGCATAATATAATTTTAATTTTTGTATACCTAGAAGCATCTGCTACCAATACAAAAAAACAGGGATGTGGTTACGTTATTCTCTATGCATTAGAGGGTAATGCATTCTTACGGAATATCGGCACCATATAAAGCTAGTCTCTATTACAACCTGCACTATAAATTCACATCTGAATACACCGTTATCAAAAGCTGGCAGCCCTATTGCGAAAGAAAGGGCTGGTACCTGTGAGGGTAATTCAGGGGCGACCTTGCAGCGGCCGATAACAATTGGGAGACGCTCGCCGCCGCAAATTCAATATCCAGAGGTGTCGGCGCCCGGCACCCCTGCCTAGTGATGTCCGTCTGTTCACCGGACATCGATGCTGGAAAATAAAGTTGAATGGATTGTAGAAGAAAAACTATTAAAAGTTCACCCCACGTTGGGCGCCAATTAAAGATGACGTGATACATACAAATTTTGCTTAGATTTTTTGAGAGGACAGGTATTATTGGTGATTAAGGAAACACGTTCATCTATTAGTTAGGTAACATAATAAGCTAATAAGAAACATTTTGTAGCTGGTTACGTTGTACCACGTTGGGCGCCTCGTAAACCATCGACAAATTTTGTTGATATTTGATGTCCTTTCACTTCCCTAAGGCACCTTGTGTTTAGTGTCCACTAGCCGTCCTCTGTCCACTGTTGGGGATATAACCACTTAACGAGGACTGAAGTCTGGCTCCAATTGAATTTCCAAACTGTCGGCCCGCACTAAATATGGAGATACGAGGAGGTGCGCCAAATTACATTATCCACGTAAATGCAGGCTTCAACCACCTATTTCAACTATTTAGTTTAATGAGACTGCATAGCAGGTGTGTATTAAGCCCACGTTGGGCGCCAATTTTGTTATGATAATTAAAAACAAGTTGGCAATCTTTTTCTTTTGTTTTAAGCAAATCGAAGTTATGTTGTTTTCTGACATAGTAAGAGATGTTAGGTGTAACTAATTACCATATCTCTATTTATTTATATAACAAGTTGGGTGCCAAGAAGTTGCTTTCTCAAAGTGTATCGAAGTTATGCCATTTCCTAATCACACATCGTGCCCTATCGGCCGAAATCGGACAATATATTTGTTATAAGTCCGATAGGCCGGTCGGGCATATTAAACGCCGATTAACCCACCGGCCGGCCACTGATTTATGCGAACTATTAAAATCTCCGAAGGCACAGAATTAATTGCACTACTTCAGAGCTGGTTGCTTTATTAATTGGGTCCGAGTCGCCTGTTGTTTATAGTCGGTTCCCTTTACTTGGGCCGAGGCCCTTATCGTGACCCCGGCCGGCTCCAATTTGTCCACTCACGTTTCTGTTCAGTTTCAATGGCTATTAAGGACCCTACCTCTGTTTCCGAATAAGTTAAATTGCTGGGGTACCTATAGCACTAGATGTAGCCCAAGCGCTGATTACTCTCGCTGGTTCAGTTGCCAGCACACACATTCGTACAACGAACGCCTAATAAAATGCAAACGATTAAATTTCCAACTGTTTAAAGTACTTCCTGAGTTCTTGTTCGTGACCCAAAACACGAGTTTTGACATAGAACTTTTCAATTACAATTCTGTCTTCCCCTCGGAGCTAACATTTTAGATTTAATCATATTCAAATCACAACACGGGGGCCAGTCGGCCGAAGTAATTTATAACTTGGACAAACGAAAATTATGTGCGTAGGTAGCCGTCGGAAGTTTTCACATTTCCATTTAAATGCGGGCGCTATATCACCTTAGCCGTAGTACACCACATGTCAGTCACAGTGTTGCATCTTTTCAAATATCAGTATACCTGGACGTTTATAACATTCAATTTTTCAAACCTATTCAATATTTCTCTTACAAATATTTATCGGTTAAAGGTTATTGGAAATCAGGCCAGTACTAAACCAAGCAAAGATCGCCAAAACAGCCATTATTTTTTGCCACGAATTTTAAATCACGGCTCTCTTGTTTCAATCTGTACTTACTATTCCAGTGAGTTCAAACTTCATATCTGTCACAAGCACATACTATGCCGGCGGCAGAACAGGACGAGAGGTCGCGAACAAATTATGAACAACAATTAGTGACGCGCGACAAAGTTGTCGCGGTGTCGCCGTGTCGTCCGACTACACGTGTTTCCAAATTTATTCCTTTTGTAAATACGATTTAATTCGTGACCGCAAAAGTTTCGAAGTGATATGAATTATGGAAGGTGTTTGCTGTTTAAAACGAGATAAATAGGTTTTACACTGATTTTCACTGGTTGATTTAGCAGCATACACTAAAATTTAATCATGAAATGCATGTGCATTGTGTTAATTTATACAATCTGAACAGGTCAAAATTGTTTTTTAACTTAATATCGGTTATTTTTTTAGGGAATGATCCCCTAAAAAATTAACCGATATTGACAAATCTATTTTTGCTTAAAAAAGTAAATCTAATGGAGATCTTTGGAGCTAAAAATGCAGCTGGAGAGTCAGAAAACATCTCGTCAGCGGGTGTCATTTGGTTTCAAACATTTGTAAAAGCTTCAGTAAAAGCTATATTGCACGCTTAACGTACCTATATCTGTAGGTAGCCGTTAACATCCCGAGTTAGAGTCGTGGTTGCGGCGGGCGCACACCTGCGACGCACGCGCTCGGCCGCGTATTTATCTCGCAAGTGCGAACCTGTCCTATTTGCCGCTCTCATAAATCTCCTGTGATGCCTTATTGTTTCTGAGGGTCAAGTTATTACACGCTAACTTGGGAGCGTCATCTTGTCATTACATATGTGCTTTCAGCACGATGAGGGGAATCATGCGAATTTTCTTTTGTCTTGTAGTGTTACTAAAGGTTTCATAAAGTAAAACGAACCAGTCATCTTTAGGGTCTTACTCCTTTGGCTTAGGGACTAAAAAAAGTATTAACTTAAAATATAAGAACTCATTAAAGTCATAGAAGAGCTATCAACATTATTGTATGAACGATAAGGAGCAGCTCAAATATTTGAAAATAACCTAAACCCGCCCCTAAGGATTTACCTACAATACTAAAACGAAAGGAAAATTTTGCGGAAAATTTAGCCACCCACCCTCCAAACTGTCCCAAAGGTAACGTGTGCGATATCTATCGAAATCACAAGATATTTGGCGCAATACCGACCGACATAAACCCGAATCTTGCTATTTAGATCATCTTCTGTCCGTGTGTCCTCGCCTTTTTAAACTCAACAAACTTACCGTTGCACTTTTTTATGCTCAATTCAACCTTAATCTTTTGTTGGTAAGATGGGCATGAGCTGACGTATTAAGTTGGCAGAGCAAGATAGGTAAGAACAAAAATGCGATAAGTTTTATTCCCGGCCCGAGGTGAGGCTCGGACGTAAAGGGAATAGGTTGATACGGAAGGTCTTTATGACCGGGAGGTACCTCGGACACTGCGCTTGTCGCTTCAGGAAACGCATAAAATAGTCACATTTATGAAACTATCCTTGGACAATTTTCTGTCATTTAATTTTTTTGGTGTGCGGGTAGGATAATAGCAGGATTAGGTGAATATTGTGATACAATTACCTTGCATTATTTGTTTCTTACAGACAGTAGTGTTATTGTTTTTATTGTATGTAAAATGCTTGTTATTATTGCAATAAGGTTATGGGAACAATGCAGTTTCGTTTTATCAATAAAGCTAATAGTTAATTTATTTATTATTTAAAAGAACGCACTATATAATCCTGTCTATTTCCCCAAGTCTATGTTCGCATCTTTATCAGCGACGAAACTCGTAGTAATTGGCTTTATGCAACAATAAATTAATTCACTACAATCTTCGCAATAATTAATGAATTATGTACATTTAATCAGTGGCACATGGCCGTGTGTATCGATTCGTGGAAGCACCTCAGGTCGGGGGTCGTCACATGTACTCTACACCTAGCGTGTAAACAATACTGACGTCAATGCGAGAGTACTCTTAAAAGGTATGACGATGTAAGACTAAATTACTTAAAAATATCAACTCGATAAAAATAAACGTATTAAGTTTTGCAATAAAGATAATGATTTGATAATACTTTTCTAGACTATTCTGATAATTGTTGCTAGATGCCCTATAATAAATGTATTACTTAGATTTTCTGGAGTTCGGTGAAAAAGTTACATTGTTGTTTTGTCTGTCGATGTATCTGCTACCGTATTCTCCAAATAACTATGTCTTGAATTGGCACGACACGGCGTGGTTTTGTTGAATAATGCGATGGATTTTAGGAAACAAAAGCTAGATAACGTGCTAAGTTTCTTACCCCGTCTTGTTCGAAAGTCATCGAGAATCGACAGTTTGATCCCACTTTTTTTATCAGATCCCGAAAGGTTCAATCTTTGCCTAATGATTTGTATAAAAAATGACCACCTCACCGCCATTAGTGGAATATTTTGATTGTACACTCGTGTAAGGCTCGGATCAGAGATCAGGGTAAACATGTTTGTTAGGAATAGGTACAACAACACCTATCTGCGCGTCTTGAACATAAACAAATTGTGACGTCAAACGTTGCCTTATTTAGTCACCGTGATTTTATTCTAGCAGGTTCTTAATAAGCTGGGATGTGAACGTGTATTTGTAAATTGTTAGTAGAGTGAAGGGAAATTTTACTTTCCTGTGACACTACTTGTAGTGCTACGGGATACAATTCAAGTAGAATCGTCTAGATCAGACGATACAATCTGATAGGATTCCTTTGAATGCTTTTTGATTTTGACTTAGACCAGACACCAAGGTTTAGGTTATTGTAATTGAAGTTCCTTGTTTGGTTGAATGTTAAAAAGGAAATATTAAATATAATATACCTGAGTAAAAGATAGCGTTGAAGGCATCGAAAAATCAAATCAATTGAGTATTTTTATTACAATTCCAATAACTGTCTCGTTGAAACTGTAAGTTGTTCCGCTCGATTACACTTGTAAGGACGTTGTAAGATGTAACAATCGGAGTACTTTAATTGGATCCCAATATCTGGCGCAGTAAATCAGCGTCGGTAAGTGGTGCGAGTGCGCGGCAAATGGAGCGGATTGTTTATTTATGTGCAGCGCGCGTGGGACCCGCTGGGAGGGACGCACTGCATGGGCACACGGACTTTTCTTCAAAGATTTTTAGCAAGTGACATAGTTATTTTCTCGAGATAGAATTTCAGCAAATAAAGTAGTAGATAAAGATATCTTGAATATTGTAATTTATGATTTTATTGTGATAGTAATCATTATAATCTGAAAAGTAAACAAGGCTCTAACCAGTACTTGCTTGTTGCCTGATTGTTTCTGATGCGTCGCGTAGAAGGAAGTAAAAAAGTTTAAATTTTAAGACGATTCCATGTTATTTAAATAGAATAACTATAAATTGATCGTATAGCATCGTTTGAATATCGTTACAAAATTTTAATGTCAGAATCTTGTGTTGAAAAAAAAAACTTTCTTGAATCTAAATAGGTACAAGAATTTTACGTTTTCTTGCTAATACGGTCTGATGAAGATGTAATTTTTTTTTCTATTTTTTTGACTAATTAGAAACAATTCATCAGAGGATACAATTATTATTAAAGTAAAACAGCCGCGTCTCTAAGCGCAGTGCGTTCCAAGACATGTCCAAGTGTAGGCAAGTATCGGCAACGAATGGCTGCGGTCAGCGAGATAGTGACGGAGGTGCGATACATGCGAGCCGGCGTCGGCGGAGCTGAACAACTTTGACACTTTGTTATGCAGATAACGGAGGATCGACGTGGCCTTGGAGGGTTTAATTGGGGGTGACATGTTTGTTCTTATCATAGACTGATAGAAAGATAAATAGGGTATCCCTGGTCATTCCACAGCGGCATCCAGTCAAAAGCTAAGTCAGGTTAATGCTTGTGTGACGGTATGGTATGGTATGGTATGGTACCAGATAATTCATGTACTTGTTAAATATTTATTTGGAATTAATAGAAAAACTCTTAGGTACAAAGTATTTTAAGTTTCAATTCAAATAATGGATGTCAAAAAGTTCAATATTAATAAGTACCTATTATTTATTATGAACAGCCCTGAAAGAAAATACAAAATCTCAGTCGCTCGCATAACCCCACGTCCTTCACCAAAAGTTAAAATGTTAAACGTTTTATAGCCAGCGTTTTTTAAAAACTTATTTTATTTTACGGCCAGTTAGATTTGAAGATTATTCGGGAGCTCGCAGGCAATCTGGCGAAGCCCGGTGACAGCAATATTTCGGAATGGCGTCGGCGTCGCCCCGAGCGCACTCTCCCGCCAAAACTCAATCACATCCACTCCATTCGATAACGGATGACGACCTGCCTCGAGATGGCTTTACAATTGATGATGCCGCTGATAGTATTAAAAATTGAGAAGACACGCCTTTTGTTATGGAGATGAATCTTTTGAAAGTTTCAAGGAGTATTAAAGTCTGAAGATACATCAGCTTAACATTTTATGATTGACAAAGGTTTTTCACGTTTTTCATATTTACATATTTTTCACAAAGACTAACCATTTACTGAACGTGTTCTATGAGATAATTTTTGACTTGAAATTCCAAATCCTTTGTTCGTTACAATCTAGCACCGATAGTAGATACGTGTAGTAAAAAGTCGTGAGTGATAAGTTCTCATGTCAGCCGTGCGAGTGAAGTGCCGCCGCGGGCTCGGCGGAGACTCGCTTCGAGAGCACCCTGTAGCCCTACCATCAGTTTTCGAGTTATCATATAGTTAACTATCCTAGCTAACGAATCAAGTATTTTAAATGTATGAAACTATTAGTTCATGTAAGTTACCGGGGGCGGCGCTATGCTGGATTTCTGATCCATTTTGTGATACTTGACTCGGTATCGAGGATAGTATCAGTACTACAGTAAACTGATGGTAGGGCTACTGTAGCCGCGAGCGGAGGTTGACGACCGATGTATCTGAATTGGGATGTTCAAATCACCTTCGGGTGAGGTTTTTGTTCAACACTTTATGAGCACCTATTATTTTTATCATGATCCTTATTTTCTAAAGCGTCAGTTAAATTTTGATTTCAAAAAAGGCAACCACCGTTATGACGGTCGCTATAGTCAGAGGGCAAACATTTTAGTTTTATACGTTTTGTATAACAAAATAATGTTTATACAAGAATTTTCGCAGTCCTTATCTCCGAATTTCATAAAGTGAATCAACTCATCGTATTTTCTTGTCAAAAAACAAACATACAGATAATTGCCGGATTCCAAACAAGATAAACTCCGTAAATTAAATATTTATCATCGTCGATGCAACTCGCCAAGTTAGGAACCGTGTGGTTGTGAGGTTAACTAGTTACGTAAGGCTCGCCGCACACGAGCCACTTTAATATTCGCCACTGGACGTCTACAATTAACGCTTCAACAATTTCATAACTTCGCCTTTGAGCGAAGCTCGGGAAAAAAAAGAAAATAATATCAAGTTCGTCGCAAAGGAAATAAACAAACAGGCACAAAGCTCGCCGTAATGAGATTAGCGAGCCTAGTCGGAGCCGGAGCCGGAGCCGAGCTCTCGATATCCCTTATCGAACTTCTTATAATCTTTTGTACATCTCTTTTTAGTAAAGTTTAAAATTAGTTGGCTCTTGTTTGTGAGGTCGAGGAGTTTCTGAGGCTTTGTTGGCTTATTAGTTATTACGGTAAGAAGTGAAAATAACAGACGATTGGTTTTGTTATTTATTCCAAGATCATCGGAGGTAAAGCTGGGTTTTTCCATGTACAAAGCTACAAGGTCACTGTAAGTTCGAACATGTGACACTGTTTATAATACAGACAAGCTTAATAAAACTATTTATTATGACGTTTTCAATTCTAAAACTTTATTCACAAGCAATCTTCAGCTTGTGAATTAAGTTTTAGATGTCTAATTATATAATTGCTTTTTAGAACAATGGGGAACGAAAAGTGTCCTAGATAAAGTGTCCTAGATAATAATTTGTGTTATCACTAATATTGTGCAAATAAGACCTATTAAAATATATTACTTTTGTTACAACAATACACAATGTATAATAAAAAACACAGTCTGTTTTCCTTTTGAGCCTTTAGCATTTAGCTCCAAGTGTGGTTCTCGATCGGAAAAGAATAGTCCATTCATCTGAAGGCGTCTCCGCATTTTTTCCCGTGATTGGTAATCGTCGAAGTCATTAGGGGCTTTGTTTTTTATCGGCGGGTAATGGCGCGAAAAATGTCGTTAGCGCGATCCGAGTCAGGTGAAAAGGTTAGTGTTTTATTAACTTGGCTTTTTCCTTCATTGCTCCGTCATTTTATCATGTATTTTATTTTAATGAGCTTGATGATTTATCGATTGAGTAAGGTTTTCTTTTTTAATAGTAAATTGCATTCTAAATCTACAGTTACACTTTTTATATTTATCAAATTTTACTTTGTCGGAGTAAACTTTTTTCAAGAAAAGAGTACCTAAGTATTTTCCAACATTTTTATTTTTATAGAAGGGGTTAAAATTATAGAAGTTTGGAGCCAACTTTAATTATTTCGAGTAATAAAACTCAACTGCGTAGGTGCGTGGCGAGTTCGCAACTGCCGTTATAGCGCCGTTATACGCCGTTACTCACCGTCACTCGCCAATAAAACGAATTAAAACCTAATTAGACCCGATTTTTGAACATTAAGGGGGGAATTAATTAGAGAGCAATGATTCCAGTTCGGCGAGTAATGCTAGCTCGCGGTGTAAATCAAGACAGAGGCTGTGGCATAAGCTGAAGCGTTTTTGAGTTATGAAAAGGTGTCCCTTTGATTTAAAATGTCTGAATAAAAGTGTGGTTTTTTTTCACTACATGTAATAAAATTTTATTATTAAAACTAAGTTGTAGATATTAGATTAACACAACGGGACATTACTCACGTAAAAATTACTGTCGTCAGTGTACGTCGTGCCCGCGAGGAGTGACCACACTCATACCCAGATGAAGATTCTCCGGAAGAATGGAAACATTGTCGGTATCTAAATCGACAGTAATTTTTACGTGAGTAATGTCCCGTTGTGTTAATATAATGTCTAGTACAACTCACGATAGTTTTGAAAGTAAGTTGTAGATGTCAATACCGTTTCGTTTGTCTGATGGAAACTAGGAAATACGATAGATTGATCGAAAATCAATTGACTCCATACTGTAACTTTTAAATCGTATCGTCTTCAATATGTGGGATTAGCTCTGACTCTCATGAAGTGTACTTACCCCGTTATTTCTCATTCTTGCTCTTATTATTAATTATCTTTTTTGACAATAGTTGGAGGTTCAACCTTGAAGTAAGTGGAATAAGGGAGATAATCCTTTGCCCAGTAGTGGGAGGAAATAGGTTAACGAAAACAAAACAAGGGAGACAAATTATATTCAACTAGCTAAAGGAAGTAGGATTCTCCCTCTCCTATATCTTGCACCTTTCTAAAACGTCTTAGAAAAATGTCGGGTCCGCGAGGCAGCCCTCAGAGCCGGCGGATGAAATATTCCCTTTGTCCGACTTTAAACGTTGCTTCCGGTTCCGCTCCCTCTAATTGTATGGCGGGAAAGATACCGGAATCAGCTTGTTTCTTTTTAATTAATAACCAGGTGGAAGACGGTAAAGAGAATAAACAAATGAATTTACGTCTTATCTGTCTGTATTTTTTGTGCCTAATTCTATAATGGTGTAGGGCACCGTCTTTAATTTTGTTTAATTGGTTCGAGTGGTGATTTAGATAAATTCGCTAATTAGTAATCAAGCCGGGAGTCAGCAATGATAACTTTAATTAAGCTGTGAAAGCCTACAAATAACAGAAAGTTACAATTTACAGACTCCAAACAATTTACAGAAACGGAAAGTCCTCAAAACTAGGTTATTTCCCGCCAACTTCCGAAGCCCGCCATAAATCGAACAAATTAGCAGACTCATTCATTCATTCTCATTAAATTAAATTAAATAAACTTTCTAATATCGGCTCCGTTCCATAAACACCTTAAATTCTGAAACGGTCATTTGTGCGAAAACAAATTAACTGGAGATTGAACTTCCGGCTGGCATTTTGTAAATGGCGGCGTTTCCGCCAGTTTGACAGGTCGGATGAAATGTCGCGCGATTTTTAGCAATTAAAGGGGTGGTTGCCCTCGATCCAAGGTGGCTCTGATTGTTATGATGACGAACGCTTCCTTGGGGTTCACAGATATTATAATTAAACAATTTTCTGGAAAGATTCTTTTAATTGGTTCATTATGAGCAGGTAATTTGGGAAGGTGTCTTTTGAATGTTTTAAATGTACTGATTTAAAATGTTTGCTCTTTTGATACTTTTGATACCGTTCGAGATGGAGTACAGTATCTAGTCCTTATGATAAATACATTAACATGTAAAATTAAAGTCACTGCTTGTAATAAGTAATGTGTATTTTTAATTAAGTTCAAAAATGTTTTCATGGAACACATAAGGTTGACCCAATGTTACAAAGACTGCAACAGGTACATGATCCTCACAGTAACTTCCAGGTGGTGGAATATGTATGTTATCAAATGTTTGATTGCGGTATTTTGAAAAGGATAAGTGGAAGGAGAAAGAGGAGACCTTTGCCCAGCAGTGGGACACAATAGGTTAAAATAAAAAAAATGATAGACCATTTTGATTGTTTTTTACATGTCAGTCCAAAACAACATACAGCAGGTTACATTAACTAACTAGAACCCGCACCTTACCTCAATCTATCATGAACCCTTCAGTTGAAGTATTTAATTTTTCAACCCCCCCTTTCCCCCCCCCCCCGTAGTGGGTAGCAGTGGCCGGATGGGGCACACCTAATTCGGGCCACAATCAAACTCGGCACTCTGCAAATTAGTTTTGATATTTAAATTAGTCCTGCTGTCGGCAATTGGGAAGCACCTTTACAATGCGATTTATTTATTTATTTATTTTAACTTAGGTACTACTGCATGCGATGCGATGCATTTTATAATATCCTTTCACTCTCCAAAGCGCTTTCGACGCGTGGCGTAGTTGGCTACGTTTTTGATAGATCGTTACCGATCGATGAAAAAGAAGGAGTCATTTCAATGTTCGAGATGAGGTATCTGTACTTATGTAATCTGTGGTAAAATTGTCGATCCTAGCTTTTAACTCCCTGATCCCTGATGTCCTTAGACGGCCAAGGAATTCATCAAAATTAACTCGTGAACTAATTCACATAGGTTAGTGGCCAACTAAACCCTCTTTTTATGCTTTTAACATTGTCATCAAATGCATTGATTATTATAAAAGTTGTCGACAAAGCTTGACGTTTTACTTGAGAAGTAAAATCGTATCGTATTGTTTAAATAAGCTACCGTCCGGCAGGTTCAGTCAAAGATTGATTTCTCTTTCTCAGACGAGTTTTACTACAACTTCTGAACTCCCCTCCGGCGTTTGATCGCGTTATTTCGCTAGATAAGTCTGTTAATTGCCTGTACAGGCATACTGACTGCGCACTATTCTGTGGCTTATTCATACTAACTGTTAGATTATCTACGGCTCTACAGTACAAAGTGTTGTGTGAGCTGTGGCACAGGTTGCTCATCTATTGGAATATTGATCTTACAAAGGAGTTCTTGTGTGTCTTCGCAATAATTGTTAAACGGTTTTGTTTTTGATAGAATCTATTCTTGATCAAAGAGCTTTGAATCAATTATTGTAAGTTTTGATTAAAATGTAGATTGTACTTCCTCATGTTTTTTGTTTAGACTCAGAATCAAGATTTAATTTTACTCAGAAATGTAATGACCGCGATATAGACGATACAATAAAAGTTAGCGTACATATTTTAGACCATAGTGATTCGGATGTGCCTTTAGTAGATGTGTATAATAAAGTACCTATTCGTAGTTAAACATCATAAAACATTTTAAAGAATTCAGTCTATATACGTAGACATAACAATACGTTTGAAGTCTGAGCTTCATGTTTTTAAGAACAGATCGACCCCAATTTTTACCAACGATACCTTACACATAAACTGACTTTCAAAAAAAATACCCAACATTTTACTGTTTATTCGAAATCAAGTAGCAGGAAAAAGTGTAAATATTCGAAAGAAGACGTTACAAAGGAAACTAGCGCACCTTGAGACAAAGGATCTCAAAGCAAAACGACTAACAACGTGCTCTCTTATTCAAAGGAAACGAATTAAATGAATATTTTCATCCGAAGCTTTTTACTGGAAGCACGTTTTAGTTTTACCTATTAGTCACTTATTTGCTGTGATAAGTGTGTTTTTACAAACAGTTCTGCACTTGGTTTTGTATTTAATGTTATGCACCTACCTACTTGATAACGAAATGGAAATGTTAAAAAAATTTCAAAATACATTTATTTATTTACCTACTTTGTTTGGACACTATTTTAACTTCATCAAAAAACTAAATTATTACAATTTTCAATCTTTTCTACATAGTTACGAGTATTAAGTACAGAAATTGTCAGTAAGTTACTGAAACCTACATTTTCCTATAGGTACTTTCGTTCCTGTTTTTGCTCGATGGCCCATAATGCTATTATGTTCTTCCATTCAAAATTCTGTTCATGATTTTTCCAAATTCTTTATCGCTATTGAATGTTAATGCTGTTTAAACTGCTTTAATCCAGTTATTGTTAAGATTTCCTTCAATTTACAATCGAGATTAGCTACCCCTCTGCGGCGACGACTCGGAAGCGATTTCTTTTGCTTCCGATAATTCTTAATCAAATTCCCCAACCCTTTCTTTGAGGTGTTTTTTGAAACAACTTTCTCAAACAGTACCTTTGATTACGTTATAAAGAGTGTTCATAAAATACTTGAGTTATGAAGGGAGTTTTAGAGGGGGAGTTTCAGTTTTCTTAAAATTTTGCGAATTATTGTTTTAAAATTAAACAGTTATCAAGTTGGAATCGTTTCACACTTTACTGTTTGATTGCACGAGTCCTATAAATTGGAATATCTAATGAAAATCGCACTAATCCGTCCAGTTCTAAGCTCGGATCTATTGTAATGAAATTGAGAAACTTTTCTCGTTTTCCACTAAGTATATCGAAGAAAGGCTCTGCTAATATTTATTGGATTGTCGCGGTATAATAAACGGCAATGGAGCAGATTGGATGATGGTTTCATTTTTGATTCGAAAAACGCTTTTACGATGCTTGTTGCAAGAAAGTTTTATGGGTAGGTTTTGAAACTAAATAATGATCTCTGAAACTACTCAGCCGATTCAAAAAACTCTTTCACCGATGTGTAGAATGGACTGTCGGGATAGTTTATACAAAGCCGTGCAAAGCCGGGACGTGCTACTAGTTTTGATATAAAACTATCGAGTACTACATTTGATATCTCAAGAAAATGGATGCAGTTAGATCTTCCTCAGCACCTCACTGTCTTCCCTCAGAAGTCGGGGCTTCTTGTTTTTAATTAATTAATTTTATTATATCCGCCGGCCGCCGTCTTGCCGTTATTGGCGGAATTTCTCGGGCAATTAGTCGTTTTATTGTTTTATAATTTTTGGCGGGAAAGGGTTGAGGTGCTCGCCAGATGGCCGCCAAGTTCTGTTATTAAACGCTTATTAGCTGGAAGGTGAACGGGATGCTTTATTTTTATCGTCGGCTGATTTTGAAATTGAGCGAATAAATTAATGGCGTTGGAAAGGCATTACCAGGACCCTTCGGTGCACATTTTGAATATTTTGTTTACAATGTCTTAGTAATCAGTAGTATTAAGTAATTAATAAGAAAATTTGTTACTCCTTCGTGCTATAACAACGGAACAAATCTAGCTGAAACTTGGAATGTTACCTACAGAACACCAATCTACAAAATACATAGGATACTTTTATTCGGGTTATTACAACGCGAGCGAAGCCGCGAGCGTAAGTTAGGCCAAAAACCTTTAGTTTATATTTAAGATGACTTTGTATCCCCTATCTTTGTGTAAATCTGCCTACTATGTAGATGTTCCAATCTTTCGTCATTTAAGTGCACATAATCTTAAAACTACTGAAAAAATATTCAGTAAGCTGCCTACTTCATCTGCTTAAAATTTCCCCACAGAAATGACCTACCCTGGAGGTAAGCAGCTAATCAGCAGAGCGGCACTCTCCGGGATTACCGCGGGAACAACAAACTTTTATAAACAGCGCTGATTGGATTAGCTGCACTAATTACTGTAATGGACCGGCTTTCTACCTCAGACGTAGGGAAATAGGTGGGTACGAAAATTTTACTATTTTGTAGGTAAGTATTTATTTTATGGAGTCTTGCTAAAACCACAAAATAAATGATAGTTTAGACCTACATACTTACATTTATAAATTCGTGTTTATAGAATTTTATGAACATGTTGGTAATTAGCGCGATAAATTCACGGGTCTTCCGATATTCCAATATTCCTCCGATAAAATGCAGTAGGTTATTTATTAATTGTAGCCACCTGAAAAGTTTCATAATACTTTAAGAAAATAAGATTTTTCTTCAGAACAAATTATAACTTAAAACCCTTAGCGTGAATCTACCTGTAAATAAGGTGTACCTACACAGGCAGGTAGCCGCCTACCTGAGTAGGCGTGGCGCAGGTGATACCAGGTACACCCCTACTTAACGTTGTTTGTGATTTTCCTTTTACTGGTGTATAACGCTGGTGACAGAGTTTTAAGTCTTTTAAAGGTCTCTTGCAATTCTAAGCACATTCAGTTGTTGTCTATTTTATAAAAGTTTTTGAATATGACTGTTAGGGTGACAAATCAACATCGAGCTGTGCTGCGCTGTGCTATGTTTTGTAAACTCGCTCGACCTCGCTCGTCTTATATTTCAATGAGGATACAACCAAACCATGCTGTGCTGCGCTGTGCGAGGCTACGCTCTGTTTATAACGTCAGTCGTTTCGAGCGATTCGCGCTACCCGCCGTGCTAGGCCGAGCTTTGCCGAACTGTGCTATATTTTTGTTTGCCGATTAGTTTTAATACTGAGCCAAACAAAGCGCAGCGCAGCTAGATGTTGATTGGCAAAAAAACGTAGCGTATGTACTAATGGTCAAGGCGACATATACGACCACTGTGGCGCAGTTGGGTGAACGCCCGGCTGAGACGCGAGGGTTGCGGGTTCAATCCCCGCTACGGGACAAATGTTTGTATGTTCTGCAGATATTTGTTCCGTGTCTGGGCGTTTTCTATCTATATTATGTATGTATTTATAAAAAAAAAAAAAAAAAAGTATCTATGTATTATATCAGTCATCTGGTTACCATAACACAAGCATTAAGTTGCTTAGCTTGGGACCAGATGACGCTGTGTGGAATGTCCAAGGATATTTATTTATTATTTATTTTATATACATAAGTCAATTGGACTGGTTGAGTGCGAAGCGACTGACGGCACTTGGTCACTTTAGATAAGTAACTTAAATATTGAACTTTTTTAAATTGTACAGCGTATTAACCATTTACTAAGTACCATCTTACCTGTCAGATTTGTATAGAGAAAAGTCAATATATCATAGATAAGCAACACTCGTAGCGTTTTATTATTCGGACGTCAGAATAATCCTGTTAAATGATATTGACTTTGAACTGATGAGTCCATACCAGCTATAAACCTGCGTGGGTGAGGTAAAGGTAGTTTGACACTTACTTACGGAACTTAAAGGAATTTAGTATACGTAGCTTCTATATTAATAATAATAAAAGTTACATTTAAAATGTAACTTTTATTATTTTACTGTGTATATGGATCTTGATCTGAAATAAAAATATATTATTATTATTATTATTATTGTGTTTTGACTCTTATCAACTCGACTCAATTGAGTCGGAAATAATGACGGGCACGGGCCTAAGCCAAGTGCACATCATTTTCTGCGGCTGCTTCACCTCGAGTTCTGTGTATGGGGCTAGATGGCTGCCCAACACTGGAGAGGTCACTTTGTAAAAATTTGCGAACTATTCTACAAGTGTTTAAAATGGCGGCTTTTTGGAGTAATGTAAACGTGTGCTTGGGCAAGTCAAGCAAAGCAAGTGACTGAAATAGTTGACAGGGTATAACGCCTGTTGAAGATAGAACTATAGGAATGATGGAGACTTTTTCAAGTCTCCACATCCGTGATATTTCATTTTTGAGATCTACATATTTTGACAGCTTTTCAGCAATTGTATTTTGTAAATTATGTGTGTTCGGAATGGCAATATCTATGAGGAGTGCTGTTTTATTGGTTTTATTTAAAAGTGTTATATCCGGTCTATTGTAATGAATGGTCTTGTCTGTGAGAATGGCGCGATCGTAATAGAGTTTATGGGTTTGGTTTTCCAGCACAGTGTCGGGGATGTATTTATAGTATGGGGTTGGTGGTCGTGTAGGTGATGTTTCTATAAGATTGTACTTTGCCGCTAGTCGCTGGTGTATAATGTTGGCTACCTGGTCATGCCTAAACTTATAATCCGTTTGAGCAATCGATTTACAAGCCCCTGTTATGTGCTGTATAGTTTCGGACGAACTGTTGCAACGTCTGCACAAATCTGTTGGTAAATTGCGTATTTTCATTATATGTTTTTGGTAGTTTCGTGTTTCTACTACTTGATCTTGAATAGCTATCATGAACCCCTCTGTCTCAGGGAAGAGATCGCCTCGATAGAGCCATTCGTTCGACGCCTGCATGTCGACGGTGGGTTGGCTCAAGTCGTGGCGATGTCTTCCATGAAGAGACTTCAGGGTCCATTCAGAAATTAGGGTCTGTTTGTCAGTAAGTTCCTCATTTTTCTGTTTGTTATGGTCTTGTAAATTAAGTGGTGTGAGTTTTTGATCCAGGTCAACTACGGACTTATGAAGAGAAGATGATTCAGCTTTGTTGTGAAAGTATTATTATTATTATTATTATAAAGTTCATTAACCCAGGTCAAAGTTACCTGTATATAAGGTGAGCTACACACCGGCCGCCTACCTGAGTGGGCGTGGCGCAGGTAGGGCAGGTACACACGTGCGCAGAGTGGCCGCGCAGGTCCCGCCTCGCCTCACCTGTACCTGGCGAAACAGGTGCTTATGACAACGTGATAAGGTATGTATCGCGTGATTGTTGTGGCTTAAGTAGGTCGAGACACCTGCACCTACTGTACATAGCAGTAGGTGAATCGCTGCTATTGTTTTTTGTTTAATGTAGCGTGATTGTTGTAGGTAATGATTTTTATCAAATAAAATGTATTGTGTTTTTAGATTTAAAATTCAAAAGCAAATATAATAGTCTCGAGATTTTCATGCATTTTGTAGGTTAGAAGATAGTTCGATACTAAATAATACAAAACCTGAATGTCGATTCTCGACGACCTTCAAAACATGCCGCGTTAAGATTTGGACAATATGGCGGCTAATTTAAAGTTTTATAGTTCATCATACTTTTCTTTATAATGTAAATTCCTAAACAAATACCTCAATAAAAATTACGTTGCCTTACAAATTTAAAAAAGGAAAATTAAATCTACCCTTATTTTCTTTTTCAAAACCAACCTGTTTAATCACCTACTGCAATTCCCTACCACCAACAACAAAGGCAGTTCTACCTCTATGAACCACCTCCCATAAATCGTGAAGAAGGTACCTTGGGCACATATTTTTTGCGCACTTAACCCTGCAGCGGCGCCTGACACGGAAGAGGAGGGCCCGTCTTAGCCACGCGCGCTGAAGGGTTGACCTCTTCGCGGTGACCCTGTGGGAGGGCTTGTCCTCTCTATGCGTTTATTAGATGACGCCGAGGGAAATGTCCAGAATATTTATTAAGTATTTATGGATTTTTATTGTTTTTTTTTATTCTTCTAAATGAGTTCCTAGACAAACAATTACCTACCTTCTTTCTTTAAGCGGTGAGTTCAGAGGCTGAGTGTTAAATGGAAATTATGACCACAGCAGTCATTGATTAGATTATAACTTAATTTCTTCGATCAATGATAAAAGATTTATTAGTATTGTCAGATGACTCAATCTATAGGCAATAGCTTTTAAGACTGTACGTTTTTGAGCGATCCTTGAGGTCCTACGAAATAAACATATTTTTCTTTCTTTCTTTCTAAATTTACCTACTATCCATATTGAAAATCTCTGAAAATTCTGTTATTTAAATAACTTAATATCGAAGTAATCTGCGATTCAAATGATTGTTGGATTAATGTGAACTTTTGGAGATCATAAATTATTCAGAACCTTCTCGATTCGATGTGGAACTTCTAACTGTTTTTGCATTGTTATTAATAAAAGCACCTCCGTTATTCAATCTTACATTTTATTATTGCATAAGTATCTTTTTTATACTGTAGGTACTACGTCATACATAGCGTAGCGTGTGGCCATTTTATTTGTACAGCTGCATCATGTTTAATTGGGTAAAACAGCGTATTGAAAGTGCGAGTCGGGACGCGACCTAAGGGCGTATGTTAGTCGCGGTTCGAGGGCCGGTTTGCGCACGTTGGCGGTACTTCTACTTAGCATAATATTACCCTTTTTGTTTTACTTTCGAATACGAATTGTAACAAAAACACTTATTTGGCTACTTCAAATCTTTTGAAATAAACTGAAGAAGCAAAATTTTCGCTTGAAATACATGCTCATACGAATGCTATTTCAGGTTTAAACGAGAATTTTGTCAAAAGTCAAAAGTCAATATATATTTATTCAATAAAGTCATAATAACGACCACTTGACACGTCACGTTCTTAAAACTAGGGGATTCTATTGCCTGTTCCAACGCGATTCCCTACACCATGTATTTTGCGCTGCGTCTTGTTTTGCAGTCAGCAGACAATAATCCGACTACACATTTATGTCATTTTAAAAAACCTTTTTACATAAAAGGTAAGTATTGTTTTGCTCAATGTAGGTATTATGTTTTATTAGATGTAAATATGTCGAGTAATTAAACACATCGACATCAGTTTATGTTCCAGTTATCGTTTAATTAAGCTACTAGAGATATTTTACGAGTATACCCTTAAAAGCAGTAGGTTTAGTCATAAGATTTACTTTTATCTGGTTAATTATAAGCTTCTTTAAACGCATTCTTAAATTGCACTTATCCATTACTTGTTCTTTATTTGGGCATAATTTACATCCCATGTACGGATATCGGACAGTAGTCCCCGTTTAATTGATTTAGTCACGAGAAAATAGTACAAAGGAACTCAAAGTTTTCGAACCTATTTCCGTAACGCAGTTAAAAAGATGACAGGCGATGTAACGCGGCGCACCTCGAGAACGCAGCTTATTCTAGTTACGCAGCACCGTTCCTGAAACACGTTGGATACGATTTCGCCTTTCAAATGCGAATGCTTTCCTTATTGTCCTCGGAAAGCTGGTGCTACTCTGAACATGATGTTATTTAAATTGTGTTAGACTCGAAGTAATATAAAAGCGTGACACGGACAGCGCGAATGAGAGAGAACTTTACTGAACTGTGTCATAATTTTGCAACATCTGATTATATCAGTGTTTATAGGTAGATTATTAAGATACCTGGTTTATATAACAAGCAAGCAAAAATATTGCTCATTTAAAACAAAACCTATTAAGTCAATAAATTTCAATGATATAAGTATTGTAAGAACTGTAATAAAAGTAACGTGTAACGTGTAAATTTATTACCTACAAATAACCAAAGATTGTTCCGTTTCACTCAGTGGAGATTGTGAAAATCAAATAAAGTGTATCAGACGCTGAGAGCTGTATCTCCACAGATACAGTAGCGCCCCACATGTGACGAACCCGACACGTCTGCACCTGCCTCCATTAAAATTTCAATTACATCGGCTGACGTCACCCGCTAGGTTAGTCGGCAAACATTACTTACTGCTATTTATTTACTGTGCGAGCGGTACTAACTGCTTAGTAATCTGCGTCGAAGTGTTTACCGAGAGAGGTACGATTGTTGTTTTTAATTACATCGCTTCTGTTTGTAGTGTTTTGTTTTGAAAACAAATAGTGAAATCTATCGTCAATCCATTCTGAATCTAAACTGGCGACGTAAAGAGTCAGCTCCCACAACTGTGTTACATTTTATACAATCGCTTTTGAGTAGAAACGATAAATAACACTTTAAAAAAATCTCATGATCAAAAGTATAAAAAGAAGAATAGCGTAGCGATATTAAAAAGAGAATAGAAACGAACGAAGTGTCTGTCATCTGACTACAGCCTTTGGTACCTATAGAAACAAAATTATGTTAATAGGTATACGAGTAAAAGTAAAGGTTTTCCATCATAATTGTTTCTTATTTTTAATCTTTCGTTCAATTTCAGGGCAACGTTATCAGAAATTTGTACATACCGTAAAATCTAACAAGAAAGTAAACACACTTCTCAGCATCGCAAGGTAAAACCAGCGGGTATCAAAATATAATTACGCACAAGCGTATTGTATTGATGTTTGTCAAAATTTCAATCAAGCTCGTTCCCTCGTAACAAGGCTGCTCATTGTGAGGCTGTGAGGGAAAAATGGCCGCTGGCGGGACCTGGATTGAAGTGCAAATTGAGTAATTTCACCGGCAGCGCACCTCTGCCACCCCCGCGCACCAGTAAGACAACTTTGAAGAAAGATTTTGTTGTATTTTACATCAAGCAAGACCGATTTTTTTTGCATTGTAGTTCTGGGTCAATGGTCTTTGTGGGTTTAATAATCTTTCAGTGAGAGATTCATAGCTGTACACGGTTTTATGTAAGTTGAAGGTATATGAACATGCAAGCTAGACTGACAGTCTAGCTTAAAAAATTTACAAAAAGTAAACAAGTTTTTTGGAACTACTCTACTAAATTTAAGCGTAGAGTAGAATTTGACAATAAATCTAAATCTTAAAATTGTGTCTGAATTAAAAATTATACATCAATATTAAACTATGGAAAAATACAAACATATTGAAATCACAAATATTTAGTACCAAGTTACAGACCACATACGTTTACATCAATTTGGATTATCTACGTCTTCTACTGTATTCGCTACACTGTGCCACAACAAAGTCGTTGAAGACTTGTTCAAGACGAACAAACATAAATTTGATTAGGGCAGGTTCCGACACAATCAGCCTCAGCCGTGTTTGCTCGGTGGGCGACGGTCTACTATGCTATACAATATGTTGGAACATCACCCATCCTAAGGACTAAGGACTAACACATTATTTTGGAAGGCCATATACCTATTTCCGACTTTTTCCGTAGTGAAAACGAAGCGCAAAAAATAATAGCTATCGGCTATAATCTGCTTTGATGTCGTTAAGTCATGACGGAGGATTTTTTTCTTTTTATGAAATTGACATGAATCTTACATAAAAGCTGTTACAAATTTATTCATCTAATATTCGAACCAACTAGATCTTTCATTCGAATAGAAAACAAATTGAGAAAACCTTTCCAATCTGATTCGATACCGTCTTCAAATAACGTCGGAGCGCCCTCGCATCTGCATCGACATCAGGTATCGGATTTTATTACAGCTCCTCAAATATTTGCCACCTTCCCTCGATCAATCCGCTTTTATGCTTTCATTACCTTTATCAAAATGAAAATCATATTTTTATGTTATAAGGTGTTTGGGGATGACGAGACTTTGTGTAGATAAAGTATTTTATGAATGCTTTATCGTTTCACTGGCGCACTTTTGAATGTTACTTTTTATCAATTTCTTCTTTTAGATTGGAACTATAAATTTATCTGATGGTTAACTCGTACTAGCACATTAGTCAGTAGGTATTACACGTAATTTAACCAACAATTAAATTTAAAAATAAATGTTTAAACAAGAAAAATGCAGAAGATTTAGAACGGCACAGCAATTTTTTCTTAAAATAATAAACTAAAGGGCACATCAGTCTGGACTGATGAACCTCATCGAGATGTCTCTAATTGTTTGAATCAATGCAGTTCCTGGGAACTGCATTGATTCAAACAGATACAGATTCTACGACTTTATAACTCCTTTTCATCAAAGGTGTTTCAATTTACAGTTGTAAACTTTCCTCAAATCACCATCAACATCATCCACAGCCTGACTCTTTACTGCTGGACATCATAAGCCTCCGTATGCTTGTGCCATCCACTACGGTCCTGCGCCATTGCCACTCTGCGAATTGGACTAAACTGTCGACCTACTTCGCCACCTATCCTCAGATAGTTCCATTAAAATTGAAGTAAATTTAAGTACATTACACCACGTTTGGCTATCTGTTTATATGTAGCGATTGCGTAAAATAACAACACCGATTTAAACAGAACTTGCAAGCAAGGCTTTTAACTTTTATAGCTGCAAAAATAAAAATAGGCCGTAATTTCAAGTGTCATTTTTATCACTTCACAGCCCACGCCCTTGCTCGGGCTCCGCTGTCATTCTCGAGGTGTAAACAAACAGTCGTTTTTAATTTGCGAGCCCTTCAGATATTTGTCTGCGGATTTCCTCTCGTAAAAGTAATCGCACAGTTATTGTTGGGTGTGTAAACACTTGGTTTTATGTTATTGTGGTTTGTAAATTTGTTTTTAATTCAGCAGACTATACCTAAGGATATTTGTAACATGGCGCTGAGTCAGACAACTTTGTTACATAAGATAAATGGAAATTACCACTAATAATGTTTGTAAAATAAATATTTTATGTGATTTTTTCGAATCTAATGTGTCAATTTATATGTGTTTATGTTACAAATTTAATTTATTTTTGTTAACTGGTGGGGAATTCCCATTGTTTTATTTAGATAGTTGTTGTAACATGGTATTATTTTATAGAGCTCCATCACAGAATTGTACTAAAGTGTACCATTTTAAACCATTTATCTTCAAATGCAGTGTAAATAAAAGAAAACGGACCAAAATGTAAAATAGATAGATTAATAAGTAACTAAGCAAAGTAGGTACTTTGCTTACTTATTTATTCTCAATACACAAGATCAAATACAAAGCGATTATATAAAATGTTGCTTAGCTAGAGAGGAAGGTACAAATAAACAAACATTAGAACAATAGACGAGTGAATCGAAAAAAGATTAAAGTAGAATGTGGAAAACGTTGTATTTGAAAATGAAACAGATTAAAAACAAATCAACGTTTCGGATAGAATGGCGCAAAGTTAAAACGTTAATGTGACGCCGGGCCTCCTGTAACTCCTATCCACGGCGTCCCCTGGGTCACATAGTGCAGGAGCCTGTGGTGTGCATGTGCTCATTATGACAAACATGAAAATTGTATGGTCGCAGATTGTTGATTGGCGTCTTGCTTGACTGGCTATCAAGTATTAAAATAATGAAGGTTTTATGCTATTTCATAATTTCCAACTTTTATGTTAGACACTGATATTATAATGAACATGAATTTATCTGCGATTTTAAATCTCACTAAAAATGCAATTGACAGCTAACTTAACCAATCTAGCAAGTCAAATGTATTTTTAGTGAAAATAATTTACTTGTACTAATTAATTGATTGAATTGTAATGATGCTGACAAATAAAGTATTTCTTTAAAAAAAATGAAATATATCCCAAAGAGCATTAGGCATTTCTTTCAGATCTTTAAGATAATTTCATCGTCCGTGGTCTCTCGGTCTACTGCACGGTCCCACACGGGTCGAATTAAAAAGTTTCCTCCGGAAGGCGCCGGATTAAAAACCGCGCGGTGAGTGTGACCGCCAGATTGCTCGGCGTCCGACGCTGCTCAAATATTTGTGTATCTGGAATTCAAGCTGGGAAATCAATTGCAATGCTATTTTGTTATATTGATGGGATAAGACAAGGTTATTCATTTGAATGTTATATTAATGTTTTTATTTCGGCGTCGTTTTGATTATCTTTTTAAATATTCGAAAAATCTGGTAAGGAAACATCGATAATATCTTTACATAATAATATAAGGGACTTCCCCCTAATAACATCCTTGATTCAAATCAGAAAGGGGTGTATGTTCTGACAGCGTGAAGGATGGCTCGATTGTTCGCATTCAGGTTATTGTCTGCGATTGATACATCGTTTGTAATGCGCCTAATGATGCCTCCATGCGAATACTGATGAGCTACGTATGAAGGAGATATGTAAGTATGAGAAGTAGTATATCTAAGCCAAGAGTATTTTCAGCTAAACATTGATCCAGGCGCAAAAGCGGGAAAATTTCATCTAAATTTTAATATTAATTCTCTTTAGCGAGAAACCTAATTTTTTTACAGTCAAAAATTATTAACCAGATGATCCTTAAAACAGACGCGTTAAAATTTTCAAACATAAAAATGATCTAGCTAGTCGGTGCTCTAACCGAAAATATGATCCTACTGATAGTTTCGGGCTACGACACAAGAACTTTGTGGCCGACTGACAAGGCAGTCCGACTTGAGGACGATCGCTGATTCGAAAGCCGTCGAATCATTATTTTTGTAGTAGGATTTTTAAATTTAGGTTTAGGTAAGTATATAAAAATTATGTCTCAGGATAATCCAATAGTGTGTAAATTTAATGCATTAGGAAATTAACAAGTTATGAATAAAAGTTGTATCACGAAAGGAAAAAAAATATAGAGTTTCCTACCTAAAATCCTTTTCCCCAAGGTTTATTAGAGCAGAACAAGGAAGCTCTCAATCAAACAAATAACAAGTATTGTATGTAAAGGTTAGGTTACACCTAAGTGTACGGCGAGCCATACATTATGAATGAGGCAAGTTTGATTGCTGCCTTCGTTAGCAGGGATGAGGTGTTACATGATTCTGGAAGTTACTTGTGTTATGGTGGGCATTATTCATATTTACGTATGTTTTATCCTTCAATCAAATGTTTTATTGATAAACTTGATCCCGACTGTATAGAATGCGCAGTATAAACATTCTTACAGCTTTGTTAATTAAGATCTTGCGCAGAGAGAATAGCAGATGGTTTGAACCTTAAAATCCCTAATTATTTCTTTGTTAAAGTTATAATTTCAACGATAATGTCGTAAACAATTGAATCAAACTAATTGTTGACTATTTAACTTACAAGTTACAACTTCAAAGGTCTATTTTGTAACATCAAAGTTAACAATTAACAAACATTTACTCAATCAATCAGAGTTCAGGTGGTCACTGTCCTAATTAAAGTGAGGTCCGAATTGTGCGTTAGCGGAGGAATCAAAGTCCGACCCCGTTCAAACAGCACCTCGGCCTCGCTGCAATTAGTCAAATTGCGACCTCTCAACGACTCAAGAAAGTTAGTTGAGCTGGAGGCACAACTAGAGCACTCCCCTTCGAATTTTCTTGCAGGACATTTTCTGGACTAATCCTTGCAGATTTGCAGAACATGTGATGGGTATTCTTTGGGAAAAACCAATCTTCCTCGGTAGACGTTGTTCTATTTTTGAAATAAATAAAGTTCCACAATCCAGACCCAGCTAGCAGTCGTGTGCTAACTTTGAACTTAAAAAAACATTCTGAACTATGAAAATATTGCATTAATTAGTCTTTATTATGGCTATTTACTATATAAAGAGTCACATAAGTTATGCTTTTTTTTGGTTGTTTTTTTTTTAGTTATACTTTTGATTAAATAAACCAGTACTGAATGAATATAATTTAAATATATTCTGTTTCTGTAAAAAATAATTGACTTTGATAAAAAAAATATTATCTCGGTGTGTTAAGATCCCGAGTCGCGGCTAAGTTGTCGGCACAATTAGCGAGTGGGCAGTCGAAGTCGACTCGTGTAGAGTTCTAGAGAAGTTGTCGACTCCGCTCTATTTGCATGTCTTGTTCATTACTTATTCAGTTTCAATATAGTCTGTAGTTTCGCAGAATAGGACAGTCTAATGTAAGAGCCTTAGTAGAGCATAAGGTTAATGACTCTTGTGATACATCTTGAAAGTCTAATAAAACAAATAAACATAAAATGAGCTTTACTTATCAACTGATGAAAATAAATCTATCTTAAGTATGATGGCGCCTTTGGCGGTAAAAAGTGAAAGACACTTTTAATTCACTTTGAACTAAAAACAGACCATAATTCCTCCCAAACTCTGTAAACAACGTTCTACAGTATAAAATTAGGATGTCCTAAATTCCGTAGTAAAGTGAACAAGTAAATAAGTAAATGCAAGTAAATACAATACAAGTAAATGGGAGCGGTAACAAAGGCAGCGCAGTTTTAATTTTCGCATCGGGTTAGTGCGGCTCGGGCGGACCGCGCACCGGCGACCACGCACTCTACGAACCTCGGAATTCATGGACTTTATTTAAAATAAGACTTGTTTGTTTGAGTTACAACCAAACACAACGAAATAAAAATAAAATAATTAAATAAACAATTAATGAAATAATTGTTAGAGCATCACTATTTTCCTGATGCCATTTTCTTGCCTGTTTTACATTGCATGGTACTTAATTTTATTTTGACCTTGCAGGATTATATTTTATTAAGTTTAAATTCTGTTTGATAATAATAAGTAATTCCTAGAATGTACCTACCGAAAAACAATATGCATAATAGTAGTAGTTTAAAGTTATTTTTAATCATTTGAAGTGTTTGATTATTCAGAAGAATAATTTTGTCCCAAGTCCAACCTTCCCGCGCGGTACAACAGCGTCCTGTTTGTAATTTATTTGTTGCACGCAAACGCGCCTCGCCCGCAGCTGAAACGCAGCGGCACCGCGACAGTGCCCCACTTCCCACAACACAAGGTTTATTACTCACACATTATTTTTTCATTTATATTTGTGATCTTTTGGCTGAGAACTTGCAACCAATTGAATTTTGGGGTTTCTCAGCCTCACATATTGCACATTGTCACTCGAGTCAGGTTAGAGTTGAGTTTTAAGTTATAACTCGAAAGCTGATATATTTATTTTAAATTATTACATTTATTTACATAACATTACAAATCACACAGGAATTTTAAATGTTAATATCTCACAGTAAAATTAATATCATATTTTTATTATGGCGTCGGCAAAGAGACGGCCTACGCTCAACCTACGCTCATGTCTTGGCCAACAAGGGTTTTCGTTTCTTGAAACCAGCAGATAGTCACCCCTTAGCAAATGAATTGCGAAAGAAATGCGGGTAGATAGCAATCCTTTATTCGAGTTCGATTTGGGAAATTGACAGGAACACGCGATTTTATACACCGCCCGATGCTTCTTGGCGCAGACACTGAACCAATTAATATTAAAACCCTCTGGGTGAGTGTTGTGCATTGGAACTGAGTATTGGTGTGTTTTGAAGACCTGAATTATATTTTGTACTGAAATTCGTCTGAATTTAAATGAGATCAATTATAATATAAGGCGGATATTTGTACTTAAGTTTTCTAACCTACATATTTGGAATGATTTAAAATTCTCATTGCAATTTCATTAACCTCCTTAGAAGAATTCAATAAAAAAAAATATTTGATAACTCAGCACGAATGTAACGGACAAAGGTATCTCGTTGTACTAGACATTTTATTGTTACTCCAGCGTGGTTCATACAGCATTCTTAGATAACAGAAGATGTCTAGTTTGGAATTAGAATGTCGTTGAATGGTGCATACACCATTCTTATTTAATTGAACCCCAAGCTGCAGTCCGCTGCATAGCGGTGCAGAGGCGTACCTCCCGTCCGGCGCTGGCGTTGAAGCCGCTCGATTTATGGCCCCACACTAATTTATAGCCCCACGACTCTGAGCGATTAATGGAAACACTTATTCCGCACTTTAATGTTGTTTCATTGCGAACTTATTCATTTGCAGTGTCTTGTATCTCTGGACTTGTTATTTTTATCTTATTTTTCTAAATACATTTGGTGTCTTCTGAGTTGAATTTGTGAACATTTATTTCAATTTGTTCCTAAATTCACTAATAAGCGTACAGTGTAGAATGAAGATATAACCGTGCTCAAACCTTATTTTAGTACTTAGTGGTGCTTTATCATTATGTGAAGTTCAAGAAATATTATTACTCTAATGACGGAGTTTTCAGGGGATGCTTCAAGCCTACACTACGTCATAGCTTAATAGTACTATTGTTAGATAGAATTATTAAAAAGCTCTTTCAAACTTATACCCAATACATTTAAAAGAGACAAGTTTCTTTCACAAAAACCAGTTTTATTTATTTACCTGAAACTCAAAATTCTTGTAACATTAATATTTTGTTTGAATACTTTGAATAATTCAAGTGAAGCCGGGGCCGGGTCCAGCGGCAGTATTCATGGCGCGCCCAACCGTGCGTTATTACAGCTCATGCCCACTTCATACCTGATGCGTTTTACCATTCTTCATGCGACACTGAACTTTATGTTAAAACGTTGTATGAATAATTGAGCGATAATGGATCTTGTGTATTAAGTAACTGTATAATCATAAAAACTTGAGAGTGTCAACTTTACTACATGATTAACTGTTTAAACTTTACTCCTCTTAAGGCGACTCTTCTTATGTCCATAGTTTTCGATAACCGCTTATCAGGTGGGCCGTATAAAGTGAAATGGCTAATTATAAGAGAATTGCGGAGCAGTGGTTTGGATCAGTTGAGCTACCTATAGACCGTTTGCAACGGTCCTTAGATGGTTCAACGGATTCTATTTGTATTTTGTACAGTTATGTAAATATGTATTAGTTTAGTTTCTGTAATTAAATTTCTTACTATTACCACAGATTACTGAGAGAATTGTATTTTTAAGAGTAGGTAAACAAGAGTTTCAAAAACCAAAACAGTTTTGGTGACAAAATAAAGTTCCCACAAAATCAGTTGGTGAGTTACGTGGTAGTTACGGCTGTATTCTGACGTTTACATATTTCGTGAAAATCTACGTAATTTCACCATCCAAGAAAAACTTGTCCCACTTCTGATAGGTATAAAGTTCTGAGATTTTTTGCGGAGTCTCTCGAACCTGTATTTGACAAGGATTATGCAAATTAATTGGGGAAAATATAAAATAAACGGGACTCGCTCGATTTGCGAGGGATGCTTTGTTTTACGATCTGTAGGTACTGCGGCCGCGAGCTACTACTTCCTTATTTTGGAGTATTTTTATTAAGTACTTGGACCATCTTTGATGACTTTCCGAAGAACTTCCGAACGCCCACTTTGGAAATAAATCCTGTGGTTTCCTTCAATTATTTTCACTAGGTTTAGGGTTCTGTACATAGTAGGAAGAAGGAAAAAACAGTGGTCGGACAGAACAATTTTTAACTTAATAAAGTTTTAATTGTCATTCCTTTAATTGTGTATTATGAAATGGGTCGCCACAAGTTTTTTCTCCAAATTAATTTAATTAAGAAAATAACATGTGTCTATTTGCAGTCTCCATCACAAGCCTTAAGGTCATCGCAATAAACAAACAGAGATGAAACTATCAAGTAGAAACACGATGTAGAAATAAACTAAGATCCCATTTGCATGGCCTACAGACGAGGCTGCTAAAATACTTATGACCACTTAGCTGAGTTAGTTTTTTGCCAAGTATCTTCCATCACATTGTCTGCAGTCATATTTCTATGATTTGCTGGTATTCATAAGCCCATGAACCCACAACGGCCATATTTCATGGAGTTCTGAGCTGTTACTTTTTATTGGCCATACCTACCATGTCGGGTCACTTCTGCTTTGTTATCTAAAAAAATATGCTAAAATTGCAGAGATTAGGTACGGTCAGCAAAAGAATGGCATAGCTTTCTTATGCTTTTCCGTACAAAATATTGTCGTATCTTAATAAAATATTAAAAGGAATCCTTTCATTGGGTGATGTAGTAGGTGCTATAAGCAGGTTTTGTTTATTTTCTCTACTAACTTTTATAAAAAAATGTGTTTTTTAATAAAAGGTAGATAAAGGTCGTAATCTCATATCTAAGCGAAATATGCAGTAACTTTGCTGGTTCTATTAAGGATTAGGATTTTAAGTAGGTCTGTTATACAAGCTGTGTGTGCGCCTCGTACTAGCCTGGTATATCCGTACCTCGTGTAGATAAGGCCTATAATATTTGCATAGAGAACGCTATATCGCGGTCATATTTACTGCTTTATTGTCCACAACTACTTAATTTTATTGCCTTTCAGCGGTCTCAGACTGCTCTAAGATGGCTTTAGGAATACTTGGTCCGGTGTTTGCAAGGAACTCTATGAATGCTCATTGTATTTGGAACCAAATTGTTTCTTTCAAACTGCAATCGTCTGGCTGCACATTCTCTTACTTGATACAGTATTTTGTATTGAAGAACTCTCCCTCATGGATCGAGTTACCGTGCCGCCATACAACTCAAACTTTACGACAAAAATATCCACAGAATTCAATACCATAACTTTTCTATATAGAATAAATAATTTACTGCTCATATTTGAAGCCAAGTCAATCACTAAGCCCCATCTCAGAGTATTACTTCACCCATTACTCCTTAACGCCGATAAATCGCAATAAATTCCTTATTTATAATATAATAAAATTTACAACTCCCATAATACGCGGGAAAGTATGCGAAACACAATCCCTTATTAACAATTCCCTAACATCACGTCTTAACTTGATGCTTTTTTTGTCTTATCCGACCTAAAGGACGCAAGCTATTGTATCCTATAAAGCTTGTAAAATAAGAGCGGTATTAGGTTGAGGGATGAAGATTGCGAAAGTAAATAGTAATGCTCAATAACCATCGGCATAAATAGTATTAACAACAATTGATTTACATACAAATTGCTTTAGACAATATTGCTGACGGAATGGCGCGCGTGACGCGTACCACACATTTTGTGAAGCCACGACATCACAGAACCTTATCAAAATATGATAAAAAAAATACTTAACTGAAAAATATCCTTGAACTAGACATTCCACAACTTTATCTAGAACCAAGCTAAGGAATTTAATATTTGTAATTATCATTATGGTAACCAGATGACTGTTTATTTAAAAAAAAATTGTAAATACTTCCATACAATATTATGCATAAAAACACCCGGAACAAAGTAGCTAAACATTTATCCCTTTGTGCGGATAAACCCGCAACCTCCACTTTTCAGAGAAATAAATATTTAAAGAATTTTATAATTTCCAACTTAACTATACAATTACCTTTGTAGTTGAGCAGTGCGTAAGCTTTTATAAGTTTACCATAAGCTTTCGCGTAATTTCCCGCTATTGTCGTGGACTGCTTACAAGGAGCGCAGTTGATCTCCTCACTCGCGGGGTGAGCATGCATGTACTCGTGTGATACACGGTACAATCACTAACAAAAATTCATTGTATTTTTGTAACCGTCCTTAAATTTTCAGGTTTTTTTCATACGAAATAAGAATTCAAAGTGAAAATTTTCAGTGTATTTTAAAGATATTGATAAATAAATAATTATAATTTTGATAATGAAGTTGATAGATAAAATTGTAGGATTAGGTTTTGACCTCTGACTAACTAATTAGACATGTTCGAAGAATCTAATAATGCATTTAGATCTGAATGGTGAGTATAAAACTTCTTGACAGTATGCTTTTCATTTAATTATTCTTAACAGTTCAAAAACTAAAACATTATGTGGCGAACAGTACCGCTGTTTGAGAATGAGCACCTGATTGCGCGTCTGATTGGGACTCTGTTTATTTTTACAGCGCAGCGCTGTAAGCGCTGTAAGCGCTGTAGTGGTGCGAGTGGGAATTACTTTCACTGTAGCGATGTACCGAATATACTATTTACCTACTGAGTTGAAGTGTTTGTTTTTAGAAGGTAAATGTGAATTATTTTGAAGGAAATCAAACATGTTGTGTGTTTGAGGAAATTGTTTTTGTAAATTGTTGTAAATACTCGTAGGTATTTTGTAAATATGGACCTATTTTAGTTATTTTTATAATTTCTTCATATAAGTAAATTTCAAGATTGATTTCTCTATTGATTTTTGATTAGCTAACATAAGATACACTTTGATGTAACTAATTAAATACTGTAAATCAGTTGGATGAATGGATCTAATACAGATCCTCTCTCTCTTTTTTTCATTGACCTCGCTAAATTACCAAATATCTCAGTCCTTTCCAGTTCTAATTAACCCTGGACTTTCGCTAGAAAAACGTTTAATTCAATAAACGTCCAAACAAATTGAAAAGTTGCTTTATTGGGTAAAGTTAGCAGCAATTTCGAGGCGAATGAGGGAAATCGCTATCTTCCGTGAGTGGCGAGTGGGTAGTGGGTAGTGGGTAGCGGGTAGTGGGTTAGGGTTAGGCAAATAAGTAAATAGGCCAACAAATCACGCGTATCGGATTAGCTCCATACGTTATTTATGGACGCTGACTTGGCGATACGTGTCAGGGGACTGCGAAGCGGGTGTGCTGGATGTGGTATGTGTGTACTTTACAAAAGAAAACAATTGGATGTTGTATAGGTAGGTAACACGACTTTTTCTCGAAGATTTTAACAACTTTTTTTAGAATAGTTATTAATTGTGGACTTTGTCCCCATCATCTTTATTCAATAAGGTATTATTATGTGCCACTTTGACAAGTCACGTTCTTAAAACTTGAGGATTCTATTGCCTATATTGTATTATTTGTCTTTAACTGTACTAAGCCTCCCACCACTGAACCTGGTGCGAGTTGGGACTAGGTCGTTCCAACTCTCTACACCAGAGAAAAACTAACATACAGTTCTATTTTCAAATATACCGCATCCAAAGCACTGTAGTCTGGTCAGACCGCAAGTCACTAGTGTGCTCGGTATCGCTGCGTCTCGCGTCGCGGACGTATCCGATATAGCCTTAATTAGCTACTAGTACCTATCTTATACAGTAGTATACAATTTGTAGAACTGGCAGATGAAGAAAATTACTCGTTCGTTCGTATGTGCAAGTGGCCAACTCTGGTGGCAGAGTTTTTAGGCCGCCCTATAAGAAAATCGAGTGGCGTAATAAGGAGGAGGCCTATCTATACCCAGCAGTGGGTGTTATCGGGCTGTAATGATGATCATGATAAAAAAATCACTTAGATGTGACTTAAATTCCTAATAGAAAAGCTTTTAAATAAAATAAATAAATAATTTTTTTTAAAACAAATGTTAAATCATTTTTTTTACAATAAAAACGATTTATGATTTAAGGCACTTTTAAATTTAACCTGCGCCATGTCTAAGAACCAATACGTCTGCGATCATATCAATAGTCGGTATGAGAGTTGTTTGCGTCTATAAATCAGGCGCAGACAGCCCGCGCGCGGGTGGGACACTCTCAACCACGCCACTTGAGCACAGCTTGCAAGAACATACCAAGCTGTTTCTAAAGTTACATGGTACCTAGTAAAGGGAAAAGGAACTAAACTGATGCCATCCTTGTTATTTAGATTGTTATCGGGACGGCAAACATTGCTAGTGCTGTCAAATTAGTAGTTAAGTTTTGGCGAAATCTGACTTTTAGGAATGGGTGGAGATCATATTTTTTTTAACAGTTAACAGATTAAACTAAAAAATATTTAATCATGTTGTAATGTTGTTATATTTGTTAAAGGTATTGGTTTTCAGTTACCTATAAAAGAAAATACATATTTACTGTCGTGATTATTATAAGTAAGTACATTTTTTGTAAACAATAACATTTTTTTTTGCACACACTAACTCTTTCAGGTAACATTTTCATTTTCTTGAACAAAAAAACAAAAAACAGAACAAATTTTTTAAATCAAATAATTTGCATAACTTTTCACCCGACTACAACGATGCTAATTATGATTTTGAACTACCCTTGTACCGTGTTTAAATATTAAGGAATTTATTTAAGCAATTATCTTTGATGATTTCAGATTTAACGGTCATTTTAAGCCCTATCTTGTGAAATACGTAGATAATATCTTAATTAAAGTTATTGTAAGCACAAATGCGAATAAATTCCTCCATCCCACGGAGCTCCGAAACCAAGAAGCTAAATCCAATTTCGTATAATCAGCGCAAGTAATTTCTAAAGTAAGAGTTTTTTAGAAAGCAGTGGCCGCTATGACGGAGCTGATATCTATACTAAAATTACAAAGAGGTAATGTTGGTATGTTTGTTTGTTTGAGGTAATCTCTGAAACTACTCAGCTGATTTCAAAAATCCTTTACAGATATGTATGGACTGTCGGGATGGTTGTAGGCTATTTATCTCGGTACTTTGATTAATCGGTCCCGTACAAAGCCGGGGCGTATAGTATTTTATTTACTATACAATACCTACTAAATCTACTAATATACTCGCACACTGTCGCGCTCACTGACAATGATGCATGTTTGCTAGAGGGTTGCACAGACCAGCGGTAGACCATGGTCTTCTTCTGCAAACGACCATGGTAGCTAAACTGGGAATGGCATAATCAAGATAGTCATTATTTCCCTGAACCTATAAGTACAGTATGTCCTGCCAAAATTGTCTTGTTCTTTTCAGTTTTTATCTGTCACCTCAACAGGGAATGAGATGGTGGTTTGCACTGCGACCGTGACCGGAATGGTTTCCTGTTTTAGTCTCTTGTCTCGGTCTCTGTCGCCATGCGAATAGCCACTTTAGTACGTTTAAAATAGATTTCGGTAATCAAATGACGGTCACCGCTACAATAGAGACGAGGGATTAAGCCAAAGTCTCAGGTTAAGTTAGCTGAAAACTTGGGCGCTCGTGAGCTGAATTTAATTAATCCGGAATAGTTGGCTCGCTCGAGTGGGCACTACCTTGCGTCGGACCACTCACTGTACCAGATATTTTAATGATTCGAAGCGGCGATTACAATGGGTTTTAAGGTCTCAGCACACATATGGGATCGGAAAGAGATCGTAACCGTAACGCCTTTCACCTCGCTGTCAAGCTGTCAGGAGGCGATCACGTTACGATTCCGATTAGTGTGCGTTGCAGTAGGGAGTTTAATACAAACCATTCTGAACGACTCGAGGCGATACGGTTACGATCCCTTTCCGTTCCCATTAGTGTGCTGAGACCTTTAATAGGATTAGCTTTCAAGAAGGTTGTCATTTTTTAGAAATAGTGTAAATTTGGCAGCCAAAAAATCGATTAGTAATTTAGTCTGTATTCACCTTCTGCTCTGTCTATAAGCTTTGTGATAATCTTCATGATTTTGTCCTAGGCTCATGAAGTATTATTTGTCCGCGATAGAATTAAAAGATTTAAAAGAACAAGTTAGTTTCAGCACAGATAAAATAATACTATGTACAGATACACCATCTAAAACATCAAAAATATTAGCACTAGATAGAGTTACTTATTTTTGATTGCAGGCAAGACCTAAACACTGCTAGGGGCGCCACAAAATCAAACACAAAAAAATAGCCCGAAGAAAAACCGGAGTGAAATTAATGTTCTAGATGGACCATCTGTACATAGTATTATTTTATCTGTGGTTTTAGTAGTCAAAAGTTAATACTACAACGTGATTTTGTGGCAAAAATTTCATTAGGTTCATCTTCTTAGCTAGAGCAAATTGAATAAACCCCAGCGTTTTTTTCCTATCGGGAAATAATAGAGTTGATCATTTTCCTAAAACGAATAAAGGTAAGTACAAACTGAAGCAGTAGTTAATGAAGTTACAACTTCGAACCTTGTTAACAAAACTATGAATGGCATCGGAAACTGTCCACCTCGTGAAATCAAAGTCCTCAAAAGAGCGTCACGGCGATTAGCCTATTGAACCGGCTAAGCCCGTCTTGAAACTGTAATTGATTAAGGAACGACTCGAACTTAGATTGGTCGTATCCGTCGGTCTGGAATCCTTTCACCATAATTACTATGAACACTGCTATGGTTGCTGCGATTTATTTTATAAGATGAGGTACTACATTATTTTTTTTATTTTTTTAATGTATGTAATGTTGCATGACACATAATTTAATTGTTTATATGTTATTATGATTACCTGACATACATAAATTATTGTACACCAAATTAAGTTGGTAACATAGAGGCTCTACTTATATTGACAAAGAACTGTAATGTTAACCTATGTTGAACAATAAATAAATTATGATTATGATTATGATTATATTTGCAGGTAGAATCAATATTGTAAAAATAGTAGCATAACAATTCACGTTATCTTTTTCTCTTTGATTTAGACAACCTATGAAAGCCAGCCCGAGACGCAGAGGTGGCGGGTTCGTTTCCCACAGAAGAGATATAATAATTTGAGAATAAATATTTGCATAATCTGCAAATATACTCGTATGGGTGTTTAAATGTATGTATGTACATATTTACAAAAAAAAAGCTGGTTGCCATAACATTAGCATTAAATTGCTAAGCTTGGGACTCGATGACGCTGGATGTCCAAGGATATAATTATTTATCTACAAAACAGGCACCTTTTGAACTATGCATGTTCATTCAATAAGCCTACTAGTGTCCATTAGCACTAGTTTGTAAGCGCGGGCGTCGGTGGGCGACGGACGCACCTCGCATTGCACGATTTATGGACCGTATGTCATCATCAAACTACAATCAACAACTAACTCGTTCTGCTTCAAATTGTTTGTCGCTCTGAGGCCTAGTAGTAGGAAAAATGATTTTAATTTTAATCACATAGAGGTGGTCACTGGTGCTGATTCTCTTGTAACTTTTTTTTTTAAATTTAAAATTAACGAAATAAGAGCCGGTTTTTTAGTTGGTTTTAGTCATATTTTTAGTTAATCAAAAGAATCGACGCCATTGAGAATCTGAACATCTATCTAAAATATGACAATTCGGCATCGGTCTTCTCTGTCGTATATCCCAAGGTTAGGAAAAACCTATATATTGTGTCAAAAATTACAATAATTATTAGGCATAAATAATAAGTGGTTATGATATTTTAAAGAAGTAGGTACCTATGATTCATAATATAGGATGTGTTATTTTATCTAAAATAGTTCCGCAATACTTTAAATCTGCACTGATTCACACAAGGAAAACTGTTAATTGTCCTCTAATAATGATAGTGCTTTAGGTCAAACAATTCCTTAAACAATGGAGCGCCGCTGACTAATACTCATTTTTAGTAATTAATTAAAAACAATAGATTTCTAGGTCTCTATACTCTGTGGTTAGGTGACGATGTTGCAAATCTAATTTAGGTGAATATTTTCATTGGCACATTTACATCATTGCATGTGTAAGCATATTACACAATTACAAGTAAGTTACTTACTTATCATAATATTGACTCACGACTGTATCCAAGCACAACAGAGGCCGTACTTGGGATCAAAGAAAACGCAGTTTCGTTTCGTTTAGTGTGCATACTAAATTCGTAACAGTTCACCAACATAAACAGAATCTAAAAATAGCACTAAGAAGTCTACACCCCAACTATCAAGTACCAGTGTGAGCCACCGATAAATATTGCCCAAGATCTCGTTCGGGGCGACCTACTAGTTACCCAAATTTCTCCGATCTCTCGCGAGCCTCATTCGATGGTTTTCGACCACGTCCTTGTTTGAAGAGATTATTCTCTTGACCATCGGAAAGCTATCCGTGAATTGACTACAAGATAAATCAGATATAATCAGAACCAACCACAGCTGTTTTATCCATCCAACATGCACAATTCGTTAATCCACCTAAGTGGTATACAAGGTGATTAAAAAGTGTGAGTGTGCAGTGTGGGCTCCACACATGCGCGCTGTTCTCACGGTGGGAGCATAGATCGTAATTAAATCAGATGAAACACTCATTAAACTTGTCTAGCTTCTTAATCGAGTGTTAGATGAGTGACTTCCTTTAGGATTAAAGTTAGACTAAAGTACATAGAAATCGTAAGTCAGTTATGAGTCTTCAATGTAGATTTCAACTTGAATCAGGCCTGTTAAATTATGAGCGTTATTGGCTGAAAGAAATCAAGCCTTTGATTAATCAAAATATTGGTGCCTTAAATTAGTGACACATTCAATCTAATTCTAAAAAAATATTGCTTTCATCTAAGATTCCTTCCTTTTTACGACACACGAACCACATTACAGCCTACACGGTGTAGACCTTACTGTGTCCTTATTGTGTATATTCTTTTGTCTTCCTGTTGTAATGTCCGTCTGTGCACTGTATTTTCCAAAATAAATACGATTCTATTCTATTATTTTCTATTGTCGTCATCATGCAGTATGCGTAATAATTTTGTTAATGATAGCTCACACAGAAGAACATGTTACGTTATGTCAAGGTTTAGTGATGAACTGCACCATCTATGATCCAATCTATGTCCATCGAGGTCGCATATGTGAATCACATCACCGATCATTGCGCCGTGTGCCTAATGCGTAGGTATTAGACCATCGAACATCTGGCCATGTGTACTTATCTATAGAATGTAGGTTAATTTAATGGCTTTGAGTGTTACAATTTCAACATCAGTAGAAGCTGCTAAATGCCGAACGATAAAGGTGTAGCTTTATGTTGACTATATAATAAGTATATAATACAAGGCAATGTAAAAGTGTGTTGAGAAAATTGTAAGCATGTTCTATAGCCATGCCATAATTGAATTTCATACAAATCATCTGACTACAATAAGACTCACTCACATAGAAGAATATCAATAAAGGAGTTGGCAAAATAAAAAACAAACTCGAGGCAGGGCCGTGAATAAATTGGTGGCAATAAAGCATGATGGATAGAGCAACACCCACTTGAGACGCACTCGGAGCAATTGAAGGCAACGACCGGCGCGCGCGCACCTTGCGGTGACAACATGGCCGCCGCCCGATACGTAGGGTCCTGTGTGGGTTGAATAAGAAAATACGGCAAATATAAGGCTTTACTGATTAATTTCCTTGGTTATATTAATCAAAAGTTTAATTTTATTATCACCTGTTACGTATGGAAGGTTAACTTCTGCAAAATGTACCAATTACCTATGTATTAGGACATGTCTCTGACTACCCTATTAGACATCTCTAAAAGGATCTAGAGAATTACATAAAAAAATTAAAATGAAAATACATTTTAAGAACAGATAATTCGCGTAACGATGCGACTGACAACGATGTCATGACCAAACTTTCTAACTTGTCAATAGTAAGTTTTCACACACCTAGCTAAATCCTACACGTGTCCAATAGATGAAACCATCTCAAGATGACGAGGCATCGCTCCTCGGCCGTGAGTCACGCACTTCGCTGGATGGCTTGTATGAAGCATTAGCGACATTACACACAATATCTGGCACGCCACGCTACTCGTTTAATTGAAATTATGAAACGCAGGAGCGGTACATAGGATAATGGAGTCGAATTTTTAGTAAAATTTTATGAACTTGAGCAAAATCATTGTAATGTATCAAAAAATGATGTATTTTTTTCAGACCTTTGAACGTTTTCTCCAAACCGAAAAGAAAATCCATTTTGTTTTTGTTTTAATTTATAGTTTAGTCGGCTTTTCTGGCGTGTAATTATAAGGACGAAATGTGCCCTATGTTAGTTTCCTTTACACGTGAAAGAGAAATAGGACAGTAGGATACAATGATTATGGAAAATGGAAACGAACACCATTACAAATACTTACAGCAAAATGAATGTCAGCCTAGCATTTCCGCATGTAATGAAATATATTACATACTAGGTTCTCAACAATGTCCCTGGCACTACAGTGTCCTGTTAAGTGTAGGCAAAGATTGCATCCTGACGCTGTATAAATCATCTAGTATAGAGTAAAGGCTTGAGGTTATGGGCCCTTAAAATCGAACATATTTCAAGTGGCGCGTCTCCACATATTGACTTGTGTTAGGTGGTGCACAATTAACAGTTCGGCGGGGTCAAGAGGAGCGCGCGCCGGTCAATTCCAGCAATTGCCGACGTGGGAACCGACAACACTGACTCACCTCACATTCCGGACCGTCGCCGAATTCAGCCTGAAATAACATTGTCACGGGAATTCACGATTTTCTTGAAGATAGAATTAAGATCCAACGATTTAGACATAGATGGTTTGTATCTACTCACAAGATACCTTCGTATGATTAAATAGCTAACTTTCAAAGCGGTCTGGGCAATTCTTCTATTGCTTAATATCTGAAAAGCGGGGTTCAACAAATTTACGTGCACACTCTCCAGAAGCGTTAAGGTGTCATCTATCCCTAAACTTTAATGACGACCGCTTTAAGCTAATACTTACAGAAATGAAGAAGATTTCTATTGTAGATACACGTAATTAAGTAGTTGGGAAAACAATCTTTGAACATGACAGTCACGCGGTAGAATTGATTGGGATATTCATGATAGGTACTTGTGTACTTTATACAAGTATCAAATTCAAATAAAACAAGAAGATTAACCTTATTAAGATGTATCAGTTTCTTAATTCCCCAAAGACCAAAATCTCAACTTCACCCCCAATCCTCACAAATGATATCCTTCAACAATCCCTAACAATTACTTTAAAAAATCAAGACTCCCCTGCAATCTGCAAAAAAACGTCAAACAAATTGCCCGCCAGATCTAATGGTACAGGTATTTGCAACAAATTGGCTTAATAAAATACTCCTTCTAATTAACGAACGTCTTCACTGTGGGGTGATTCAGTAGAAACTCGAAAAGCCGGAACACAGATACTATGAAAAATGTACTTACATTTTTTTGTGTTCCTTTACCAAATTATCAGACATGCCTTACGTTATTAATTGACTGGCTTCTCACTGAATCTTGAATATTTAGATTGTTACGGGATCGCTTTAAAAGAAAGCTAGGCCCACTCCTCCTGGTATAAGGCCCAACCTTATAAGACTGTACATGTTAGACGTAAAATCTTGAAGTTAACCATGACTATATGGCTGTTTACCTGAAGAACTCTAAAATGCTACCATGACTTATCCTGGCAACAAACTTTTAGCCGGACACTTTCCCAACTCTACAACCGTCCCCCCACGAGCAAATTCTTTGAGTCCCAGCGAAAAATAACAAGAAGCACCTTGCAAGCGAGCGATCTCCCTTAATTGCGCCGGTTTAATATGGACGGAAAAATTACCGTGTTTAATTGGAAGCTTGAGTTTCTTTGATATCCAAGGTTTTTACGGTCAACTGGGTTGGATTTGGACAGAGAATAATGACTGAAGAGATTATTACATGAGGATTATAATAGTAAGTAACTTACTGTAGTATTTGTAAACAAGACAAGTGTTATGTTAGTTTTACTTCTGAAATTTCAAAGGAAAGTATGAATAAGAATAGGCGGAAAATTGAAAATTGACGATTATTCTCAGTTTATGCATTTAATCTACTTTTATCTTTCAAAGTTTAAAATTTCCTTAAGCTATCTCCGTTCAATGTATCAACACGTAGGTACTTTATTCAGTTTTATTTGGAGTAAAAATGCGTCTGGTTCCACCTCTACATGCCTTCTTAAAAGACTTCAAAATATAGGAGTTTCTCAGTTTAACTTAGGCCTATTTATTCGTAAGTCAGTCCACCTGAATTATCATTTCAAGTTAATAACACAAGTTTGTATCAGATGTGAGAAGCCCTCAGACCGTATCAGGTCGGTATCACGCACTTACACTTGATTTATGCGACGACTTAATCCTACTATTTACTAGTTTTACGAAGGTAAAGAGGACCTTTTTCGCCGGCCCTTGTGTTTGGATTAAGTTAGAAGCAGATTTCAAAAAACTACAAGAAAAAACAATGTACAAAATATGCTATCGTTAACGGCGAATAGTTTACTATCATTAACATAATTGAGGTAAAAACTTAATTAATTAAATAAATAAATAAATATCCTTGGACATTCCACACAGCGTCATCTAGTCCCAAGCTAAGCAACTTAATGCTTGTGTTATGGTAACCAGATGTCTGATATAATACTTAGATTCATTTAATTGATAGTAGTTTTACTGCGGGTGAACCTTACATTAATACAATTTAAGGATAATTATGTTTATGAATATGGCCATTTATCATTATCATTATCATTTATCATTTATTTATAGAATGTCTGTTTGTTGTTTCTGATATACAAATAATCTGTCATAACTATTTTCAGTATTTTCAGTATTATGCAATTAAATTACTTATCACTATCTTTATCTGTACGAGTAGTACACTAAACATCTTCTATTTTTTGTTACAAGCCATTCCTAGTGCCCGCTCCATCCTATAACTTATAACTAAATGAACTAAGAACAGTTATCAGTCAGTCGGCGTGATGTATGCGGGAGGGACAAGCTGGATAATTATCAGTTTCACTTCTACCTCACAACTCACGGTGTTAGTCTGCAGAGCTCATCAACAAGAGGCCGGAGTGGCTATCTTGGCTGTTTCAACAGGATGCTGGAGTCTTGGCTGTTAAAGTAATAATGAACATTAGTTATCAACATTTAGATAAATGGTATAAAAAATTGGTGGTCTGGTACAGTCGGTTTATGGACGATAATTTTACATGGTACGAAAACATTGTGGCTTAGGCCGATTATGCTTCTCTGTCGCTTGTTCCACGCTCTCGCTTGCACGCTCAATACAGGCGGAACATTGTTTGTATTGGAGTGAAAATCGCTGCACTTTGAATGTGCTTTTCTGTTTATAACTCCAAATACCTCTCAATCTCTGTCAGATTCTCACCAAATTTTTTTATAAGACAACAAAGAAATACACATAAATAAAGAATAGAATAGAATGATTTGATAATACATTGGGAAACCTGGATCAAGATCATTCATGAATGATCTTAATCCAGGTTTCCCAATGTAGTCTTCAGTCCTTTTTCTGTATTCCTACCTATTTGTGTGTGTGTCTAAATACATTATTTTCTTTCTTTCTTTCTTAATAATTTTCGGAAAAGCCTACTTTTTAGAAAAAACATTAGCGACTTGTAGCGAAAATGTGTTATTGCAGTATTAACTCTGTATTTATTAAACTTTACCGAGTATTTTATGTTTTTGTCTGGACTTGAGGTTTGATATATCGGTCATTTAGCACTGGCCAAGCGCAATAAAACAAACATTTGTACCTACAAATAAATCCGTTTATTTGGCAACAATACAAATTCAAAATATTCACAGTATTAAATACAAAGTGGGCCCTCAACCTCTTAAATGAGAGCATCGCAGTGCAATTATTCATATCACCCTTAACTCGGATAAACGTAAATAGCTGGTTTACTTCGAAGCTTTACCTATTTACTTTCTCAAACAAACAAGAAGACCCTCAGATAAGTCCACATCACATGATTAAAATTTTCGTTGTCTGATTTATTTTTACATTTTATGGATAAGGTACACACAATGTGCCAATTAAAATCAGTATTTGCAAGTCAACTAACTAAAATATTCGATTTTTTTTGTTTATTACCGATAGGTTGTTTAATTATTTTTGAACCAGTTTTTTTCTTCTGCATGAGAAAAGTCTCTCTCCCCTCCATCGTTGTTCTTGGCCACTCAGTAATATTTATATATTAAAATAAGAACACATTATAACCTCAGTAATAGACTAAAATGAAGTAAGTAAGTATACGAGGAGTAAGCCAGCTGTCCTCCCCGCTGGATAAGGCCGGCGACGCACTGGCGCGGTACGCGGTTAGGGCGCGTGCACACGTCGCAATAAAGCCAGGACACCGTTATTAAACGACACTACATTCCTGCGTACATTATCCACGAAACGTGAATTCATTTATTCACGGCTGTTGAGTCCGTAAAACTAATAAAATGCCTGGCTTAGAGAAATTAAATGAGAGTTATGATCTAGATTTAAATTTTCTGGTTTTGTGTCTTACTAAACTTCCTGAAGTTAACTGCTAGTTTAAAGTTGCAACAACATAATGGATTAAGGCTCGATTCCCATAATCAACGCACGGATGTCCGTAGGTCCAAAGCAACTTTGTTTTTACAACACAAAATGAACCTTTTGACAGATAACAATGTTGCTATGGCGATAGTCCTGCGGTCATCCGTAAGTTGGTTATATGAACCGGCTCTAAGCACATAAGGTCTTAAGAAAACGTCAGATAAAACTGCGAAGAGATGCATATCTGCAGTATAATAAAGTCGTCACGAGTCAGCGTCCCACCTCGCGGCGCAATATGTCCGCCAACTATAAATCACAATCGCGTGCGAACATATGAAAACTGCTCTACGTTTGAAGGATGGTGGTGTACTGGGGTTTCATGTAACTTATAACTTCACTAAAGTTCAATCTTCGTATTCCCAGTCCTTCTGATGGACTACTCTCCTCCATTCCGAACGTAACTTTATGTTACATCTTTTCAGATCTCTTTTCTGAACATCCTTGTACCTGAGAAACTGACCTCCTGGTTTGCGTTTGCCCTTCTGGGGAGAAAAGATAATGCGTTTTGCCACTCTCCGTAATCAATGAGTATTATGAAGAACCAGGGTATATTACTTTCAAGTTTTAAATAAAATCTTTGTTCACGTATCGGGGTACTGCCTTTCAGGGTAATGTTAAAAGTACTGACTCATTGCACCACCGTCCTAAGGCAGTTATGATCGCGTGCGATTTTACTGCGGTTTGATTGCGTTCGAGCTGCGGCCAGCATCGGCAGTTTCTGCGCGTATATTGGTTCCTCAATATTGAGCCGTTCTGGACCTCTGTACGCCTCGGCCCGATGCGCTTTTTGATATTACTAACGTTTTATTGGCGTGAAATGGTATCAAAACGGTTTGAGAACGGGACATGTTTTTACTGTAAGTTTAGTTTTCATAAACTGTAAAAATTCAAATAAGATTGGAAAGCACTAAGTAGTCGTAGAGTGTAGACGTAGTCAACAAGTTTATGATAATAGAGAAATATCATTATTATAGTAGTTTAAGTGCGACGTCGCTAGAAAAAAAATTACGGCACTTGCGGGTATTTACGGGAGATACCTAGTTTATCATGGATTAAACACAAATCTTATATCCGCAATTAAAGAACCTTAACTAGGTCAATCTCAGATCCTATAGAAACTAATCTCCCAAAAGACGAAAATCCAATCAATTGAAAAACACTCAACACCATAATTAAACTACAGACGATCAGTGGTCACCTGACCCGGCGCCGCCGAGTCGCCAGGGGTGTCAGGGGGGAGCCGGGAGGGGTGGAGGGGGGGGGGGTGAGATTAATTACTGTTTGATGACACAGCTGCGCCCCAGGTACAAGTCCAGTCCGAGAGATTTACCGCGCGACAGGTATTGTAATTACAATCTGTCAAAGGGGCGGTATGTGTCTTCGTTTTGTCAATGTACTCGTATCAAAGCAGTCTTCAGCTGAATTATTTGGCTTACGTTGTAAGTGTTCTAGAATTTAACGTGATAACTTATTCAGAAATGATATACAGTACTTTGTAGCCTAATTTCAAATACTTACATAGGTAGGTACTATGTCTCCTGAAAAAGTTTCTAGGTATTCAAAAACTTTGTTAAGTTAGTTTTCGAGTTAATTAATAGCGGAAGTTTTCCGATGTTAATAAAACTTAAAATTTATATTTTAAATAAAAAAAACAGCAGGATCTCAAGCATCTTTGTGACATTGTTTTATTATACGAGTAGTCGAGTATATATTTTTTTTTAATTTTATTCATATAGGTGCTCCGAGCTTGCTGATTTGCTGATGTCCATAACTTCTTGAAAAGCCAGCAATATCAGCATCACCTGACAGATGTGATCGATCATGTGACATCCCGCCATTATTAGCGCGCGCTGTGCGGTGAAATTGCACGTCTGTTCGTGCCCTAAGCGGGTACTGGTGGGATGAACATTACTTAAAGCTCGTCAAATTTATTAAAAAATTAATAGTTTTCTTAATTGTCGGACTTAATACTTATAAGTACTTTTCGAATAATATGGCGGTAAATACCTACTTATACTTCTTCGAGTAATAACGGTCAGTTTGATTCTAGATGACCTGGTTTTGACTATTCCAGGTGAAGGACTATTACGGCCCGTCTTCTATTGATCTAAGGTAATCTATGTAGAGACCACCGATTATTGGCAAAATAACCAATTTTTCTCTACAAACATAGTCACAGTTAGTTCAAAACCAGGACCTGACCTGGTTCGATACGGGAGGATGCCCACGTCCAAACATTGTGGAGTCCTGATCTATTGACGCTGCTACACACCGATTCATATGCGTGAACCTACGCTGAAGACAAGCCATACTAACTTTTATTGTAAAACTAAAATGACGTCACAGTCCATTCAAAACGTCATCCGACATCGAAACATGTGGGGTCCTGTTATGCTGACGCTGCAGCGCACCTATTCACGTGCGTGATGGATGGCGGCGTCGATTAGGACCGCGCTGACCTGTTCTTTCATATCTCACTAATGGCCACATCGCCTACCTACACCTACACCTCTACAGTGAACTAGATGTTGCTGGATGGGTAGAACAAGAAATGTGGTCTACTGCATCTGTTTTCTCTCTGCATCTCTTCTTACTGCGACATTGCGCGATTTAAACATTTTCAGATTAATAACACTTAGCCACAGTGATAAGTAGGTAAGTAAGTTTAGGATAGTAAGTTGTCAATTCGTCCAGGCTTCTCGTATAAACAACATGAAATTTCTTTCAGACAGACTAAGAAATAGCTGTAAAAGTAAACTAAAATTGAGTTAGTGGCTGTGTGTGTTGGTTTTTTAGTTTTTCTTTTGTTAACTTTTGTAAAAAGTTAAAACACCTTTTCCCTTTTGCGTCTAGTTGTTGCCTGAATCATCATAATAAAATGTCCCATTGAAACAGGTAGTAAAATCCCCTATAAGAGGTAATAATTCCATGGCATGCATTTTGACTTCGACTTGATTATAATAGGTACTTTCGTTATTTTGGATATTATTCTGCGCATCTAGTGGGTACTACAGTTCCCCGGGCACCTGTCGACGTCGGCTGTCAAATGTACAAGGGTCATTACTTAGGCGATCGGTGGCGTAATTAATACGAGGTGGATTGCCTTTTCCACCGCGCTCTAACCTGACAAATAAATGAACGCACATTTTTCCCTAATGAAACGAACATGCATAGAACACATTTTGACTTTCTGCAAATGGTATAATCTTGTTTTATGCATTAGGTATATAATTTACAAGTGGTTTATGCATTTCATAAGTGATTTAATAATAGTACACACTTTATTATATAACATTTTATGCCCAAAGGTTTTCAAACATAACCGAAACGTCGTCGTCGAGTTTTAAAATAATGTACCTACCTTAATGTCTAATCAATCACAATTTTCAAGATTTTTGTTGTATAACTGGAAAATATTTCTTCAATTTAAAAGTATTTGTCACAGAGAAGCAATCAGCATCTAAATTGGCGCAGCACATACCTCGCAATCCAATTTAAGGAGGCGCATGTGCAGTTCTGATTGCGACGCCATAAGGTGACGGACTCATCTGCTAATCCATTAGCCACCTTGCTCCACTCGCTACATATTTAATTCCAAACCCACAGATAAGATAACAGTGCAAGTGTACTTTCCACTCTGCCTTGATGATACTGACTCTGATTTTGCAAACGTTTCTAAGACTTAATGTGAGGGTACGAATGAATATTTTTGATTTGTGATCAGCAGTTACAATGCGCGTGGGTTACGCCAAATTATCATATTCAGGGTACATAAAGCTAAGGACAGGTAATGAACCTAAAGACACAGCAATGAAGCTCAATTTACATCGCAGTCTAATTTGAAGTGGCCCACGAGCGTCACCCACACACGCGCACGGTAAGCAATTGTCCGCGCGCACATGTCGCTCGCTGCCCCAACAACGTATAAAATTTGATAAATCGCATCGCCAACATGTGAACTACCCTCTTAGCTTAAACGGTCCGGCTTCAACTCCCGCCTCACACTAAAACTCACCTTATCTTTACAGCTGTACGTTTCATTTTAGGTCCACATTTGAGATTGGAAGTTATCGTCGTTTAGTGACGCATGGTTATAAAAGGAGCTACGAACGTTAATCAAATTGAAGCGTTGCTCATCACTCATAGAGTCGAAATTTGGTTGCTGGGGTGGTAATTGTAAGGTTTGACGAACGTAATGGCAAATGCACTTTAGTGAATGCCCGTGCAGTAACTGATTTCGCGAGGGTCGGAGGTAAGATAATGCAGATGTTTGAGGGTAGCTACAAGTGCCCCTTGGAAATAAGCCCTTGGATTGATGACAGAAGCAATTTAGGAGGACGGTTTTCGATTAATATAAATGTAGGTAATGTTAAGATGTGCAACTGTTAAAATCGTACGTACAAACGATTAATACGGAATAGGCAAAGGCAAAGGCTTCGATATGCGTATGTTGTTTTGGTTCAGTTTACAAAATGTTTCCCCATAATGACTTACGGATGAAAATATTCCCCTCTGATAAAATGAGAGAACGCAATATAGAGACGATACTCACAAAACTCGATAAAACGAAATAAGGAAACATCAGCCTCCAAATAGTGAATAAGCAATCTATACAAGAAAAATAAACATAAAACATCGCAGCAGACTCCTGAAATTAAATTACCCTCCGATCCACACCGTCAATAAAAATTGAATTTGAAAACTTCGCGCATTCGTCTACAGTTTGAAAATGAATAAAAACGATCCATCAATTTCGTATTCGGCGAGTTTTCACTGTTTTCACCGGATGAATCGATACTAAATTAGCTAATGGAAACTTGATAGGGCAAAAAAGTTCCACAAAAGCCGGTAAGCGCATTTTGCAACAATAAATCTGGGTATTGTCTCGTCGACAGATGGCATCCCCTGTGCCCCTATGTAGGGGGATACAGGTAACTTTACACCGCTCTCCCCACGACGTCACTATGCCGGCTGATAGAGTTGTGATCAGACTTTTTAAACTTATGACGTCACAATACTTTATGAGTCTGAATACTGAATGAGGAAAACCACAGTGTGAGAATCGGTAGCAAAGTCTATTTAGATCACTATAGAATTAATAAACAATTTATACTTAATTTACATCTAACAATAAAACTTCCTAAGAACAGTGTTTGAAAGAATTATGAAAACGAAATAGATCAAAAACTAATTTCTTCTGTAAAACAATTGTAAAGCTAATATAGGAAAAGCAAAGGATCGCTGCAAACAAAAAAAGTCTTTGCAAGCGATTCCATCAAAATTATCAAAAAACCCGTTTTTTTAACCCCAACTCTAGATAAGTCAGGGGTGGTTATACCAGGTAACTGCATTAACCCGAACAATAGAATATTCAATTTATGTTAAAAAGGCGACATGTGTGCGATTGTGCGCACGCGTTCATTCGCCAGAGCTCGCGGGATTACACCGAATGAGATTACTGGTTATGGACAATTTGTTTTGTATTTGGAATGTTTTAGAACAGAAATGGAATGTTTGTAAAACATAAAAGTTGATTTTTGCATTTGAAAAATGATTGGAAAATGGCAAAAAAAAAATCACATGGATATCGATGTTAAGCTAAACAGACAGAAAATGTATGAAGACAGTCTCGATAGTAGGCAGTCCGTTTTAGGCTCGTATTCAGAGACTTCACTGAAACTTGAGTCTACGTTTAAGCATCGAGTTTGGACAGTTCTCTATGAAAACTGAGTAATGAAATGAATCACCGCTTAAGACACGATTTACCCTTGAGTATAGTCTCTGAATACGGGCCTTAGACTTTAATTTCTTAATCTTTCGACATCTGCAGTTTCTCATAAGATATTTCAATAAATAATCTCTCGCCTTTCATGACAATACAATTTCATTTCCATATTCCAATGGAAGAGATGAGAAGAGGCCTTTACCCAGCAGTGGGTGTTACCGGCTGGGTAGAATAGAATAGAATTCCAATGGATATAAAATGCTACTAAGAGTTAAGGAATGCCTTTGTTCCGCAGTGAGACAATAATCATAATAACTAATGTTTCTCTAATTATAACGATGTTTACTGTCTATAGGTAAGTACTGAACTGTAATAATAGTAGCTCTACCTTAAAACAAACAGTGATTCAACACGAACTATTAGCTTTTATCGCGCCTAATGGTTCCTGTCGTACCAAAACAACAGTTATTGTTTTATGAAGTGCTATCTAAGAGCGTTATTATTTATTCACAGAACATTTAGAAAACACTGATTTATTTGTTGTCTGATTCAAATGAGGTAAATAAAATCAAATAATATCAGAACTGTATCCCAAAATGTGGTAGAAATATATTTCAAATAATATTTAGGCATTTTCAGAAAGTATACAAAATGTTAATTTTGTACCTTATTTTGACCCTTAAGCGTTCGTTTCACGATGTATGTTTATGCAAGGGCGGATCCAGCTTTGGCTTCAGGGGGGGGACACAAAGCCGAAGCCATTTTTTTTAGTTTTGTTTAGGGCCGATTCTTATTTTAGCAGAAAGAACGCGAGCGAAGCGAGTAATATTTTTTAAGATAAAATTATGTAGGTACCTTTTATCTTGTAAGAAACGATGCGAGCAGAGTGAGTTAACTTTTTTGTAGATCGCGTAGCACTAGGTATTGTTAATGGCCAGTTCTTATTCAGATAAAAATGACGCGAGCAAAGCGAGCAAAATTTTTTATATTAAAAGCAACGTAGATAGATAATTATTTACGTTACTTTTAACTAAAAAAAACTAGATAGGTAGTTCGGTTCTTATTCTGCGGGAAATGACCCGAGCGAAAAGTTGCAACGTTGCACTTGGTTTTGTCGGCTCTTATATTGCTCAAAACGCTACGAGCGAAGCGAACAAAATTTTGAAAGATAAAAGCATCGAGGCACTTGGTAATGTTGAGGCACAGAATAAAGATGGAAGTTGAGGGTCGGTTCTTATCCTGGTAAAAACGATGCGAGCGGAGCGAGCAAAATCTTTTTAGGTTAAAATCAAGGTATCTAGTTCGGTTCTGCGAGATAAGACGACCGTAATTTTGCAACGTTGCACGTGGTTTTGTTCAGGGTCGGCTCAGATATTGGTCGAAACGATGCGAGCGAAGCGAGCAAAATTTTTTTACCTAAAAAACATCGTGTTGTGGCCTTTCTATTTTTTTTAAGTTAAACGCGCTTGATTCTCGATAAAAACTTAACTACATAGATACAAGCAGCGTAGGTAGCTAGATAGGTACTAGCAAGTTCTTAAACTGTGAGAATCGATGCAAGCGAAACGAGCAAAATTTTTTAAACGTGTCACTTGGTTTTGTAGGTATAATGACCGGTTTTTATTCTGCGAGAAACGACGCGACTTGACGCGAGCAAATCATTTTTCACATAAAAGCAACAAGCTAGGTCAGGTTTTCATTCTGCTGGAAAAACATAATTTTTGCATTCAACAGTCACAAGGACTCCTGGAGTAAATTCCAAAACATTGCTAATCGAGCTTTGAATGAGGTGAACGGAGAGAGGAGAGCACGGCTCTTAAAAATATATAAACTTTAAGTATAAAAACATAGCCTGCCTAGGTCCAGGGCTCGCCCCAGGGGGGGGTCATGACCCCCGTGACCCCCCCCCTGGATCCGCCCTTGTGTTTATGTTCTTCATAACTTTCAAATACGGTATTTCTATACATACCCTATGTATATATTTCTATACTTATCCTTATACATATCCTACCAATCTATTGGTAGATGTCATAATGTATGTTTATTGAAGACTCAATCGGTCTAGTAACCGTAAGCACCTTTAAAATTGTTTCCATGCGAAACTAATTTTCCGTCAACACTCATAGATTTTAAGAGCTTTGTGAGCGTCTAAATGCCAATTTCATTCACAAGCACATTAAATATTAAATTATAATAATAAATTCCACAAATTTAGCGATTGCTATAAGTAATTATTATCGAGCAACTCAATTTAGACATAATAATTTTGTGAAGTTATTGCGAACGCCATAAACATAGTATTGTATCATTATTGCATCTATTATTATATTGATTTCAGTCCCGTTTGAAGAATACGTATTGGTGCAGTTCTTAAAACTTAAAAAGAAAAAAGTTATAATATAAAGCGATTCTGACAATAATTATGGCAAAACTGAAATCACAAAATTCTAATTTCCCATTCGGTTGTATTTTTATTGTCGTGAGTTAATTATAAATTACAGCTATTTCATTCTGTGCGTGAAAAACCACAAGCATGCTACATTATCTATATCATATTACAATTAAAACTTTAAACATTATCTTTACAATATAACATTATACTTATTAAAAATACGCCTTCGGGAGCGATGCGACAATCGTCCCACTGTAGGCTTGGATTACGAAATGTGCTATAAAATTATGAGGGCCCTAATCCATAACAATTTAATGTGGGTTACTCATTAACTATATTATTGCACTGAACTCAGTTCATAATGTAGTCTCTACTTCTTTAACTGCTCATTCTGAACGTATGAAATAAAAAACCTACAAAAAAAATAAGTTAAAGTAACAGTTAAAACATTGCGTTGGAACACGCATTCGAAGCACTTAAATTTGAACTTTAATTGGATTCTGAAAGTCTTACAACAATTTTTTTTTTAAATCTGGTAGAATTCAACAAATAAAACAAATACAAACGGGTAGGTATTTACGGTTAAAACTGGAATTAAAGGTCAAATTCGCTCGCGGTAATACCCGTTTGCATTTTGTTTTATGTGTTCTGAATTTAAAAAATTGAAAAAAGAACATCAACGTTCTCGTGTTAACAGCCACATTTTGTTTCTCGTTATGCTGGTTATTTACAAATGTGGTCATTATTATAAAACAATCTAAGTGATAATTTAGACTTTACTTTATTTTATAGTCGGAGAGCTGATTGCAATCCACGCACCGGCTCTGAAATATTTTACGAGTGGCTCGCATTGCTTTATCGTTTATAGCGATGTACAGAACTGGGGAAACAGCTGGATTACTTATAATATTATGGTCTTTGGATAGGAGAGTCTTTAAAAATTTTTTTTTCCAAAATTTTGCATTTTTATTTCACAGCAGAATTTAAAGGAGAGGAAAATCGATGTAGTCAGCAATTTTTTAAAGGGTAAAGGCATTTTTTATTTATTATATTGTTTTGGTAAAACGGTTTTTTAATGGATCTATAAAAACGTGTATCAATTGATAAAACACAGTACAAATATTTTCAAAATTATTCTTATTGTGTGAGGCTCGTACGAGTACCTTTGGAGTGATGAACAGAAACCCTGGTCGTTTCACCACTTGCTGTTCTTACAACATTAAATCCTGCTTTTTTTATTTTGGCACCTAAAGTCCAAGTCCAAAATGTTACACTCAAGTGAACCAGCTGTACAGAGCGCTGTGTTTGTGCGTTTAATGTTTAGGTTTATGTGAATAATCATGTCGTTTCGTGTTTATGTCGGTTTCGGTTTGTGTCGCGTTGCAAATTGATTCCTTCAGCTGAAGCGGATTGGATGACGTTCCGGTTCTCTTCGGGGTTTTGTTATTTTCTCAATTTCGTGATTATTTTTTTATTTCAAACTATCAGTTTTAGCAATTCCTAATCTGGAGGCGCTTATGACAAAGATATTTTCAAAACACCATTCTGAAAAAAATCATTATTTTCCTGAAATGTTTTCTCTAAAACATCTGCTTTTCAGACCAATTAAGCTGATAAAAAACTTGATGACATTTTGGGAACATATACATTCCTTTTAAAATAAAAAAAAATCATGCCTGAGCTAAAAATCGAACTCTCTATGGCAATACAGGCGAAGTAAATTTTTGTTTTTCTTAAGTATTGATATCAGTAAGCTAGAAATTGGCACCGGTGCAATTAGTGGTTATCTCCAATACTTATAGAAGTATTATATCTTCTATGGGAGTATTATCCCGGAAGATGGTCGCGAGGCACGCCGCGCTGTTTGCACATTAACGTGATCACGGACAGTTTCATTAAAGGTTCAATTGTTCATTTCGAATGACAAACACCTTTTTAATTATCTAAGATCCTCATAGTTTTCGTCCTCATAAGTTTATTTTATAACATTCTGGTTTTAAATGGTTGTAACCAGAAATAAAGTCCCATTTACAAGATGCATGATTTATGCTTGTTACATACAATCAAATTAAAGCATTATCGTCTGATATGAAAGTTTAAACCTGCAAGTCTTTGCAGGTTTAAACTTTGCGTAGTCCATGCAAGTCATGATGACAGTTAATTAAATTGTATGCAACGGGTTATAAAGTTACATTGTGTAAATGGGTCTTTACAATCTGAAACTACCTCACATTTCACAATTACTAATTGATGTAAGAATTCTAAACGAATACCAATAATACATAGTATGTAATTTTGAAAAATGTTAGAAAAAACATGAACACTATCATGGTTTTGAACATTATAAACACTTAATTAAAACGAGATATTCACACGGCCCTTGCAACTGTGTCGAAATATTAGAGAAACTCATAAATCTACGAATCATGGTAAGTATCCCGTTTTAAGTGTTTATAATGTTCAATAATCATTTGATATGCTCGGCCGTTCTATTATGTTTGATGATCGACATCAGAAGGATTGCAGAGCAAATGTAGTGAGCGCAGCGACACATGCTGATGTGAAGTGCGGCTCACTCAGCTCCCTGCAAAACTGGACGCACAACCTGACCGGTCGCGGACTACGAGACTGTTGAGATGACGTTGTTGTTAAAGTTATTTTTTGAAACTTATTACCGGTGGGCGATTAGGAATAATGAGTATTTATTTACTGGTAAAACAACAAGATATGAACTGTGTCGCTTTTTTATAATGCACGAATAAGTAATGTGGGATTAGAAAAGGGAAGTAAGTAAGATGTGTGAAATGAAACGTTTGAATGAAAGGATGGACGAACGGAGTGAGAATGGGAGTGAAGGGAATGAATGGAGGCATTATGGCTGCCGCCTTGATTTGGTACGTTGTGCTAAGCTTTTATGAAAACGAAGAATAAACAAGATCTTATCAAGATAGTGTTTCTGTTGCTCCCCCCATCCCACATTTTGGGGGCTCGTCCGGGATTATTCCAATTGAAGACGCTTGGTGGATGGGCGCGAGACAAACCAACTACGAAAGCAACACAACGTGCAGGCCGCCATTTTCGCCGGTTCGACACATTACAAGGGCGTTTCCTTACGACGCAAGAACATGCCTAAGTCTAAAGAAGAAAGACGGAAGAGCCGGCAAGACGATTACGAAGACGCTGGGGATGAACACTACGGCGCGAAACGACGTGATGCGCCGTCATCATCCACTCACAATATGTTGCAAATGTCCGCCGAACTCGTGCCGAGTTTCAACGGGAAGGACGGAACATATCCAGTTGCGCAGTGGGTTAACGACGTTGAAGATAATGCTGAAATCTTTGGGTGGACCCCCCTCCAGCAGCTGCTGATAGCAAGAAGATCACTCAAAGGTACAGCGGCACTCTGGCTACGTGCAGAAAAAACACATAAGAACTGGGAAGAACTCAAGCAAGCTATCATTAGGGAGTTTCCCGACACGGTAGATATCAAATCCGTGCACGAAATGATGAGCGCCAGAAAGAAGAAAGATAACGAGAGTTGCCTAGATTACATGCTAATTATGAAGGACCTAGGCAAACGAGGGAAAATGCCCGATTATGTAGCCATAAAATACATTATCGACGGCATCACCGACGCTGAAACCAATAAAATGATGCTATACGGCGTGACCACCTATAATGAATTGAAAGAGAAGATCAAGATTTACGATGCAATAAAGACGAAAATGAATAAAAAACCTACAGAGAAAGAGACCAAGAAGGACAGCAGCGATGAGAGTAAGCTGAAAATAAAGCGCATTCGTTGTTATGCCTGTGGTGATCTTGGGCATGCGTCATTCGATTGTCCCCACAAAGCTAAAGGCTTGAAATGTTTCAAGTGCAACGAGTTCGGCCATGTTGGTTCTACCTGTATGAAGAGAACGAGTGAGCGAATGAAAAGCTCGAAAAGGCCAGAAGAGGCGTTCGGGAACAATCGGCAGGCTTCGGATGACTCCGGGGCAAGAAAACGCGCGATGTTCAGTACGATGGCGGGACCCGCGGTTGACTTCACTACGGATCGTGCGGAAGATAACGTAAAACGGAACGACGGCGCCGGCGCTCCCGTAATGGCGGACTACCCTAGTGACAACGAAAGTGAACTGTCAATGTCAATGTCGTCGGACACGGAAAGTGAGGTTATGGTTATGGTAAACAATGCGAATTGTTCGAAAAACTTACGAAAAACAGTGAGAAAACCGATGCCAATCACAGAAATCGGTGGTTGTTGCGTGAAAACCCTGATTGATAGCGGCAGCGAAGTGAACATTATATCATCTGACTTTTACCAATCTCTCGGGATGCCGGGATGCGAAAGTGATAGCCTCAAACTCACCGGTATAGGACTTTCTACTGTTCGTTCCATAGGAAAGTGCCGATTAAGCTTTTATTTTGATGGACAAATGTTCGAAGGTGTAGTGTTTCACATAATTTCTAAAGACTTTATACCGTATGATGCTATAATAGGTCAGGAGTTTTTGAATGATGTTGCGGTGATTATTAAAAATGGTGTGGTACGACTGGTCTCGGATGAATGTCTTCTGAATGTTTGTGTTAGCAAGATGTGTTTCTCTGATTTCAGCACAAGGCCGATAACAAACAATGCCTTGAAGGAAAAGAATATAACTGGGGTCGAAGCCTGCAAACCGTGTTTGCCCGTTAAGGAGCCACCTCTTCAACTAAAAATGATAGTGAAGGATGAATCCCCGTTACCCATCATTGAAGATCGGATCGACAAACTAAATGTGCAGGATGAAAACCGGAGAAACTTTGATAAGGGCAGAAAGGAAAGCTGGCCATATGAAGTGGGTGAACGGATGGCTATCAAGCGAACACAATTTGGTGCTGGTCCCAAGTTAAAGCCAAAATATTTAGGCCCTTACAGGATTGCCAAGGTCAAACGAAACAATAGAGATGAGGTGGAGAAGGCCGACAGCTGGGCAGATAGGCCCTTGAAAACCTCCACTTGTGCAGATCAAATGAAAAAATGGCCCTCATTAGCTGAAAATGAAAGTTTGGGTGAACGAGATGAATGAACTTTGTTGAATGGAGTATGAAAAGGTATGTAGTTTGTGTAGCTTAGACTTAAGTCCAAATTCTTTCCATTTACTATGTACTGTAAATTGAAACTGAGAATTGTTATTGCCTATAGACTTGACGTTTGTTACTCTATTACTGTATTATTCACAGATACAGCAATATGAGATGTACTCTAAGCAGGTTACTTTATTATGCTATTGCTATTAAAGCAGTAGTTGTGTCTAGGTATTACACCTGCCTAATAGGTAGAGAACTTGGGTTGTACTTTAAACTATGTTGGAACCTTAGCTAATATTAAGAAATAAAACTAAAATAAGTAAGTAAATAGTATTTATTAAGAAGCGAAAAGTTTATTAGATATAGAAATGTTTGTAACTATTAACCGGTAGCCTGTAGATGAAAGGAAGGTATGAAAGATAGGTTGGGTGATGAAAGATGTAAGCGAGGACTGGCATGTCTGAGGGCAGACATGAATGCAGTATGGCCGAATGTGGGATTAGAAAAGGGAAGTAAGTAAGATGTGTGAAATGAAACGTTTGAATGAAAGGATGGACGAACGGAGTGAGAATGGGAGTGAAGGGAATGAATGGAGGCATTATGGCTGCCGCCTTGATTTGGTACGTTGTGCTAAGCTTTTATGAAAACGAAGAATAAACAAGATCTTATCAAGATAGTGTTTCTGTTGCTCCCCCCATCCCACAGTAATTAGGAAAATATTTGAAATTAAGTACATTGGAATTTCTGTATAAAAATATTTGTTCAAAATAGGTACGTATAATGAATTTGCTTGAAAATGGGAGTAAAAAATGTTCAGTCCGGCATTTTACAGATTTCAATTTTGTTTTCTTCTGAAATCCGCATACTTATATCCTGAAAAAAATCTTACCATTTTGTCTACGTGATTGAAAAATATATTTTTGCACAATTTTAGTCCCAGTTTTCATGTTTCGACTCTACAGCCTTGATAGTCGCAATGACTCTCGCGACCGCACCTTGTCAGCGCGCAAATTGACGTGGATTGTTGTCGGGCGATCTTTGTCACTGCGCCCGCCGTCACCGAGTGCATGCGTTTAGAACGAACCGACCAATGGATACGTCCAGTCAGCAATAAAAAGAAAATGGAAGTTTATTTCCCACTGAGGCTTGACTAATTTAGATTGTGACAACGAAAACCTACACCATTGTGTTGTTACCTGATTTTGTTTTTTTGTGTCGTGTGGGAACAGACAGTAGAATCGACGTCTTACGTTTCTAAATGATCCTTGAGGTGCTTTCTAAGTAATTTTTTATAGAGCTTTGACTTGATTTTATAGAAAAAAAAGATTTGTATTGAAAAAATAAAAATGAATAGGTAGGTACGTTGAATATTTATATTACTTACTTAAATTGGTTTTTCTATCAATTTTTTTATGAACTTAGCTGTTCTTTAATTCCGTTTCAACTTTACATATTACATATTTTAATGATATCTTTAATGAGATAAAAAGCGTTTTATAATATACCTTTCCTTATTTTTTATAATAAAGTAAGTAGGTACATAAAAAAAACATCCAAACTATTGTAACTATTATATTATTTTCCCTTCTTCCACACATTTTCCACACAGCTGGGAACAAACTCACAACTTCTTGCGTCTCGAGCGGGCTTCCACCCACTGCACTGTTGAGGTCATAGTATTCATATTATATTTTTCATATTCATATTCTTTATTCATTTAGTAATCGTATCTTGTTTCGTAGATCGGTGTGTAGCGGCGCGGTGTCAGCCTAATCTCTAAAGGACACCACACACAGCAGCTATAATATGAAGATATATCTTATAGCACGATATATCTCAATACATCTTTCTATAGAAATCGTCAGGAGACCACACACAGCAGCTATAATATATATTTTCATATCTTCGTATCTTAAGATACTGAGCTATACGAAAATATATATCTCAGTATATCTCAATATATTTCAGTATATTTCACTTCGTACAGGATGTTCAAAAATTTGATGATTATTTTATACTTTTATTTCATTCTTACCTAAAGCACAAAGCAAGTCGTTCTTCGGAAGAACATGTGGGAATTATTGCTTACACTGCTGTCCCCATCCAGAGCCTCCGAAGAGCGGACGATGATTAATGAAAAGTAAATAACTGTCAATTAATTAAAATGAAAACTTCATTTTTGACATTTCTTTTGTGGCATGTCGGTTGTATAGCTACGTCCGTGCAAAAGATATATTACAGCAGATATCTGTTCTGTGTGTGATAGCTTACGATAATATACAGCTATATATCCCGGGATGTAATATACCGTAATATATATTATAGCTGCTGTGTGTGAAGTCCTTAATTATCGCGCTATTATTTCATTTGTCATCGACCAGTGACCCGCAGATGTCACACCAATCACCCTCAACTATCGCTGGTTATTTTTGTTTTGATGTTTTAGAAAATTAGTAGAAATATTATAAAAAAATTTTTAAGTAAAAGGTTACATACCGTACTGTTACGTGGATTTTCTTATATTTTACAAAAAAAGATGAGTGAAAGATTCAAGTCTCGGTATTTGTTTTGATATTGTGACTTCGATCAATTAACTATACCCTGATAAAATTTTTTTTTTTTGTTTCTGTTTGTGATTTATTTGCTTCCAAATATAAGTAATATGAATCATCATAATTACTAAATTATTTTAAAGTTCAAATTCTACTTATAAAATCCAGGTACTTACAGTAGGTAATTAGTATGCTAATAGGTGACCCATGTTAACAGATGATCTTTAAAAAGATAACAAAGGGTAGTGGAGTAAGAATACGTGTCTACAACACAATCATACACATAATGCTAAGTGCATACACAAAAACAAACATTAAGGTGTGTACACATTAGTAAAGGTACGTTAGTCGACGTCTCGGCGGCACAACGAGCCAAGTCTAATTTCACAGATACCGGGCGACAATGATAATTGCTTTCTTCGGCCGACGGCGACGTGCTTACGTCTTCGCCAATATTTAGGGATGTCAGAGATCCATTGTGGAAGTAATTGCTCACGTGAAAGGTGGCACTTACGCGTAAATGGGGGTAATCGATTGAAAAGAAAATGTTCAACCAACAGGTAAATTGGCTTTTACTTTAAGGCACTGAACTTTATTCTTCATTTGATTAAAATGTCGAGATGTCAATATAGTCGTATTGTTTTTTTTAATATGAAAAATAACTACATTAAATTTACTGGTAGGTACTATGAACGTAGCTAGACTTAATTTAAACTCTCTTGATTAAAGGCTCGAAAGCTCATCTATCTGAGGAACTTATCTGAACTGTACTCCATAGCTGTATCATTAATATCAATATATCCTTGGACATTCCACAAAACGTTATCTAGCCCCAAGTTAAGCAACTTAATGCTTGTGTTATGGTAACCAGATGACTGATATAATACTTAGATACATTTTTTTTGTAAATACATACATATTATAGATAGAAAACACCCGATTAAAGTACAGTTCAGTTAAAAAAACATAACTGAACTGTACTATCTTATATTATAGTACAGTTCATATATACGTTTGCGACAGCCCTAATGAGCATTCGCAAAAGGTAGACTGTCAATTTGCATAGTGCGACGATAAAAACACCGCGAGCACATTTCCAGGCTCATTACCGGGTTCTCGAGTACTTAGCGCGTGATGAGCGCAGGGGGCACTTACTGACAGAAATTATCAAACCGTTCTCGATTTTATGAGCGTTTCGTTCGAAAAGTGCATAACTAATTCGAATTTTACCGATTTTTTATTGGGTAGGTGTTTTTTGATAAAATAACTCTGACTCCTGACTAATTTAGGTACCTACTACACTTCAGTTAGACAGTCTGAAGTAGTAGTTAGAACTGAAAACTGAAAACTTAGGTTTGACAAAACCACACTTTGCAAAATTTACATTAAAAACATAAAAATAAATACTTCATTCTTAAGAACCAAGTGGGTATTCCGCGACTTTAATAGTAAATAGTTCTGATTAGAGTTCATCCAAAAAAATATCTGTCAAGTCATGACAACGTACCATACATCCAATTTAAGTTTAACAAGGCAAATAATGAAACGGGTACATAAATCGGCGAACATTCAAGGCATCCGAGCGACCGTACGACCGGACAGATCTAGACGATACAAGCAATAATCCGTTTACTTTTATCTCTATACCCCTTGTTTGACAACCCTATCTTGTCTGTTTCCATCATCTTTGCTACTTTAAGATAGGACTCAAAATTGCTTGAAGAAGGTGCATAGGGTTGGCAAAACTGGTCCGTCAAAGAGGTTATTACCTGAAATATATAAGACAGTCCAGTAGGTAGAGGATGGCCCCGAGCGAATAAAATGCAAATATCGTACTGTAGTGTGCCTTATCCAGCTACGTAAGGATAGGAATTTTAGTGAGGGGTTGAAGTTATATCGACAAGATAATAATAAAGTAAGTCCTCAAGAGCTAGTAATCAACTCCTGTTATGGAGTTTTAGAGCTTTCTGAATTTCTCAGTCATGGGTTAAAGACATAACTACTATCAACATTGACATTGTAACCTCTGGAGATGAGAAATTGCTGAAATCACTAGCGGTCACTCGTCCATTTTTAAACCTCGTAAATTGCTTTAATTTAAGAATATTATAGCAAATTGATGACATTATATTATTGGAAATATGAATCTTTTACATAAACATTTAGGCTTTCCTAAAAAAAGTACCAGTAGTAAAAAATAATAATATGAGGAATTACGTCAACTCAAAACTCGTAATAAATAAAATTAATCGAGTAATCCATCGATAAACAATCAATCGCCATTCCCAGCCCTAGCACACCGAATCGCTGAATCGGTGTGGCTTGTTGGTCGCGTTTACGAGGGTCGCTGTAAACTGTAAAAAGCGCAAACTGTTTGTTTATGCGCAGTAACGATTGAAGCCGGAGAATTGAAAACTTCCATCGCTGGCTCTATAAACGAACCTGCACTTTTACTGCCGGCGGACAACGGGCTTCGTTTTCTTTTTGAAACTGTTGACAGTACGTTTTTTAATATATTTTGGTGGATGCGCGGTGCCATTTCATTATAAAATATTGCCGAGTTTGAAATAAGTACATTCATTTTTGAAACGGCTTGGTCGATTATGATTGTCTATAATCTATAATAATATAATATAATTGGTTTGTTTATTTGTTAGTTTGACGGAAGTACTAGGTACTCAGCCGATTTCAAAAATTATTATAAATTATTCTTCACTTTTAAAAATAGTGCACTTAATTTTCACAGATCATTTTCTTATGTTTACCAAATGAAACATTGCCTACAATTTATACACAACTAAGCGTGTCAAATCTATAAAGTAGAGTTATGATTGTGCTATAAACCTCCAACTATGTACTTAAGACAGAAAAAAGTTATGTTAGTCAAATATCCACTGGTATTTTATGCATTTTTTATGGAATTGGCGTGATTTTGGCAATAGATACTAGAGCAGACCAGATTGTCCATTTTGTGAATTTGTTGTTATTTGTTTGCGGAAATACAAAGAGTCACCAGTTGTAGCGTGGATTTGGATACCTACTAATAATCTAAAAAATAGTGACACTACAATGTTATCTTGTCTATAAGGAGTTTGAAATTGTAAAGCCATGTTACATTTTAAGGAATTCAAAATTCATGATATACCATAATTAATCCATCTGATTAAGTCAAGATAGGTACTTTTCAACCTTCCAAAAATGTTAACAATTTATTGAATAAAATACTGCCAATTAAAATGTTGTGTTATTTCTAGGCCATCCTCAGTTAATAAACAGTATTCTTCATCTGTATCACTTAACCTAATGAAAGTCCCACAAGCGCAGTTCACAAATAATTTAGTAAACAAACGAGCCTAAGCCGAGCTAAGCCTAACTTATCATAATCTAAGTCATTGTAACTTACAAGAGAGTCATTTCCAACGTTTTGTATTCAACACACTGTTCCCGCCAATCATGAGATTGGACCGCAGGCAGCTTTCATTCAAATTGCGCCCTTTTTAATGCCCACGATGACACAGTTTCGAAAAATCAGTTTCATAACTTAGAGACTATAAAATCAGAATGTAACAAGATTTTGTAGTCAATATTTTATTATCAACCAATAATATATCTCATCAAGAAGTCAGTTTATCATTATTTAAATAATATAAGAAATCATTAAATAAATAATTAATAATTATTACATTAACCTATAGGTTTCAAACTGAAATGGAAAGTGAGTGCAAAAATTACCTACGTAAAACGGAACAAAATTTTATTCTACCAGAAGAGAATTATGAGTTATTTTTAAAGTCAAACAAATACATGGTGTAATTAGATTTATTTATGTCAATAATTTAGTAGTGAGGCATTTAGTCCACATCTGGATTTTACGGCGTCGACGTTGCTCTACATTCTGTACGCTGTGGCGGCGTTTTATTTAGAAGATTGAAATGTAAAGATGTGCTTTACGATCGTCCAAAACTGACGTTTACTCGCATTCTGATTTATGAACAGTTAAATATTTCTTTTGTTTCTGAGATAAGTTGAGGCCTTTTTACTTATCGTTGTTTTGCTCGAACTACTATCTAGTCAATTCGAGTGAAATGAGTTTTTTTATGTTTTCACAAATGAAACGGTAGGATATCGTAAAACTTTAGGTCTAATTTGTGTCTAGACTCGTAATAGGTCTGACGTTTTAATGTTCATTTTGATTAATTTTAGTAGTTTTATTACGATAAGAATAAAAGAAGTTTAATATAGGCTTTTTGTGACACACTTAATTCACACTTGTGGAAACGTCAACTTCGTTTTGTTTTTCGCAATTTCGTCTATTAAATGTTATAATAATAACAGACCAAATAAAAATACTTATTTAGGACGTTAAAATTGATGATGTAAGTATTGGTTAATAACACTTGCTCTACACATTCTGTATCAAAATAATAGATTATTACTAAGAAAAGTGAAAGAAAAATCTATTATGCGAATAGAATCGACCAGAATGAAAACATACAAAGATTAGCCTAAAATCCACTAAGATGTGTATAGCAGGACACTAAGTATAAAAATAGAACTTCACTTTAAACTGCACAATTAATCATACAGGATTGGCAAATAAATGATCTTATTGTACGAATAAATATTTTTTGCTCTTACACCACTTCATCATCACAGTGACAACATAAATTAAAAAACAAGCTAAGTGCGAAGCAGAGAACCATCAGGGTTCCGTTAATTGAACTTTGTAGTTAAACAAAATCATTCTGTACACTGTAAGTAAGCTTTAATTGTTTAATAGTAAAAGTATTAAATTTAAATTGTTAGTGTTTTGATCGTTCAAAATAGTTAACTTACTCCTTCTTGAATTTCTCTGCTTTATTCTCAAATGCTTGACTAAAATACATGATGTTTTCTCAAACCTTCAGTCCAGTTTACTCAAGAACAGCATTCACGGCTAATCTCAAAGGTACTTGTACCTCTATAACTCCAGTACATACATTTAAGTTCTCCAAACATCTACAATAGCTGAAACTAAATCAATACATTCGAACCGGCTCGACGTACAGAACGGCACATGATGATGTTTCACCGATGTATCGATTATGTATCGATTAAACCTTGTGTGTATTAGAATGAAGCAAAGAATTAGAGCAGATTGAAGAAAAAACTCTAGAATTTGTGAATATGCTGATTGCAATGACGAAACATCTCAATTTCAGTGCAGTATCTCCTGTTATGACGATTTCTCCAACACTCACTAAAACTAACAGTATGAGTTATGGAATTTCTAGTTTTTAGGCCGCCTTGATGCCTCTATCTAGGCTTTAGAGGAGACCGTGGCTTACCGTGCCACTTGATTTTAAAAATTTCAAAACCTTAACCCAACATCTGAATCGACCTGTACTACCTACTTGTACAAGTATTTATAAGACGGGATTACTCGTACGCAAATAGGTCCGAGTTGGTTCAGCTAAGTTTTAGTTCACAAGTGGTTTGAGCGATTCGCTGTGTTTGCCCTTTGACCGGCACGCACTGGCCTGGAACACCGCGCGGGCCATTGATGTGGTTCATCGTTTAAGATTGAACCGAAGTATTTGAGATACAGGTTTCTGAAGGTATTACGATAGTAATACCAGTGTGGTTTCGAATGGGCTCAAGTCGGATCAAATTATAGTTGAACCATCATCATTGTCAGGTTTTAGTGATCCACTGCTGTTCATAAGCCAGCATCCAGGTAACCTGTACGGAAATTATGTCGTCCATACATTTGGCCACGGGATTCACTAGGCCTCTTAGCAGAACTGTCAAGAGGCCTAGTGAATCCCAGGGCCACCACTCGTTGAATACCATTGGTAATCTGATGTGAGATTCAGTCACTAATACAATGACACGAAGGCGCCTAACGTTTAGACACCAGCGATAAATCAATCAAAATAAATCACGGAGAACACCACTGAACTTTAATGATCCATCAAGAACGTCTTAGCAGCTGGCCAAGCAGTTAGCTAAAAACGGTCAGCGCCTATTGTCCAGCGATGTTTCATGACGACGCGGCGTTTTGCTGCGCGGCCGCAGCAAAACGCCGCGTCTTGAAACACCAGTGCGAACACAAACTTCCCAACAAAGTTGCTAAGTAACACTTCTATTTCCGATGGTCGAGCTGCAAACTGGATATACGACGGATTCAACACTTCAACTTGTACGACAACTCACAGTTTGCTACTTTAAAAGAGCTGGACGTTGGTGAGCACCGTTTGACTGTGCATGTCTACGTAATTTACTGGACTCTTCAGTTTATGATGGTATAATATGTTAAACGTTGTTTGAGCTAAATGATGGCATGATTCAAGATTTGTGGTACGATGGAAGAGATAGGATGTGTATTTATGGATCACTTTAAAAAGGAGAAGATATATTTTAGTTTTTTTATTTATTATGTACTTCCGTCCATCGATATTTCTATCAAGATTTTCATAAAATTTTCAATTCTACCACTACCTATGGGTAGATTACAAACATTAGATTTGTCAATTTAAATACTTTTGCTTCAGGGCCATTTTCTTCCTCGCTTGTAGGTAACAATTTCAAATGTATTTGACCTTTCGGACCTTATGAGACTTGACACACACATCGTCTTACAAACTCACGTTAATTCCTCGTAAGCGGCTAACTCCGAGTTATGGGCTATTAAGAAATTGTTCTCGGACCTTCAGGGGAGGTGAGGCGAGAGGGGGAGGGGGTGGTTATTTGCGTAAAGTTCGAGCACACCCTTGAGGGTTCGGACTGCGCTCTACAGGGTGATTTCACGAGAAATGTAAAATGTTTGAAGCATATACCTACTTATCTATTTAGTCAACCTAAAACCTTCGCAGCTGAGTCTTTATAAGTCTCATTTCCACTCGATCTATTCCGATCCTGTATCAGAACTCAATGCTTCCCCGCTGCCTTTACCATTATCATCAGCTCAACTGGCTGAATTTTGAAGTTAAAAGAGAATTTTGAAGTTATTGGAGTACTCTGAATGGTGGTCACGCAATGGTTACAGAACACTAGGCAGACCACCAGCCAGATAGACCGTTATAGGAAGTGGTCGATCAGTTCAAATGGTCGTTTATCAATCCTAGCGAGTTTCTTCTCTGCAATATATTGACATTTCACATCTTATTGACACAAAAGTTCGCCCCTGTATAAACAGTAATCTACGAAGCCAAGGGTGCTTGAATCGTACGAGGTGTTTAGAGCCCAGTCTTAGGTAAACTGGACAGCCCGCAGATGGCGCCTTGGGGGAAGTCTTCCGACAAACGGGTTAGATTAATCCGATTCAACTACCTGGCGTTTATAGCCGGTAATCCAAATAATAAAATCTGTTGTAGGTACCTAGTGTTATGAAGAAAACAAAATTGTATTCAGATAAAAGTCTAGAAATCATATTTACCATAAAAACACTGTAACTTTTGTTACGAAAAGGTATTTTAGAGAAATCTGATGTGACAATCAAGACATAATTCTTCTGTTACTAAGGCATGCATTAATACTTGGTTTATTTATCTGCAGGCACGTCATTTCTTTACTTTACATTTTCGTAAAATATTGCAAGTAGTTATAACAACTGAGCACACGTACACCAAACTTCCTTTTCCATTTCTTTCAATTAAATGTAACGAAACGCATTCTCAAAACATTGTGAGGGAGAGACCCTCGCGAGGTCTGCAGGCTGTTTGTCAAGCCCCGGAAGTGGTCTCCGGGACCTGCGCACGTCACTTCCGCTCGCCCACTGCCCCGAGACATGCCATGCCTATTGTTTATTTCCGGTTTTTGATTATTTTAATAAAGAATCACTGCTACTGCAAGGCCCTGGTCATAAGATCTACTGTACATTAAAAAAATGTATTTTCATTCCAAGGAAGAGATAGTTCAATACCCACTAAGCGGGTACATAAGTTCATATGAGTAGTGCTTATTTCTCTAGCTAAATATACTCAGAAAACAGCATTAAGTTAATGCATTAAGTTTTAGGCAGCTTAAAAGCCTCCGTCATGGCTTAAACATCACTGTGTCAATCTAACAGTGGCTTCAACTTTAAGCATTGAAAACTTCACTGCCGTTTTGGCCATTAGTCAATTTTTTGAAATGGGATAGGTAATATCGAAAGTGTCTCAAATCAAATCAAAACCTTAATAGATATACAAACAGCTATAAAAATATAGGTCTACTCAAAGGCTTCAAAGAATATCTCGGTTCAAAAGTCACACATGACCCACCTCCTTGTCCCTTATTAAAACATAAACACTCCTCAGCCAACTGTCTTAGCTTCCTGCCCTCGGGCAGCAGTTCAAGCGATACCAGTCCTTAATGCGTGGAGATAAGAGGGTTGGTAATTAGAGGACAGGTCAAAGGGACGGAAGCGTCCGGCTCGCATCCGGGACGGCTAAGGAACGGAGGCTCGCTTAGGACACTTTGTGGATGTCAGTTTAGTTGTTTGGAGTGCGATGGCGGTGTTTTGATCATATGTATGTAGATGTGTGGATATGTTCCCATGATACGCGGTGAATGATAAAATAACCGAAAAAGATAATTTATAAGCAAGGATAAAAATATTTCTAAACTACTCTTAAGTCGACATCCGAAACCCATAATTTAAGTTATTTTAATTTAAAAACAGACTTAAAACTTATTACACCTCCCCTGCCTGGACAGCCACTAGACTCAATTACCTCGTCCCGCCCTCATTAACAGTCCTGTTGCACTTGTACAAGCAGTAAGGATAGATCCTCAGGTGGTAAGTGCTGGTGGAAAGGATCAAAGCACCACTTCACTTGGCTAATTGGCTTGACCGAGGGTTTTTCTGAGTGACATAGCACTAAGATTTGATTGTCCTCTGATATTCAAATTAATTCAGAGGACCAAATCTAAATTACAATATAAGTACTAACCCCTAGATACTAAGTATTACTAACAAAATTGGACCCAGTTGTCATAATAAATAAAATAAATTATTATTATTATTATTATTAAGATGCTTTGACAAACTGGTGATGTCATTATGAATTTAATTGGGAGAGCTATCAATTAAAAAAAAACAAAGATCAAGAGGCTTACCATGACGTATTCAGTTTAGGTTCCAACTGTTTTTACTTTACGTAAGCGCTTTAGCTTGTGTCATAATAGGACCTAAACTAAATCACTTTTAAAGGTTAAAGTAAGCCTCCTGGCATTGTATTGCGTTACATGACATATAGTAATGACATATAGTATAATAAGTATGGTCACCCTGTTTATGAACTGAACTTTAACAATTTTGTATAACATCCTGTATTTCAAAACAGGTGAAACACTTTTGCAATGTGCAATTGCAAATATTATAATGACTTGCCAGTGCTTAAGTACAAACTCAGTCTCTAGTAAAGTCTCTACAAAGTTTCAGAATCTGTTGACAAATGCGTGGTCGCGGTATGAAAACGCTTACTAGATTGCCAAATTACAAACGTAATTTAATCGTTTAGCGGAGACACCTCTATTTTTAACTGCACTTGTTTTCACAATGATTTCACAATTCAATTGATTATCATCATGGTCAAATAATTATTTTAACCATAGAAGTCAAATATTGCTTAAATTTGATTGTACACAACAGGCGAGAATCTTGCATTGTGTAATGAGCCTGGAGATTTGCTTCTCGAATATCATTTTCAATCTCCATCAGCTATTAGTCATCGGTTACCATAACACTAGCATTAAGTTACCTTGGGACTAGATGACGCTGTGTGGAATGTCCAAGGATATTTATTTATTAGCAAAATATAATAATAATAATAAATAATAATAATAAATATCATAGCGCTATTTTATCCGAGTGTTTTATCTAGAGATGCATAACCGCGTCGGGCACAGACAGCACGGTATAATTTTAATTGAGAGTCAGTCGTGCGGCGTGCGACTGCGCTTGTCGTGCAGTCGAGTTACTGATAATTAAAGGATAAAAAGATTCGTAAAGTGAAGGTGGATTTTTGTCTGAAAGAGCTTTGATTGACTTGAGTAGTTATTGTCCTGCGGGATGATGTAGGCGTACAATGAATAATATTTTTCGCTAAAGATTACTTTTAGGTTCGTAGTCACAATTAGTCCATACATGCATGGTTGTTTTTTTGTCATAATTGATGTACGAGTATGATGCATGGAGGGAACAAAAAAAATACTTGTAAAACGGAATCACTGTATTCAGGATCAGTAGTTCATCACTTCTGGTTGAACACCTTCGTTTTCAGGCACTAAGAAATTTAAGGTTAAAAAGTTACGGAGTTTCCCAAAAGAGATTCGAGCTCCATCTCGAACTTGAACCTACTTAAATAAATGGTTTGTCTTCGCGATGCAGTAATAAGTTTATAACAAAACTACTATTAATCCCACCGAATACGAATCCCCGTTCCCTTGTTGTTGCGTCGATAGATGGATGATATCACAAGTTTCTGATAAATGCGTTGATAGCCCTGAGTAGTTCACCTTGCCTATTGTAGCAAATGAGGAAGTTTGATTGGACAATTGATACATCGTTCAGGAAATTGAAGAACTATTGTTTTGTTTTGTTTTGATGATCTTTGAACTAATTTATCACGTGGTACTTTTATATTGTTGAGGAGAAATATTATTGGTAAAGTAAGTGCGTGTGGGCGTGGCTTCAAAGACATCATCATCATCATCCGCAGCCTGATCTCTCCCACTGCTGGGAATAGGCCTCCCTTTGTTTTTGCCATTGCTCACGGTCCTGAGATTCCTCCAAAGATGAATTTTGTAAATTATTATATGAATGGGTATCTTTCATTTTACCTTCCAAAGACGTTAAAGGAAAGTTATTAGGTTGCCTGAGAGACGTTTATGGAGATCCAGGCAATTCTAAAGTACATGTAAACACTTGAATTATTAAATGTTTGATTAGATTTCCATACACTTTTTATTTACAGAAACTAACCTTCTTACTACAAATTTACATTACTGTACAAATTACAGTTTGATCCCGTTGAGGCCTAAGACATTCATGACAACAATCTTTAAGTAGCTCAACTGATTTAAGACACTGGCAGCATTGACGCTATTATTATCTACAAGTTAAGTACTTATATTAAAATCGTACGCCGAGTTGAAGTTTACAAAACGAGAAGTCAAATTGTTCCCAAAATACTGTTCCTTCCGGTCAGAACCCTTTCACGAATCCACGAATAAAACAATCAAAACATTTCAAAAATAAAATCATACCGCAAAATATCCAGAAACATAAACATCTATTCTATTAACCTGGGGGTCATTTCACTTTGTAAGCGTTACCTTTTGTCCGTCGTATGACTAATGTATTTCCGACTACAGACGTTTTAGCTTCAGCTACTTTCAATGGTTTCTTTGTATCGTTGGAAGTTCCTTGGAGTCATTGTTTTGACGTCTTGGAAGATCTTTCGCTTGAGTTGACCTGAAAAGGTAAGTTTTAAATGTCAAAAGAGACTTTTAAAGACTTGTATTGTGTGATTCAGTGGATGGAAAAGTCTGAAATCATAATCTGACTCGGTAAAATTAGGTACTATTAAGTATACGAAAATAGTAAGCCCTTAGAAAAAGATTCAGTTGAGAGATTAGGCTGCTGTGGCTGGTGTGGCACATGACTCAAATACTACACAGTCCATTAACTTACCTACTGAAGACATCAGTCAGAGTTTCAATTCAAGAATTTAGGCATAAACAATGAAGGTTTCCGTCTTATCATTTCAAAAGGGTTAGAATTTGTTTTTTTTAACTGTCTTTTCTATCTAAATCTATCATATATATATATATAAATATATATATTTGTACCAATATCTAAATCGACAGTAATTTACGTGAGTAATGTCCCGTTGTATTAATATAATGTCTTTACTATGCTTTAGTTGCTTACTAAAATTTACAATTAGGTACCTATAAATAATTATTATAACATTCAGAACTCACAGAATAGCACTATAAACCTTACAAATGTTTATGTTATAGAATTGTTAAAGAACCATGAATATTCAACATCCAAACTGCTCAAGGTCGAAACATTAAGAAAACAAACGCACCATGCTGACACAAAAATGAGGTTATACTTTTTTGCCACCAGATGGCAGTGTTTGTGTGAGCTCCGAGTTCAGAGAACAAATAAACAATGTCAAGTGAAGGTGTGCCGAGAGGTCGCTGTAAATATTTGGAGAAAAACTTCGGAATAGTTACATTTGGCTTTTGTATGTTTTTCTTGAGAATTGGCTCGGTTTGTTTAGGATTGCAATGTTTTAATATTATAGTTTTTAAAACAATATACACCACCTAAAAATAAAAAAGTAAGTACTTAATTATAAGTTGATTGACAGAGTGTTAGCTCAAAGATTTGAACACTTCAATACTAGTAGCTTTCTATCCTTTTCATGAGCTTCCTATTACTTACTATTAAAAGCAAATTGACTTATTCATAGAGATTTATCAATTAATTATAGTTTTCAAGAATGGTTTTTTTTTCTTTTTACTCCTATAGCAACGAAAAGATATCTCTTTTCGTTGCTATATATATATGCTTGCTATCGCAATAGATTTAAATATGTATTCGTTTTAGCTAAAGTAGGTTTACTATACGAATATGAATAGGACCGTAAGTAACTATTAGGTATACTCAAGTAAAAACTAACCTCACACAACGTCCTTGCCGGCACTAAGGTGTTGTTTACCCTGCGCGCAGTAAACTCGCGTAAACAGCCAGTTCCGCGCCCGCTGCGTCCACCTGCTCTCAAAGGGTTGTCTTGTTTATGGTTCTGTTTATTGTAGATGAATGTCTCAGGATATGCTGCAGTTTGACGCTTCTTTTAGAATGTAACTTGTGTCTAGGAGTTGGTAGTTTTAAAATAGGACAGGTTCATGATTTTAAGCCCAGTAGTGACTGGGATTAATAATTTTTATACTTATTTATGTAGGTATATAATAATGTCTGTCTATAAATTAGTCTACAGTGGTGGAAATATTATATTTATAAATCTCTTTCCTTGGGGGTAGGCAGTAGCATTGGAACAGGCAATAGAATCACTCAGATCATAAGACTGTACATTTTTCTTTTTCTCTAAACAATTAAAGCATAAGAATAATAAAAAATAAAAAATAGCTCAGCAAATAGATAATTGTCTATTTTTAACAGCAAAAAAATATCAGTGAAGATCTTATTTAGAAAGGAGAATAACTGAATCCGAAGGAGTCCACTTAGAACACTTCTACAGAAACTCAGATATTTTTATATCCATTTACTTCTCACAAAAATCTTATCCAAGTCAGTTAATCACGGCGTAAGGTGCACTAAATCCGAAGCAATAAATCAGGCAAGTGCTCTCAACTTGTAAATGGAGCATTTGCGATGCGGGTCATACCGCGCCGTCTGAAGTGGGCCTAAGCCGCGGACTCTAAACTGATATTTATGGCGGGAACGCACCTCGCTGTATTTTTCTTGGACCAATGTTCACCACTACACTAGTTTATGGTAGTAAGCTTTAAGCTAAGCTATACTGTTTCTAAAAGAAAAAAACTTTGTTAAAAGAATTCGTAAGATTATCATCATCTATGAATGATAGAGATGAATGGAAGAAGAAAATATGTTGTGCCGACCCCACCTAGTGTGGGACAAGGGCAGGGGAATGATGATGATGATGTAAGATTATCATCATCGATTAAAGGCGTGATTACCTTGCATTTAAAAATTATTATAAGTACCTATTATACCTACTGCTGAATAGATTTTTTTTAAATATCATTGTGTTTTGGCACTGGCATGCAGTTCCTTAACTCCTATAAAATGTTTTAGTGATTATTTCGGCTGTGATAGTGAAAACTCTGATTTCCCTTACATCGTTACATTGATTTTTGTATTATTTACTACTTTCGTTGATGGAAGAGCAATACCTTAATCGCAGGTTAGCGTTAACCGTTAGTTATTCTATTGGTGAACATCAGTCTTTCCAACTTCACGTCAAATCCTGCTTACGCTCTGCTTATGCTTGGTCTTTGAGGTATGGAAATAACTTGGTAAGTACCATCAGCAACCAGAGTTCATTACCGCTTCTACATCATCGTTAAGGAAATGTACTTTTAATGAAAATTGGATGTCAATAAAAGTTGGTCAATATGCACAGAATAGTCAGTCATGCACTCATGAGAGTGCATGACATGAATGATCATTTCTGTAAAATGTGTACATCTGGTAACATAGCCGTATTTATGGTAAAGATATTGATAAGTATTTTGTAAATTTAAAATAGGTAGGCACAAAGAGATAGCAACATATTTAATATCCGTATTGTTTATTAAAGGTTTACTGGTCAAATATGCATAAGGAGGTAGCAAGATTTATTAACTAACAGCCGATTTTAAACATCTTTCTAATGCTTGTGATTAGTTGCATATCCTAAGTGCTTGCATTAGAATTTCAATTAATCCAACTCGAATAATTAATCATAGAAATTTAAATAAAATAGAAATGATTGCTCACATAAACCGCCAACAAATGGCCGCTCAACCCCAAAACCCCAACTTTTTCGATTGAGCCGAACAAAAGGTGGCTAAGTAACACCGCATCTATTAGGACCCTTGATATATTTTTTCATAGCGTTTTTATGAAGATACTGCAAGCCAAACCACCTAGTATAGAATATTTAGCAATGTGTAGATATGAAACTCTGAACTGATCAAAGTCAAAGTCAAAGTATCATTATTGCGATTTCATTAGTTAGTTTTTTTTTATTGTTGAATAAACATAGATTAAGCTATAAACGAATTATGGATAGCACTTTAAGCCACGAAGGTTTATCGTGAGCTATCGTGAGACACTCATAAATAAATAAAAAAAGTTAAAATTTATTTAACAAAAAATTAAGAATTAGGTACCTAAACTAAACATCACTCACCTACATTTAAACCTCCAAAATATTTTTTTAATTTAAGTTAAATGTTAGTTGGTGTCAAACTGTCCCGAAAATCGACAGGTAAACTGTTTATTAATCTAGGTATTATTAAAGACGTCGTCGTAGTAGTTGTAAGAATAATCTAAATAGTTTTTATTAGTTGTTATTAATAAAGTTATTATTATTATTATTAGTTTATATTACAATACCGATTTGGGAGCTTTAAAAAAAAGCCAATTTATCTTTTAAGGTGCCTTGGTTTTAAGGACAATCAACAAGCAAGTCTTTTTGTTTTCGAGTTCTTTTTAATCAAACAAAGTTTTTACTTCAACCATTTCTTATAAAAATATTATGAATATTTTACAACTGAAATATTTTTTCTGTGTACAAAAATGAAATCCTAACAAAAATTACGAGGCCTATTCGGAGTTTTGTATCTATACATCGATGTTTCTTTTTTTTTATTTCACTAGTATGCAAATTTGACCACTATTAAACGTTATTTGTTGCCTAAATTAAAACATTAAAAAGAAAATTCGCGACGACGATTGTCATGCTAATATCCCGTGCTTGTGCAGCCAAAACTTTACGGTTTCTTGCCTGTCTATGGAATAAAGAATTGTATTTTTTAACTTTGCTTTTAAGTACAGAACATAAGTTAAATTTTGTTCGCATCGCATCACGAGAAAGACTCTGGATGGAAACCATTTACTAGTTGTGTGCAGTCTTGATAGAAAGAAGAGAAAAAAATAAACAATAAGTCATCTGGTAGGACTTCAAGGATCAAAGTCTTACATGCTAGGTGATTATTGCTTGTTCTAAATACAACTCCAGTGAAATATATTATGCTACACCAGAGAAAAATTCAGTCAAGAACCTGATGGTGTGGGCCTATCAATTTTAAAGCTAATGAGAAAATAACTGCATCTAGCATCTTTCTATGCAGTTCTTCATCAAAAACATCACAATAAAAGGTTGAAATGAAAAATGGCACGTTTCAATTACGAGCCAAATCCAGGCCATTATGCACACTTTTTACCGCTAAGTGTAGGGCAGAATGACGCTGGGCGGGCGGGGAATGACGATATTATTTACGTTAATTCGCACGGCGAGTGACGTCTTACGTGCTACCTCACGTTAGGGGTGGTGCCTATAAAAAAATAATGCTTTTCTCAAACGGTCCCAAATTGTTTTGGAAATATTAAATGGTAATAAACGGGTGATTTGCATGAAGTTAGGGACCTTTAATTGCAGAAGCTATTGTTTTTTAGTTCAAGTGATAAAACCAAAGTAAAAAAATGATAATTCAGTACCTCTGGGCACAGAAATACTAGTAATAATCTTTTGAAACTTTTTTGCTTGGTACATTCTAGGCAAAGGCTGGTCGTGGTCAGCTATGACTCAACTATTATTACTTTTGTAAGTTCCTAAGTAGTGTAGAAATAAAAGAATCAGATTTGGTTACGGATGTTTTAAGCCACAATCAGAACATTACCTAACTTCAACGATCTATCAAGAACGTCCTATCAAGTCACGAGCGTTTAACAATGTCATCATCATCATCATCAGCCCTTCTCATCCCACTGCTGGGTATAGGCCTCTCTTCGCTTCCACCACTCGCCCCTGTCCCGCGCCAATCTAACCCAAGTCCGACCTGCTGCGGTCTTAACTTTATCGTCAACCCATCTTGTTGGCGGACGACCCACAATGTATTCATTGTTAAAAGTGGTTTAACTACGAGTATTTCAGTTAACATTACACAGTAGCAATGTAAAGTCATAGAAAGCTATGGTGGGTAGCCCTACGCTCGCGCAACAGAACGCAACTTTAGCACGAGTCACGCCGGTAATTGTACCACTTTACATAATGTCTATTTTAGTAGGGAGGCATTTTTCAGGGCCCTAATGAGCCGCGAACGCTGATGGCAGTTGCAATGTAATGTCTGATTTATCTTGTCAATGAATCAATTTCTTGCGTAATGCGTTCTGACCAATACGCTGCTCGATTCTTGACGACATTTATAACATGACGCGGTAAGAGATTGCACGTTATCTAGCTTTTGTTTTCTGAAATCCATAGAATTTTTCAAAATAAGAACGCCGAGACGTGCCGCGTCTCAGACCAAATAAAATATTTTTTTATTTGGTCTGAGTGCCGCGTTAAGACAGGTTATTTGGAGAATAAGGGGGCTGGTATTTTTTTTACACTGTACAAGAAGCAATGTTTCCTTTATGTTCGATTTCTAACAAACGTACGGATGTCCGTAGGTCCATCACCATAGCAACTTTGTTATTGCAACATAAAATTGTATGAAACTTTTTGACAACATTTAAAAGTAAGAGGTGTGAACAGGGATCTGTTGCGACAAAGTGGATTGCTTGTGACCCGCGACTTCTTTCTAATGAGTTTGAAGCCGACTCGGGGATAAATCAAGCGGTTTTGCCTCAAAATATTCTAACTGCGGCCCAAGTTATGATATTATGAACATGAAACAAAATAAATAAATATCTTTGGACGTTTCACACAGCGTCACTAGGGATTCGAAACAATATAAAAGTGAATTTCTGGCTTTATAAGTTATCTATACTGTGACGTAATATGAAAATAACAATACTTTGCATTAATTATTTTTTTATTACGGGAATGTGTGATGTAGTAGTTGCAATACTCGTATATTATTAACCATGCTTTTGTGACAATAAAGTACCTACGTGTATCTTCGAACCTGATTTGTTTCAGTTGGCTCCCAACGCAAGCAGGTTATTAAGTTTAGTAAAGTTACTCAACTTTACAAAACTTAATAATCCGCTTGCGCTTGTGCCTTGTTCCTCACAACGCGTATCCCGTGTCCTCACCCGCGGATGGTTATAAATCAAAGCACGTTGCTCCTTATAAACATATTTCGTGTGTCGTGTCCTTTAAAATTGCTTGTTTTATATCTTTCCTACCATTTTTGTAGGTTTATAAAGGTTGCTCGTTCTCTGATGAAATTCTACGAAGGTCGTAAATTAGGGGCAAGTGTGTGATGGGTTTTGTATGGGGGAAGTTATTTGTAGGGAGTTTGATTGTGTTGAGAGTTAATTTAATACACTGAAACACCTGATACCTTCCAAGCCCTATTTTGCAACTTAAAAAGAGTTTTATTTCTCAATGGAGCTTTGAGGCTTCCCAAAAGAATGCCAGATTTTTGTAACCAACACATTCGGTTTAAAGCTAGTAGTCAGTTATGAATATTATAAACACCTGCTCATTATTTCCAATAATTATTGTTTTCTTCATCCATCAAATCGCTCGTAAAATTGAAAATAGTAGCGCTCGTGGCTTGCTAACAGCCAATTTCAATAACCTGCTGACTTTTAACTATCAGTCAAAATGCCTACTGTAATCCGCTGTCAGTGCGTTTTTGCGTATCAATAAACGAATCTGGATAGGAATGTCAATCCGCGACTACAATCTTCTGTTCGGAGGGCAATTGGCTGTATGACGTTCTTGATAGATAGTCGAAGTTAAGCAACGTTCTGAGCCGTCACAATTTGGATGGATGACCGCAAGTGGCATTGAGCTTTTCGACTTTTAGCCATGAGGCCAAAGTCCACAAATATCAAGCAACAGTAAGCAAAACTTAAGATTACTGAGCAAAGAAGCTTTCAGTAACAGTAGTGCTAAGACAGGCCATCAAGTAGCGCGGTCGGAGGTCAACTCCGCTGAAATGTTCTCCCTAATTATACAGCCGCTTCTTGTCGCCAGATTTACACGTGGCCAGCTGATCACACTTACAAGTTTTGAGAGAAATGCGAAAGGGAAACAAGTTTGAGAGAATAACTGAGGAACTAGATTTCGTGATCACTCTTTTCATGATAACTCAATGATTTTAATAATTGTCAAAACTTATCTTTTTATTTTTATTTTAGAAGCTCCTCTGATTGATTTTAACTTATATATTGGAGAATAGAAAAATAGGTTCCAAATTACGTTTCTTGTGTAATTAACTGGAAATATTATTTACTATTTTTATAAGTGGAGAGATGAACTCGACTCATTCTGCCCACATTGGACCGCACTGGCTCTTGGTAGAGACGAGTGGAAGAAAGGAAGGGAGGTCTTTGCCCTGCAGTGGGACGCTACAGGCTCGTAATAATAATAATAATAATTTTTATAAGACGATTTAAAATGATTAGTAGATACACTAGATACCATTTCATTGATATAATTTACCAACTGTTTAATTATTTTTAAAATAAATTCTATTAAACAAATAAAAGCCGTGGTTCTACGGCACGTGTACCCAATATCAATTCAGGCTTAAATACAAAGCTACGCCCTTCAAACTCATCAGGCATTCCCAGAAACACGTTCCCAGTCCCTAGTTGTGCCAACAAACAACCCGTCAAGTCGCAAAGTCACAACTTTTCGTCCGATTGTCCTTCTTGGATTAAATTAACATTAGGTAAAACTATTCCGAGGGTTCCATTGTTCCATCTGCGTCTTGACCCTGCGGTCTACGGAATCCTAATTAAATTTACAACATGTAAATGTTCTTGGACTAGATGTTTGTTTAAAAACGGTCGTTGTTTGTACCTTGTACTGTTTGCGAATGTTAAGATTATTTATTTAATTCAAGAATACTTACGACTAGGTTATGTCTATCTATGGTTTTGGTTACTATGTAAAATTTGCCTTTTGTTTTAGAATTTACAATAAAACAGGTGCGCACTAAGTGGTGCGCTTCATCTAAGTGCGCTACAATTAACTCAATTCTTATTTATTTAATTAAATTATCATTATAGACAGTAGATACATCCAATGCGATAATTTAGATATTGAGATCAAAAACTTAGAATCAACCTAACATAATATTACGTGACAGACTAAAAACAACTACAAAAACCTGGAACAATCTCCGAACACTTCTTCATTGTGTCTCTCTGACTGAAAGCATTATGAGATTTGAAGGCTGTTTGAGACGGAGTAGATTTACCTATAGCCTTAGCAACAAAAACATGTGTTTTTGTTGATAAGGCTATAGGTAAACTATGTAGTTATTATAATGTATGCATCTGTATGATTTCACACGAAGATTTTCCTTTGCCACGTCGAGAGTTTGAGCTAGAATTATCAACATAGATAATTTGCTTATACAAGTCTTGTAGTTTAAGCAAAACGAACCTTTGTCTACATATCTCCTTAATGTAATAATTTCCGAGCGTTTAGTTCGGGGCCGCCATATTTGTCTTGGTCCGAAATCCGTCCTAAGATTAATCCGGAATTTTGTTAACTGTCCCTCGTCTTACCCTACAAACCACAGCTACCACTAAAACGGCTAGTATTCTTTGTAAACTTTTAATTAATAATAATAAATAAAATAATACTTAATAAATAAAATAATAATAAATAAATATAATAATATTATGAAGAATTAGCAAGCATACCGAACTACAAAACATAAAATTTTGAGTTTTGTGGTCACCGGGAAAATTCTTAGCGGTTCTGCTCAAACTAGTCCCCGTTAACTAGTATTTTAGATTAATTATAATAAAACCGTGAGTGTCAGAGAAGTATACCAGCTGTTTCTCATGAGCTGGTCTGTCGTCACGGTGCAGGGTGGTCACTCCACGTGCGCAGGGTGACCACACGGCGCAAACATGGCTGCTTGCTAGGAAGATGATATTTATTGCTATGCTGTGAAGGTTCAATTGCCCTTAAATTATTACTTACTAGCTGCGCCCCGCGGTTTCACCCGCGTAAGTCCCGTTCCCGCGGGAATATCGGGATAAAAAGTAGCCTATGTGTTAATCCAGGGTATCACCTATCTACATATCAAATTTTAAACAAATCGGTCCAGCCGTTTTTGCGTGAAAGAATAACAAACATTCTCACAAACTTTCACATTCATAATATTAGTGGGATAGTAGAATAATATTAATTTTAAAGTGCAGTTTTAAAACCAACATTTCCCATCATACAATGGGATTACATGGATAGTTACAGGTACATTCCGTTATTAGTGTTTGGTGTTTATAATTTTCAAAACCATGATAGTAGATTTTTTATGTATTGTTTTACAAAATTGTATGTATAAATTTAATATTCTTATCAGTAAATAATCTGGTAGGTATAATCTGGCTTGGCATGGCACGGGACCGAGTATTATGGCGTTTGCGAAGGGAGGCCTTTACCCAGCAGTGGGTGCCTATGGGCTGTGGATGATGACGATGATGATGAAATTGTAGTTATTTACCACAATCCGTACATGTAATTTTGAACCTGAATCCATTATTTAAGATAGTTTTAATAAAGTTTAACAACAATTACAAAAGTTAAATAGCTTTACACATCTAGCATTCCAAACTTAGGTTTCATATTACCACTTGAAAAATACATTTGGAATACAAGCCGCAACTTTTCCAACTACATTTAAGTGATCAGTGCTAGTTCAAGAAGCAAGCTCTTCGAGTAAAAACAAAAGTTTCCGTCGCTTGTTTTCACTTACACGACTTGTAGTTTTTGCAACAGCCATACAATGTATCGCGAGGCTCTTAGCATAAGTGGTTAGTTCACCTGTACACGGATAATGATGTACTGGATGTGTCAGGAAAAACATGCTTTTCACGAATCACGACAAAAAAATATTATGATGCCCATACTGTGTACTTAGTGCTCGTGTTGAAGCTTGTTATGACGTTCTTGATAGATCGTCGAAGTTAACATTCTGAGCGGTCACTACTTGGATGGGTGACCGCAAGTGGCATTAACAACTGAATGCTTCTTTGCTGTGTACTTAGTGAATTGATTGGGAAAGTTTTGGGTAAGAGCACGGTTTAAACAGATGTTAATAATAACTAGTTAAAATAAATTCAAATTCAAAATTCGTTTGGTTTGGCTGAATCGTTTATTTCCTTATAAGAATGTTTAAATTCACTAGTGAATTGTGAGTAAACATCGACTTTTACGGAGTAACTATTAATAATTTAATTAATAAGAAGCATAGGATATTCTACCTAAACTTAACAGGTAGGGAATTATATTCTTGTAAAAAAATAGTAATTTCTTAACTTTTAAAAAAATTCAAAAGTTGCCAAAAGTTTTCATGTAGAGTTGAATCTTGATTTAAAAGTATAAGTCACGATTAAAAAAGTCACAATGTCACTTCCAATTCTTCTATTATCCACGTCAAAGAGAACAACAGTCGTTACATAAATAATAATCGGAGGGGACAACAAAACACGGTGTTTACCTCGCGACCACTCGTAAAAATGTATCGAGCCGTATTCATAGCTAACCTTAATGCCATATAAATAAATAAATAAATAAATAAATATTCTGATTGATGGTGAACTAACAAATATTGTTATGATATACTTGTTTATGGTATTCTCATAGTTTCTGTACTATACCTACCCAATAACGGCCTCTGTGGTGCAGTGTCGCCTGAGACGCGGAGGTTGCGGGTTCGATAATCGCTACGGGACAAATGTTTGTATGTTCTGCAGATATTTGTTCCGTGTCTGGGTGTTTTCTATAATATGTAACATATTATTGTATATCCAAATAAAATGTATATTAAGTACATAGATCTGCCGTCCTATGGTTATAAGGCCGTTAAGTGACAAACCCAAAATTTTGGGTACGAGCAAAAACGTGAAAAATGTTGTTTCTCGACTTTGTGAAGACTTACAGTTTACATTGATATTCCAAAAAAAAGGTAAATTCTTGAACTATTTTTGGAATTTAACATACGAACATTAAACTAAACGAGTGGTGTTTTATTTTAGTTTTTGTGTTTTAGTCATGGATTTCTACTTCACAATGTAAGAATATACTAAGCTAGAAAACAGTCAGCTGAAGCGCAGTCGCGTTTTAGTGTTGTATTTTATGGTAAATGCATGATGGTTTGCAGATTCCACCGTTAAATCCTTTAGCCGTCTTTTTGCATTGTATTTTCGTCAAATTGGAGGAATTTTCCTTTTTTAAAACACCGTTACAAGCCTTTTACTGTTAATTTACTGTTTCAAAACTAAAATAATCACATTTATTCTAGACTTAAACACAGTATTGTAGTGATCAATTTTAGAAAACTGCTTTATAACGTTGACAATGCTAACTATAAATTCATGACATCATGTTAATTTAACGGCTAAGTGTAAACTCATAACTCTTTTTTATCATAATTAATGGAACATTTTGTTTAAATTAAACAAAATTTGGCATTATTATGATATTGCAAAGAAGGAGATAAGAATGAAAAATATTCTAGATCATCATTGTTGTATTTATTGTTATTAATTGAGTTTTAGATCGTTGAATAATTATTTAATCAATAATTGTTTGCGCTTAAGACTGTCTCTGATGAAAGTTAAAAGGTTAGAAAGTCAGCCAACAACGCACTATATGGTTTAATGTCTATTAGGTTTAGGATCAAAAAATGTTTATTTCTCATAAAAGAAACAAAAGTAAAAGCAAATGTGGATGTTTTAAATGGTGGTGGTAGGTCTCTTCCGTTGTGTTTACCTACTTATTAAAAAAATTAGATTAGTAATACAAACTCCAGAGAATATTGTGCAAGCTTTAATTAGCATGCATTTAATGAGACATTATGTTGTACCCTATGACTCTTAGTTGTTTATGCTCACCTTCGTGTAGCATGTAATGTGCCTGCCCGATACTGTATCAAGTGACTATGTAGGCACAAGCAGGTGGAGCACTGTAAACTCGCTTTGCACGAGTGTACCTACTAATAAAACCCGGAATTAAAATATAGCCTAAGTTCATTCAGAAAGTCTATTCTTTAAACATCAGTCAAATAATTTTAGAAATTGGATGTTCGGTTTCTGAGATTACGCTCAAAAAACCAACCAATTTTACCTCTTTATGATATTAAGCGAGATATCTTCATGAGCAATGCGGGTAGATACGGGAGCTCTTAGCTAGATACGTGTGGTAACCGTGGACGAGCCGTACACACTTGTAGGTGGATACAGTATCTTATACATGCATTACAATGATACATGGCTAGGTGAGTACCCTGGTTGTTTTAGGTACTTACCTAAACCTACTAAAACTAGGTGCGTTCTGTTTGCTTTACTTTTGCGAAGGATAAATTAGTATGAAGTAAGTTATCTTTTAATTATATAATTAATTTACTGACTCGATAGATGAAATTGGTATTTTATTATAGCAAACGCATTGGCAACTTATAGTAGAAGATAGTAGTAGTTTGTGAACACGTACAGTAAGAACTTCTTCTCGATCGCTGACTTCAATTCTGAAGGGCGTGCCCTTGAAAGAATTTAATTGCCTTGTGTGTTATCTTTCTCCATCTTGTCCTGTTTTCGGCTTCTCTCAGGGATTTTGTCACAGAGAGTCCAGTGTGACTGGTAACTTGGTCACACCATCGGCTGGGTAAGTGGCCACGGAGTCTTTTTCCTTCAACCTTATCAACAAAGTGTAGCTTGCGAGATTATCTGGTTGGCGGCGGGCAATGTGACCGAAATACCCAAGAACACGTTGGTAACATACGCTCGACAGTGTGGTTTTATGCTTAGCTGCTCCAAAATGGACTTATTTGTTTGTTTGGCAATCCACGGTATTCGGAGCATTCTACGACATCACCACATCTCGAAAGTAACAGTAAAAATATTGCAAAGCAATTAAGTATCTTTTTCGATCTGGCAAAGTTGATCCTTGAGATTGATTTCATGAGAGAAGTTGAGCGGGTCCTTTTACTTTTACAAAATTTACCCAATTGTATGTTGCAATATGTTTTCTTTGCAAGTATGACTTCAATAGTAACCCCAAACGGTAGATTTTGCGCAAACACGTTAGTGTACTATATAATTGATCATCTATGGCTCAAGATAGAAGAAATTGCGACTAAAAAAAATACATAAAGGTGGAGCAGGTAGACGTTTTTTAGCTTTGAAATGTAGCTTAACGGTCTTATTATGTTGTTATTAAATGAAGTAATGTCATCATATCCTATGACTAAAACACAGTAACTGTCTTTAAGCATTGTAATTGCTTAATACTGTCTTTTAGACTTCATAGATAATCATCCAGTTGGCTGCGTATAAAAAGCTAAAACACAGTTAAGGTCACATTACGGTTCATAAGTATTGTTTTTACATGTAACCGTTTTCTAAACTTGTTTCAGTGATGAAATTATATTCTCAAGTACAGGGTTGGAGGTGTTTAGCGGTATTATAGCATTGTAATACTAGGTAACCGTGTTTAAGAATAGGAAAAGTCGGAAAATGATGCACTTAGCGGTGTACGTGGTGTTAATATCTCAGCCATTATAAACAATTGAGCCATGAGACCCAGATTGGAAGATAGAGCAAAATTTACGTTTTCGCGCCATGTAGAAAAGTCAATTTTGCCCAAATGTTACTTAACGGCCTTATAACCATAGGACGGCAGAGATATTATATCAGTCATCTTTAATAAGATATATTCATTCAAAATGACTTTAAAATGTACAAAACGTGTATTATAATTATTTTAATTATTGTTATTTTGCTTCATTCACTCGCATATTTAAGTCAATACTTAGATTATTATAATCTTAAAACAAACCACTGCAATCAAAACAGAAATCAGTAAACCTTTCGCAAATCTTCTAAAAATACAGCATGTCGAGTATTTTCTAAGGCAGCCAATAATCTGCATGAGCCGGGCATTCCGGCGAAACTATGCTGAATATTTTTAATCAATACAAATTAGGTGGAGCCGCCTCGGGCGCTGTGTATGCCGTGCACAGTGGGCACGCAGGGATAGACGAGGACAAAAACATTATTTATCTATTTATTTATTATTTATTGATTTGTTGAAGTTGAATGAATGAATGATTTTTTTAATTGATTGGTACAACTTAGGTATATCCTATCAATCAACAAATATTATTACAGAAATCTTGTGATATAGCTAAGTTGAATATAGTTTTTAAGTCAAGTCAAAAATAAAATTCATTCAGTTCTAGGATTGCATTGAAACGTTATAGTGGAGTTATAGAATCCAGGTGATTTTTTTTAATTTTCATATTTAATTTAATTTAAATCTCCACGAATTTACCAACCAGTCAAACAAAGATTGTTTTTTTTTCGTTTTGTAGAAAAGTACATTGGATAAAGTGTTTTATTGTTTTCAATCAGCATCACAAAGAACTAGGCTTACAAACACGGTAATCGGAAGGAACAAAACACTTGCAACTAATTTCCATATAAAAATAAACATTAATGTCAATTATACCCACAAGTTTCTTAACACAGGCCCACTGTGCGATGTGCATACGATACTCCGTCTCAAGATAAACTTGGTTAACTTAAGATATTGATTTATCCGCCGTCCCCCAGGTCCCAGGTAGTATGAACTCTGGCTCTTAAGATATTTGTATAATAATCTCTTAAAGGATCTTGTTTGATTTAAGAAAACCCGAAATGAAAAATGGATTGAAATATCTTAAATTATTATTCATTTTCATTTGGGTTTATAAAAAAATAATGTCTTTTGAGATTGATTGGTCAAGTGACATTGATTTTGAATTTTCTTTTACTCTTGTAAATATCTTGCGTCTTCAATACCCTTATTGGCTACAGTATTTCAATTTATTTACGTCAAAGTGTCTTTTTTCTGATATGCTTGAAAAAACATTGATATTTAATACAATTTGACATTTAATACAATGGCGATTTTGGACAAAACTTTTTACTTGTAACTAACTTTTTATTTTACTAATATGAAATGTTATATTATGTTTTACTAGTATGAAGGTAGGTATGTTTTTTTCCCAAGATAGTGGCGAAGTGCCGATGGTATGGCGACGCAACAAATCTCCGCGGCGAGTGTGCGGCCAACAGTTAAATGGCAATCCTGTGTTAGAAGCCGAACTAAAAGGAAATAACTTACGGCGGTTTTACACTTGGACTGTGCTCACACTTGAGCGTTAACTTAGTTCGTCTTAAGTTCTTAAGACTTAACTTAAAAAACTGCCTACTTCAAAATTTATGCGACTTTTTGATTAATTCCAAAAATCTTTCTCTTCATTTGTTTGGGTGGTTTTAATTGTAAGTTTTTATTTTAATTTTATTTTTATTTTTATTTTTATTTTTATTTTTATTTTTATTTTTATTTTTATTTTTATTTTTATTTTTATTTTTATTTTTATTTTTATTTTTATTTTTATTTTTATTTTTATTTTTATTTTTATTTTTATTTTTATTTTTATTTTTATTTTTATTTTTATTTTTATTTTTATTTTTATTAAAAAAAATATTTAACAAAATCATTGAATCTTTGTATAAGTTATAAACATTATCACTAAGACTTAAAAACTACAAAATGACAGAAAATGCATGATGAATTAATAATAGTAAAATATATAAATGATTGATTGATTGAATAGGTATGTTCTACGACGTAGCGGGCTACGCTGGTCGCTCTACAGGTGAATGCTACGGCGTAGAGTACCTGGTATAGTCGAAATATAGAATTCGTGAGACATTATAGTTGACTAGTAGCACGTCCCGGCTTCGCACGGGTGTCCAAATAATGCTACCGAGACAAAATATAGCCTACAGTACTAGATGGCGCTAGAAAAAATGACCCGTTTCTAGATCGCGCTGACGAAAACACGCGGCGCGGAACGACATTCCCGTATAAACAAACCAACTTTATCTCTTTATAATTTTAGTATAGATGTGAACGCGTCCTTAGTTTTACTAACTGTCCAGTAGCAAGGCTTTTTAGTTTTTTGCACTTTCAATACAGTTTCAAGTGGTTCACGGTATTTTATTATTTGGAAATTCTTAAGATTTGTCTTAAATATATTATAAAGAAAAGATAAAACATAGATCACGACTGTGCTATATATATTATACAAGCTAACCTAGCACATTTTTCTGTGAGTGTTAAATTTTTGCTTTTAAAAACAATGATTTATTTTCATATTTGTATCATCTCTTTATGAATAAAGACTAGGTACTATACAAAATTTTTTGATTCGAGCTAATAGGAACAAAAATAAACACACGGAATTGTTCGACGAAAATAATTGTCTTTCTCGTGATTGGCCAGATTGTCAAATCAATTGTCAATTGATTGGCAATCACGAGAAAGAAAATTATTTTCGACGACCAATCACGTGCGTTTATTTTTCTTCCTATTAGCTCGTTTCAATAAATGAAGTATAGATGTATCAACTTTAGTACCTCCAAGGTGCGAGATCAACTCATCCTTAACGCCCGCGGCAACTGCCCAACTTACACAATAACCGGCCATCAGACCCTCATAGGTGGAGTGAGGGGGAGGGGAGGGGTATAGGGAGGGGGGGGGATAGAGAGGGGTACACAATGCAACTTGCAAATTGAAAATTAATGTCTTACCTTAAGTTTGGGTTTGATTATCGAGGGTCTTGAGATTTTGACCGCGGGTGTGTTGTAAGTATGTTATAAACAGGGAGTGAGTTTTTTGTTAAAATAAATTTGCTACATTTGACGACCACTGTGGCGCAGTTGGGTGAACGCCCGGCTGAGATGCGGAGGTCGCGGGTTCGATCCCCGCTACGGGACAAATGTTTGTATGTTCTGCAGATATTTGTTCCGTGTCTGGGTGTTTTCTATCTATAATATGTATGTATTTACAAAAAAAAATGTATCTAAGTATTATATTAGTCATCTGGTTACCATAACACAAGCATTAAGTTGCTTAGCTTGGGACTAGATGACTCTGTGTGGAATGTCCAAAGATATTTATTTATTTATTACATCTGAATAGTGGTTTTTTTAATGAACCGTTCATGTCCCTCTGCTGGGCAAAGGTCTCGTGGTTTAAAAAAACTTGATTTACGAGACCTACTTTTTTTTAAAGCAACTTGTTTGTTGAACATGTCAAATAATCACCAATTTAAACGCTAGATTATTTTATTCATTTCACTGGTTTTCTTTCAGTGAAGGCTTTATTCTGCCTCAAATTGTTGTGTTAAGCTTTATTCATCATCATCTCCCTGCCCTTATCCCACTAAGTGGGGTCGGCACAACACGTTTCTTTCTTCCATTTCCCTCTATCGCTCGTCATCTCAGTACTCACTCCTTTCACACACATATTTGCACACACACAGTGTGTTTAGCTTTATTATAAAAATAAATATTTATTTATTTAATATTTTTATCCTCAATATATACTACAAATCTTGTAAGATAATTACCAGCGAAGTTATACGCGTTCAATTCTTCCGTTACACTGGTGGGTACACGTTAGGATCCTCCACTTCCGGCCTCCTTACTTCCGGCAGCGATTACTTAATGGGGTAGGTAGGTATTATTAGATTACAGATGTTACCTATTTCAAGGAGTTTTCGGTTAAATACTTTCATATACTTATTTTTAGTAATGTATAGCACCCGATTTTAATAATGAATTTAATAAATTATGATATGATATAAAATGTGTTCTGATCACGTTAGTTTAAAAAAGATAATGAATTTTATCATTTCATTGAATTTTAACAGAGGTAGTAATACTTACAGATTATTTTAAAATTACTATGCGTAAAAGGCATTTCAAATTGATAGAAATTAGTCTCTTAGTTACCTGTCTCTACATAAAATATTCAAACAAAAACAATTTAAAGTCCAACTTTAATAATTCAAGTCATGAAAATGACTCCACTTTACAAACTCGAATAAATCATCTTCCGCGGTTCGAAGCAATACAAGCCCTCGTCACTGTTTCAATTGTTACCATAAAAAATAACAAATAAACAAGTCAAAAACATAATAACAACCCCCGTAAGTACAATAATGACTTGTAGTTCGCACCCTCTTGCTCTCAGACGAATTTATTGCAACACTTTGTTGCTGTATTTAAATTGACTTGCTCTATGTTAAAAAATCTTGATTTTTTATAATTTTTGCATTTTATCTTTAGAAAAAGTGCCTTGGTTTTGCTTTTATAAAATTAATTTTTGTAAAGGAATTGCACTCAAATCTATGAAGATGCAAATATTCTGAGACTTTATGTTCAATAGTGGGACAGTTTGAATAACGAATTTTTTTGATTCATAAAAAAAACAGTGGGAAACATCAGGCTTATAATAATAATAATAATAATTAAAAAAAGTTCCATTCATAATTTAGTGTTTAAAAGAAAACCTTTTATTATAAAACAAGCGAGATTCAGTAACAAAACAAAATTAAACAACCCAAACTACCTTTCGGATTGTGAATTTTTGCAATCATGTATTAAGTATTTTAAAATTATTTTTTTTTAACAATACCTAATGAAGTTTTTAAGTTCTACCTAATGTTGAGTATTTCGATCCTCTCCCAATCCACTCGGACACGCAAATCAATAGCAACTCGAGTAGCCTCGAGCTGTCCTCTATCCCAACTTAAACTTCACTTCTCAGAAACAAGCTCTAACGAACTTTTCTTAACAAGCATGTACGTAAGTTCAAGGGACTCACAATATTAGGTATAACTCGTACAATAGGGAATTGAAATGATATCTTGCCTGAAAAGACAAAAAAATGAATAAAAGAAGTAACTACGAATCGTGACTTAGTTAGTTACTAGGTCATAGTTACTAACTAGGTCACGGTTCGTTTGATTAAGTCGTCCGAGTAAATAGTACATTATCAACAGTCAAACAAAGTCCACCTATTACTACCTATACGGTTATCGCGGCATAATAATAACCTGCGTTGAATGTGCATTATCGGACGGACGTCCGTGCGATAGCGCTGTGAATCACTATTGTTTACTGCTATGAGCTTATTAGCTATCGTTTTATTTGGATGCAAACTCGTACGAGTATTTTTTCAAATATTTTTTTAAACCCTGACGGTGCAACTTGGCTAAGGAATGGTTGGAAGAACTTTGGGGTAACCATTGAGTAGGGCAGGTTAAAAAAAAAACAATATGTCTTTTATTTTAAGTATTGACTATACTAAATAGGACTTCAAAGTTTTCTTATTAAATCTCTTAATTAAATTTAGGTACTACTCGTACGAGTTTACAGTTATTAAAACTATTGATAATAGCTCGAAACACAGAAAATACAAGCAAAGAATCACCTTCATCTGCACCACAACTAGAAAAGTTGTGTTTGCTTCTTGTTTGCACATCCAAAGCATTTGCCCAACGGATCAGACAAGAGACCAATTTTTCATAAGATATCGGCACAATAGCTGGGGTTCCGTAGAAAAAATAATAAAACGCCTTGCAATTAGTGATGTTTTGTTTAGACGTCGTCTCGGACGATTTTTCACTTTAATCTCGCTTGTCGCGACCATTGTTGATAACTTTCACGATGACGTCACTCTTATCGAGTTTTTACGGTTCAGAAACAGTGAAAGTATCATTTTGTTTTGAGAAAATACTAATAGGCTTACCGATAAAAGGGTTGAAGCGGTTTTATCCTGCTACCGGAGATGTAAAAAAAAAACTACTTTTTAATTCAAGTGACAACAAAAAACAATCATATTTTGCAAAGAATTGCATTGAGTATAATAATTTTTATTACAGAGACATACATACAAATGCGTAACGACTTAGAAATAAACCAATGGTGTATGTTACCGGGAAAGCGTAGTAGAAGCAGTAGAAGATAAAAATATGAATACGAATGTTATTCACAGGGAACGATAGACAAATTATTGTCAGATAACACTTTTTAAAATACATTTGATTGATATCTGTCCACATTTATCAGGTAACATTCCATGGGTGACTTCCCATCGACAATTTTGATGAAAAAATAATTTAAACATAACAAAGATATTAGAAAACTTAATGCATTATTCAAGTGCATGTTTAAAATAAATGGAATGCAATGAACTATGCATTGAAGAGGATTAAAAATCTTCACCTCAGGAATACATTCTGTCTAGAAAATGAAAATAGTCTGCCATAAAGCTGCGCAGATAAAAGTCTCAACATATGAGGCTGCATATAAATCGACTCATTTATAAAGTATAGGTACCTTAAATCACAATGAAGAGCTTTCTTAAAAAGCGTGACCTTGTCAAACAAAGTTCAGTTTATATATCAGATTGCACGCGCTATTGAACTTAAATTGTAAGTAGAAGTTAATTTAAAATTTACAAAAGTGGTTACACACTTTTAGCCTGACAAGTTACTACGTAAACAGAGTTTTTATTTTAAAACTATCTGTTGGATTTGCCTCTAAGTGTCTCTCGAAGTTGAGATTGGCTCTCTCATCTTCTTATAAATATTTCTATATCAGAGAAAGAACCTATACTTTCAGTTTAGAAAGTTCTAGAAACTATTCTCCACATACACGAAACCTGACGAAAATCGCTCAATCTTATATTATTAAAAGTATTTTCTTACTCCTGCATTTTAAATCCAAAACCGCAAAAGAATTTATCTTCATAGCACATTCTAAAACACACCGCATATGCACCGTAGTGATAAATCGCAGGTTCTGACATCACACTCAAGTGAACCCGGGTCGAGTCCCGGTGAAAAAGATACCGGGACACGTGGGTACTGTGGAAACTTTGGTGTGTAGGGTTGTCACTAAATATAAACACATTTTCGTAATCAAGCTTCGTGCGTGACTTCCACTTAGGTAAACTTTCAACCTTGCACTATACAATAAACTAGGTATGTTTTGAGTCGATCTTTTATTTTGATTGCTCACTTTTCGCTGCTATATTATTATTGTTTTAAAACTCAATTGAGATAGTGCTCTGTGTGTATTTTTTCATCGTTGATCTAGGCTTTTAAAGCCTAGATCAACGATGAAAAAATACAAAAATACAGCTTTTTAACTCCAATAAAATAAATAAATAAATAAACACCATCGCCAGCTCTGGCTATTCAGAGACTAGTATATTTTCAATTCCCCTCTATTTTCCAAGTTTTTTTTTTGATGCTGGCAACCCTACTCCCACAGGTACATGCGTTTTATTCAACTGGTAATTTGACGGCTTTATGCGTCGAGTGAATGGGACTGTCTGTTTGTCGCCATTTCAAAGCGAACTTTTTACCATTTTGAACGTAAAATGCGGATGCTATTGATAAAGTTTCAAACAGTTTTGTGAATGAACTAGTGTTTATTGAATGAACGTGTTTTAGTGAGAATGTATGAAATTGTTGCACCTAATTTAAAAAATATAGGTAGATACAAGTAAAATATAGTTTCAGTAGATACTTTAGGGGCAACCTGTCACGTATGGAAAATTAACTTCTGCAAAATGTGGTTATGTATGAAATAACACATGAATACCTTTGACAAGAGGCTTCTTAGACATCTTCAAAGCATCTAAAATGACTAAAAAATCTGAAAAAACTTGTCTACCACATCTTGGAAATACCGTCATGACCATCATTTTATTGCATAATCAGTTTAAGAAAATCGTCATTAGGTAAATCTGCAAATACAACTCATTTAAAGTCTAACGAAAACTGAAGTCCCTAACCAAACAACGAAACGACCAGCGTCCAGTCGAAATCACTGCACTACACACGGCCATTTGTAATCACCGCATTGTATTTCACTAAAGCTGTGAAGTATTTCGTATTTGGAATTGTTTAAATTACCCCATAAATACATGTAAACGATTTGCAACAAAGAGATGTCGCTGGTAGCGTCGCCGGGCCGGACGATAAATCTGCACGCGCAAACAAACAAGAAATAACTCTCACGGCTGAAAATATCAAACGGAAAATGTAAATATCAAATGTAAAATGTAAATTTAACTACCTAATACGGTTTTAAGTACAGAAGTACGCTTTAAAATGATGTTTATTCGGGCTTTGAGTGGTGTTTTTATGTTGCGTCGCGCGATGGCAAATAAAAACGTCTGCTCGTGTTGCCTGTCTAGTTATGAATGGCCTATGAGCTATCCAACGGGACAGAGATGAGCTACACTTGTTTTATACAGAAGGACCATTTTTATAAACTTTTTAAAGAGGAGAAATTCTTGAATACACCATGGGGCCAAAACACACCTGATTTTACAAAAGCTTTCTGTAAGTACGTCCCTAATGTTTTTCTAGAATGCTACATTTTTATAGTCGTACTTATCTTAAAGATCACATTGAAACGTCTTGAGATAGAGAAAGCCTTGACAATTGACCCGGTTTGTGCTTTAGTTTCTTGTGTATATAATATAGATATAATAATTCAATTAATTTAAGAGCTTAACAGAGTGCAGACCGATTGTATTTTGTTTTTTTTTAAAGACAGTCTAAGAAAGTAAAATAGGTAGTATAAAATATGGTTACCGATGTTGTTACCTGTTTTTCGTCTCATCTGTACCTAAACTCTATATGAATTGTCTCTTAGGTGGCAGAGTATGGCAGCCAGTTTGTATGATATACGCGTGTCGTCGGCTTTATAGCTGCAACCTACTTATTTATAATTGTTGTACAACCAGCTCTCTTGAGCTCTGCACCGTTCTATTGTAAGAAGGATTTATTGTGGAGTTACTATGTTTATCTTGATACCTATTTAAAAAAAACAAAACATAGAGATAACAAAACTAATGAACTGAAATTAAAGAAGGAAACTACACCTAATTTTGAAAACAATAGAGTAGAGTCAAGTTAAGTTTGACAAGTGATAATATTGCCAACGATTCAATATACGAGTAATATACTCGTAGATACGTTCCAATATTCTTGCAACTGATTAAACAATTTAAAAATTTCTTAAGCAATGCTTCAGTGCATTATACTAACTAATAATATCGGAAGATAGGTTTTAATAACTTTGCACATTACACTAACCGTGTTATCAAATTCAATATAAAAACTTCATAAATTCAGCAACCAAGCTAGGTCACAGCCCAAGAAACGTTGGTCATCTGTCTAAGTAAAAAATTGCAGAAGAAATTTTTGATAAGATAGGTAAGAGGCCAGGCTAGGCTGGTCTCCGGACAAGGCTGGTCGCCAGAAAGGTCGCCACGGAGCATTGAGACCCCTCGCTCTTACTGCATCCTTTATAGCACGGATGAGGCATGGACTTGTGTTATTGCTTAGCTTAATGTACCTCTTAAATTGAGTTTTTATCTGATTGTAAGTAATGTTCGAAGGGTTTGTACGGTAGTTTTATTGTCTAATAGGCAATTTTCATGACCTAAGAATGCGATTTAAATGAGCTTGTAGGCATTAGGTTCTAGGTTCTTTGTAGACGATATTGCAATTTACTTCATTCGATTGTGAGCGAGTGGCCAACTATGTTTGAAATAGTTTTGCAATAATTTATTTTAATACATGCATTAAAGTTGAGTTGGCATGTAGAGTTAAAACTTTTTCTAATCCAACCAAAACAAAATTCGCACCGAAACTTTCACTTTTATTTCCAAAAATTCTGCAATTCAATTCCCGCAATAGGCTTTGAGCACACCTCAATTCCATTAAAACTTTAACTCGAGCTCTCTGAAAACCGATTAATTTTATTGCCCGAGCTAATTCTATCAGAGTCTTCTCTTTAATAGCGCGCAACAAAATAAGACCCTTAAAAACTAATGTTCAGCCTTAAGACCGCCGCAAATACCTCTTTGTGACTCCGGGCGATACGTAGCGACGTCTTGGAACCTGCCCGGGCTTAAACCACTGTGAACTCTACTTATTGTAAAGTGAACTTCATCCCGTAGACTTAAGATTCAATGCTGAAAACTGAAATTTAATTTCAAGCGGGTGATTCTGCGATTGCAATATTAATGTTGTGTTTTTTTTTTAATTAAATTAGAATGTAACATTGGTTTGTGGTTGATTCATAATTTTATAGGTAAAGTAAGTTGAAGACGAATTTTGGTTCATAATAACTATTGTTTAATCTGTGAACTAGCTCTGCGCAATTTTCCAGCACGATTAACTTACACGCAAATTTGAATCGTAGCAACGGAAATTTAAAGTGTATTTTGTATCGGTCGTTCCCCTTACTTACGGCGAACCGAAATACCAAGCAGATTAAAAAGTTGGAGTTCGTTCTTGCGATGTCATTGTAAGTAGAAAATGAGTTAAATAAGGCAATACATTTTAATTAGGGAAGGGCCCTTTATTCCTTCGCGATAAGTTCCCGTCTCTATTAATTGAATTTCATGTTTAATTAAGTCGAAGGCTTGGAGATAATCCGACCGCTGATCTCGGTGCAGAGACTCCATTTAAAGTTTGAATGAACAGTTTTTTTAACTGTGGTCTAACCTAGACTCATTAATTTTCTGTTGTCTGAAATAATTTAATTAAAGTTTTAGTAATAGAAGTAATATGTAGGTACCTAAGTTAGTAGTACAGTGCACAGTGTAACAAAGTTCTCTCACACAATTTTTTTATTGTTAGTTTAGTGTAGTATATCAGTCATCTATGGTTACCAACACAAGCATTAAATTGCATTTCGGACTAGATGACGTTGTGTGGATCCAAGGATATTTATTTTAGTTTTAATTTATTTAAATAACTTTGTATTGCCTAGTTTTATGATACCTCACAAAAGTGACTTTTACATAAGTATAAGACAAACATTTCAATGAATCAGGTACTTAGCTGATAAGTATAAGTTTCCTGAAGTAAAATTTAAAATGATTCCTTACATTTACTTTTTTCTTACACATTCCTTACATATAACATATAAAAAGTTAACAAAAACTGTAAGTACCTTGCGATTAGAATAATCTACAGTGTTTCAAGTATCTTTGGACAAAGGTAAAACAATATCGGTTCGAATCCCGTCTAAGCCCCAAACTTTTAGTAAGATTTTTCATTTATAAATGAAATGCCTAAGTGTGGTATAACACTATAAAAATATATAATTATGCTAAAGGTAAAACAATCTTCAAGTATTTAATCTTTCAAGCAATCGCCCGACTCTACACAAACCACATAAAGGGGATTATCTCACTACATTGCACCGTCGGTCGTCTTTTTAAATTGCTTACATTTTTAACAGAAATTCAAAATTGAGTGTGTTGAGAATTACCCAGCTTTAAATAATTATTATAATAATATGAATCGACTGTAGATGAAGCTTGGAATTATTAAGATTAGTTTTTCTAAAGAAATGTATTCTTCCATTATATTCTCATAAGAAAATATACTTAAAAAATCTATTAAAGTCAGTTACCTAAAACCAAGGTACCTACTAATCCAATAAGGCATTTAATTCTTTTGCAAAAGACCACGTACAAAATTAAATGAGTATTTACTCGTAATAATATGGGCTCCATTCTCATTAAAATTATACAGCACAAACCTTTCCAAGTGCTCTTTGATATTTACTTAACAATATTAAGGGTTTATTGTACCTTATCTTTCACTGTTTAAGGGAAGGCCCATCTTAAGGGTCAAATGGCCGTTAACGACCCTCTGTCCCGAGAAACTCATAAATATGAATCATGTCTCGGCGATATCTAATGAAGGTACTAATTGTGGATTAGTTTAGTTATTGCTTATGTTATGATCACGTTTACCATTGAAATGTAACCTCTTTGGCACCAGAAAAAGTTTATATGATGACACAGAATGAAAACAGTTCGAAATTTAAATTAGGTATGGTTTAAGAATGAGTCAGGCAGTTTGTGACGATACAAAAAGAAACAATTCGAAATTCAAAAATTATTGTTTAAGAACAAGTCAAGCATTTATGAGTTGGAGGTTCCGTACAATTTTTGCATAAATTATGACACCGGAAAATGACGTCACACTTTCTCAGCAAACTTTCCTGTGAATGGCGGAATGACTCGTGTCAAACAATGGCTCAGCGAAGCCGTGTCAGTGTTACCTAAGGGTTCAGTATACTGTGAAATCAATTAACGCGGACCGCGAGACTTTTGTTTGGCCTCTTTGTTTTCTGTAGATCGCTAGCGTAGCGATATTTTTAATTTTAGGGGATTAGTAACTAATGTTTTAAGATTCGCTAAATTAAAATGTTCTTTGGTAATAAATCAATTTTTATTGTATCATACGATTATTTGGTATGTCATACACATTATTTTTTCTCCTATTCTGTGTTTGCTCACAAAATCATAAAGCCCAAACAAAATTAGCTAATTAACAGTTTGCTCTCCATTCTAAACAGATTACGAATGAAAAACCAATGTTTACACAATAATTTATTAACTTTTTTCTGATCCGGCGCAGTAACTGTCAGTCGGCCATTTTGTTTTGCGTCGTGTGACGTTTACGAGGCGCTATCACTGAGGAAGCTATTAAGTGAAACGTAAAAATTTAATTACTTTCAAGTTGTAAATCAACGGATGAATGATCTGGATGTTGGTTGTCACAATGATGAAATGCAGCCGGCTCTTAAATTTTAAGACAAAATTGGTTTGTACAGGTTGGCAACTATTTTGGTAATAAATTGTGAAGGAGTAAAAGTCAAATAAATTTCGAGTTTACCTATTATTTTTTTCATGAATTGGTTTGGAGGAATAAATTATTTCTAAAATCAATATTATAATTTACAAAATTACTTAGTAGGATTTTTAGAGTTCCGATAAAATAACATCTTTTGTTTCCTATTAAATCCTCATAAACATCCAAACAATTTTCTCTAAATCTTTCAGTTTGCCCTCAATCAAAAGATGAAACTGAAAGAGTCCACTTACAATCCCAATTAAACTGCCAAACAGTGTTCTAAACAGTGTCCAAGAAACTGTACTCGTGGGGACAATATCCCCCGGCCATGCAGTGACCACACTTTATCAGTCACCCGATCCGATAGCGCGACACATCATACAGACTACGTCTTGGGGGACGGGGAGTTATGGACATTTAAACTTTTAGGACTGTATGTTTGTTCTTGTCAACTAATGGAAATTATAAATGTATTGTTTTAATTTTCAGTATGGAACATAGAAGAATAATACAACCAAAGAATAGAGGCTTGGCAAAATTTGAACCCACGACTTGAGCCCAACCGTGAGAGAGCTTTAGTTTTATTGAGCTACTACAACGACATCATAGATACAAATGAAAAATAAAAAAAACCAAATCAAATTAGATTAATAATTATTTTTGTTATTTAAAATATATGACGCTTGAGGCGATTTATTTATTGCATCAAAAACTCTAACATTTATTCAACGCAAACGAAACCGGGCAGTCCTTGAGTATAGTTATAAATCGCCAAGTATCGGACACTGTCTCTAATTAACCGTTAACTGCTACGTTTTATTGGCCAGTTAGGGTTATCGCGACTAAGTTCAAATTGTACGCCATATGGAGTACTGTTGGAGTTATAGCTTTAGGATCGCATTACTGCGATACGGAACCCTTATTACGTACTGTTTTGGAAATGAGCAAGATCTATGGATAGTTGAATGGGATAGCTGTTATTTTGGTTTTTGGTTAAAACGCCAAACACTTAACATAATTAACAAGTAAGTAGGTATGTTCATACTCGTACATACCATTTTGTATTTTTTAAGTGTATTTGGGGTTTCTAACTACTTCACATTATTTGAATCAGAAAGCGTGTTTTAGATTTTTTTAAGTACCTACATAAATTTTACACAGTATATTTTCCTGTTTAATTGATTTTTACGATTTTTATCCATTTCAGTAAAATTAATTAGAATTCGGAACATTGTGAAAATATTTAATGAAACGTGGATAAAATATAATAAAATCAGAGTTTTTTTGAAATAACATGAAAAAAATGTAAAGTGTTTGTTCGTAAATTGTAGTACTTTTATCATCGTAGACTGATTACCAGTAGGTGCTCCATTCTGAGCAAATTCATGCAAATCACTCGTTTTGCAAAATGAACTCGTTCCAATGGAGACCTTTTAATATAAAAGAAAATTAAGTTACGGTGACAGCGTAGGCGTAGGTTTTATATAATAGGAAATACTAAGGTACAATTAGGTCAAAAAATATTAATCAGAATGATAGGTATAAAAATTTTTGAAAAACAAAATTCAAACTAGGCCACACCTATTTTTATTAGTGAGTAAGTAGGTGGTTCTCTAAATTACATAAAGTCAGAACTCGTAAAAATATGAGTTTTCAATATCTTAGTTCCATAAGTCATTCTAAAAAAATACTTAAGTTCCTTTACCACTTTCTATTTATCTATTTATTTGAGTAAGATGGCTAAAAAGCTATGTTTCCGCCCGGGATCGAACCGGGGGCCTTCTGCGTGTTAGGCAGATGTGATAACCGCTACACCACGGAAACTATGTTACACAATGCAAAATTATGTATTCACTGCGTCACACTTACAGGTGTGCCAGCTGACCTAGAAACAAGTGAAAGGTAATCAGATGTGTATCAGTTTGTTTATTGCCCCAATAAATATATTAAAATTGAATTGGTTTAGCTTAAATGATACCAATTTATTTATTATGATTGTTGTTGACAATTTTGTAATCTAAACCTAGGTCACCTTAAATTAATAAATAATAATAATTACCTTTGTTGTAAAGGTAGTATCGTATCGTATCGTAAATTACCTACCTACTAAAGAAAGAAAGAAAGAAAGAAAGAAAATAATTTATTTAGACACGCACACAGTATACAGAAAAAGGACTAGTTATATGGACAAAGCAAGTAGGTAGATACAAATAAGAAATGCCTAATTACAAACACAAAGACAATAACCACCACCAAAAAAGGAATGATACCTACTTCTACCTAGCCTAGCCCTTCCTGGGACTACCAGCCGTAGTGTTACTAATTATTATAACACGTTGTTAGATTTCTTCTGCACTAAATTCATGTAACCGAATTTTGAAATTTTATACGATTTTCTTGGCTATGTTTCATGATTTACTCAGCCGTTTGTAAACCATCAGCAATTTTTTAGTTGTTACAGAAATATTTGGAAGTTTTTTTATAATGAATTGTTTTTATTTAGTTTCGTTATTTACAAACATCCAGGTTACTTCCTCATAGTTCCAAAGAGGTGAGGGGTGCAGGGGGCCTGCGGGGAGGGGGGAGGTACTAATGATGGTTTATGCTCTGATATATTATCATATTAACGAAGCTCTCGGGCTCGGTAATGGTATTAGATGGCCACCTTAAGATGAGGTGCTTAATTACCGGAACTTAACTAACTTACTGTTTGAGAGTAGTTTCTGTTTGTTCACTTACTTGTAACTGTTGATAGGTGCTCAAGTTTAGTTTGCATTCAAGAAAAATGAACAAAAATCAACGTTCGTTCGCGTTTGCTGTAATCATCCTTTGCATTTTTGTTTGCAAATTGATTGATCAAGTACTCCTCAACTTGATGTCTATTGTCTTAGGTTCTGATGATACTTTCTAAATGTATAAAATTGGCAAAATGTAAAAAAAAATATGTTTCCGCCCGGGATCGAACCGGGGGCCTTCTGCGTGTTAGGCAGATGTGATAACCGCTACACCACGGAAACTATGACACTTTGCCAATATTATACCAACACCTAACCAATGTGAAAGTAATTTGTCTTTAAATAATATAGAAGAAACAGTAATATTAAATACAAAGTTAAAAAGAAGGACCAGCCTTTACATCTATCGAATGATTTATAGTGTCAGGAGGAAATACTACTATATACACTTAACGGAACACTGTAGCCTGGGACATTGTTGAGATAGAATAGGCTTTCCAAGCACCTTTCATTATTAAAAGTTAGTAAAAGTCAGTATCTCGACTTTTCAAACATGACGAGGTATGACATTGCACGTTATCCAGAGTATTGATAAATGGATAAATCGAAACATTGTCAACACGTCGCGATTACGTAACTCGTAACAATCATCATCATCATCCACAGCCTGACTTCACCCACTGCTGGGTATAGGCCTCCCTCAGTTTGTGCCATCCACCACGATCCTGTTATATATAACAATATAACTCACGTTTTGATATGTAGAATCTACCCCTATTCTCATTCATCTCTAAAATAGTTTGAAATCTCAAAGCATCCATTAAGCGAGCGGGTATCCAGCTAACCCCAGTTCAGGTGAACTAGTACAGAGTAATATATCAAAGTTTGCAACTTAACCGACTTCGAGGTGCGAGGGTATGAGTTATGTCCACCGCATACCTCTTGCGGGAAGTGGCAAGTCATGGGAAATTACGATTCCAATTTTCTTTTTCAAAATTGGTTTATCCCCAAATAATATTTTTGGAAATTAAATAAATAAGTACATCATATCCTTAGATATTAAGATACGTCTTTTAGTCCCATGCTAAATGGCCATCGAGGATAAATACCACTAGATTTTTGGTTTCTTAGGTACTTTAAATGTTGTACGATGTAGAAAATCGTCACTTAAGTCATAAAGTCTTCAGATGTGGCGACATTTCAGACATTAGACATTATATTATATTTTTAGATCCTGTGTTGAAGATGTCTAATGGGGTAGTCAGAGTTACGCCCAAATATTAATTGTTTCAATTTATAGCCTGATAATAAATAGATTGATTATTTTAATCGTAAGACAATGTAGTAAATAATACGCAGTTCTCTTATCTAGTTTACTACGATGCCACACGTGGGGTCAACCTTACTGCAACCGACAGACAGATAAACAGATAATGTTCTATTTACCTACGAGTTATATTTTATGCAACTTCTTTACAATATCATTTCATGGCTGATTTTTATTCTTTCTGGTTAATATTTGATTTTGCAAAACTTTTATGGTATCTATAAGAAAAATTAAGTCAAAATGCATGTTGATTTACTTACTTATTTACTATTTTATTCAGTTATTGATTATTAGGTATACTTTTTTACTATATTTTTGTTAACACATTGCATCCCACTGCTGGGTCAAGTTCTCTCCTAAAATTCTCCACTTATCACTGTCTTTCGCGATCTCCCACCACTCCTAACTATTTTTCGAAATAAGGTTTTTTTGTAATCTACGTACTTTTGAATATGTTTTATAACGATACTCTAGTACTAAATGAATACAAAACGATGTAGGTAAGTATGTTGAATCAGTTTTACTCGCTACAGCGCCTGTCTTGGCCTGTCCACAGCAAAACGCATTTATCGCGGGCCGAGGAGGTGTCGCGGTAATTGAGTTACCGCCAGGAACGGCTCGCAGGAGACTGCCTACTGTTTCTTGTTTCTCAAAGTAACCTAGTTATTTAGGACAAATCATCAACACTACACAACACTCAACACTTAAAACGGGATATTTACCATGATTCGTAGTTTCAAAACCATGATAGTTTAAAAAGTTAAAAACAATAAACAAACAAACATTAACTCTGTATAATTAAGGAGGTAATGTTTGTTTGTTTGTTTGACAGAGGTAATCTGTGTAACGACTCAACCTATTTTCAAAATACTTTCATCGATGTTTAGAATGGCCTGTCGAGATGATTATAGGCTACCCGGTAATTAAATTTGTACACCAAAGCCGGGACGTGCTGCTAGTTTTAGATAGTACGACAGAAATTATCGAATATATTTCGGAAAGATATTTCCCCAGCTGTAGAACACAAGTTGATTCGCCTATTCTTTCCAAACTCAGACCAAATAAATATTTTTTTTTTGGTCTGAGTTTCCAAACATACAAATGCCAAGGGCACATATAAAACACCTTGCGTAAACACGAATAAATCTCTTCTCGTCCTAAAGCATGTTTTGCAGCCCCCCGGTGCGCGGCGCGGCTGGACACGATTCTTATCAATACGGATTATCCGCGACCACACGTCGCCATAGACAACAGAACCAGTAGGGTCAAACACCTTTCTTGATAGTAAAACCATTCAGGCCAATAAAAAATACTGAAAAAATATTAAAAAAACCATTCAAATACATGTACTTTTTAGCTCGAGACTAGATGACGCTGTGTGGAATGTTCAAGGGTATTTATTTATTTACTTAGGGACTACATTAACATTATTATATTATTATTAATATTCAGCCGTTTGTGTCCCACTGCTGGGCAAAGGCCTAATAAAAACAAAAAAACTAAAACATTAACATTAACTAAAAAATATAAAAAAATACAATTAGAGCCAGTTGAGCTACCTAAGGATCGTAAAATGATAATAATATGCAAGACTTGTCGACTTGACGTCCCTGACATAATATATGATGAGTCCCATATTTCCAGATCTTTGATAGTAGAAAAAAAAGACGTGTGGCACTCGCGGACTGCCGCGGTAAAGCTATTGCATGCCACCTAGAGGCGAGTTGCTGAACTAAAGTGACAGCGTTAGGTCTTTTCGTTACGGAATTTTTGGACTCGGTCTCCACGCTCAACGCGATAGAAGCTATGCAATAGCTTAAAATTTTAAACAGTGAAGTAAGCCTACTGTGTAATTCTACTGTATAAAACCACGTGACTACTTATTTCCCTCACCTCAGGGGTCGGAAGCGGACGTGACGCGGCATACTGAATACTGATACAACTTGTTTCCTCCATTGACAGGAATATGAACAAACAATAGTAAATACCGAGGTTTTATGTTTACTTTTTCATTGGATTAGGAGGCAGTAAAGATGCCTAGTTCATAACCTCGGAATATGATGATAATAACTATTCTTCCATAATAATCTTTTCAAGTGGTTGGTTTCTTCGATGGCACGTGGTAGACTCAGGTGACGGGACAGTCTTACAGGCACAGAACGCCCTGCAGTAAATAGTAACAAAATGTAAAATAAGTATACATTAGTTTTGCAATAATAATCGTTTCAAGAATCAAGTCAAAAGTACTTACTCAAAAAATATGGGGAAATAATATTTATTGTTATTATTCAAATATAACTTGTTATCAAGTTTCTAACAACAATGTCATTCCTGTAAACTGTTAATAAAACTGTTCTATGTCAGAGCTCTGACTAGCCAGGGGGTTTCTTATAGGTACTATCTTAAAGGTCTAGTTAGACTAATTTGTCTTCATTTCTAATGATACTTCTAAGTTATTCTTCAGTAAGTAGTAAATCCACGACCATCAGAATAAAGCCAAAGTACATCCAAAATCAGTTTCTCGTCTTCGTCGCAACAATTGACTTATAGACTACAAAGTAATAGCAATAAAAGTCTCCAACTCCGCCAATGGTTAACATCTAACTTGCAGTTATCGCTACGACCTCAGAACAAATAAAAAATAAAGACGGAACGCTGCGAACAACGAAGGTGAAGCAAGTTAAAACTACGCCTTACTGTGTTTGACACACTTAAACACACACACGCAAAACGAAACTACTTACTTGTCAGTAGCTACCGCAGCTCGTGAGAGCACGTCACTTTTAAAAAAGTTAAGGTGTAGTTTCGTTTTGCGTGTGTGTGTTTAAGTATGTCAAACACAGTAAGGCGTAGTTTTAACTTGCTTCACCTTCTTTGTCGCAGCGTTCCGTCTTTATTTTTTATTTGGTCTGAGGCTACGACTATAACCGGCCATTTACGACACTTGGAGTTCCGAAGGTGGGCTGTTATTGATTGATTTGTTTTATTGCTTCTACTATGTATTGATGACTTCTGATATTGCTGATGTGAATAATGGGTTTTCTTGGCAGACTTATTGATACTTTTACAAATTTCTTTTTTAAACTAAGGTACTTAAGTTAAATTAAGGTAATTGCGATAAATACCTGTAAATATAAATGTTTTATCTATTACAAATGCTTTTTTTACAATGTAGACGATTTATACAGTGTCAGAAGGTAATCTTTGTCGACATTAACGGGATACTGTTACGAGTATGTTAAGCTTGGAACATTGTTGAGTTGAAGTTACTGCCAACATGGACTATTATTTCTTCAGGAGAATATTAGTTCAATAATATCAAGTGAATGTCATTCACTCATTATTTTCGTTATGCACATTTGCCTAGACAAGTGTAGTCAAAAGTAGAGTGACGGTCAAATGTCTTAAAGTTAAGAATAATCCCAAAAATAACAAAAATGATTTCCAAAAAGCTATGTTTCCGCCCGGGATCGAACCGGGGGCCTTCTGCGTGTTAGGCAGATGTGATAACCGCTACACCACGGAAACTATACTGATCTGTTTAAATGTAGCCAAATCAAAGAGTGAAAGGGAAAGTTCTTGTAATAACTTGATGTTTTGTAAACATGCTCTACTTATACTGCTCATGACAACAAAATTTACTCAACTATTTGACTTGTCAAGGGTTTTTTTATTTCCTCTTAGTCAGTTCTTATTTTGGGACAATATGGATCAACGTACTTTACGTGGTTTTCAAATAAAATTAGCTAAGAAAAAACTAAAGTATCTTATACAATTTTTATTCTCAATTGATTAGTATTCATCAAAATTTTATCTCAGTCTTAAAATTCATCTCAAAAGAATCCCATTAATTCACCCATAGCCATAATGGAAACCAATTCCATTATCCAGAATTAATCACTTAATTTGACGACATCTGATTAAGTTCTGTCATTAACGTAATCATATCTGAGGGGCGGTCTTATTGCTGGAATAAAAAGTTTTATGGCTCCTCTGTAGATTGACACTCGGGCATGTGCTGGTGATTTTATTCAATTCTGAACATAAAGTTGGATCATTTTATTTTGATGGTGCTGACCGATGCGCCAGGCATCAGGGATTTACCTAACATTTCTTGCAGTCAAAGTATTTGTTAATGCGTTCAATGTCCATGTACCTAGTGTACTACGCCATTCGCCATGCACGGCCCCCTTCTTTGGAGGGCGCCACGGTATGTGTGGGCCGGGAAATAGGTAAGCAGTTAATGGGCATTAATGATGTGTTTCACCCATCATTTGCTAAAAATTGAGATTGTTCATGATGAACTGAACATCTCTCACATAAACTTTTTAGTAAGTAAGTACTTAGCTATTAAATTTTATTAATCCTATAATATATACTAATAATAATAAGATAATAATGACAGTTATATTGCAGCTTGTTATGGTTACCGATTACAAACAATTTGATAATAAGCATAACATAGATAATCGGCTATTCATTTCATAAACTTGAAACCAAGTTGTATAGTTTCCGTGGTGTAGCGGTTATCACATCTGCCTAACACGCAGAAGGCCCCCGGTTCGATCCCGGGCGGAAACATAGCTTTTTGGTTTGTAAATTTTAGTGAGTTTATTATGTAGTAAAGAAATATCTCTTTATAAATAAACATTCAAAATTAAAAACACGGGATCAAAGAATAATAAAGATAGTAAGTATAAAGACTGCTAGGTACCAAACACCAAATAACTCTGTTGTCATCTGTTTTCAAATAACAGAGCGCTACAAGTGAAATACAAAATACATACTAACCTACCTACTCTAAAACCTTGTAATACTGACTATTTATTGTAAAAACGATAATTCTTTAATCAGTGTTTCTTTTGCAACTTAAAATAACTCATCTATGTCCATAAATCGAATACCTAATAAAAGTATTAATTCGCCTCAATTCCTCCCAATACAGTACATAGGTCGATAATAACCCTGTGAATCACCTAGTAACATAATGTCCATTGTCCCCGAGAGCAAATCGGCATCCATAAACCAATCAACCGCAACTCTCGCACGTCTGATCAATCCAAGCCTCTTCCTGCCCACTACACTGTCGCTAATGACTAATTACGCTTGTACAATCCCTGCTGTACACCGTGGCACTTGTACCGCCGACTATTACAACTATCCACGGGAATTTGGATCTTGTAGACCGGTGACTTCGGTTGAGATTGTTTGAGGTGGAAGGATAAGACGTTTCGCTTTGGGTTGAATCGAAGCACGCTCATTAGGTATTTAGTGCCATTGTCTAAACAAGTGAACTAATTTGAACTGTATGGTAGTTTACTTAGGGTTGGTTTTGGGTTGGTGGTGTACGGGTGAGTTAGGTCCTAAATAGAGTCTGGATAGGTAAGGTTTCCTGAGGAAAGATATCGCCACGTAATGAGTTGAGTGGCATTCAAAACATCATTATCTTCGTTCGCCGCAGGAGCTCGGATGCTAGTGAAAGAGCTTCTGTTTCTGCTGCAAGTTTATTGTTATTGTAAAGTTGTAGAGAAAATGCTATTGGCATTTTACAATTGAATTTGAATATCGAATGTAGAGTTTATAAAAAGGGAATTCTTTGAGGTTTATTTAAAACCTGCTTTTATAGTCAGAGATGCATTTATAATTGAGAAAAGACATATCTTTGATTAGACATAAACCATTTGAACAGTTTTTGACAGCAAATGCTTTCCATGAACATAAACAAACAGCATTAACAACAGTTTAGTAGAATATCAACAATGCATTACTGCACTAATCCATCCCACAATGCTAATTCCCAAGTTAAGCTAGTGTTGTGCAAACCTAATCACGGACATCGATAGAACATCGATATATCGATACCTATCTTAGTCTGAGAGGTAATGTCGTTAGTTCGGACCCGGGAAGTTACTATTGAGTTAGGCAAGCTGATTTTGTAAGCAACTTGGTTATACGGGACATAGTGCAGCGTGAATATACTTTGATTATTGGCTAAAGATATTATGAAATAGGTAATGTTTATTAATACTTTTTTGTCACATTCACATTTACTTCTTTACTAGCAGCCAGCCTATTTTCTAACCCTGGTTTTTGGCTGTTATCATGAATAACGTGCAAACCTTTCTCTTAAATCATTCTGTATGTTTTTGATTTCAGATTTTATTATCAGAATTTACGTTTTTAAATGTTGTCTCTTTATTTTCTTCAGCTGTAAATACCTAATTGGAAAGTCAGTGAGATACACTTAGTGGTTCCATCACATTCATTGCCAAATCAAAAGTAAGAAAATATGTAAAAACTATCGAAAGTTTAGAGTGCAATATAAAACTTGGTAGCCACTAGCCTTCTCAAAGCCACTACCTATCAATGAATGCCACCAATGGACATTGGACACTCACGCAAACACAAGATCTACCAAACCCTTGTCGCCAAAAATCATGCTTCAACTCCCGCTGTTTCTGAAAAAACAAAATAAATTCCATTTTTGAATGAAAAACAACTCACCGATTGGCTCCTCAAATTGAGAGCAATCCAGTGTCCTCAAAGGTTGCAAGATTAAAAGATTACAGAGTAGGATGGAAGAGGGCTCGTGAGGAAAGTGGCGAATTAAGTAATTGTATGCAAGTGGAGGGGCCGCTTCTTATTACCTTGAGAACTCAGAGTTCTTTGTACGTAACAAGAATGGGGTTATTATTTTTATTGGTTGGGAAATCTGTTTGTTTACTTACTTGTGGTTTTGTACTGCGTAAAGCAGTTTTTTTAGGAAAGACTTAAACAAAATAAATTGTTATAAAAGTTCTTGAATTTTAAAAAAATAATTGGTATAAACAACATCAAGTGAGTGTGGAAATTTAACTAGGTAATGAAACATCAAGTAAGTAATAGAAATTATTGTTACGTATAAAAATAACAACTAGCATACCACAAACATTCAAACTTATACTTTTAGATTTAGGATCATAGCTTTATTTCAAGTTGAAATATCTAAAACTCCAATCATTTCCCCAAACAATTTTCAAAATCTATTGAACTTCCTCCATTTCCAATCTCCGTACAAATCTTCCGAATATAATATTCGTTGCAGCATCCGTCCTCATTTGGCAGATGTATTTCATCAGCTCAAGTTCTCTGCATGATTACGGTTATGGTATTCAGCCTTTATATCCTTCTATGGTTGTACGTGAGGCGCTTGCTACCATCCTCTTTAGCGGGAATTACTCCAGGATCAAGGAAGGAAGTCAAATAGTCTATGGTAGTATGTTCAATGTTCATTAAGTAGGTAATATTGTCTTGTTTTTTGCTGAGCAAACACAGTAAAGTAAATTGAAAAGTTAGAAGAATAAATTAGACAGATGTGTTATAAAAACACTTGAAAATAATAAAAGAAAATTGTATAAGTTAAAAACGTTCTTAAAAATATTTTACCATAATTTTTAGGTTTTACAACAAACATATGGTGACTTGCCACTAACTACCACTTAAACATTCTTACTTGATTATTTTGAAAGCTTTCAAATCTCAGATTATCGCGATACTTAAGCGCTACAAATATAGCCTATCAGCAATTTCCCAAGGATTAATATGCATAATCCGAAGTCACCATAACATCTACATGCAAATGTTGACAAACAGCCTTGCGTTTACAAACGCACAATATACTTTTATGGCCTCAGGAAAAGTCGAAAATTCATAACCACTTCAACCAACACACAGGACTTACACCCTTAACCAACCAGCTTTACGAGCCAAAATGGTGTATGCTAGAAATGTTGAGAATAACCCTATATCTGAAAATGATGATTGAAAAATGAATCTTAGGCTGTTGAAATAAGGTGTTAGGGAGATTGTTCACGTGTTTTATGAGGTGGGTCGAGATTCGCGTCTTTAGGTGAGGTTTGATTGTCTGTAAGTCATGACCCGCTGTTTTGTTTATGATTGTGTCATTTGTATTTCAATTTATTTTGAACTGATTTCAAAAAAGAGATTCTATGATACCTACAGAAGATTTTTTTTTAGGTAGATAACCTATTAAAAAAAACGCACTGAAGGGTGTAATTTGAAGATTTTGTATAATAAAAGAAGCTGGCTCAAACTGTCGTTATCATTATTTTTAATTTCAACTTTGTTTTTTATTTTCTTTTTAACTTTTTTTTATTGAAAGAAAATAATTGTACGTACTTAGCGGTTTTTGGTTTGGCTAAAGTTTTGATTTTTGTTTTGACAATATTCTCAGGCTCGATATTGAAAAAATGTTTTAGTGATATATTTATGCTAGTGATTTGATGTCCCTCTCTGGAACCCGTTAGCACAACACCGTGCCCTATTGTTGACACAGGCCTCCATTAGCCGCGTCCAGCGCCTGTCCGTCGCCTGCCTCTAAACGTATTCTTTCAAAAAGTTATGGGAAAACGGATCTCAAAGTTTTATGTAACAATGTTTAGTTGATTTTGTAAAGCATTCACTGTTGTGTTATGTAACGTGCTTTATCGTAGTTCTTTTTAGATGTTGGATTATGCCTGTAATTTAATGTATTATCCATTTGACATTATTTTAAATTAATATTATGCATAAATAAAAAGATCAGCCACCAGCTAGTCATCATCATTGCTGTTTTAAGTTTTATTGAATTTTGATTGTACTAAGTAACTAGTTTACTTTAGGTAGAGTTACAAAACGACACATTGATTATATTGATCCAGGTCATAAAACTAGTTTTGAAAATAATAACGTGTCATAAATTAAAGTGATACGTAATCAGAACAGTCAGCTAAAACGAGATTACTTTCACTAGTGACATTAAACTGCTTGTGAGCGCGCGGTGTCTTGTGTATTTTCGTATCAGTATAGCATGGTTTCCGTGGTGTAGCGGTTATCACATCTGCCTAACACGCAGAAGGCCCCCGGTTCGATCCCGGGCGGAAACATACTTTTAGAAATTTCGATTCCTAATTATTTGTTTTAAACAATTAGGATCACTCTCTTTATCTCTTACATCGTAACAGTAATACATAACACTTGGTTTTTATAATTAAATTTTGATTTTGTTATTCTAGAAAATGTAATATATGCTTTTACGCAAAAATACGGTCAATTTACTTGAAGAATTTTCTATATAATTTTTTTATTAAATCGAAGACACTCTTAATTCAAGGAAAGAGATAAGGTAGAGCCACTCTTTACACTTCAATCGTTCTGAAAATGTGTAAGACAAAATTGTGTATTAAGAGATACCTACACATTTTTGCTGACTATTATGAGATAAAACTGCGTTGTAAGTTTTTTTTTTTCATATAATTATGTGAATCTTGCAAACTTTGACATCCGCTGGTAAAGTGCCTCTATCGCAAATTTCCCTGGCAAGGAATAACGCAAAATAAACAAAGTGTTATTGTAGCTTATTTTCATAAGTTAATAGTAGAGGGCCTGCGATAACATTGCTACGGACAGACAGGACTTTTTTATTATTATATATTTATGTAAATATAAGATGGACAAGTCGACGTGTATGTTTTGGGAGAGTAGCTCCGCGTAATTTGGTAAATGTACGGAATGAAAGGGATTGTCCAGTTTACATGTCAGTTTGCTCTGGAGATTGGCATCTGTCTTGATTTGCTTTGTTTTATGCAAAAATATGAAGATTTTAGGTGCTTCGATAACAAAGACAGTTTTTTTAAGAAAATGTCTTATTAAGTCCACATATTTTGGTCCACATTCCACATTTTTACATATTTTGTAAAATGTAAAGAACAAATGTTGTAGTTTGCTGAACCCTTAACCAGGGCATTGATTTAGAAGCCAAAATTTCCAAACTTTGAAGTTAATGTTTTTATAATTATTTATTTATAATATAACTCCTTAAGTTAAAATAAAAAATTAAATCAGTACCAATATAAAATTAAGACCAATCTTGAAACGTCAAATCTACCAGGAAAGGTATTCTACTACCTGTTCCAAATACGACACACCACCCAAAGAACCGTTTATACCCACCGTAATCAAAAATTTCAAATCTTTATTCAAAACTACCTTTCGAACTACATAAAACCAAAATCACAAACAAATATAATCCAACTCAATCCAATATTCAGAAATAGTTAGATAAGCTTCATTTCATATCCATTTGGTATTCGTTTTCGAAGGTGGCTATTCGGCTGATCCTCTCTAAATCACGATCCGCGTATTTATTTATATTTATTTGTATTTATTTACTCGCACGCGACAATTTACATATAAGACCCAATTCAATTCCGAGGCTCACGGCATTCGCAAAGATTAAGGATTCTAGCCAAGGAAGATTTAAGTAGGGACTCTAAAATGATAACTTGTGGTTAACTCTAGCATAGTTTCATCAAAAGTCAAAAGTCAAAATATTTTATTCAATGAAATCTTATAGAAGACCACTTAGACATGTCACGTTCTTAAAACTAGGGGATTCTATTGCCTGTTCCTCATCATCATAACGTGCAGCCCGTCTCATCCCACTGCTGGGCATAGGCCTCTCTTCGCTTCGCTTGCAGCATAGTTTGAAGTAGCGTATTTTGATGATGTCTCTTAGGAGGTGTTTTATCGAGAAGGATTTAAATAAATATTTTATTTCCATTTAAATGTTCCAACAATATTAACGCTCTATCAAAAGTTTCAATATAGTATCTAATTTTACAAGAACACCATTCCTAAATAAGCATGGTTCATTGCCACTTAAACTTTCAGCGTCTCGTATTAACAAGTCCGTGCCCCCATTGCCCCGAAGACCATTCCCGCATAATCCTCGTAAATCCACTTTATACTCATCCACCTTAAAGGCCCCAATAAAAGTATCGCTTTTTACGTGTGCTCGCTTTGAACGCGCTTTACTGTGTTTATAAGGTAAAAAAATTCTTGAATTGGGTCAATTGTTACTAGCTTTCAAGCTTTGCCTTAAACTTTTTCATCAAGAAATATTGAAACTGGCATCGCAGGTTCGAATCCTGCCGAAGTCGTAACTTTTATTAAGATTTTAAATATTTTTTTCTGATGAAATACCTATGTGGGGCTTAACACAGAAATAAATAGGTACAGGTATAAAAACTTATTGAAATATAGTAAATTTTTTTGGCAATCATCACCTCTAAATATCATATTTATTGAATAGTGTGATATAACTTGTGTGGATAAGAATGGCGGTAATAATGTTGCCATTCTTACCCACACTATAATTTGATATTTAGAGATGATGATTGTCATATCCGTGTGGATAATGATGAGGTTATAATTTTCTGATGGATCCTTCTACGACTCAATGAAAGTCCGCTCGTCGCATTAAATCTCCATAAACAATACAACTTATAAACAAACAAAGCAATCTCAATAACGCCCATCAAGCGATATAAAGCTTTTACACACGGTCCGACAATATCCGTTTTATAAGCAATCATTGCTAATATTCAATTAGTTGTAATTGCGGCGAGATGACACGGATATCCGGATTCATTTGATTGAGATCTCTTCATTCGGCTAATATGATAATAGAATTTGAATAGATAATGTTGTTGAATCGAATTATTTAAATCGATGCATGTGTAAAAAATACTTACCTTTTGGTTAGTTAAAGAAAGGTTTCCATTAGTAACTGATTTTTTCATGATCATGATGCTTTCCTTCGTCGTCTCAAACCCAGGTTGCTTGGAAGATTTTTAGCGATGAGGCCGCCAACTGCACTTGTATTTTATGTTGGTACAATAAAACATAATATTGAAGCATATTGGATTACTTATAATCTGTTTTGTGAATTTATAAATATACAATAAAATAAAACATAACCTATATACCTTTTTTATTGAAATTTCAGCCCAATCGAGTGATCCCGGCTCAGCGCAGATTAACGGCCGTACATAATTCATTACGGTAATGGAGATGTTACGGTCGACTGTAACTTTTACAGTTTGGTGTGTCGCCGCCTTTATTGAGACTTGGATCGGCCGATTTATGTGCCTGTCTGCGAGTGTTCTAGATATAACATTTTTAACTAATTAAGATAATTAAAACTTTACAAAAATGGTAATTGATTAGTAAGAAAAATATCGAATTATAAGTTGAAAATTAAATTGATAATATTTTGGTTTGATATTTATTTAGACGCGAAAATTTAGCAATAGTTTGATTTTTTTCTTCAGTTAAACATTTTCTTCCTCATCCGTTGCTCTTAATGAACAGGAGTTAAGTTGTAAACTATCTGTGTGATAAGAGTAGGTATGTACCGTTCTTTGCTCTTAACTCTTTTTAACTCGTGATAATACAGTCGATTCATTTGATCTACCTACGAATTTCGTAGGACATTATGCTCATAGCTGAATACAAATAATAAAAAAACAAAAATATTAAAAACATTTATATCACACCTACGATTTTAATGCGGGGAAATTGAAATTCCAAATTTATGTTGACAATCTGCAATTCACAATCAACAAAGTAAGGCAATTCAGGAAGAAATATCAAATAATAACTGTCAATAAAAGTACGTATCACCCCGTAAAGTGTTTCTCGTAAATATCGGGAACCGCTCCTCATTGGACTTATACCACTTCAGATGAAGAACAACGTGAAATGACCTTTATTGTTGTAGTTTTAAGTTTCAAGACAATGCCTCAAACATCTAGGTAACTATATATGTAACTATTATGTAAACTAGTTGTTCGCTGTATTAAACAATTTATCTTTCTTTCCTTTTTCTTTCTAAATATATTAGACTAGTAGCACGTCCCGGCTTCGCACGGGTGTAATAATGAAGCTACCGGGATAAAATATAACCTCCCGGACAGTTCATTCTACACACCCGTGAAATAATTTTTGGTAGTTTTAGAAATTACCTCCATCAAACAAACAAACAAACAAACAAATTTTACCTCTTTATAATATTAGTATAGATATAGATTTAAAAGTAAAATGTATAAAAGCACAAATTGCTATTTATTCAATGGCAGTAATGTGCAGTGTACGCGTGCCCTAATAGCGCATTTAGATGCCTATTAGGTACCCGCGCCTGCTTTATTGCAGTTTGTTTCCGAACGTGGTGAACGTGGTAATATCATCGTTTTTAAATGAGTTCTATAGGTACAGATATCAATATGATAACCATGCCTTGAATTACTTATATTACTTACGACTTCAAAAAAAGGAGTTTTAATGTTCCACTGTATTTTATGAATACAAAATTTTCCACCGGCTCGTTAGGCGCTTTCGACTTTTACAATAATCTTAAATGACTATAAAATCTGGAAGAATGTTCTTATGGCAATCAAAATCATGAGTAAATCCAATAATAATTACATAATTGTAAATGAACATCATCAGAATGACCCTTATTTTCTTTTAAAATACCTTGAAGAGAATCAACTTACCCAAGTCTCTACAAAGTAGAGCTCTTGCAAGGAAAGTGGCAAATGAAGTAATTGTATGCACGCGTTTGTAGGGGAGTCCTGATTACCTTGAGAATTGCGAGTGCACTTGGTTTTACAAGTGGGTTATAAGAGGACCAATATTTTACAAGCCAGAAATAAAAACTCGGGCCTTGACATTTTTCGCCGCCCCAGTTAGTATATACATCAGTCATCGATTACCTAGCACAACACAAACATTAAGTTGCTTAGCTTGGGACTAGATGACGTGTGGAAGGAATGCCTAGGATATTTCTTATTTGAACTATTACATCATTACAAAACCTGTCTTCGAAACACGTAACATTTAATTAAGTGTCAAAGAACATACGAACAAATCTAATCTACTTGAAACTTTAAACCACTTTGAGGCGTACTCCGAGCTATCAGCGCACTCCGAGCCATCAGCGGCAGGTTTGAGCGAGTTGAATCGCAACAGTTGACTTTAGTTTCCAGTCGGCGACTCATCTGCTGGTGACACCGTGTCCGGTCCTCGTAGATATATACATCTAGTAGAGGTGACACTGAAATCACATATTGTAGGCAGTATCATGACGTCAGTATCCTTAGGCCAAAACCAGCGCAGGACGTTATCGTAAGTAACGGAAGCCTCTTATGCATAATACTAATATGACCATAATGTTTTTTGTAATCTTTAACAATATTTGACAGTGTTTACGCAACAATAGTGAATTGCTATTTATAAATGAGGCTTTGACAGAGGTTGAGAAATATCTGAAATAATTATTGGCAACAATCAAGTAGATGTTTTTGATTGAAATGAATATGGTAAAATTGTTGTAATGAAATATCGTTATGTTACACAAATGAAATAAAAATACATAAGTAAAATTATTTTCTGGTCACATAACCTAGGTACTTAAACCTAAAAACGTTATTTAAATATGAAAGCAAACTAATTAACACCCATTTTTTTAATTTTGCTAAAAACATTAAAAGTACATCATGTCTAAACCTTGCTAAGTCTATCTACAAAATGATTAGACATAGGTCGAGCCAGTGGTCTGCGAAGCGCAATCTGCGACTGACGTCACGTTACTGCCGATTCTGTATCTGTACCAGATCTTACCTCAGCTGCAATCGGGGAAGTTCTTTTAAAAAAAAACACTTTCAAAATTATACCTAACACCAAATTACCCGTTTATGTCATGTCGTGATCTCCAAATTCAGATGCATAATCAAGACCCTTTGAAAACGTGTGAGAAGGATTCAGTAGCCAACCAAGCCATGGTTTAGCAGAAAGAATCTAGTGGTTCTACTATTCTTAAGTTAAGAACATTTTAATGTTAAGTACCTAGATTCACAAACCGTTATTAAATAAATAAAAAAAAATTGAAATTAAAATTGAAGTTTTTATAGATTTGGCTTTGTTCACGAAATTACTTTCAACATGTCACTGCTCAAGAGTCGGCAAGTTATTAATTTTTTAAACAGATTGTAAAAAAATATATTGAGAAAACACTTTGTATTACTGTTAATATTTGTGTATGCTTGCACAATTATTTAATAACGACTACGATGACATGGTCATTTCATTTTTCCAAAGTTTACATACTGTGACATACTTTAGCTTATTTCAATCCTACCAAGATTAATTTCATAATAGCATTGATTTATGGTTACCGTAATCGATTAGGTACAGTCTCCAATGTCATTGTCACACAAAGCATCGCTGACGTGAACCCGAGGGAGATGTGACTTGCCCTGTCGGTTCCATTTTGTTATTGTAACTAAATGGACAGAGTGTGTCATCGCATATATTGTAGTCTAGTTCTATTTAGAAAATGGTATATTTGGTTTGATATTCATTATTTTGTGCACAAACAGTCGGTTTTCTAGATTGAAATATCCTCGGACAAACCGGGTACGATTTCTGATAGTACCTACTTATAAGGTTTTAAAGATGACGTTATGGTTCCTTATAAGAGATTATTGTATATCTTATAATCTTATTAGACTTTGTCTTAATAACCGTGTCACCCTGTATTTAGACGAGAAAATTTTTCTATTTTGAAAATGAAAAATAATTTATAACTGTGAACAGTATAAACAGATACAAGTTAGGTACCTTATTGACTAACACAGAATAAGTCTTAAATTAAAAAAAAAAACATATTTTTTTTACGCACTACAGAAAGTGATATCCCGTACTTAGTTTAAACATAGTGAAGTTACATCCAAAGCAATGTTCCTTTAGCTACTCTCATAACAATATGCCTAACATACTCCCCGTCCAAGTGCAGCACGCGGCCGGAAGGATGCGCGTAAGTCACGCGACGGGGCCGGCTCTGCAATTAGGATGATGCTGTGTCGGGATGATGATGGCATACGAGCTTTATTTAGGCTGGTTACTCCTTCTTGTGAAGTGATAGGAAAAAAAACGCGGTACAAGATTTGGATTAGCTGAACTTTTAGATTGAAAAACATTTTACCTGAAACTTGCAACTGTTATATAAAATAGTGGAAACAAAATTGTTAAACAGTAATTTTTATGTTTTTGATTATTTCGTAAACAGACTTACCTAAGTCTATATTCTGTGCTTATAGGTAACAAGATCACCATTTTTATTGAACTCATAAATGTTTCTTTCAGAATTAACTTTTTTAACTTAATCACTTTAGCATTGAATCATTTTAATTTACTGGGAATCAAACCGTCTTCTCAGCCACTATGCCTCTCACCTTTAAAACCCCGTTCGATCCACGGTTCAGCAACAGTTCATCACAATAACGCACTCGATGAGAGTTTCATTTGCAATAACGATCCATTAATACATTTAACATTTGTCCGTCCGTGCGTCAGGAAGTACGGCTGGTGATTTATAAGTGGCTCACACCTATTTGTTTCCACGCATCATTGCACGTTTGATTTGTGGTCGGAGATGAATATCGGATCTTGTGACCTCAAGTGGAAAGAACTACGAGATCGGATGAAGGTAGGTATCTGAAGCTTCTTGATGAAGTTTATTCCACTAAGTATAGGGCATAGGCACAACGTCTATTACCTATCCTTGCATTTCTTTATAACCCTTGATGACTTTAGCGCAGTGGATAAAAGTCCGCCTGTGATGCAGAGGTTGTGAATCAGATTCTCACCGTTGGTCAAATTTATGTATGTTCTGTAGATATTTGTTTCGGTTCTGGGTATTTTTCTATGCAAAAGTTTGGATTTATAGACAAGACGGAGAAAGACGGACCCAGAAACCATTCAACAGTTTCAAGAGCAAAGTCAGAGTCTAAATTCAGTTCGTTCGTTTTTTCGTATGAATAAGTGGCTAACTCTGATGACGAAGTTTTTAAAGGCCTAAAGGTCTCCGTTTGGGCTTGACGACTTTAAAAGCCGAGATCGACAATTTAAAATTCAGTTAAGAATTCCTCCTGATCTAAATGATAGACTAGATCACTTAGATCCACAGACCATCAGACCATCCCACTCCATTTAAAACACCACTGATCAAACCTTTTTATTCGACAGCTAGCGCCACCCAAATACCTCGCGAGATAGTCTCGGATGAGCGATACATTTCCTTGAAATCAGTCTGTGCGCCCGCGCAGTTATAAATCAACCGTGCACCAGAATAGTGCGCGTTACTCCTTTTGTTTTGATTAGTTTTTAGATAAATTCGCGAGTTGCAGGTAGTTGAGCTTTTTCTGCTGGTTCAGATGTATGCTTGATTTGGAAAATTTACGTTTTGTATTTTTTTTACCAAGTTTATTTTACCGCTGTAAAGTCACTCTTTCTTTGGTTCGGTAGATAAAAATAAGAAAGATCTCAGCACATATTAAATTTATATTCTACTAGCAGTAAGTCCCGGCTTTGCACGGGTGTACTAATGAAACTACTGAGATAAAATATAGCCTATAACCATCCCGACAGTGCAATGTACACATCGCATCGGTGAAAGAATTTCTGAAATCGGCTGAGTGGTTTTGGAGATTACCTCCGTCAAACAAACCAATATCACCTCTTTATAATTCTAGTATAGATATAGGTAAGGCAGATTTACAATACAATCAAATTTTTATTTACCCTATCTCTCTGTTTCCTAAACATTACAATCTAACTTTATAAAGAGTCAAGGTTAAGTCTACGTACACTCTCTACTCGAAATGTTTCAAAACATCTGTTCATCAAATCTTGAAGATCACAGTAAGTACAAAAGTTCAAGCTCCTGCCGTTTCGTTCAGGTTGTTCCGCGAACTCGTCACAGACGATATTCCACTAACTGATAACTATCTGTTGTAAGTAAGGGCTTTTTAGACTGCACATAATTATATCCACAAAACTGATGAAAAAGAAAATTGTTGCCAAAGAGAAAATGGAATGTTCTGATCTCTATGAAGATGTGGAATGTTCTATTCTACCTCTTAAAATGATCTTATTCTCAATTTTTTTATTGAATGCTTTATCATGTTTTGATATCGCATCTGGGTAATATATAGGTCTACCCGTGTTTTTGTTAAGTACACATTGATATTTTGACATCAGCAAAATTTAAAAATCTTGCTAAAAGTTACGACTCCGGCAGTGATAACCACTTATTATTATGGACCGTTGCAAACGGTGTTTGATGATAAAAAACAGTACCGTGAAATTTCGCTTAGCAAGCAGACTCTATTTAATGTATCTTTTGGTCTCAATACAAACTCGAGGACCTACTGAGTAACTGATTTTGGTCTTTAATTTTGCTTCATGGAAAAGTAGAAAAAATAAGTCCACCCTTATTTAGACGTTTGTACCAAAAATCTGGTGTACATTTTCACTTTTTTTTTAGCACAAACAAGACTCAAGTGTCCAAAGTTGATATGTGTGAACACGCCTTTACCGCAATACAATTCCTTTGGTCAGTTAAAGTCAATTCGCTCGTAAATGGATGATTGTATGTTTCGGGCTCGGGATTAGAGATGACGTGGACAATTAGTTTGATAGATTGTTGGAGCAACTCCAGTTAACGGATAAACGCACAAACGTGAGCTGTTTTGTTTTGTTACTCTTACAGGCTTCAACTTAATGTAGTATCCACACACTTTTTTGTGTCCCATAACTGCGAACTTATTTTCTTTATCACATGAGTTTTCTGGAAATCTGGACATAAAGCTAAAATTAATTATAATTATGTGTTAGGCGATGAATATCAATATGTTGTGCGTTTCATCATCATCAGCCCTTCTCATCCCACTGCTGGGTATAGGCCTCTCTTCGCTTCCGCCACTCGCCCCTGTTCCGCGCCAATCTAACCCAAGTCCGACCTGCTGTCTTAACAATGTCGTCAACCCATCTTGTTGGCGGACGACCCACACTTCTATATCCTTTACGTTGTGCGTTTACCGTTTATTATGTCCCTCTGCTCTCTTGTCATAGAACGGTGGACATACAAAGGCTTAGACTTTTATGGACACCAAAGATATGTATATTTTACCATTAGCATAGTGTATTATTTATACTATCGCGACTTGGAAACATATTTATAAATATATACGGGACTTAATCGCGTTTGTAGTCATATTATTTACCTCGACGTTTCGGTGGCGTTACAGTCATCGTGGTCACAAGTAGACCCAACACGCGATTAAGTCCCGTTAATATTTATAAATAGTGTATTATGTTTGCAAACTTTGATATATTAGTCGGTGTTTGCGTAGGTAATGAAATCACGAGGGTGTGCAGCATCCATGCAAAATTCACACCGTGAGCCTTTATCTGTTGCAACCAACACGCCACCACGTAATCGCCGCCGGAAACGGAAAGTCCACCATATTGTATGAAATCAGCTTGTCTGGCATTACGCGCTGTTGCACCTGTATCCACTCATTCAAAAACAACACGTTCCAAAAACAACTTTACAACAACGTGATAAAGCTCACGAATGTTACCGAAAATTTCAGTTACAGTCCACAATTGAAACAGTTAAAGTGATATAAAATCAAAGTCGAACTGATAAGGTTGAAATTCAATTGAAAAACAATTCAGGTGACAATTTGAATTGTGTTCCATTTGCGAAACGGTTTTGGAGATCATCTTTCTGGCCAGTCTCTACCACTGCTGCAAAACCATCTCTATTTTAATGTGTTTTTGGTTTATTTTAGATTGTGATTTTGAGGATTATTTTCAATTTTCAGTGTAGTTGTAAACTGGACTGTATTATTAGGTGGCATGACTGTAATTCGTTTGTAAGAGGGTTGTTTTATAGGTGTAAATCCGCGTGTAAAATCGTGGACAGGTTTCCGTTCCGGGCTTTTGTTTCGACGTCCGAATATGAATTAATCGGGAGTTTCAGGTAAAATGTAGGCAGATTGTGAAGGGTGGCCATTGTTTGGTAGTTAACGCTATGACGACGGCTAGCGATGCGGAAAGGATTTATTTAGTGGACGCTTTTGATTGCTGTTGTTTATTGATAGTGTGAATTTTGACATTCCTTGTATAAATTTAAGTTATTATTTCCTAATCTCGTTTGAACTCATTTATAACAAGTTTCCGAACGAAAGCGGAATTAATGCAAGTCTTTAAATATCAACTTCATCTTTACGTTGTAAGTGTGAGTTAAATAGTGCATTTTTACTGGATTTTTAAATACTTTTATGATTTTCTTTGTAAACTTTGTTGTAAGCATTTGATTTAACTACTTATTAATTTAATAAAAAAAATGCATCTATGTATTACATCAGTCATCTGGTTACCATAACACAAGCATTAAGTTGCTTAGCTTGAGACTAGATGACGCTGTGTGGAATGTCCAAGGATATTTATTTTTTATTATTATTATTTTATTAATTTTCCACTACTGAACAAAGGTTTCCCTCGCTTGTTTTCCATCCCTTTCGTTTATTTATAACCAGTCTTCCTAAACCGTTGAATTTTAACTAAGGTTGTCTCAACTTACTTCTAGTACTTATAGATCCTAAAGATCCAATAGTAATCATGTGCATGTTTAATATTTCATTTCGCAGCGGTTACGAAGCCACAAGGTTGGCAGTACTTTGATCCCCAAACTTTTGTTTCGCACACGATGACGTCACAGTAAAAAACCCGCCTCGTCACCTCCAGATCGTCATTGTTCACCTGACAGTGTGACGTAATTAATTATACCCCTCCCCCCACTACTACCCATCCCCCCGCCTGCGCCGTGTTGTGTCAAGGTGATGCTTTTGTTTTGAGGGGCAGTGCCACCAATGCTTAATCGTTGGTTACTGTTTCTTTAAGAGAGTAAGTTACTTTGTGTTTTCGATGACTCTTTTTTACCAGTCCTACTAATAAAAATAATTTTGACTTTGACTTGGTCGTAAGTGTACCTAAACATAAAAATACTCAGGCGTTGTAAGTTCTTTGGGTTGTTCTTAAAGATTGTCTTGAATCCGAGTTTGATACATCCTACTGTGGTTTCTTAAATAAATCATATCAGAATGGCAGGCAGGCATGGCAGACCGGAGAAGATGGATAGACCACCTAAAAAGTCATACAATCACGCACTTAGGCTTAAAATAGGGTGTAGATAAATTTAAATAGGTAAACTTGGGATCATGCAGTTTGTTTTACCACTAATAGTAACATTAAAAGTTTGACTTATCTCTAACTCATTTCGATTGGATTAACTTATCCCAAGGTTAAGTTCAAGTGGTTATGGTGCAAGTGGACGCTGAAGGTGAGTCTCTGTTCCGTCCCTCGTTGATTAACGATGGCTGAGACGTGTTTATTGTCACGGCGCCGTCACCCGCTCCAACTTACTGACTTGCTAGAGGACTCCATTTTAATAACAATGTTTAGTTTTAGCCATGGTTTATGGTAGATGAAACTGGGTCCAGTGAGTTAAATTTTAACTGAGTCGTGTATAAGTCGAATGTTGGATGTAAAACTTCAGTGTCAGTAGGTAAAAGCACGGTTAATAATTAACTTGTCACTACTTCCTACTACTAATTACTGCTAAATAATGATCTAAAAAAGGTTTAAATAATTAAAAAGGTAACGTGATAAAAACCCGGTCATATATAATTTATAAAATGACTAGCTGCTCCCCGCGGTTTCACCCGCGTAAGTCCCGTTCCCGCGGGAATATTGGGATAAAAAGTAGCCTATGTCACTCGTGGATAATGTAGCTTTCGAATGGTGAAAGAATTTTTAAAATCGGTTCAGTAGTTTTTGAGCCTATTCATTACAACCAAACAAACAAACAAACAAAGTTTTCCTCTTTATAGTGTAGAAGAAGATAGAAGAGAAGAAGAAGAAGAAGAAGATTTAAAATCTAAAGCTCATATTCAAAGTCTGAACTCAGACTTAAGTCATAGCTTAAACGTACATCACAGATTCAAAGTTCTCGAACCCGCTACCCGCGGAACTAAATGCGACGACGTCTCATTACGCTCCAATCTCCGGCAGACAGTTCGCGGTTCCACACAGGTGCTTCTGAAAGGTCTCAAACTTACGAGACATCGATACATATGTGCCAGCCACACATTTTAAGTATATCTACACGTGCAGTCTGGATATAAATGTATGAAATTTCACTAAAGAAAGAAAGAAAAATAGGTATGTTTATTTCGTAAGACCACAAGGATCGCTCAAAAACGTACAGTCTTAAAAACTAGATGACTCTATTGCCTGTTCCAAAGGTCAGGGTAAAGAAAGAAGTACTTTCAAGCAATATTTAGTGTATAAGTGTGTGTCTTTGACTTTTAGATTAGTTTGTGTACTTACATACCTGCATAAAAACCTGTGTGTGTCCAATAATTAATTATTCAAAGTTACCTACAGTTCTATTTTCAAAATATTCCAGTTCCAAAGATCTGCGTGACCAAGAGAGAACCAATGGTAAAAACAATAGTTAATAGCAAGGGGTCAAGCTCCACACGGCGCGGGATCTCGTAAATAACACGCGAAGGTTAAGATGGGACAATTAAACCTTTCGCCAGATGAAACTATGCGAATGGATCGACCTTAAGATTAAGGCTACAAAACCAGCGACAATTATTGTAGTTATAAAGTACGCAGGAGCGAAAAACGAATAAATGTTGTTGCACATTTCACACAGCGTTATCTAATCATTACATGATAATCATTGGTAATTTAAATATTTTGGCGTTTGCATTGAAATTAAGTGTAAGTACTCTCTATTCAGGCATTCAAAAGCCTTAGGAATTGTTTGAAAAAGTATTTCAGTGTAGTCAAAATATCAACATCTTTGCTTTACTTTTTCACTTCTACATATCATCTTTAGCTCACCTTTTACGAGTGTACCAGGGTTTACCTTGTGTGCTCTCTACACGCTAAGCTTACAGTTATTATTATTTTACGTATCCGCTAGTTTGGTGGCTCAAGACATTTGAAATTAAACTTAGTCAAGGTATTCGCAACCCGAAGGGGCACGTAATGTTACAAACAGACATATCTACTCCCAAACTTGCTCTACCTTTCAAACTAGTTTGTGAATTGTGTTAAATGATATTAATATCTTTGTTTACGTTCTATTTACAGACAGACAGTTACAGACGTGCGCACCGAAACTTACATCTGGTATTCGTGGATCTTGAGAAGGCATATGATAGGGTGCCCCGAAAGGTTCTGTGGTGGGCAATGAAAGTAAAGGGAGTGCCTGAGAAGTACATTCAGCTCGTTCGAGCTATGTACAGTCGAGCGAGTACTCATGTCCGGTCTGAAGCTGGAATCACGGATGATTTCAATGTGGCGGTAGGCTTGCACCAGGGATCGGCTTTAAGCCCTTATTTGTTCCTCCTGGTGATGGATGCACTGACATCGGACATACAGGAGGAGGCACCCTGGTGCATGCTGTTCGCGGATGATATTGTCCTGATAGGAGAAGATGAACTTGAGGTCCAAAGCAAACTGGGAAAATGGCGGGAGAGACTGGAGAACGTCGGCTTGAAGATAAGCAGGACCAAAACCGAGCATTTGTTCTGCGACTTCGGTGGTCCTTCCAGTTTCTCTCCTATCGCCTTAGACGGTGTACCCCTACCAGTTTGCTCCGACTTTCGGTACCTCGGTTCACTTATCCAGAACGACGGCGAGATTGACCGGGACATCAAAAACAGAATGAATGCGGGATGGATGAAATGGCGGCAGGTCTCCGGAACTGTATGTGATCGTAGGATGCCCCTTAAACTTAAGGGGAAAATCTACAAAACGATCATCAGACCTGTCGTATTGTATGGATCAGAGTGTTGGGCAACCAAAGTGACGGATGAAAGAAGAGTGCATGTGAATGAGATGCGGATGTTGAGATGGATGTGTGGAGTGACGAGAATGGATAAGATAAGGAATGAGTATATCAGGGGAAGTCTGAAAGTAGCGCCGGTGATTGATAAGTTGAAGAGTGCAAGGTTGGCGTGGTATGGTCATGTCATGAGGAGGGATGAGAGGCATGTCACACGGCGATCGATGAATATGAATGTGGATGGATACACTGGAAGAGGTAGGCCTAAGAAAAGATGGATGGACTGTGTGTGTGCAGATATGTGTGTGAAAGGAGTGAGTACTGAGATGACGAGCGATAGAGGGAAATGGAAGAGAGAAACGTGTTGTGCCGACCACACCTAGTGGGATAAGGGCAGGGAGATGATGTTTACGTTCTATTTAGTTTAGAGTTATTCAAAGGTAAGTCAGATTAGAGTACAAAATATAATGTAATACTTCATTCGTGTCTCATTCATCACGGTATGTTGCGGTTTTTTATGTGAGTTGAAAGTTCAGTAAGTATTTTTATTTTATTTTACTAGGACCTTAAGGATAAGTAAATTAAATAAAATAAAAAACTATAAAGCGTTTTAAAATACAGTAGAATTGAGAATCCATTTTTTGTATTCGCTTAAAACAGTAATGGTGGCAATTGATTTGAAAAAAGAAAAAAAAACGAGATTGCCAAGTCCAAAGAAATTATTTATAATAAATCACTTTTTTCAACTAGATACATTAGAATATTTTTCCCTTATTTTCCAGAGAAGTCCCCATTTTGATATTAACCACAAAGGGTTAATAATAATATTAGTTTTCATAACAGAAAATAATCATTTATTATGAACGGTGTGATTCCTGGCTTGTGTTGCTTAATTGAATGTGCATTGAAAGGGTAGAGCCCTTGGAAGACGCGGGACTATTCTGATAGAAACGATCTCATTTCGAAGGCAATTCAAGCTTGTTGATTTTACACATCTCTTTTTAATTTTACACGTGTTTAGATATCCAAATATAACTACGAGTATTATTTTTTAACGTAAGCATACTTACAAAATTTAAATACGTCTTAAAAACAAGCCCCCTTATGCATATTCGACCAGTAAACCTGTATTAGCTAAAACGAATATTCAATCTGTTGCTATCTCTTTTCGTTGATTTAAGGGTGACAAGAAAAAAACGTTCTTTAAACCTGTATTAAATTGTCAAGTTTTTATGACCCTACATCATCACGCCTCCGCATCAAGTTTAGAAATGAGTAAGCTAATTAAAGTAATTCGACATTTGTCCTTTCAAAACAAATCTGTCAAAAAATTACTTCAAATTTTCTTCTCATATTAATTTACAAGAAAATACTGTAGTAAATTTTTGAATAGGTAGTTCAGAATACGCGTGCCGTCATAGCAGCATCATACACCGCCTCCCGCGGGAACACCTCAATCACGCGGGAGAAGACAAAGGATCGCGGTATATACTCCACCTATCGATGTCCTATGAATTCAATCACCGATCCAACTACGAAAAGGGTGTTCGAATCAAGTATCGGAAACTAAGATCCTACTAATATTATAAATGTGAAAGTTTGTGAGAATGTTTGTAATTCTTTCACGTAAAAACGGCTGAACCGATTTGATTGAAATTTGGTATGTAGGTAGATAGGTCATACCCTGGATTAACATAGGCTACGTTTTATCCCGATATTTCCGTGGGAACGGGTTTACGCGGGTGAAACCGCGGGGCGCAACTAGTAATTTATATTTTTGTTCTAATTAGGCACTGCTTTGGATTCCACGAAAACAAAGTTTCTTAAGCATTACAAAAAACCTTTACTACTTCATCTATAACTACGAGGATACCTATAGGTACTAATATTATAAAGATGTAATGTTGGTTTGTTTGTTTGTTTGACGGAGGTAATCTCCGAAACTACTCGGCCGATTTCAAAACTTATTTCACTGATTTGCAGAATGGTGGTCGGGATGGTTATAGACTGTATTTTATCCTGGTAGATTAGTACACCTGTGCAAAGCCAGGGCGTGCTGTCTTCAATAAACCTATGATTTTAAAAACGTCAGAGAGTAACTATTCAAGAAAACTGGACATTCCTTTGATGGAATGCTTGACACCAGGAGTTTAGTGAACCACTTTCCTAAGTGGCAGATACCAGGACATCAAAACAAGCCAGTCAGCTCCCTATGAATCTATTCATAACCACAATAAAGGTAGATCACGTCGGCTGCGACACGCATAATGTAACTGTTATTGCGAACAACATGCTACGTTTTATCATTTGTCTATGGTATTGCTATGGGATATTATTCTAATAAGTCGTTTTTATGGTGCCTTTTGATTTTGGTTTTATATAAACGCAAAATTTGTCGCAAAACCGAAGTCAAACATGTCCTCTAACAGTTATGATGCGCAGGTGAATGAAACTGAAGGAAAGACCTTGAGACTTAAGTATACAATTAGTCCAAACTGATTCCTGGGTCTTATTCAAGAGATTCCTTATCAGATCAAGCAAGCGCAGTGACGAAAAAATGGCAAAAATAAAGGCATATTCCCAGAAGTGATCATTAGGGAACTGTTACTGTGAATAGTATTCTTAACAAATCTTTCAGTCCCAAGACCACTGTTTCTCATTAATACATACATGCTATCCAATCTTCTAGTGTTATGCTATTTTTTGTTATCGTTTAATCATGAGAAAATAACCTTTAACAAGACCATTTTTTTTGCAGCTTTTTGACAATTAAGTTAGCAATCATTTCAGGAAATACAAGCTTATAATGCACCATGTTCAAACCAGTATCTTATATAATGTCACAAGCAGGTAATATCAGGGCTCATAAAGCAGTGTTCACCACAACCTGAACACCGCACGACCCGGCCGTAACTAAAGCACCGTCTGCGCGCATTCATATTTGAACACGCCTTTATTAATTCAGGTATGCCTTATTGTCGGTAGCTTTGTGGTGGCTTGATTTAAGCTAGGAGCCTGTAGAGCTGCTATTAGATGATTTGTTTTCAATCCTTTAGATCTAAAATAAATAGTTGTGTATTAGAGTTATAGAACCATCAACACAGTTCTATGCTTGTTGCGATAATTTTAATTTCGAGTACATATTTGTTGTATTTCAAATAATTTAAATTTGGGCCTTTATATCTCTACTAGATATCTATTTTGTCCAGCAGTGTAAATTTTTGTCTACATTTAACGGGACACTTATCTATCTTCTCATCTTAGCCAGCCATATCCACAGGAAAGACAGTGGTCAATACGTGTGGCTAGTCAGCCGCGGGTTTCTTTCGATTCGAAGGTAGTGGGCTCAGACCCAGCCGTGCGTCAATGATTTTTCGTAATTATAATTAAAGAAACATTTAAATTTTTCAAATAGGTATACTAATAATGCCATCATTGTCCACCAACTCATGCGATTAAGAACCTTCGAACATCAACGCTACCATCAATGTTTAACCAGAAATTAATGAACAAAAGGGTTGTGAGTATCACGATCACATGCCAATATCAAACAAGCCATCTCAGAAATGAGTAGACAGTGTAGACAGTGCAAACAAGCATGTTATTAGTTTCACCTGAGGGGCGAGCGTTCGCAAACAGCTATTGTTGAACCCTGCAGATATTTATGTAAATATCGTCGGAACTAATTTGTGGGAGTGTTTACAGATACCTTGTTGAGTTTTTGAGATGAACAGCATAGATTCTAGATGGATGTAACGAGTGACTGAAAGACCATGCGAGTTACTCAAAACACCAGTCGGACTCAGAAACAGAACACCATTGAAACAAATATGGTCTGATGGTACTTATTGTAAAGAATGGATTTATTTAATTTTTTATAAAGCCATGCTGGGTTTTAGAGTCCTTAAAATTCGTCACTAGTGTTAGCCATGGACAGAAATAATTTTTTTTTGTTTATATGCTCATGGCCACAAATCATTATGAACAAAAATACACCCAAAACTCATTTATGAGATTTTGGTTACCTATACTTAAGTTTTTTTTTTCCATCTTGACTAAAAAAAAGATTTCGAAAACGTAGTTTTATATAAGTACTTACAAAATCAAAAGTGAGCAAATCCCAGAAACTCACGTTATATAATAAACCGGCAATCGGGAAACTCGTTACGAAGGCAACCGACCAATATGCGGAATTACCTATGAGAGCAAACAACGCCATTGTAAGGCAAGTTATTAAAACATCGCCCATCGACATCGCGTTAATTACTTAAGCCGAAATTTGACACAGTGTGACTAATTTTCAGTAGGATAAGTACAATATACTGTGTGTGTTTGCAGTTTCTTTACATAGTTCTTTTCATTTGGACCCCAAAAATCTTTAATTTTACGACACTGTGCCTCAGTGTTTGTATCTAAGTGTCTTCCGTGCTTCGGAGGGCACGTTGAATTGTCGGTCCCGGCTTTTAAAGTGGTTAAGTCATGACGGACGCCTTTGGGAGGTCTAAAAACTCCTTGCTCAAAGAACGAACGAATGAACCAGTGTAGCCGTAGTTAAGGCATATTTATATGCAGAGGAACATAGCACATACTTACTTACTTTTTACATATAAAATTAGTTAAGATTTTATAGTTTCCCTTCTCATTTCAGTAAACTGTGAGCGTGCATGTTTGCGCCGGGTCAGGAAGACCCGTAGATTAATAAATGTAACCCGTGTTTGAGTTAAACAGTTTGAAGGTACGAGTGGGCACTAAATGAAACCAGAGCGGGTCAGCTTGTATTGTGGATTACGGGATGTAATGATTATCAAACCATTTGGGCGATTGTTTTATGAGGGGTTGATATTGTTAAAATTGTAAATAGAATGAAAATGATGGGAGATTAGGAGTTTTATTAACACTGATAGGTTTGGAATCTGTTGCAGGTAAATTCCGTGATGTCATTGTAGTCTTAGATAGTGTTGATTGTGATGTTATTGATCATTTTGAAAATAAAATAAAAGAATTACCATGTATTGGATTCTATTCAACTTTTACAAACAGGCAAAGCCCAAAACATTTAAACTTGTTTGGCGATTACTGTCTAGGATATAACCTAACTTTGACAATCAAGAAAAACGAAGGAAGCTACACTAATAGCAGAAGTGTAATTGACTTGCAGCACAATCAAATCTGACTACTCACTGGGATAATATCTTTTGACATTATCAACTTAATCAATACATCAAGACAAACGATGGCGGCGACATAGGTACCTATGTACATAATTATAGGTACGTTAGAAGTGTAATTGACTTGCAGCACAATAAAATCCGCTGCAGTCACCTCGTCTCAATAACAGTCAGGCTTATTGGCGTCAATTGCATGCCATGCGGGCTCCGTACCCTCGCCTGGTCTGCATTGTGATCTGATGGGGACAATGACGGTACTTTAGGTTTTTGCGATCAACTGCTAAGTAATGGCCCTGGTGTTAGTCATTCATGGAAATGAAGGGAATAGTTAATTTGACAAAATAAAAAAATGTATCACATTTTTCATCAAATGGTTTATGAACTTTTATTTTTATAATAAAAAATATAATAATCGTAAGAATAAACATTGCATAGGTACAAAAAGTCTCTGGCATTTTTGGAATAAGCCGATACTTCACTTAAAAAGTAACCTTAATATTACTAAAGTAAAAGCAAGCAGCGAGTTTCATCACTATATTTTCGGTTTTCATTTCCTAAGATATCAATAAGACATTGATAATTTCTTAAAGATTTAATGAAAACAGTTCGAAGTTTAAAATAAAGATTTGAAATCAGGAAAAAGAGAAAGATAGGGAAATTTTACTTTCTTTCTATGCAAATAAAAACTTCCAACTGGCAGTAATGTTCAAATTTCCCCAAGAAAAGCAACAAATTCGCAGCATTTGCCCCCCGCGTGTCAGTTCGCAGATGTATCTCAATTGGCAGTTAAGGTGATAGCTCGCCAGGTGGCCTGTGACTCAACAATCCACTTAATAGACTCCACGTGAGAACAATAAATACCATGAGACGGTTACAGAATACTACTACTATACCAATTTTTTTTATAAGATATGTAGGTGTGTCCTGAGTCTTTAAACAATGTTCAAAATGTTCAAATTCATTTCAACCGATTTTGATTTCACCGTACTAGAAATTTTATGTTAATTTTTGAAATAAACTATGGAACATTATCATTGAGGGATGTTAGCTAGCACGCCATGGGGTGTGCTCATTGAAATTGTAAACAAATGTACCTTTATTTAATTTTACTTTTATACAATAACCGTATTTTAGTGTGCAATGTTTCATTAATTTTCATTAAAAGCATCATTCAATGCAAATTAATTTTAAGAACTGACAATTTTAAGAATTACCACAACGTACCTAACACTTTTGTTTTCTCTGACACATACAGCACCAAAACTGCTCAACAAAAAAAAATGTAATAAATAAATAGGCATCGTCTCCACAGAGCTCCTGTTGTAATAACCCACATCACAGCCAATTGGTCGCTGATCGCAGGTACGGGCGCGTGACTCAATTGGTGCTGCACCCAATTCCAAACTACTTAAACTATTACAGTGGAAGAATCGGAGTTGCTATTAACTTATAAGTATAGAGTAAGAGAATACAAAAAAAATCACTATCGGGTAGAACTCAGGATGTTGAAAATTCTTCGTATGATATGAATTCTTATGCTTCTTTCTGTAGGTCCTACCAAAATAAACGTTTTTTTTCTTTCTTTCTTTTTTAAACTGTGGTTTCAGGAGTTTCGAGAAGAAATAAATTTACCATAATTTTATGCAACAGCAAAAGCAGAGACCCGTAAATCCCAACGCCAGTTGACTGTTTACATTGTTATCTTTATTATGATCAGAAAGTCGAAAGTACACAGGAACTGGTAGACTATTCGCCGCGGGGCACAGCTAGTTCTACATACAAGCTAAATATTTAATAAAAAACTATTAATTGCATCTCAGCTATCAAAAGTAAATAAAACCTCAGGTTACAAGTTACCCTCATGCGGTCCACAACCACCCCAACTACTACCCTTTGTCCTTTGTCCGTAAAACGTAGAAAATTAAATAAAGCACTATAAGGTGTCGCCCGCAGCCCGCATCTCACTTACTAGTTTGAAAGGTAAAAATTACGTGGCTTTTGCTTTAAAGCTTTTGTAATGAAATTTGATACGAGAAGTCCTGCGACATTTTGTAGGAACTTTGGTATTATTTAATAAATTTTGCCAAATCTTATTGGATGCTTCTGTAAAATCTTCGCTTTATTTGAACTTTTTAAAGAAAAAATTGAAAAGGTAACTAAAATCGGACAAAATACTGAAGATGAAAATTGTTAAGTACAAAATCGTTTTACAAAGTAATATTAAGTTTTACATACAATACCTAATTGTTGATTGTAGTTTTTAGGTCACCTCAAGGCCCATTTTATGACAACACATCCAAAAACGGTGCTATTGTCGTCTTTTACAATATTTTGTGAAATCCTATCTTGATGAAACAAAATAAGTACCTAATAAAACTACAAAATAAAACTGCTTGAAACTAAAGCTTTACCGAACAAGACATGGACATAATAGTTAGTTTATAGAATAGTTTTTACATTGAAATTCGTAGTTATAGAATGCGGTTGTGCACAACCTCCCCTTCGGTCAAGCAAGCCCTGTGACATGTAAATATAACCCCTTATGTCCCATTAATCACAAAAACTATCTCCCCGCAGTTTCTCATCGTTGCCGTCATAGCCAGGCCACCTTGCCAACACTCATTTATCCTTTAAAAGGTAGAGGTACCCGAGGTTGTCTGTGTACACACTACGACGACAGTTATATCATCATCATCTCAGCCCATTTCCACACACTGTTGGGTATCATAATTATAGAGAGGGTTTTTAGCATTTTATTTTTCAATTTTATGAGGCGTTAAAGATGTAGGTACTTTTAAAAGATCGAAAAACTCTAGTGAATTGTTATTTAAATTTTATGTTAACATTAGTCAATAGAAATGTTTTCATTTTTACTCGACACAATCACACACACTAGTTACCCATAATGCCTAGGTAAGAATTACCCTTATGCCTTAATAGCAAAGCGTTTAGAAATGAGTCAGTAATTCACCGATGTTTTAGCACAAGACTAGTAATAATAAAAAGATAGCAGTCCCCTTGCCATAGTGCACACAATAACCAAGGGGACCTTTTTGTCCATCTCAATTGCTGTAGGTAATTTTAATAGTCCAAATTAATAATTTCCTTCACCCGCATGGACTGTCTGATAGCCGGACCTCAGCCCTTTGTGCTTAATTGGAAGGTATTTTCACTTTAGGGGCATTTTTGGTCTTTTATGCGATGAATGCTTTTGTCTTTATGTGGTGAAGATTGGTTTTAATGGACGACGTATTTTAGGGTCGTGTATTTGTACTTGAAATGTCATGATAGAAATTTAGTTTTAAATCTCATTTTTTCCTTTATTTTGACTAACATTTGAACGTGCTCAGGCTGATAATACCACTTGTAGTCACCTATCCAAATTGTGACCGCTCAGAACGTTACTTAACGATTTTAACGATTTACCAAGAACATCATAGAAAGCTTAGCCACAAGCACTTCAACGTGCATGCTTCAATTTGGTTAATGAAGCTACAAGTACAGATTATTTAACTCATCTCCCATCCCTTGCCACTCCAACCATCGCAAAGGTAATGAGATATTATTTCAAAAATTAACGCAAGAAAAAATCAGTGGCAGTTACAATGCAATTTCCGTGGGATTAGAGCTCCCTTCTCTCGCTCGAGGGACGCCGCGAGCGCAGCGAACAATGCTCCGCGCCGCGTGTCGCGTGCCGAGGGAGGGAGGGTAATGCAATATTTGTTCGGTGACACACGGGTGACACACGCTAGCCTATTGTGCACCTAGATGCAGGGGTGGTTAACATTTGATGCTGAGTTTTATGAACGTTAGTGTGGCTTTAGTTTCTCGAATATTTTATTTTACTTTGAATTTTATTATTTTTAACTAAGTAATTAGTTTAAAGCAAATAGCATGAGGTGATATTTATTTGACCCAGGAAACAGTTTATTGATGGAGTTGATTTTCTATTATAATACAGATAAGTATTACTTATATTCTATTGATTGTCTATGTAATCGATTGAAGAAATAATAAAAACAAATTATTTGGTTGCAGTAGGATGACTTCGAAACATCTTACGGGCTAGATCCTACGCTCCAACGTTTCATTAAGTAAATTGAGATTTTTATTTTATATTTGCTATCGCATAAACAAGTTTCTATTTGTGTACGTTTATCTTATTTAACTAACCATCATCCGTTGGTCATCTAAGGCCAGTTCTAACTATTGTACAATAAGTAGAGGTACCTAGCTTTTTGGCTATTCTGTCACCCTACCCCATTTTAATAATGCTTTGACTTCAAAGTTGACCACCTCTGGTCACAGTAATCCTGCATGGGGTTGCAGCGATAAAAAGATAATGCGGGCCGGAGTCGCGTGCGCATCAAAAAAGCTCTAACGACGCACCTATAGACGTCGGCTTATCGCGCCTGCGCGATGGCTCCCCTGTACCTACGACAAATGAGCTTAATTATAATACCTTGGAAGGGTGAATGTGGACACAGAGAATAAAAATACAGAAAAGTAATTGGTAACGTTTTGAAACTTCGAATCACAAAAAAAAATCTTGGTCATATTCTAAATCGAATAGTTCGATAAAATTTACAATAATCTTAAATGTCGTTCGAAGGTTAAGTTATTAAGGTCTATCTAAAAAAGACTAAATAATCAGCTCTACAAAACAAATTATATGAATAAGAAGTCGTGAAACTATACGCAATGTTTAATTTGATGATAGAGCGGCGTCGTTTTTATTTTTTAAAGCTTTATTTTAACTTGCAATGTATGTACTACTTATGTTATCTTTTAAGTTATTAAGTATGTACGGTGCAACCGACCGCACATTCACTGTTGTCAGCATTTTAGCTTTTAGCACAAAGTAGTTTTCACGAGGCTGTTTCAAACTCTACACTAATTTAAAAACAAAGTATCTATCCAATCATTTCATTCTCTTATCGAAATATGATATAAAAAGTAACAACTCGGTTACCTAAGTAATAATTTGATATTTCTGTGCCAATAGATACTACTGTGATTAACTTTATTCTGTGTTACAAAAAATAATAGTCAGGGAGCGCGGTGTGACAAAATAAACATCGTTGCAGGAGGTCCCGACGTGTTTTTATTGTACACGCGTAGTCAATGTCGCGAGAGTAATGATGGGAACGGATTTTTTATTCAGGGGATGGTAATGATGATTTCTTGTCTGAGTTTTGTTCGGGGTTTGTGAGGTAGAAGTTAGGGCTTCGGTTTTCAATTGCTCATTCGATGATTTTGTTTGTAGGATGTCATTGTACTGATTCTGTGAACGAAAAAATGTTTATCACTTTGAAATTTTTTCAGTTACTAGAGATTTCAATGAAACAATACTATACGAAAGGCATTTAGATTTCAAATAATAATGTTAGTTGAAACAAATAATTTATAAATGAACATAGTTTAACACTAAACAAATATAATAATAATAAGACAAGTGTTGCAAATCAACCATGACCCCTCAGCGTTTCGTTACCAAAATGTAAAAAAAAAAAACAATTTTAATATTTTTAAATGATTCATCATATCATTCTTATCAAAAGTATTTATGATAGTTTGATAGTTTCTACAAAATAATTAACAAACAAAAGAACAAAGATAAACTGTTATTCAAAGTAGTTCACTTACGATTTCTCATAGTCCTAACAAAAAGCCAACAACCAAATGAAAGCTTCGAAAATCACGTTCGAGCACTAAAAAGCGACAATGTAGCATATGCGGCAATTATAACTAGATGTATGAACAACGGCCTTTCAGCCTACCCTCATTCCTAGTTTCGTAATAACCGGTACGCATTGTTCAACAGTAGTAAATCATCAGAATGTGTCACGCGAGTAAAAATCATTTCGGATTTATTGTAGGTGTACTCGTATACTCTAGGTGGGGTAGAAACTTTAACGGTTTAAACCGGTTGTTATTTTTTGACAGTATGTTTGACTCGTGGAGAATTAAGATTGATATTTTAATAAACGAACGAATGGTTCAAAGATTAGAATCATTTTGTTATGAATGAAGTGTTAGGAACGTAAAAAAGCTCACGATTGTACCTAAGAATACCGGCGATAATAACAACTTTTAATTTCATAAGCAAAATAATTTTACAAAGAAGTCAAGTCGTATCAATTATTTTTTTTAACAAACTTTTTTTTTAGTACTTGGGATTACATGTTTTGATAATAACGCATTAAATTGAAAACAATTATGGAATACTTTTAAGCTCGTGTGGGACACTGAAAGCTCATCAACTTGATTTTATCAAGCGATGAAAGTTGACGTCGTTTTATGTGAAGTTTTTAAAATAGGAATTGTTACAACTTCTCCCATAACTTTTCATCTATCTTTTGGCAGGTTAGGGTGACAATCTAATAAACTGTCCGCACCCTGCCGAGACCGTACGATTATAGCTCCAACCTTGTTACCCTACACTGATTAATATTATGGCGATCCTTGCACTCCATTTTATAAAATTGAAATTGTAATCAAATTACTCTCTTATTGTTCGCTTGAAGATGGGAATGGCACGTGTCGTGTTTGTTTTGGAAATAACATTGCAGTAGACTGAGGAAGAAGTGGATGGATTGTGTGAACGAGGATAATGAATGTCAGAGGAGTTGACGAATGATAGAGATCTACGAATGTAAGAAAAAGACAATCATGGTGGGTCAATAAAAGATAATATTATTTTTGTGATTCTGTTTTTTACATTCCTTGAAGATTTTTAAGGTAGCATCATAGTAAAAAAATGAAATGAAATGAAAAAAAAAGAAAATGTTTTCAAATCAAAGAAGCCTAAATTTACATTCAAAACGCGTAGGCGTTTCATGAGTAGGTACTTATAGATCTAGGTTATCTAGGTCACAGATTATCCAGAGCAATTAAATCGAGAGTTGACGTACTAGGTTAAGCTGCGGTCGAGTGAGTTATACGCAATTCTATTTACCTACTGCGCTGCGCCTAAACTACTCATTTGCATATTACTAGGTTTGGGACAAAACTGATGTCGATTCATCCAAAACAATTATTGCGGTTCTTGATACTTATTGATAAAAGTCTAGGGTTAAGCTGTACATGTCGTTTTAAATGTCTTTTTTATTTAAGTTTCTTATTTGTCAAGAATTACAAGAAAAGTCTCAAGAAAATAATGTAGTCGTTTACATTTAAATCTCATATTTCTTAATTAAAATGTTGTGTCTCGTAATTAATTATTATTCTTCTTGATAATATTTTAAAATATCATCCCAATTTTAGGTTTGGTTTCTGATTTACAAAGCCGTTGATCAGAGAAATTGAAAATAGCTTTTACTGCGTTAGAGATTTTTGAAATGCAGACCATTAACATTTTATCGTTTAGGCTAAGGGTATTCTGAAAGGGACTTTTGTTATACAATGTAATAACACTCTTGTGAGTTACTATTTGGTGACAGAGATTTAAGGACTCCGGTGTTATAGGTTCTTACTCATGCCAACATTAAAAATATGTGATGACGTCGACCACGTAATCGATATCACTAAATAGACATGACATCACTAGACGGTAAAGGAGCGTGGCGCTGGCAGTTTGCATAAAAACATCGTTTGTCACAGCACTAATGCGGTGTCCACAGCAGGCCGCACTAGCGTGACGCTGACGGAGTGACGTCACACGGCCCGTTAGAGGTGGAATCAAAGTACGGGTAATGTTGTGTGGAAAACACATTTTGGGTAATGGCTTTTAAGAACATCGCTACATTTTGTATCTGACATGCTTTGGAAACTAGCTCCATTATTCATGATGGACTGACAAGGTTCTTAAAGCCTAAGGACGGTTGAATCTATTATCATTTTGTAAGTGACTTAATAAAGAAATGCAAAGGTTCAATAAATAATTATTAAAACTATTGTATAGCCAAGTTCAGCATCCTTAAAATCAGAGTCTGCTTCATCAAAAGCTTAAATTTTGCATCGTAAGTCTGAAAAAATAGCTATTTGATTATCAAATTTAAGTTTAGTTGACTCTAAATTGAGACTCATAAAGGGTCACCAAATGTATCTTTGAACAGACCAACTCACAAACACTTCAGTAAAGAGACTTAAGGATATGTCTCCGATCTAACTTAAATTTATTGTTACCATAACCTTATCAGCACCCTTCTTTGAACTTTACCAACAATAACTATACATTGCTGCTTTTATAACTGATTTAGACAGTATGAGCTTGAAGACCCAGCAATGAATTTTGTTGTGGCAATAGATTGTTGTAATTTAGAAAGATGGCCGATGAGCTAGACATTCTATCCCCCGTGAGTGCTTGCGTCATAAACTCTTAGAAATGTCCCATTATACTCGTACTTCATAAAATTTATATGCCGTTTTATTCCGTCAATAAAGTTCGATTTGACTATTTTGTGCAGCAGAGGGGGAGGTGAGCAATTGAAGAACGTATTCGTTATTCGATGCATTTTTGTAGTACGAGTATAGTTTGTAGAATAAGTAATAAGTACCTAAATAAGAATAAGAATGCATTTTATGTATTATGTACTTAATTATAACTAATTGGTTACAATTGAGAAAAAACATAGGTACTTTTGAATACATAAATCAAACAATATCACTTTATTATATTTCATTTAAAACATAATGTTATTTTGGGTATTAAAAACCCACAAACTGTCTTCATTGACTATCATGAAAATGCTTCGATGCAGATATAAAATAAAGATGAATTTCAAATTCGCGTTTATCACCTGTTTGCACATCATCATAAAGGTTGATTGATCGTAAAGAAAACGATTCACATAATGTTTTAATGCACATAACATCCATTTAAAGGTTTATGACCACTTGACTTTTATATGACCACAAAAAATACACGTTCTTGGCCACTATCAAACGTTATTGTTAAGACGATTAAAATAAACATGCGGTCATATTTAATATCATATAGTTTTATAATGCATTTGACTCAACCGCTACATTTCTTTTTACTCGAAAATCTTGCGGCATATTACTTTTTATACAAATCTCCAACACCCTTTGTCATATTTTATCATTCACAAACAAATTTGTGGTGAGCACACATCTCATAGCGCGCATTACTTACATTACGGCCGGCGTACCTCAAGGCGCGACTTTTTGCCCTCTCCTCTACCCCAAATCTGCCGAAATATTAAATTAACATAAACACGAGCAGTCACTGCTCTGAGCAGTCGCGAATCAAATCGAGAAGACGGATCTATCTCTTGGAAACCGTTAATTTGGGGAGAAGGGGTCTTAACGTTGTTATTCGATGAATGCTCGAATAAATGTGTTACGGACCTTTATCTTGAGCTTTGAGTTAACCCTTTGAAGGTGTATCGTCGAATGTGTGATTGAATTTCGAGTTATTGGAGTGAAAATATCATTTGCTTTTGGATTTGAATACGCGTGTGAATTTATTGAACTCTTGAAGCAAAATGAGCAAGTTTGAGTTTTAGCAAAGCTATTAGAATTCGTCATTTATTAGTCAAAACTTAAAAATTACAAATTCCTTACCAAACGTTTCAGTCAGTTACTCTAGTATTTGTAATGCTTTCACTAACTGAATAATATAATTAATTTAATTCGTATTTAATAAATAGACTATCCCAAACTAAAATAAAATCCATAACCGATACATGATTGATAGAAAAACTTTAGTCAATTTCAATTGAATGCAAGTTTAAAACTTTGATGATTTATTCGGAGAACATTATCGATCCTATGAAGTGATGCGTTCAGAATCACTGCACCCCGTGTCACCCTTCTGCACCCGTCGCACCCTCGCAAGGTATGGACAGGGGCAGTGGACTGATTATTATTATAATTTTGGTCTTTTCGGCTTGGCTTTTAGACGGGTTCATTCAAAAGGTATAACGGATTTTGAAGCATATTTTTTGGTTTGATTTATGTCTATTGTTGCTTTATTTTTTTTATTTAGTTACTTTTAGTTTTTATTTTTCAATTCAACACGTGGGTATCTTTATTTTTTGTTATGTAAGTACCTAGTACCTACCTAAAAACTAATTTAATTTACTGTTGCTTTCTTGATTGAATATATTTTTATGGTAGACTTACAGTAGGCACCTAACCTACGCGATACTGTTAATACATCGAAGTACTAGTCATCTGTATAAAATATGAAAAACTAAGTGGTTTTTGTCGTTGTGTACCTATCTCCAATTTCGTTGAAATCTAAGATGTTATAGAGATAAAAAAAAATGAAACAAGCATAAACAACTTTTTTTAAACTTTGCAGTAGGTACCTGGGAAATCATTGTCACGGAAGAATAAAGAGTGATGATGTGACATGATTATCGATATCACAATACATAAAATTATACTTTGAAACAATGTGAAATAGATATTGAAACAATAAACGATGTGAAAGCCATCTGCCAAATCAGGAGAATTTGTAATTATGTAAATCAAAACATACTCCTTCAAATAAGCTACGAACACCTTCTGCAAAATCAACAAAGTTTTTGCATTATGTTAATCATATCACATTCCAAAAAAGAATAACACAGGAAAAAACCGTTAACCCACATCGCAAAAAATAACAATTTACTCAATAATAATAGTTTGAGAGCCTCACCTAGCGCACCGCGGACGAAGGGGAGAACAAAAGGCAAGGTGCACACTATCCGTGGCACACGCGTCAAATCTCATCCATTGTCGCGTCCCCACACTTAAATATTATTATTAGAAGATTTATCGCGTGGAAAATTGCACGTATTGTCGTTCCTATATTTCATGTGATTATGAATTTATTTTTATGTTAATTATGCATGTGTGACTGTTCGTAGGTAGGGGATTGTTAATGGTGATATGTAACGGTCGCGATTTTTTTCGGTGTAGTTATTGTTCTGAAATCTCCAGTCAAAATGACAGATGTAACCTGAATATTATTTACTTTCATCTACTAAGTCATTATTACTAATATCAAACTATTTGTAAAACATACAAAATGTAAAAAGAATCTAGTATTTTTTTGATTACTTTATTTAAATCCCAATCCTTTTAACGCAGCATTTAAAGGTAAGTCCCCTTACCAAATGCAAACCAAACAGCCCATTTTTCTCTCATTTAAAATCACCCTACATAAAAACAATCTTTTTTAATCGGTAGAAGTTCTGAATCAAAAGCCGTAAGCCGTCCATTCCCCTGCATTAAATGCCTGTAACAATGGAGTGACGCGTGGATTCGCACGCGTTGAGCTAGCGAGTGTGTCCCTCGCTTTAATCGATCTGTGGATGAAAAGGTATGTGTGAATGTCTGACGCGATTTGAATTGGATTAGTTTTGTGAGAAATAACAGTCAACTAGTAAACCGCACGAGTTAGACAAGGGCACAACTGTGTTTTTTCGAAACTTAAGTTATAGGTACGTTATTTTGCTAATAGGTATTTAGGCATTACTAATATGTTTCTTAATTTGTCTCATAAAAAGCCAACTATCACGCAAATTTTCACAAAAAAATTACCTATTGAACAAGGTAATAATCCTATTTTGTTGATTCCTTATTAAATGCGCATTATGATTATTATCTATCTGACTAAGTCTTAAACTTTCGGGTAAGGCAATTCGTTTTATATCGTTCTAGATCATTTCAAATCGATTGCAATCTGTACCATACGTTTATCTTTAAGTCTACTCGCTGACATTAAACTTATCAAATACCTTATTTTAATAATAAATCCAAGTGTAATTCATTTGTCAATACCATCTGTTACCTTCACAATGGGTAGGTCAACGACGCGTTATGAATCAGGGCCCCATGGTTATCAAACAACGGGATCTTTTCATTAAGGTTATCAGTAACAAGCATCAAAATGCCACGTGAACTTTACTTTGAAAGAAGTCAGCAGTCGAAATTGATCAGAGATGTTTGGTATCCTCACATTATCGGTGTAGGGAGTTGCGTTGGAACAGGCAATAGAGTTCTGAGACTAATATAAGACTTAATTTTATGTGATCCTTGGGTCATACAGAAAAAAGACGTGTGGCACTCGGGGACTGCTGCGGTAAAGCTATTGCATGCCACCTATAGGCGAGTTGCTGAACTAAAGTGACAGCGTTAGGTTTTTTCGTTACGGAATTTCTGGATTCGGTCTCCACACTCAAGGCCCGCGATAGAAGCTATGCAATAGCTTAAAAACACATTTTTCTCTCTTTCTATCAAAATACAAAAAGGTTACAGATACTTCTGCGTTATGGAAATGTAATTTTTAAAATGTGCAAAAAAGCCGTGCAAAGCTGGGACGTGCTAGATAGATAGATAGATACAGACTTTATTGACAGTGCTGCTAGTTTTTTAATAAAAAATAAATTAACAATTTTTCTTTATGTAATGTTTACACAAAATATTACTAATTTTTCGTCTGTTACTCCTTCAATTTGAAACCCTCTTCTCACGCTTCTCTCTCCTCCAACCTCTCCCTCTCCCGCGCGGTGGAGTAATTAATAATCGCAATGCTATGAAAGGTTTTTAATTTGCAGCACACGTGCGTGGAAAATCGCCGCGTGCGGGAACTTTGTTTACCTTCTAGCTTTTCAAGCGCTGCGTATTGGATGCTTCAAGCGTATCGGGATGCTGCTTTTGCTAGTTGTTATGATAATATAATGATTCGCATGTATAAATTAAGGAACAATACTTTGTTTTGAATTATTCAATTACTGATGAATTTCAAAATCAAGAGAGTCATCAGTCTCATCACGTGATTGTATTGTGATTTTTATTGCTCTAAACTACCAAAGATTTTAACGAATATTAAAATATTTTTATATATATATAATAAAATATTTTAATATACATATTAAAATATTTTAATATTTTAATATAAAATATTTAAAGTATTTTTTAAATATTTAAATATTTTATAATTAAATATTTAATTTAAATATTTTTTAATCTATTTTATTGATACATTTTGAACATCTCTACATAATCGCCCGATCTACTAAACCAAACTGCTTACATTTCTAATCTGAAGGAAACTTGCTATAAAAGTATAGAAACTTACATCCTGTCACAACGTTTACAAAACGCGACATAGTCCGCACTTTTATCAATGTTCGGATTCAATAAGCCGACGCGGTGGCCGGTTGACTCTTTTTGCCGCCAATAGAGTCGGTTCCGGTGGGCGGAAGTGCCTCAGTTTGGATGTAGCTTAAATTCAACAACTGAGTTGATTCGATTAGGAATTTTCTTTTAAAAGTAAATATTTGTGATGTGAGCTTCAATGTTTTTTTTATTTATAATATAAAAAAAACATTGAATTTTCGTGTTATTTGCATAAAATGGTAGTTATTTATTCTAAAATCAAATGAGCTTACGGTGTAGCGTCGCCGCGTCGTATGGTCTTTGCATCGATATGTTTGCAATCTGTGACGATGTGTTGGTTTTAGGAATGTAGGTACCCACCAAATGTACCTATACCTATAGTATATAGTTGGACATACCTCTGACTATCCCAGATAACTTCAAAGGATCCAAAAATGCCCAAAGATCTGGGAATTATACAGTTGTTATCAAATTTCATTACTTTCATCTATTTCCAGATTCATCATCATCATCCCTATCTCTCCCTTCTTGGCAATTAATTTCAAAGTTAAGTATAATGTAGTAATTTCCAGAGTAAACCAGTTATATCCAGTTCACTGTGCGTCTGGGTCAATCGGGCAGGCCGACAACAGGAGCGCTTACCTTAGTTTTTTATTTGTGTTGTGATTTATGTGTGTTTTGAATTTGCGTTCGCGCCAAATTCGAGCGGAAATCTGCTGAACTGGACATGGCAAGGAAACTTCCAGATTCGGCTGAATGGATTTTGGACAATGGATTATATTCACTGACTAAATGTTGGTCTTTCCTTGGTATTGTGGAAGATATGTACCAACACTGTTTCCTTAACTTTTTGTCGGTAGAGGTAAGTGATTACCTACACAGATAAAATAATACTATTGTTTTATCTGTGTTACCTATTGGTTTTAATATTGGTTTATAAACTATTTGTTTTTTGAAAAAAATCAAAGTTTTTTAATTAAAAAATGTGAAAACATTGAAGATTGAGAAAAAAATCTAATAGAATCATACTATCTACAATTTCCATTCACAAATAACCAAAAACCACTTAACCGTTTTCATCAAACGGAATCACCTCCGAGCACAAAGGGAGAAACACTTTAAAAGGACAACAATACTATATTTTTCATTAAGGCGCATCCACACAATGACAGTGAATGGCGTCCTACCTTCCACGGATTACTCGGAGATACGAACCACTCCGCTCAAAAGAATAATATGTCTTTATAAAGGATCCAACGGCTTTCCCTGCCTTACTTCTTACACATTTTTCAGTAAAATGTGGAAGAGTCTTTACTTTTTCCACCAACCCCGCTTCACAACTTTCAACTTTATGCACACTGTTTAAAACTTAGTTTCGCCTGTAAGATGTGCTTTGAGAATAGATTGCATTGTCTTTTAACGTAAATCATTCTGAATAAGACGTCCCATCTCTAGCACTTGAATTTAGACTTCATATTGAATGCGCTAGGGTCCTATTTTACTTTTAGTATTTCATTAGGATGAGAATGCACAGCGTTTTAGTGTACCTATAATTGAGGAGGCTCACTTGCTTGAAATAATACGTTTTTTGTTGAAAATAAAAACAAAATTGAATTATCTGTGTTCTGATTCAAATTAATTTGATTAAGTATGAGTATTTAATTTTTTCATGAAAGTTCCTAACATCATCACTAGATCAGCTTAAAGCTAGAACAATATAAGTACTTTCAAAACTATTAAAGTTCAGCTAAAAATAAGATTCATAAAATGTATAAAAAAACGATAAGGTAACTTTATCTAATAGTCTAGCTTTTAAATCTTACAATCTTGTTATTTATTTATTTTACAAAAACTAGAAGTCAGACAAAAACAATTCGAGAGAGCTCGTAAGAAAACCACAAAACTACAAAAGTTACGGTTAGAAATAAATTCGCCATTTTATTAGGCCGCCGCACACGATACACCTGCTATAAACATAATCTTTCATTTGGCGGAATTGTTTACGGCTGTCCGTTTTCACTACCTTCTTCTTCATTTTGTTTCTGCCAATCTGCTTTCTAATAGGATTCGACTAGTAAAATATAAATACGTTTTACATGTATACAGAATTTAAGTATTTGTTGTGTTTGAGTTTGAAAAAAGCATGACTGTTTGTTTTTATTTCGAAAAAAATATTTTATTCTAATAAATACCTAATAATAATGATGTTCTTAAAGCTGATATTTTAGCCTACACTCTACAACAAGTGAACGTGCAAATATTCTCAATTTTCCTAAGACTTTCTAAAAATCTCTGCTAAAACGCAATGCTTTTTGTTCTAAAATGCACTTAAGCAAAACAGGTAAAGAAACGTGACAAAAGATCAACATTCATTAGGCCCCCTGCACACAATTGTGAGTGACGATACAGAGCTAAGTGAATTCGTGTGTCCGCGCCGTTACAATTTGGCCGCGAACCAATCATCATTTACAAAGGGTCACGTGATAAACAAACCGCACCGTGTGTACGCACCTTTTTGGCTTTATTCTGGATGTTGGTCGCTTTATTGAAAATGAAAAGTTACAGATACGTGCAGATACTTAAATTAGGTGTTTTGTTTTCATAATTTTAATGACCTATCAAAGCGAGAAGTCAATTTAGATTCAAATATCCATTTCTTGCAATTTATCAAATAATTTCTCTTTTTCTACTTCATAATTTATAAACAAAAATTTGTCAAAAATCTCTTTAAACCGAAAACCGAAAAATGCATCTACCGCTCCTGGGATACAGTCGTGATCATATTTCATTTCATTTTTTGCATATTTGTACAACCTAGTTTCACTATTTTAATATAAAATATTGACGAATGCTTTCACATAATATAATTAAAATAATAGGTACACTATACCATACGATTGAAAATGTTTTTAAAAACATAAAATTGATTGTAGTAAAATAAATTCTTTAAATAGGTAGGTAAATACCCGAAGAGCCCCATCTAAGAGCCGTCACCCCACTCCATCTGTTTTTATAGGCATTAGCACAAAACCTGATGAATATTTATTATAATGCCTCCCATACACGTTCCCTAATAGCGCGTGTCGTTCATACATACATGATAATTTATACGGCACTAGCGTCTGTCTGTGATTTCACTTCGAAAAAGCTTATAAATGTTGAAATTAAAACTGAAATGTTTTATTTTTGTGTGCTAAGGTCAAAATGTACCTATTAGAAAACAAAGTTGTGACAGTTTTTTGAAATTGTATCAACGCCTTTTCTCATTTAAAATTCAGGGTTTAGGTTCACTTACTATGTAGTAAAGTAAGCCAATCCGTTTAAGAAATTCATAATACCAAACATAGGATTTTACGAAATACGATTAATTGCAACAGAATGAAACAAATTCGTTAATATAACAGACAGACGTACGATGTTTCTATAATACAATCATTCATAGATTCATAGCGCGCTCGCGTCATTACCTTCGTATAGATTTGTTTTCGCAAAAGAATATTTTCATCTGATCCGAGGACCATTTTTTCATGTTTTTTTTTTATGTAATACACGACGCTGTATATTATAATTAGTGTGGTTTATGTCTTTAGACCGATGACATTGCTTCCGTTTGGCTCGATTCCCGCGGGATCTGTTATTCATTGACAGACATCAAAACACTTCTGCACATTTTGTTTATGATAATAAAATTACATTCCGATTTTGATAGCGTAGGTATATTTTTTATTGCCGATAGAAGAACCGGGTGTATTTTCTTATCACTTTATTCTTCAGAAATTTAAACGTATTTAGTTTACGTAGGTAGGTAAGAACTCCGTCATTTTAAATTAAGTAAGGTAATTACTGTAACTTTAAAAATTGTCATACTACTACTGTTTTATTGTAAAATTCGGCCAATTATTTTGAAATGCTTAGCAAATAATGACTGGGTCTGCAATACTTTTTTCAAAACCCGACATTTTGATAAAAATGTTTATTTGGATGAAATTTGAACCCTACTTTTCAATGAACTACAAAATAATGGACCTTTTCTGATTGTACAGTAATTTGGTTAATTTTATATCAAACAAAATCCTCAACTCTGTAATCATAACCCACCCTTCAATTTAGAGTCGCTTGCACCTTTTGATCTCATCAAAACCCGATTCATACAATACTAATCTCAAATCAAGTCTATTCAAACGTTCTCACACTAAAATAGTTCAATTCAAACAATTATTGCGTCCAATTCATTACCGTTGAAGCGTAGCGAGCGGAAACGTAGGTCGCTACGCTCGCCACGCGACCATCCGCTCGCAAGACGCAACTGAATAGCGGGCCTAATTGTGACTATCGCGTCACGTGGCATATCGTGTGTGATGCGCCTTACTGACATACTTTTTATACACTTCATTCTATATCCCTAATTAAGTCAACCTAATTTGGATTCTAACTCCATAACATTTAAGTTAATTTTTGATCGACATGGTCTGTGTGTAGTGATGTTTCAAAGTGTGCTTGTAGGAGGAAACTGTGACAAATGAACGTGAGTTTGAACTTTGAAACGCCATTTCATATTGTTTCTGAAAGCAATTTATTTTACCGTTATTGTTCAGTTATATCATTGATATTGTTTATTTAGTTACAACATAGATATTTAATGCAACTTTCATTAGATTTGCAATCCAATTATTAAACAGGCTTAAATTTTGAACCTGCCTTTTAGATTTATTTATGCTATAAAATATAATAAACAATCGTGTTTTATAAATGCAAATAAGTCTTTAATGTTTGGAAGTAAATCTTAATGGAATTCGTGGGTTCGAGATGCCCTTTATCTAAGGCCTTTCTCTCATGGAGCTATTCAAAAATGACTGAACTAATCAGTAATTACGATTACAAACCAGTTACAAATTGTATCTCGCACACGACGCTACTCAAGTTGTAAGGTCCTCCTTCACAAATTGAATATTTAATGTTTGCTCGTTCATTTTTATCACAAAAAACAAAGAAACTCGGGAAACCAGTAGCGTGGAGACCGGCACGCCGCGTCGCGCGTGATCGGTTGCTAACGCGTTACCGACCAGTTAGTGACTAGTCGCGTCGTGTGCGAACCTCCATAGAACATGTATGGGCTGTGACGCTCAGGCAACTCGTTAGTAATTTGAGTTTGTGACTAGTTCTTTTTGAGTAGCTCCATGAGAGAAAGGCTAAGTGTATGAAAATAAGGCCTTTCTCTCATGGAGCTACTCAAAACTGACTGAACTAATCAGTAATTACGATTACAAACCAGTTACAAATTGTATCTCGCACACGACGCTACTCAAATTGTAAGGTCCTCCTTCAAAAATTGAATATTTAATGTTTGCTCGTTCATTTTTATCACAAAAAACAAAGAAACTTGGGAAACCAGTAGCGTGGAGACCGGCACGACGCGTCGCGCGTGATCGGTTGCTAACGCGTTACCGACCAGTTAGTAACTAGTCGCGTCGTGTGCGAACCTGCATAGAACATGTATGGGCTGTGCCGCTCAGGCAACTCGTTAGTAATTTGAGTTTGTGACTAGTTCTTTTTAAGTAGCTCCATGAGAGAATGGCCTAATGTGGGTAAGGAACCCGCACTTCTAGTTTCTTTAAATTGTTTCAAAAAGTACAGACACAAAGTGATAGCAGATGTATTTAACAAATACATTAAGTAACTTATAATATCTAAAGGAAAATATTATACAAAAAAATCTTATTGAATACTTTTTCCTTTGCAAATTCTTTATTAATAAAACATCCTTTAGTTTTCATAAACCTTTCACAAAAAGTGATGTCTCATCCCTCCACCTGTCCGCAGCCGAAGGATGGAAACCGAAGCAATAACCACCGCTCAAAAAGAAAACCGTCATAACCCAACAAATTCAAAACCTTGATGGATACCTAACACATCACACTGAAAATTCTACCTGAACTCAATAATTTAAGGTCCAATTTAACTAAAAGCTTACAAAACCTTCCAGGTAACGCGAAACTAAGTTTTATAAAATGACTAGAAGGTTGCTTTTAGTTTGATGGTGCAATTTCGCCGGTAAAGTCCAGCAAAATGAACATCAGAAGATGTATGAGACACAGGATTAAAAATATTTGTACGCCCCATTATACATGGTGTAATGAAAGAGCTAAACGTGCCTTTATTAACCATACAGGGTGCTCTTTATTACATACGGTGTCCGTTAATTGGACCTCCGGTTTTCAATAAAACGGATGATGGAGGTCGACGGATGTTGATCAAAAGATTTAAAATTGAAATTAGAAAGGATTAAGAAGGTTTTTCGGTATGCGGGTGGTCAGATCGTAATCTGGGGTTGATGCTGGTAGTTCTTTGAATATTCAACGGAAGATTAAAATGAGGTAAATAAAAATGTGCGTAATATATTACCTAAGTACCTACCTTTACCTTGGGAAGACCCCTTTTTTAAAATCTATAAATACAGCCGTAGGTATACAACAGTTTTCACGTTCACAAAACAATTATTCGAAATTTAAGTCCTTTTGATAATATTTTAATTGTAAAGAAAAATAGGTTATACAGGTTGTTTTAAAACGCGCTGTGGATCATAGCACCCTGTATTGTGTCATTCCGTGCCGGAGCATTCATTGCACAGACGTAATGAGCTGCGCCCGTGCCGAGCCGGTCATAGAATAATTAAATTGGTAACAGATATGACAGACAGATCTATGAAGTAGGTAGGTACCTAACTTCTAGAAAAAAAAATATATTGTACTGTATTGATAAAATAAGTACATTTTGAAAGGAAAGTGTGTTTAGTCTTATTTTTTCTTTCCCAGCTTTTAATGGACAGGACACTGTATGGACATTTTCTATTTATAAGCTTCATATAATAGCTTTCTGTCAAAATAATAATGAAATGATACCAAGTTCGTCTAGTTCGTCGTACATAACTTTAATGTCTATAAAAACATATATAACAACAGAAATAGTCACGTCTATAAAAATACCTTCCTACTTGGTTTATCTACGTTCTATACTTTACCGCTCTTTGCCTATTCCAAGTACATCAGTACCTTTTAAGGCTTTAAAAGGCTCCCAGGGAGGCTAATCACGCGCCCACGCGCCCGCGGCGCTCCACAGATTATCATGCCTCCACCCTGTATATGCTACTTATGCCACTTTGAAATCAGCCTGTATGTGGATTTATTTTTCTTGAATAGTTTGCTTTTCATAAGCTAAACTACGTTTTTTGCGTTGTAATTTTCTGTATTTTGCGTTTAATTTAAATCGTAACGCAGTAGTATTAGCTCTCTCATAATTGAGATGATAAAGATAAAGTTTTAATTACTTAATCTATCTAAGAGACTAGTCTATAATCTATACTAGTCTATATCTATACTAATATTATAAAGAGGTAAAATTTGTTTGTTTGTTTGTTTGACGGAGGTAATCTCCGAATCTACTCAACCGATTTCAAATTCTTCCACGGGTGGTTATAGGCTATGTTTTATCCAGGTAGTTTAATAAGTACACCCGTGCAAAGCCGGGACGTGCTGCTAGCGTGACAATAAAACTACGCGCCGCTTACCTTCCATCTTGGCGTTAGTTGAACCAAAAGATATCTTGAAGGGAAATAAATGCTTGTTAGTTTCCTAACTAAAAATGATGACGTCACAATCCACGAGACAGCAAAAAACATGGGTTCCGGATACATGAAAATAACTGCAATAATTTATATAAATGATGTATAATTATTTGTTTACATTGAACATTTTATGATGTGACCCAGTTGAGTGTTACGATTAGTTAATTTGACAGAAACACCTACAGCGCCGGTGTGGGTGGTTTGTAGGTATGCTCATTATTTTATTAGTAATAGGTATAAATAAATATTGAGGGCTCTAGAAATAAAAATAAATGGAAACATAATAAAATTCAACTGAATAATTAGGTAAACATTTTGAATCTTTGAATCACTATAGATTTTAAAGTAAATGATGGTTTCAAAAGTATATGTAGTTTAAAATGAAAAATGTTCCGAAATGCTTCAAAGAAAAAAAAAACAATTGTTTTGGACTTACAGATTAGTTTGACTTTGACTTATATTCTGGTGACTCTATTTAATTTTATTTATTGACTGTTTATGAAACAGCGTTTCGTAAGTTGCTTGAAAGCTATTCATACAAAGATCTGTATTAAAACTGATCCAAATTAAAAACATATATTTTAAACCCGAAAGAATTAATTCCACCTTGATAAATTTATTACCAAACTGTCAGATAAAAGTTCCAAAAAATAAATTATAAAAGCTCTGATTTATTCCAATTAGATTCAAACCAGACTTCGCAAGGTTATTTAATAGTGGTCCCATCACCTGTTTCCGTCACTATATGACACTCAGTGTCTGTATGAATGTATCCGGTGCTTTGATCTCTGAGGTGAACATTCAAAATGATTTCCCACTAGATTATGCTAATGGATCCACAAGAAAACGTGAAGGAGTCATTTATATCTTCAAGATAATGAATAAACCCTGATATTCGAAGGTACAAAAAATATAATTGATTAATACATATTCTTCCACGGATTTGCTTTCTATCCATAATATAACCAGAGCATATAAAATGTTTTTTTATATTAAGTATTTATTCAATCAATCATTTTTTTTATTTATTTCAATAATTGAGTGATTTGTGGAAAGCCCAGGCCATCCAAACCATACTCAGTGGCATAATAAACATACGGGGCTGACTAGCCGCGGGTTTCCTCACGATGTTTTCCTTCACCGTACATAATATATCACAAACAAAAAGAGATCTCATCAGTCGTTGTTCCCCGCAGGCTCTATCTAGTGCTAATTGTGCTGTATAATAAAGCTATAACGAAGCTATAATCGCGCTATTTTTCCGCGTGAAGTGTGCACTAATGTGTGCGGTATTTACATTTTGTTGCGGTTCCATTGCTCCCGAATGATTGGTCATTAGCACAAGAACTCGTAAAGATAGTTAAGAAGTATAATAGGTAAGTACATTGTATTTTATAAGTTGCTACCAAAAGTCAAAAGTCAAAATATATTTATTCAATAAACTTTGACACTGTCATGTTCTTAAAACTAGAATAGAATAGAATAGAATATATATTTATTTGGAAACAACAACTAGGGGATTCTATTGCCTGTTCCAATGCGACCGATATTTTCACCGAAATTTCAGGTCTACTGCTGCAAATATTTTGTAAAATAAACCATTCCCAAGAGGAACGAAAACAACATGTGAAAATCAGATGGTACACTCGCTGGTCAAACTTTTAATTCCGCGACTGTACTTAAATTAACAATGAAATCGAATTTCACCTTCACCAACGATATTTTTTCATTCTGTTTGCCATATTTTTTGTAAATGAGACATCTTGTTATAAGTTTCGTCTCTGCCAGGATTCTTTTCCGTGTCAATCATTAGGTACTTCCAGGACTAAATACGGAATCGTATCCACTCCAAGCCCACATTCTCCTATTCCATTGCTCTTCAGTAACTTTAAACTTGGTAGTTTTTATAGGTCAGCGCGAGAGGGCGCTGTGAACAAACATTTTAACTCGACAAACAGCAAGAGTGGCGAGTGGTGACCTGCAAACATGCACCGCTAACAGGTTTGTATGGAGCTTTTGTTTAGCACTTCTCAGATAAATCATACTGTTTGTACAATCTGTTGTGTGCAAGGACCTTAAAACACAGGATGTGTTGTTACCTTTTTATTAGGTATTAGAGACTAGCTGCGCCCCGCGGTTTCACCCGCGCAAGTCCCGTTCCCGCGGGAGTATCGGGATAAAAAGTAGGCTATGTGTTAATGCAGAGTATCACCTATCTACATAACTAATTTCAACCAAATCGGTCCAGCCGTTTTTGCGTGAAAGAATAACAAACATACATACATTGTCACAAACTTTCACATTTATAGTATTAGTAGGAAGGATAGGATAGTAGGAAGTATGATAGGATTTCTAGTTATTGTGTCAGAACATCGTTACCAAACTTAGGCAACCTTACGACTCAGCAATAATTGTGTCTACAGAGATAAGAAATAAATAAAAATAGTACCTAGATTGATACATAAGTAAGTACTTACAAGTAAATCAAATAAACTTTTGTTAAATCCAAAAGCGCTAGTATAATATCTGTTGAAAACCTTCTACCCTCACTAACCATACACCTACAAAATGCTCCGAAACATTCTACAAAACTATTTAAAATTAAATTTCCAACCTATCTCCACAGCATTACGTTGCCACTCAATCTTCTTTCATAATTAAAGTGGCTTTTACCTCCCCCCTCCTACCTCCTCCCTCCCACCCCCTCCCGGTCCTTTGAGCTCATTCTCATTACCTAGGACTTAGGTATAGGTACTGGAGTAATTAGGCGGGTATTACATTCGGAGGTATTATAGGTACTTAGTTTGTTTGAAATTGGAATTAGTGTAGAGAATTTAAGAAAGAAATGGTTTTTTGTTTCAAAAAGAGGCATTTAGTAGGTCTCTATTGAGTCTCAATAAGTTATCTTTTTGGATGCAAATATTTTAGATACGTAGGCAAGTAATGTATGACACAAAAAATGTAATAAAATTTATAACTCTAATAATGAGAATTGAAAAAGTAATTTTTTAAGTATTATAACATTAAGATTGACGTAAACCTCATTTGAGGTGTCATGCGAAAGATTTTCATTGTATTTGTTCACCTACATTTGAACCTGCACTAAACCATTGAACTAATTGGCTGGACGCCAAAAAGTTCTGCTCGTGGTTCATACCTACTTGCGAGTTTTCTTTCACCTAAGAATTTAGACTTTTAGAACCAATGCGTTCTGGAATATATCGTTAAACTTATTTATGACCTACACAACCTAACAACATTTAACAACCTAAGGAGTAGGTAAGAAGAGTACTTACGTAAACAAAGCCTAGACGATAGCCTCGTTCCATCCGACCGCACCCACCTCTAAATTTAGCACACCTCAAGAAAACATCAATTGCACAAGACATGCGCACTACACCTTCACCACACGTGTCCTTCCCAAGGACATCAGCACACCTCAACAATCACCACAACACTGACAGTCTTCCACACCTGAATTCAAATTTGGAACGTGCACCTGTAGTCACCTATCAGGTGTACCTGGGCTCTTAGCCAATCACCGCGCACCTTACCTGCGCAGCTCGATAAAACGGGCGGGGTTTGCCGAATGGCGCACTTTGCGCACCTGTTCTACCTGCGTCATCTACAGGTGCGATTGGTCGAATAACAGTATAAACCAGCCAATCAGGTGCCTTCTACCTGTGCTACCTGGCAGGTGATTGGTACAGGTGAAGTAGGTCAGGTATATAGGTCACGCTATCTACTAGATCTCTATGTAGAGCGTGGAATGAGAGTGGGTGGTGCTTTAAAGTTGTATGAGATTTGCTCGGGGAATTAATGTGACGTTGCACATTTAAATACAGTCTTTATGGCTCTTTGGGATGAGGTTGCTTTGACGCGGTGGAACATTTTGTGCGGAGCTTAGTGGAGGTCTGTGGTAGAGACGGGATATGTTTATTTGATACCAAAATTTCAGTTTGTTTTGACAGTGGTCTGTTAGACTTTTTGTCAGTATGGAGTGTACAAAAATATTTTACTTTTTGATTAATGTATAATAATCTGTAATATCACCATTTGTCAATAAGTGTCATCTTTCCTGTGGGACCTGTGTTTATTATACTTTCAGTAAACTAAACCTAAGCTCTTACAACAATATCTTAAAATAGGTAAGCTTTTTAAAGAACAAGACAGCTTGACCTTGAACATAAGTAAGTCAGTCACCGCGAGCCCTAAAAATCGATAAAATGCCTCTATTTTTATACTTAGGTATCTACCTCCAAGGCAAACTTTACCTCTCAGCTACCTAAGGCCGTATATAACAGGGGGGGGTGAAAGCCTGATTACAGGGGGTGGTACTCCCAGGTCGCAAGTTTGAAGACAAATTGTGTAGGAGGAGGGGGTGAAAAAATGGCGGAGGAATGACGTCTCACGTCGGAGTTTAAAAATAAATAATGGAAAAAGTAAAGTTGCTTACTAGATTTACTCGTAGACTTGGACTAATGAGGGGCGATGACCTGTAGGTGTGATATTTCCCAGGGCGCCGATGTATTTTCATAAAGCGGCTAGACTCGGATTGCTTGGTAGCTGAATGTTGGAATTTTGGAATTGCTATACCTAGAGAAAAACTAAAAAGGTAATTCTGAGACTCTCTAGGGATGACGTAGTAGTTTTTATTATTGTTTTAGTATTAGTTACTTATTTTTTAATACTATAGTCATTAGTTTTGATAAAAATGAAATTAGGCGAGAACATAACAAAAGATACGATGACAGTTTATTAATATGCTGTTTTGAAATTCAAAACTATGAAATTCAACAGACTCAAATGATTTAACTAAAATTTAATTCTGTATTTTTAGATCTAAGTTTTGTAAACAAATAAATAAATAAAGAAACCACGTCGAGCGTACTACCTACCTATTTATGTGTGTAAACCCTCACCTAAGTAACTCGGTGGTGGTAGAAATAAGTTTTTATCCTCGTTATAAGTTCGGTTGCGCTTCCGTTGTTGTTAGCTCGCTGTTTATCTTGCCAATGTGCTTAGTGGAGCTTCTGTGGAAATTATTATGTAAAGCAGCATCATCGGTTTTGAAGAATATATTGACGGGATTATGGGAGAGGATCTTTTTCTCGTATCAAGGCTCTAGTACAAGCCTTAATTTATTAGTGGCAGGTTTTCTCTATTTGAATTTAAGAAGATAAAGCATCAAAAATAATAAGCAAATGTATGCTTTGGTTCTAATTCATTGAGTGTTGGTATAAAACAGAAATTAAATCACATGCCTACAAGATTAGGATAGGACTCCCGAGATTAAGAATTGTAAGGAACTTACATCAATACCTAAATATTTTTATTTAGGTATAAGTAATTCTGAAATTCAAAGGATCTAAAGAAATACGTAAAGATCTGAGAGAAATGTCTACCGCTCCCAGGATACAGTCGTGATTTATTTAATTTTTTTCATTTCATTTTCATTACTACCTGAAACGACTAACAAACTGCTTTCCTATCTACTCGTAATTCCAATGAAAGTAATCTTTTTCTAGATTTTCTTTAAACAAATTTTAACCTAAGAAATTACCTGAAAAGGCCTTATATAACTCACTTTTAGTACATTAATAAAAAAAATTACATGAAATCTAAAAATTGCAAAACTACCCTTTTTGAATGCACGAAGACATAAAATGTATTCACTAACAAAAACCATTCCACGGAGCTTATTACGTAGCATGTCCGAGGGCGCAGAGTGCTAGCTATGTCTAATTTTCCGGTTTTGCCCGCGCAGATTGTCGGGGGCCCGGGGGAGGTAGGTGTGGGAATCTACTGGAATAATGTTTAGTATTTTAAATGTTGGTTATGTGGTTTGAAAGGAAACGAATGTTAGAATACAGACATCATTTTAAATATTTGGTCGTAACTTTAAAAGTTAACTGAAAATGAAGTTTTACTCTACATTTGGGTACTTACGGACAATTCGAACATGCACCTATTCCAGTAGTTTTGCTGAAGTCTATTTTCAAGTTATAAGTTAGTAGAAAAAACTACAAACGAATTTTGTGCACAGTAAACAAATCAACATGCATTGCCACACTAAATTTCCAAGTAAGTATACCTTCTTCGCGTATAGATTTAACCAGTACAGAAAAAACCACCAACACATTCTTTGTAAACACTCAACATAAAACCTTTCAAAGCCGTGCATTAGTCCACCTTTTAGCCCCGAACCATCTTGACCCATTTCGAAGACTTGGCTAAATTTAGCCAAAGTAGAGCGGCTCAGGCTAACGTGCCGTGACGTCACCAAAGGCCACTAATGACGTGTCCTGTTACACAGTAATTGGCCGTGACGGACTCTAGAGAGGTAGAGTGCTCTGAATTATTTAGCGTGTGCTATTAGTGTAGTTTACATATCCGTCTAATAGGAAAGTGTACTTTGTTAGAGCCTTGTTTTATTAATGGATTTTTCGTTACCTACAAGTTTAATTTCCCTTGTGGAAATTCTAAAATCTTCTATCTTCATCCTCTCGTCAAGCTCAAAACCCGTTCACGGTAAAGACAGACAAATATTGAGGCAATAGTCATTTAGTCATTCAAAGAATTACCTATAGACCTGAAAGTGTACCACTCCTAGGATTCAGTCTTGATCATATTCCATTTTTTTTTCATTTTATTTAGTAGTTTTTGTACGTCATGAAGCAATTTATTTATTAAATTTTATTGAGAATCGCAGTCACACTATCTAAATTTAAACAAACACCTGGACCACTGCAGAAGGTTCAATCCAAGATGAAAAATAAAAGTTCAAAACTTGCTAAACAAGTTCGGCCCAGCTGAAACTTCGACTGCGGTTGGCGAGCATAAATTGAAGCCACGGCTGGTCACCTCACTTTGGCAGTACAGGAAGGCTTTTTCACTTCATAAAATACTAGTAGCACGTCCCGGCTTTACACGGGTGTAATATGCATATAACGGGTAAAATATAGCATCCCGACAGTCCATTCTAACATCTGTGAAAGAATTTCTGAAATCTGCTGAGTAGTTTGGAGATTACCTCCTTCAAACAAATAAACAAATCCCTATAAAATACGAGTATTATCTAGTACAGATAGATAAAGATATAGAAATCTTTGCCAACCAACTAGATTAAAGTGAAACTTATACAGTGACTATTGCTTATTCTGTGCAGCACGGGTGGTCACCTCGCATCGCAAATTACCACAACTGTGAGTTTTTCCAGTTCGGGACGCGGGTGCGAATTCATCCCAACTTCCACAAAAACTGAACACGTTTTTTCGAAAACTGAATATGAAATCCTGAAGTTATGGAGAATATCCGGGACGTTTGTTTTATTCATTTTTTGATGGAGTTTTGTTGGCTGCGTAATTTTTGCGCTATGAATTGATAAATTTAAAGTTTTATTTGTATGTTGGTATAAAACTTTATACTTACTACTACTAAGTGTATTTAGGTAAACACTATTATTAGAGCTTTAATATTATATTTCCTTACAAAATTATAAGACAACTAAAACAGTGCGAAGCTAATTTTAAAATAATTCAATCAGTTCTACGAGAAATTATGATTCCTACGTTTAAAACTTGTCTTGTAGAAAATTTGTAAATTGTATCTTGTATATAGAACAAAAAGAACTGTAATTTAGTTTTTAACTATTTACATAAGTGTCTTTTCATGTAAATCACTTTCACACCATAATATTACATCTCTTCATACCTTTAACAGCTAAATATGAATTCTCTGGGCAATGTTTTCAAACCACTAGCACTTGTTGTAAGTAACACTTAGCTGATTATATTATGCAGATGAGTTGGTGTATCGCGTTTTGTCGCCTATTCGTAGGCAAAATAGGCAATAGTTGACGTGTTGCCTGGGGGTTCCTGCGTCGATTGAAAGAACCAAGAACTATTTCAAAAGTCAGAAAAAGGAATTCATGCAGGGAAAAGTATTAGGACTTCTGGATCCCTGATTGTGTGCAAATTCTTTTTAAAATTAAATACATTTTAAGTCAAGCAATGATATAACTATAAATGTGATTTACCTAATAGTACTTAAGTGATTAGCGTGACCTTCTAATGCTAAATGTATCACCAAACATTGAATTGTTGATACAGAAACGTTTTTTGTAGAAAAGCTCTGCTTTAGAAATAAAAAACAACAAAATCATTACATTATCAAAATAGAAAATCATTTAGGTATTTTCACCACTCACATACTTAGACCATTAAGCTAATGCTTTAAGCTCACACATATTACAGGACCTAGATTAAAATAATTTATTTTTGTTTAATAAATACTATTGTATTCTTATACTTCCAAACATAACTCATAATCAAACAATAAAAAATACTAAATCCAAGAAACAATTCTGCAGAACCTAGTCCAATTTTCCCATCGCACTATCACTTTTTCCACAACACCTAAATCAAGCAGTAGGTGTGATCGTGTGTATGTTAATACGGGTATATCCCTAAATAATCCACTTTATTGAATTAGCGCGCCTCCACTACATCACACGGGACGATATACGGCGTCGTAAGGTTATGTCGTCGTTCGTTATGTCGTCATACGTTATGTCGTTCAGTTATGTCGTCTCGAAATATGTAACTGCGGTTGTTTGGGAAACGTCGAGCTGAAATAATGGAATCAACGAATAATGGAATTTTATTGTTATCAAACGTATCCTTTTCGAGGGAATGGGAAAGTTTTGTTTCTTTTGTTGCCTATTTTTGTAAACGGGTGTAAAGAACTGTGACTTTATTCAAACTAGATTTTTTGAAGTCCACCTGAAAGTAGGAAAATAAAATCACAAATAACTGAGAAATAAATCCAGCTTTACGTTATCACTTATGAATAAACTGTAAAATAAGCTACTCCAAAAAACATTTAAAACTAAAAAAGTTTGTGGGATGCTTCTTAGCTCTTAGCTTTTTCATAGCTTAGCGACAAACACAAAGCCAAAATTGTCAATTTAACGAGTCCAACGCTTGATATAAACGACAGCAATAATAAGGTAAAGCAGCATTACCCGCCAAGTTTCCCCCGATAAGAAGTTCTAGATTATGATGATCGCCAGGCGAGGCGTAGGTGACTCGCCAACAAATCCCAACTTTACTTTCAAAGCCATAAACGGGTAGTTCAAAGATTCTCGAAGATTCTGGAAGGTTCCAAGTTTTCCAATCTCGCCGGCCGACACTGTCATATTATTTTCTAACTATTTTATTGCAGCTTGCAACCTAAGTCGAGTTATAAGTTACAACGTGGTAAATAACATTGTTACCTAGCAAAAGTTTGAGACTCGTAAAATTGTTCGAATATTGAGTGGGGGGTTTTTGAGGTTTTTTTGTGTTTTATGGCGTGGATTAGAATGATAAAATGTGGTATGAAGATGGTTTGATTAAATACGTTTACTGCTTTGAAATTATTTAGGTTCTAATGTTAAACCAAGCATATTATAGTCGCGTAACCATTTAAGAATTGTAGGTAATTGCTTGCTTAATAACTATTTGTCACACACAAGTTCACACAGCACTAGTCTAGTAGCAGTTTAAAAAGGTAACAAGTAGTACTTGCTTATTAATTTGAATTTGCAAAGTTACAAACGAATTAATTTACAAACCTTACAAAAGTCAACCTTACGTTCTAAGAGTGTACCTAACTAAACTGCAATGTATTGACAATGTCGGACAAGACGGTCGGAGGAGTGGTTTGCACGTGTGCGCGCACAAAAAACGCTTATAAAACGAGGTGCCGTAGGGACGTTCACCTTACAAAATTAAATATGAGTTTAATAACTATCGATTTTCGATGTTTGAGCTTTTTTTCAGAATTGATTTAGAAAAATTGTTTAATAAAATCATATTATGTTACTACCAATTAAAAGCAACATTTTGTAACTATGTAAAAAGATTAACAATTTCGTGGGAGTCACTGCTTGCTCGTTACTTTGTAGTACTTGCGATAGCTAATCTTGAAATGATGTCCATTTTATTTATTTCTTTAATACCTACCTACACTTATAACAATAAATATTTTATTGTATATAAAGTCATAATAACTCATAACAACTGCGATGAAGATTGTCCAGAAAATAATTAGGTATTTCATTAATATGACAATTTTTCTGATAAAATACCTATGTGTAGTTTAAGAAAGAAATAAATATATAAAAACTTATGACAATTGCGACTAAAATTCTGTTCTGACGATGCTCTTTATCCAAATTTAATTTACCCATTATAGGAACTGTTTAGTAGTTGCAATTGACTTGATTGTAGGTACGACAATATAGTCTGAAACTACTGCTAAATGCCTTATCGTATACCTCGCTATCAAGCCCATTATTATTTGATACGTTACCAATATCAATAATGACAGGTTTATCGACCTCTCGGCAATTATCGACAAAGTCACCTCACTAGTGTTGTATTCGATTAAATTGATATCGTGCGTTATCTAGAGGGAAAACTAAAGTGCAATTTAGTTTAATACCTACATTCATATAAAAATATGTTACTTCAGTATAAAATTCAAGGAAGTCTCTCCGATTTCTAATAAAAAAAATTTAATAGAGATGACACGTTTTGCTAATATGAGAATGTTTATTTATTTAATAAGGACAAAACACAACATTCAAAACAAAATTTGTAGAATTTCAATTATTTGTATTTTTGTTAATAATTAAATGGTACTTTCACGATAAAATAATTAAATAAAATGATACACTGCGAGAGGTGAAATGAAATGAAATCCAATTTATTAGAATAACATTCATTAAAGTAACAGTATGTACCACGTGAGCTAACAAAGTAAAATAATATTAATTTAACAATTTCTTCAATTTTTATTTTTGTAGTTGTTTTCATTTACAACTTATAACATAGAACTTTAAAATCATTACCTACAACACTCATTCATATTTCATCGACATCGTCCCCACCCTAAGGACGGGTTTAATTACAACGCTTGGGCGACAGGTTGTCGGGTGACGTCACCGCTGCATGTGGAGGTGTTCTGACCTTTGTGTAGGTGTTTATGTACTGTGTTCAGCTACATATTTACTATGTCTACGGTGTTATGTTACATATGCGTGGGTAGAGAGCCCGTTGTTTAGATAGAAGTCCCGTTGTTTTTTTCTGATAGGTACCTACTCTATTTTTTATCATAATTTTTTTTGGCATTTCTCCTTAGTTTTAGTTTTACGGTTGTCTGGAAGAGATCGCCATGAGCGATAAGACCGCCGATTGAGAGATACTATGCCTACCTAACTGTAAGGCCCTATATTTTTTGTCACCTGTATCCTCAATAAAGATATTTTGAATTGAATTGAATTTGATAATTGCGACAACTTACCAGTTACTATAAGTACTAATATTATAAAGAGGTAATGGTTTGTTTATTTTTTTTATCCGATGTGTATAGAATGGACTATCGTAAGTTTACAAGTCCAATATGCATAAGGGGGTTAAGGTATACATTATTTTGTAAGACCACACTGGTTTATTTACGTTCATCCATTAACCATAAGACTGTAAAGCGACCTTAAAAATGCATTTAAATGAAAGTAGCAATTAAATACAACAATGTCTGCACTGTACCGCTGTTAATACATCGTTAAATGGAACTGCCTCAGATGGGCGCTGATAAGGAACCTTTGGACATAAAACATTGTGCTTAGAATAAATAAAACAATACAATAAAAAAAATATCATTAAAATTAAAGGTTTTTATACCGGAAAATGGTTTTGAGTATAAAAAAAATCCTAAACAATATTAAAAGTTTGAAGGTTTTATAGGTAGGCATTTTATAATTTGAGTATTACTTTTATAGGAATTAATAAATTACTCCAGTCATTATACTTAAAATATAATCATTTATTATAAAAAGTACTTTACTTTAAATAATGATAAAACATCAGGAACCATGTCCGTGATTCCTCAAACTAAATAAACAGAAAACGTCTTTCAGAAGCCATATTGAAAATCAATCAAAGGTACTGTTTTCAAGATTGATTCTGAAGCCATAATGTCATTCTCATCCATCAATTGAGGTGTAACCCCATTTGAACCCGAATGAGAGGTTTTAAGTAAGGACCTACTTAGTTTTATAAAAAAAAAATACAAAACCATACAGGTTGTTGAGAAAGGTATGTAGAGCTTTACTGCCTCTACTGCCAATTTCAATAACCTTTCTATCTCCGATTTTGCTTACTGCGGATAGATATTTGACATTACTTCCATACAAAATGTGTCAAATATCTACCGACAGTACCTAGGCAAAATCGGAGATAGAAAGGTTATTGAAATTGGCAGCTAGTAAGTAGTTTTTCCACGACTACCATTTACTCAGATAAGAGTCTACTTTGTTTTACTATTATCTATAACTTTAATAATAATTTACAAAAAAATGTCACTCACCTTACCATTTATAAATATCCATTCACGAAAGATAAGCATTTGCGTCACAAAATTATCAACTTTAGTATCCTGCTTTAGTACTATCGATTCGGTTATAAATAAATACCTATACTTCATTTATTGAAACAAGCAAATAGGAAGAGAAATAAATACACGTGATTGGTCGTTGAAAATAATTGGATTGGCTAGATTTGACAATTGACAATTAATTTGACAATCTAGCCTATCACGAGAAAGATAATTATTTTCGACGACCAATCACGTGTGTTTATTTCTCTTCCTATTTGCTCGTTTCAATAAATGAAGTAGGTATAGTTATTTTTTGTTAAAAAAAATATCGTGACATGTTTTTGTAAAATAACAGACGCATTTCTTTTAACTCTGGATCATGATTAACTATTTGAGCTGAAATGATTATTTATAAATAGGTAATAAATAACATAAAAATATTATGCCAGTTGCTTTGTCTTATACTTACCACAACTGATTAATATTTTTAAAACCTAATTCCTCCTAATAATCCTAAATCCTATAAAAAATTCAGAAATTCGGAACTTCAAGTGCTATGTTTAGACTATGATTTGTGATGATTTAAATCAAGCAATATTTTATTTATAAAAATACAATACCTAAACGGGATGATGGTTACTGAGACGAATTTAAGTAGATAATAGTTTCAGTAGCCGAATCATGCGTCCTAGTATCAGTGGTCACTAGAGTAATAAAATTAATGTATCTTGACCTTCCATTTATTGATAGTGCACCTTTACTATTTGTTTGAAGGCACAATCATTTATTATTATTATTATTATTATTATTTACTTTATTTTTTAGTTAACTTACTTTTATACAAGCTTCGACTCGTGGTACAGCTTGTACCTATATCAGCAGTAAAAGGGAGATATTTTAGGTTTTTAATGTTTTATGTGACATGGAAATAGCCTTGTTAGATATTAGAATGTAGTGTAGATATACTTTTAGGCTTTGGGTCAATACTTTTCTAAAACGCGGGAATTAATTTAATTATTAATCACGAAATATCTTTTTTATTCCGTTTTTAGGTATTTAAAATACATTATTATTGTTTATTCTGTTTCATTGCATACCATAGATAATATTATACTTATAGAATTAGTTCTTATTTTCCTGTTCACGATAAATCAAAGCACATGACCCATACTCGATAAGTTATCTATTCCCTTCACTGATAGGTGCCTACGCACGACTAGTACACGTATGTACTATACACGTATGTGGCAAGTATAGTAGGTAAATGTCTTATTACATGAACAAGGAAAATCTAAAAGTGCAATCCGTCTCGAAACGTCGGGATAAATAATAAAAAGGTAACGTGATAAATACCCGGTCATATAATTTATAAAATGTGTTCTGATCACGTAAGTTTAAAAAAGACAAAATCTAAAAGGTAGAGCCGTGCTGACTTCGATCAACAAGAAGTATACTCTGAAATGACGACCTCTGTGGCGCAGTGGGCGAAAGCCCGCCTGAGACGCGGAGGTTGCGGGTTCGATCTCCGCTACGGATAAATGTTTGTATGTTCTGCAGATGTTCCGTGTCTGGTTGTTTTCTATCTATACTATGTATGTATTTACAAAAAAATATCTATTATAAGTAGTCTAAGAGTCATCTAGTTACCATAATTTTGTTGCTTAGCTAGGGACAAGATGACGTTGCGTGGAATGTCCAAGGATATTATTTTATTTATTTTTTAATTCCCAACGTTAGATATAACCGAGTGCATGTGTCAAGGGTTAAGATAAGTGTTTCAAGGAAGATAGGTCGAGAGGCTATCTTCCACACCGGCGGATAGAGTAGTCGAGGTGGGCTGCCTTTTATATGTTCTACTTATAAATGGAAGTTTTTAAATTTATATCTTTAAGTATCTATAGTTTAACTGTTAATTTGTAAGTGCCTGCCTACCTATAGTTTTGACGATATTGGCGCACTGGAAAAGCCCGTCTGAGACGTGGAAGTTGCTGGTTGCATAAACTTAGGCTTTCGCATCTATACTAGATGATTTATACAGCGTCAGGAGGCAATCTTTGCCTACACTTAACGGGACACTGTAGTTCCTGGGGCAGTGTTGAGATGGAATAGGCTTGCCCAGCACCTTAACCATCCTCTCAGCTTAGCCGGCCTTTTCCATAGGAAAGACAATGGTCAATACGTGTGAGGCTGACTAGCCGCGGGTTTTCTCACAATGTTTTCCTTTACCGTTTTAGAGCGTCGTGATAATGCGCATCTAAATTAATCAGAACGAAAAATCCATTGATGCACGGCCGGATTCAACGCAAATTTTATTGCCTTTTAAGTCCAGTATGAATGTGGTTAGAATATCATTTAAATTATTAAAATAAACGCATTTCTGTACGTATTGAGTTACAGCAGATGAAGTCACAAAAACCTCACGGTCAAAGGCAACCGCCATTATTCATAACAAAAACCAAATGGTCTCCACATGGCCACACCTTTCTCAGGTAAACCAACCTTTACAACCACAACTTCACACCATTTTAGTTCTTATCTTTACAGAGAAAGAGTCAGTCTTGCTTGAATGTTGAATAACAAAAACCTTTTTGCCTCTTCAATGAAACTTAATCTTTATTGCGCTGGAGAAGTGTTGGTTTTAGGTTGTACTGTGTTTGATAAAGCGTGTAAAAAGTGATGTGTTCACATGTGCCGGTTCGTGGAATAAGTAGTTGGTGATTAAGCCGCGGGATTCCCAGGAATACCTATTACAAAGATGTAGGAAGGTATGTTTATATTTAGGGTAAAAAACAAAATAATTATAAGTTATGTCTGCTTAGAGCATTAAAAATTTCATTATACATATTTGGATACCCATATCAGAATAAATGAGTAAATGTAAGTTAGAACTTACCTCTAATTATCACTTTAGATATAAGTATTATAAGTACCTATTCTGTAAGTAATTTTTTTTATTTAATTGATTTCTTAAGTTAGAATCAGTTTAATTAGAAATAACTACGTAGATAACAATTGATAAACATTATAATTTTTACAAAAAGGTTACACCCTTTTTGTAGCAAGAAGATTCGTCAACATTTATTTATTTATTTATTAAGTTGCACCAACAAAGTGAACACCATAACATGCAATAATCATAGCAAAATATTAAATTAAGAGCCAAGTGCCACCTCAATTATAGGTGCAAACCACATCCAATTGGTTTCGTTGTGTACAACATTAGAATTATTAAAAATTTAAGTACAAAATTAAAATTATTAAAAGTATAAGTACAAAATTAAAATAAATTACATTTAAAAAGCTCTACCTACCTGTGATAAGTACGAGTATACTTTGTTTAAATTTCTTAGTATAAGTACCTATATTATATTTTTAAAATATAGAATTATTCAAATTATAATTGTAAGCTTTGTGATTATTTTAAATGACGTCTCAATAATTCTCTACTATTTATGGCTCTACAATTACTTTATGAAACTACTAGCGCCATCTAGCGTGAAGTAGTAATACTAAACGTATTTGAGGTGAGAAAATTTAACTTTTTCAGAGTGGTATTGAATGTAAGTTTACATATAAATGTGTTTTGATAATATTAATGAAAATTGTGCATTTGAATATTTTGTCACTGTAGAAGGTACTTTACAAGAGTTTTTAGAAGACATATTTCAGCTTTATAAAAACACACTCATTGACTTGACTTTTCTGAGACAAACAGATTTAGATACTTGGTTTATTCGTTCGTTCGTCAAGTGACCAACTCTGGCGATAGAGCTTATAGACCACCTAAAGGCCTCCGTCATGGCTTAACGACTTCCGAAGCACGGAAGCGTTCAGGTACTTGGTAAGTTACTCCATCTGAACAATGTCTCGACAAAGTATAACATTGAATGAATGAGTATGTAGGTCTACTAATAGGTCATGCTGTCATCACTAAACAAAAATTTGAGATGTATATTGAATAATGATGTAATGAACGTAAACTAGTAACGACAGGAACGCAAACAAGACATAAAATAAATACCGTGACTTCCACCATCAAAGTGTATAATAATATCTGTAAAATTTATACTTACATGATGTTGTAAATATTGGTTTCTCATACGATTTATAATATGGTATACATTCTCTTATGATTTATAATATGGTGTTGAACAACACTTACGCAATTCAATTATACATAAGAAACTTTTTGTTGAGCTATTCTTATAAATGTGTATCAAAACTTATTTTGTGTTTTTAAGATTTACAGAAATAAGCCACTAATCATTAATTCGCTGTAAAATGACTTTTTGCTTGTTATGTTTAGCGCTTAAAGCATTTACATTGCGACATCCTTTATAATGCTGTAATAAAGCTAGCAATACACTATCCACATCCACCGGACGGACGGACAGTTCGCGGAACCATATCGACTGCTCTACTTCGCACAACGATGCTCTGTCGAACGAGAATGGAAAATATCAAGGTTAGGTAAAACTTTTTATTTAATAAAACGACGCTTGTCAAACTTGCTAAGTTGGGTCGTTGTGGTTATGCATCGTTCGGGGCTGTTAACTTGGATGGGCGACCGTGGTATCATCATCTGAGCGTTTCCGTGATTTATAGAAGTTTCGTGACAAATTATTGAGCTTAGTTTATGATGGGTTCAACTGTTATTATTTAAAAACCAACCTAAGCTGAGCCCGAAAATTGTTATCTGTTTCTCTCTGTTTCTATTCTCATCATTACACTTACCATTTCTTCCTGATTTTTTTCCCTATAACACTTTGACAAGTCCTGATACAGCCGTGAGCCTGTTTACATAGTACCCAGATGATCAAAGACATAGCAGTTTCGTTGTAAGGTGTATCATATGTATCATTGGATATAAATAGGGATTGCAATCCGGTCCGGCGGATCCGGTAATCCGGCGGATCCGGCGTGTTTTTGGACCTACCGGATCCGGTGAGTCGGCGCCGGATCCGGTAAACCAAAAAATACGCCGCCGCCGACGATACCGGCTCTGCCTGCACTTGTTTGTCAGTCGCCAATTGACCATTGACATCGAAAGTATCGAACGAAGCTAATCGAAAAGTGTTTAAGTGATTGATTAGATTATTCTGTCGAGATAAACCGTAAGTTGACAAACACTTTGTTTACCTAATTAGTGGTTATGGTTATATGACGAAAAAACATTGAACAATCCATGTTGTATTTGAATTGTTAAATAGGTTAGGTTAGGTAGTATTTATTGTATTGTTTGTCATGCAATGCAATGCGTCTTTTACCTATAATAATTTTAATCACTGTTTCATTCTTTTTACACGACTTTTTACAGCAAATCCAGGGAGTGTTATGATCTTAACACTATGTAACTTAAATATTTATGTGGATTTGTATGTTCCACACTTCCACTCCACCGTAAAATCTAAAACACAGAACCGATTTTAATACGAGTACCTAACCGAAAGAGGAATCAAATTCTGAGCTCAATATAAGTTTACAGCGGGATTGTGTAGTCGTGTATAACTTATCAATCAGAATATTTACCTACTTTTTGTTAAATTCCGAATGGAAATGTTTAGGTATCTTATTATTAAGTAATTTATAGTTTTTTAATTGGTTACAGGTAAATATATCATCACTAAATACTAGGCGCTAAGTAACTTTCAAATCCGGCCGGATCCGGTCGGATCCGGCCGGATTAGCGTCAATCCGGTAAAATCCGGCCGGATTGAGAATGATACCGGATTGCAATCCCTAGATATAAAGGCCCTTTCATACGCATCCGGAGCGGACGTGCCCATCCTGGTGAGGTATCAGGTTTAAGACTTGCAAAAAATTACCAAAGACCTTTTAAAAGTGCAATCAGATTCCAAAATTTAATTTAGGATCAGATTGAAACGTGTTAGGAGCTAGGTTGTTCTGTTACCAACAACCAGGAAGAATCAGGAAAACAGCGTTATGGATTAGAAAATATTCATTGTTGTCACAAAATATTTTTATTGTTATTAATATTTTTTTACTGATAGGTACAGATCATTAGAATCATAGCAATATTGTAACCATTGAAAACTATTATTTAAAAAACATTTATTTATAGAAACTAAACCAATGTATAAAACACAATTTAGAACCAGTTGAGCCACCTAAGGACCGCTGCATTTTTTTTAATTTACCATTCCTAGTTTAAACCTAAAATCGAATCATATAATCCTGCGCATACGCACTCGTTCTATTATTACGCGCAACTTTCGATGATTAACTGCGCGAGAGTCGCGTTATTAATCGCTATAGACGTGTGAACTAATGCGGGTCCATTTATTCAGGGCCGATAAGGTTCTATTAAAGAATCACTCGATAGTATATATCGAATAATCCTTATCGAATGAAAGTAAGTAAAACGATGAATTAAACTGAGTATCTATGTGATGTTTAGAAATGTAGGGCAAAATAAATAAAGTTTACTTCAGTTTGTTATTTAATAAGTTTAATTGATTATTTTTTACATAATTTTAACTAAATTGGAATTCAATTGTTTAATTCAATTTGTTTTTTATATAACATGTCAATATTGTGTGAAAATTATTTTTTGTTGTGCAGTATGAGTTTCGATCGAATAGTACGAAGAGTATGAATAATGATAAATATACCGTTTTTAAGTGTCTAGAATCGATTTTACGAGTATGTGTTTATAATAAATTCAGCACTAAATATCGATCGTCTTACGAAAGGGGTAGATAAATTTATCTCGATCGCCATGAGAATAGTCACCAGGACATATCTAGGTATCCGCAGTGATATGCCCGCTCGTTAAGGCGACTGCTACTAATGATGTTTTGATATATTATGAAAATATTATAATGCGGCCTCCTCGCCCACCTTGAAGGAAGGCGTGGCTTGAAGTATTAATGGTTTACAATGGCCTCTAGATAGAAATAGTGTTCAACATTTCTAGAAAGTATTGCTTGAAAGATAGTTGTCAAATAAAAATAACTGAGACGGAAACATTTACTTGTACTTATATTATAAAGAGGTAAAGGAGATGTTCCAAAGTGGTATTTTATTCCGATGAAAAAAGAATCAGTACGAATTAAACATTATTGGAAACCTAATTTTTTTTACTATCTGATGTGCTATAAATCATATTTTATTACCCCCACGATTTTTCTATAAAAAATATTTAAAAAGTCGCAAATTAATCCACTACGGCCACACTGAACCACATTTTATGGACTCAGATGAATGTCACCGTCATATTGAGTGAGACGTTATAATAATAATAATAATAATTCATTTATTTCAGATAACACAGATCCATAGAATTGTTAGTTAAAAAAGGCTTAGGAATAAATTAGTATCTTAATCATAACAGGCAGGAGTAGGTACACTTATAATTATGATAGTTATAAATGTTGACCTATAGGGTCAACAAAGCAGAATTCCTATATAATAAACCATCATATTCAACAGCAATTGCCTTCAGGATGGTGTTGCTACTACCGCGTACTCTGCTTAGCAGTGAGGCTGCTTTTTTCCTGATGCAGGCAGCAAACCCGTCCACTCGCGCGTCCGCGAACATGCCGGACGCGCTGCAGTACCGCGGCAGACCCAACAACATCCTGAACGCATTGTTGTATTGGACGCGAAGGGCATTGAGGGATCTCTTGGTATACGTGAACCATAGGCCGCTCGTGTAGAAAGTTTGACAAAACGACTTAAAAAGTGTTATTTTTACTTCATTTGAGCAGCGAGCAAACCTACGGATCAACATATTTGCTCTCACCGACAAGGCCCTTCGCTCCCTTTCAATATCTTCTTCATCTTTTAGGTTATCTGTGACAAGATGTCCCAGATATCTAAAACTAAAAACTCTATTAAGTGCCTTACCATACAACATAATGGGTGGCACTGAAACTGGTCTCTTACCCCCTGGTCCAAAAACCATAATCTCACTTTTTTTGACGTTATACTGCAAGCCATGACTTGCAGCATAAGTCTCACAGTATGCTACCAATTCTCTTAGTGCCGCCACAGACGGCGCCAGCAGCACCATGTCGTCTGCGTAGCTTAGGTTGTTGACACTGACATCACCTATCTTACAACCTACTGGTAAGCTGCTGAGGCCCTCTATGAGGCCGTTAAGGTACAGGTTAAAGAGTTTTGGAGAACTTATTCCCCCCTGCCTCACCCCGCACTCCATACCATACGCGTCAGACAAGGAACTGTCCCATTTAACATGGTTGGTTTGATGTGAGTACCAGTACTCAAGAACAGAACATAGCTCTTCCGGTACTTTAGTATCCCTCAGCTTTTTCCACAGTATGTCATAACATACTGTGTCAAAAGCTTTGGACAAGTCGAGGAAGCATGCATAGACCGGCGTCTTTCTATCCACGTAATAGTTAACTGTGTGCTTAAGGCTAAGTATGGCACTCTCGGTAGACAGCCCCGGCCTAAACCCGAACTGTCCATCGTGCAGCTCAAGATGTTGATCTAAGTGTTTATCCAGCAGCCGGTCTAGAACTTTAGCAATTATAGTAGCAAGAGATATCGGTCTATAATTATTTTGATCTGCTATGTCCCCTGTTCTGTTCTTGATTATTGGTACGACTATGGTTTTCATACAATCATGAGGCAAGTACGAGTGGCTTACACACATCGAATAGAACAAGGCCAGCACCCTAGGCAGGTGCACACCCGCGTGCCTCAGGTGTTCGACACTCAGACCGTCATGTCCTGGGGACTTCCCTCGACTCATAGACTGCAAAGTTTTAGCCACTTCCCTACCCGAAAAACGTATTAATGAATGAGGACTACCAGAAGCATGACTGGTCTTAGGATCGCTCACCCGAGACCCGACAGAATCTCGCAAGGGTGGTTTTATACTAAAAAGATCCTTAAATAAATCCGCTATCTTTTTGGGTTCTGAGACAGCTGACACACTCCCAGGGAGCCTCGTTTTCGAGTCCAATTTTTTAATATTTTTCCAAAACATAGGAAAATTTTTACTTTCCTTATGATTAGCAATCATGTCCATTTTAATTTGTTCTTGGTGGTTTTGACACCACTTTAATTTTGATTTAAACGTTTTACGACTTTGACACATTTCATCATAAATTATTCCACTACTTGGTTTGCCATGCCAAAGCCATGAGTTATGTCATGTCAAATGGACTTTCCGATCATCATTCATTCTTTCCATTCAATACTGTCAATTGTATTTGTATTGACGTTGACAGTGACGGAACTTTTAAAAATGTCATCATTAGAAACACAAAGTTGGAGTGAGACAAAAACTCATTTTCATAGAGATCGTATGGCACTATCTTTTTCTTGAGACGCGTTAGAGGGTTGCAAGCAAAACTTTTTTCAATGATTTTTTAAGAAAAAACGGGGCCTAGGAAAAATACTAAAAAATAATAAATAATCATGAAATAGTTATATGTTTAATTACTTATAGTTTTTATCTTGCTTCTTTTTTCAAAATATTTTAATACCAGCCCCCATACATTTTTGGAACATCTCCTTTGTTTGTTTGTTTGACGCAGGTAATCTCCGCAACTACTCAGCAGATTTCAAAAATTATTACACTGGGTTATAGGCTATATTTTATCCCAGTAGGTAGTTTCATTAGTACACCCCGTGCAAAGCCGGGTCGTGCTGCTAGTCATAAATAAAAACTAACATAACATATTTACCTAATAAATGATGCCCAATACAGTAGATTTATTTAATAACAATTACCCACATGGCACAACGTTTTTCTTCGGAATCAATCTTTTGGCTTTACCAACCACCCATTTATCTGTTGGTGTGATACCTCTTCCATTAGCGGCTTTAACATACCTCAAAATAACGAACACGAAACTAAAACTTAGTTCTTGAAAAGCACTCAATCAGGCGATCGCGATCAGAGCCCAGCGGTCCGTGAAGGAATGCGACCGCGCCACAGAACACCAACCAGTTAGTACTAACCAGGAATAGACTGTCCCCAAAGGTAAATTCGTCTACGGATATTTATTATACCTGTTACTTATACGGAATTCAGAGGCGTCTTAAGGTTTGCTTTAGCAAAAACTAAGTAAATTCTATAAGCTAGTGGTCAATTTGGTGATGGTGTTTTTGATGCCATACGAATTTGGTAAACTTCTGATAAGCAAGTACTAAATTCATGACTACAATAAATATAAATTTTAGTAATATCATAAATATTTAACTCTGAAATAATTCTAATCAATTAAAATAGACAAATATTTATTATACTTAACTTAGATACAATGCTGACCAGAAATACAACGCTTGCATTCTTAGCTCGAAAAACTTATATTTGAAGTTAATTATCCATGCAAAGATTGTCTGGAAGAGATCGCTTTAGGCGAAAAGACCGCCTATTATATTAAGCTTAGGTTTTTTATTATAAATTGCGTAAGTATTCCTGTGTTTTGGTGTAATAAAGAGTTCATCTATCTATAAGTATATCTATTTATATTGATTATTTTTGTGTTATCCATACATAAAAACCTCTATTATAAAGTCTGAATAAGTCCCTGTATACGAGTATTTATTTACTATTTGCGTGGTTCAGTGCCAATTCTTATGTTTTCGCGGGCACGCAGGCGCACTTATTTCTATGCATGCAATAAATCTTTACCAAAAATTCGTCGTTACTATACGATGACAGATGCATTGTTTGAGTACATTCTAAAACAAATTAAGTAAGTATATAATTATTTCACATTAAAATGTCCAATATAAAGTAAAGATATTTTTTATTTATTCTTTCAAGATATAAAAACATAGCAAACTACTCGCGGCGATAGTCTAGCAAGGCACACGTAGAATATTTATTTTGCAAAATTTGGGCTGTTTTTAGACATGTACGATAAAGACATTATAGAGCGAAGAGTGACCATACTCAACTGAAGATTCTCTGGAAGAATAGACAATATTTTTTACGTGAGTATTTTTACGTCGTGTTAATAATAATGTCTAGTACAACTTACGATAGTTTTAATAGTGACATACAGTAAATCACTGACTTTGACTTCTTCTTGGTATTTAAAAGGATCTTAAATCCCTAAAGGTAGGTCAGGTTGTATCGTTATCAGGATTAAATTCAGTTTTATTTACAATTATTTATTTTGCCTCTCACTTTGTTTTCTTTAATGTAATTTACATTATTTTGATTTGTCGTAATTCTCAGGTCGTCGTAATTGCATCTCGTTGAGTTGTTTTATGTTGATGTTTACTTTCTGATGTGTTGATGTTTTTCAAAGGTGACTTTACTGTTGTTTTAGTTACACCGAGGTATTAAAAGAGACAGTTAAATACGGCCGATGGCCTGAGGCTCGAAGAACGGTGACATTAATTTTATCGCTCACTAAGAAGGTATTTAGGATTTTGCTCACATAATGTATAAAAAAGACGTGTGGCACTCGGGGACTGCCGCGGTAAAGCTATTGCATGCCACCTAGAGACGAGTTGCTGCACTGGAGTGACAAGCGTTAGTTTTTTTCGTTACGGAATTTCTGGATTCGGTCTCCACGCGCAAGGCCCGCGATAGAAGCTATGCAATAGCTTAACACATTCAAGGCCCAAGTCCAAAGCGAGCCCGGGAGGTAGTGCGTCCGGGGCATCCAACGTGTTAACAAGAACTAACAATTTCTTCACTTAGAAAATGCAAAAGCCTAAGAAAGTACGTTCAAACGAAGTGCGCATATTCGTTCTATTAGGGCAACGCTAAAGCAATGAATTATGGCCCTATGTTTTTTCTCACTTCGGTTCCCGCGATCATGGTAATATATCTGAGTACTTGTGATAAATATCTTAGCTAATAAACACTATGATATCGTAAATCTTCGCTTGTATAATAGGTGCGGAGCCACAGAGAACGAAACTTTAGTAAGACATCTAATAATCTTTTTACCTTTATCTATACTGTAAGTATTATTTTTAATATGGCAAGTAAGTAGTAAACATTTAAGAGAATTATAAATGGGTTAGTTTGGTAGACAAATCTACGTTTAGTTAGAATATGATATACATAGATACGAATATATTATGTGCTCTCAGATGATTGGTAAAATATTACTATCAATGCTTATGCGTGAACATTTTAAGGTAAGAAAGTTTAAGGGCGTGAAGTAAGTTTTGCAAAATGTTTTTTTATCTTTTTCTACTGTGTCCTATACCTACTAGTACAGACACCGCTTAAGGCAGATTTATTTTTGTAAATTATAGCTCTACATATTGCTCTCAATATTCACGATACATCTTAAGAACCTACTTCGTTTGAGAATGCGTTGTGGGCGTTCAAATCAGCATAAATCTACTTAAAACTACCTCTTTGTAGTTTTAAATGATTTGCGCGAATGCAAGACAAATAATTAGAGCAACTGAACTAGTTTATATTGACTTCATCATCATCATCATCATCATCCACAGCCCATAGGTACCCACTGCTGGATGTAGGCCTCTCTTCGTAAACGCCACAATTACTCGGTCCTGTGGCTATGCTAAGCCAAGAATTGCCCGCAGCTTGTCTCAAGTCGTCAACCTATCGCGCCAACAGACGACCACGATTCCTATTCCTATATTCACTTCACTTTTGTTTATTTTTATTTGTTAGCTACTATTCGGCATTTTAAATATTTTTCAAATTCCTGTTCTTAGCCTATCGATTGAATTGAATTTCCATTCAAGTGGCGGATGCAGTGGGCGTCGGCATAAAACTGACCAAGATGACTTGTACAAACGTACAAACAATTCGGATGTGGATCTCTAATAAAAGACAGACAAAGACGTAGCATATCAGTTTCATTGAAAAAAATATTTTCATTGCGCTGCTGTGTCAAATATGTTTCAGGTACCATTTGATCAGAATACATGAAGTCATGCATTGCCTAAGATGTATTTGCTTACTTCCAGTTTCAATATTCTATGTATCGAAGTCGAAGTTTATCGCCATAACGACTAAACTGTCAGATATGACAGTAAAAATGATAAATGTCATGTCAAGTTTAACATTTATTAACATTATCACTTGAACCTGTTAAACTTGCTTGTTACAGCGTTGACTTTTGTTCTACATAATGTATACAAAACTCTTGCATTATGAGCTCAAAGATCGAGTGCTAGTGATTGAGGCTCGTCCACACGTCACTAGAAGTGATGATTGGCTAATGCGCGCCGCTGACTGGCCGGTGTGAACGCACCCTATGTTTGTCTGCTTCATAGATTAGCTAAAATATTTTTATTGTAAAGTACAAGATTATTACGCTTGTTTTAGAACATAAAAAATACTGTAATTAATCACCTTTATTTACTGAGGTTTATTAATTTATGTAGAATTTAAATAACAATAAATTAAGACTTATTGAGATGAAACAATCTATTTTGCTAATTTTAAAATTAAGTAGTTCGTTCTCAACGAGTTTTTGTTGAGTTTACCTACTTCGTTGAGTTTTGAGTTTCTTGTTGAGCTCTGCTAGAAATTCCCACATTATTGTAGAAAACTAAACCGTTTTCTCACCGCAATCAGTCTCTGTATCCAACTAATCTACGCACTTCATGGAAAACCGACTGAAAAAGTATGTTTACACGTCACTTACAAAATGTGTGCGTAAAGTCATCTGAGTGATCTTAGGCGAGTGATGCATGTACCACAATTGGCGACGAGCCAGCTAACTTTTAACTGGGATAACAATGGAAGAATGTATGGAATACCTGGGAACTCGGGAATTTCCAATTTTAAATGTTAAAAATTCGTCGGATGATGATAGAGAATTGTTTAACTTACAAAATGTTTTTGAGCTAAAACTGACAGTATTATAAGGCTCAACTCACATTGAGATGGAAGGGGCGCGCAGTTTTATTGACATTTTTCATTTTAAACTTTTTTAAACTTCCATTTATGTTAAACTAGATGCGCCCCGCGGTTTCACGCGTAAGTCCCGTTCCCGCGGGAATATCGGGATTAAAAGTACTTTATGTCACTCTCCATCCTTTCAACTATCACCACACAAAAAATCACGTCAATTCGTCGACCCGTTTTGCCGTGAAACACGGACAAACAAACAGACAGACACACACTTTCTCTTTTATTATATTAGTATGGATTAAAATAAATAGATACCAAAATAAAATTTTCTATTTACCGATAAAACAAAAATTACCACAGAAAAAAAATACACGGCACATTTAATGATTACTTTATTAATGAGAACGTGTTTTTATGTTTTCCAGTAGAAATATCGATCTGTGACACAAACCAGAGACAAAGACAAACTCGCGGTCCAATTGACAGGCCCACCTGTCGTCTGCGACTCGGGAAAAAGGTGCTCTATTTCTGGACGGGACGTGGATCGGAACATGGTTAACCTGATGCAGTTTTTAGGTTGTCGGTATAGTTTTTTGAATGTATTTAAAAACTAGCTGCGCCCCGCGGTTTCACCCGCGTAAGTCCCGTTCCCGCGGGCATATCAGGATAAAAATAGCATATGTGTTTGTCCAGGGTATCACCTATCTACATAGTACATACCAAATTTCAACGAATATTGTTCTTTTTTCTTCGGGCTATTTTGTGTTTGATTTTTGCGGCGCCCCGAGCGGCGTTAGTTTCTGTACCTATATTTGTTTAAAACAGCATAAATGTACATGTACAACAAAGTCAGAGTGAGCTGCAAATACTTACTTGTATAAATAATACTTAATCTTAAAAAAAAAAGAAAACTTATTTCCAAATGAACATAGTACCGGCGCCTGATCAGAAAGTCATCACTGATGAAAGCGACCGGTCCGTCCACATCCGCGGCTATAAATCACTCGTCCGATGACAACACGCTAATTAGTTTAACGGACGAAGTCGCCTGTGAAAACATAGTGTAAAGACTGTTTTCTATTAGTGTAGTACAAATAAAGCAGGGGGTTAGCACTAGTTACTGACGGATACCAGAGGACAGGACGAGAAACTTTTAATCGTTCTAGATTAAAAATCACTTTTAGTTTTTTTGCTTTCTCTTTAAATATAAATATCTTTGGACATTCCACACAGCGTCATCTAGTCCCAAGCTAAGCAACTTAATGCTTGTGTTATGGTAACTTAATGTCTTTGGCAATATAATCATATTCTTTCGATAACGTAACCTAGGCGATCATATAAGGTGTTCCAACACAACTCACTGAAGCTTGACTATTTAGATTGTTAAGGGATCGTTTTAAAAAAAGCTAGGCCCACACCACCAGGTTCTTGCCTGATTCTTTCCCTGGTGTATGGAGTTGCGTTGGAACAGGCAATAGAGTCACCTAGCTTATAAGACTGCACATGTGTAAGTGATCCTTGAGGTATAGTAATAAACACATTTTTGTAGCGGGTAGGCCTAGGTTTTTTTGAAAGCGATTCCTTAACTATCTAGCTTTGCTTCCATTTTAGAAAACGAAAGAGCATTCTCAAGTTCTTGTAGATTTTAACTTTCTTAGTGGTTAGTAGGTACGCACGAGTATGTTTGAAACCAAGCAAATTGAATTTTCTTGTCAACATTTTCGTCAACCTATTGAAATTGGGTATTTTTAATTTTCACTGAAATTACATAAAAATATCAGAGATAACGCATTTAATTGCTTTGAAAAAAAATATCAAAGAAACATTGTTACTTTCGTTTCGTGTGTATTAGTGTGCGACGAATTGTTTCAATGATGGTGAACGATTGTTTTCATTTGACTGGATTACAATTGCTTATTTTAGTTCACAAGTCCTTGAAAGAGATGTCTAGCCAATAATTAATGAGACTGGGCTACTAGAACGGGGCAAGAAAGTATCACGTTCTATCTAAGAAAAACTAAAAAACCAAATACTTCTTTTCACACAGCATCGTCTCTGGTATCTGGTATCTGGTATCTGGTATATGGTATCTGGTTACCATAACACAAGCATTAAGTTGCTTAACTTGGAACTAGATGACGCTGTGTGAAATGTCCCAGGATATTTATTTATTTATTTATTTATATTTATATCGTCATAATTACTTTGGATGTAGATGACGTTTTTAATTATAAACAACTCCCTAGTATCGCAGACAATCAAAACTTCGACGTTTTAAATGCCAATTTATAATTATTATTTTGTTTCAATAGCGAAATCGATTTAATTAAGTTTTATACCTTCTAGTAGCTAGGGGGAATTTTTTTATTAAATTTCTCAAATCCTAAGCATTTGTAAAAGATTATAAATTTATCTCACGTAAATATACAATTTTGAATAGTTTATCTTTCATAGAGCACCAATCCAATTTCATACAACTACGGCATCACAAGGTGGGCGACCCAAGGACTATAAAATGTCGTACGGACAACATGGCGACATGTGGCCGACCACTTGCATTTTTTAAATATAAAATTTGCATACGTTTAGGGTCCGGTCTTGTTAGAGATGTTTGTAACACGATATTTATCATTGGACATTTGAAACTATAGTTAGAGTTATTGTCTAGACTTAGTATACTTACTTCATTTATTGAAACGAGCAAATAGGAACAGAAATAAACACACGTAATTGGTCGTCGAAAATAATTATCTTTCTCGTTATTGGCTAGATTGTCAAATCAATTTTGTCAATTGTCAAATCTAGCCAATCCAATTATTTTCGATGACCAATCACGTGTGTATATTTCTCTTCCTATTTGCTCGTTTCAATAAATGAAGTAAGTATAGGTAGTATTTTTGTTTTATGGAATTTTGCGCTGCTACGCGTATTCATTTTATCATAGTTAACTATTCATTTTCGGCTATCAAAACCAGTAGTGTATCTAAAGGAAATATAATATAATGCGTTAGTAACTTATTGTCGTTTTATTCGTACGTTTTATTCAAAAACTATCGTGCTGGAACAAAAACTAAACCAAAAATTGCAAAAATAGTAATTGCGTTACATTTACTTACTTAATTTTTAACACAAGCATTTAGTTAAAAAACTTAGGAAGGTGAAGGTTATTAATATGCAAATTTATTTATATATCTATATCTTCAAGTTCAATAAAATAACCCTTTAAAATCTTCCATCAATATGTAGAGCTCACTACAATATTGTGCACGGGCCGTCTCCAATTTCTTCCCCAACCCAGACCCTGTTTAAAAATAAAATTAGCATACGTCCAGGGGACTGGACATTTTTAAACAATATTGCGGAAGAGTGTATGAAACGCTCTAAACTCCATGGTCTAATGAAATTGTTCCGTGCAGTTGTTAGGTTTTATTGGTGCTGCGCGGGACTTTTATTTCTGAATGGTCTGGAATTTGAAGTTGGGTTGGGTAGTAAGTAAGTATGGGGTTGGGTAGTAAGTACTTACTGTGAGTCATGGTTTTGACCATAGAATTTAAGAGAGATATAACCCTGTTTGAGTATGGAAGTTCATGTAATCTGAACTAAATTATAAATGTCTTTTGCAGTGTGAACATTGGCTTTCAGCGACTACGACTTTTATGAAAGTTCACTTTTGTTTATTTTACTTAGAATTAAAATATCATCATCTCCCTGCCCTTATCCCACTAGGTGGGGTCGGCACAACACGTTTCTTTCTTCCATTTCCCTCTATCGCTCGTCATCTCAGTACTCACTCCTTTCACACACATATCTGCACACACACAGTCCATCCATCTTTTCTTAGGCCTACCTCTTCCAGTGTATCCATCCACATTCATATTCATCGATCGATTAGAATTAAAATAACAACACTTAAATACGAGTATAAGAAGTTAATAAATAACATTTAGTTGAAAAAGACGTTTTTAAAGGTAATATTAGGAAAACAAAAGTTTTAGTAACAATTACCTAAGTACTTTTTTTTGTCATGTTATTAACGATATATTGTGACAATTAATTTTAGAATTTAGTACCTACTTACCTAAACAAGGCATTTTAGGATTTAACTCTAGGAAGGATTTTCTAGATCCTGTCTTATTTACCTGCCTGTCTTATGGAGATCAGATACATTTAACTTTTACCTAACTTTTTACAGGATGACCAAAAAGAACCCACGAGACGATCCAATGAAATATGCTACTTTGTTATCAATCACAACGTCCACAAGTATATTTCCGACACCCTTTTAACCTGTCAAGTTTATCTCCCAATCTGTAGAGCTACTTAAACACAGGTTTTCTAAGAAAATGTCACCGTTATTTTAAACGGAGAGGAGATGTGGCAATATGTTTACTGATATCAATGTGAATGTGTTACAGTAATTCTAGTACTTAATAATAAGTGTAATTCCGAGACTCCTAAACATGAAACTCTTACATATTAGGTACTTGTTTTTTCGGTTGTTCATGAATAAAGATAAAAAGATACCTTATTGTGTGTATGTTTTCAATAATGTACCAGAGCTATAAACACTACAAGTTTATAAAAAGATAACACTACAAGTTTGTACGTTTACTTACTTTTTACAATAATAACAAATGGATTCGAATAGAATAGAAATAAGTTTATGTTGTTACACAAAATAACTAATTATAAACACAAAATATGTCACCACTTAGCGTGTGCAGCAGAAAGCAAATTAAACAGGAATGTAGCTTTAATTCAATTAGTACATTACTATGTAAACTTTGTAAACATATTTAGAGTATTTACGACCGTCATTTAACGGCATCAGTTTCTTAAAAACAGAAAGTTCTACAGGCTATTTTCAGCCAATCCCCTTTAATAACCGAATCAAAAGGACCATTAGAAGCGCTGTGAAAGTGCCACCGCTCTGTTCACACGTCCGTCACTCCGCAGCATCGTTACATTACACTTAAAACAAAACCACCTCGTGGAACTTCCAATATTCATACTAATTTAAACCCTAATCCGTTGACATAAGGTGAAAGGAAATGTCTCCCACGGGTGTAATGTGGGCTCCTGTGCATTTAGTATCTGAAGGTAGATACATTTTTATTGAAAGATGAATTGAAGATTGATGAACAAAATTGTTTACATTTTCATCGAATAGAGTACCTACATCATATGTTTCCCTTTTGATGCTTGCTTTAAACACAAAACGTTTATGCTGTCTTAAAAGCATTTCAGACAAAGAAGTCTTCAGGCGGCCTAAAAATTGAAATAAGGTAATTGGTACGAAGTCTCAAAGGACAGAGATGGTTGTAAAAAATTGGGGGAGACCTTTGCCCAGCAGTGGGACAACATAGGTTAGCAAAAAAAAAATTGATTCTAAACAAATTTAGGGGATTTTTTATTGTTTCCTTTCTTTTTTCTATTAATTAATCTGAAAATGATTTTATTAGATAAATCCAATCGCCTTGAAATACTCCGTTATTATTTTGTTCCTAAAGTTTTCAAATACAAACTGTTCATTTTTATGGTTTACATTACAGCTATGGCCGCTCACAATGAAGAAAAAAAAACAACGTTACGTTTACCATCACAAGAAAATCATCCAACCAATAAATATCTCCGAAATTAAAACCAATGGCAATCAGGATCGACCATTCACCTCGCTCGTATCCACGTTTTTATCGTTTTTTTCTTAAAATTATACATTTTTTATTTTAATTTCGCAGGCGGTCCACATGTGGCGCCTCTACCCTTCCCCACGTCACCTTTGCGGGGTCCTGACAAGTTTAGCTTTACCGTCTATACCACCTTTATATCCTTAAAGATAAGAGTGATTTCGGCTTGTGTAGTGGTAGATAAACCTTGTTGGATGTTTATAAGCGTTAAATTAACATGAGTTAAGCGCAGACACGTTTATGGAATAACGTCCTAAAACACCTGGGATTATGTGCAACTAATGTATTTATTCGATTTCTGGGAACGGCCATGTTTGTTGAGATTGGGCTAATTATGAGGAGTTCCTTTTTCAATTTACTGAATTTGTAGATATTTTTGGTTATAATAGTTCTACGATTTTGGTTATCCTAATAATATTATACCTACACGCAAAATATTGTACGATGTTTGTTACCTACTCTTTCACGCAAAAAAACTGTTCAGTTTTTATATAAGTTTTGGCTAAAACTTGAATAAATGCTATGCAGAATCTATTATACGAGTATATGAATGTAATTTAAATCATGTTCCCTATTCTTCATACTATACTATCTACAACTATATATGCAAGTAACATTCTCAACATTTTAATCAAATCCCATATCACCTCACGGAGATCCATCTAAAAAACTACAGCAATATCGTCTCCCGTATATCATGTCCACTCCTTCGAATAAAAACATATAATTTGACAAGCGACCGACCTTAAACCCTCAAAGAGCCATCTTGTTGCGATCACCTTGTGGTATTCACTAGGTAACTCATCTGGCTTCGCGCGTTTATAGTCAAAATTTAGTTTTTTTGGAGACATGCTAACTAGATAGTGAATTTCTGAAAAAGTTTTTCATGGTCTTTCCCTATTTCTTTATTCAGATACATTTAGTTAGGTACATAGAGTTTGGCCTAAAATATTTTTTTAAGTTGTCACAGCGTGTTGAGACTTACAAAGCATTATTTTTTCTTAGATTGGAAGAATTTTCAAAGATAAAATAAACAAAATTCAGAATTGAGAGGACAATTCCAACAGAAATAGACAAAATAATTACAATTTGTAAGACAGAGTAGTTTTCAGAGTCCTTACATAAGCATAAATAATGTCTCGAGCGGTAATTCATAATTCTTATTATCTAACTGTCAAAAATCAATACTTTAACAGGGACTCAAGTCTGAGTGCAGACTTTGAATACAAACCCTAAACTAAAGCATACGAGATAGACCTAATACTTGTAAATAATTGAACAGACAGACATGTCAATCTTATGAATAAAGGTTTGTAGCAGCCCTGTCCACCCGGGGGAGAGTGGGGTGGGGTGGGATATTGGAATATTTTTCATACAAACACGTCTCTACGTGGACACTTCTACTTGATACAATATTGGTTAGAGGGTTGGTTTACATGGAGAAATGGGAATCTCTCGAGGTTTCTTACTCTCTATAGAATGAACATATTTTAACTTATCTAAGGAAATGACAATTTGATAAGATAAGATACGATTATTTGTACATAGTTAAGTGAGAGAAGAGAAAAACCCGTGTTGGCTAAGTGGATTGGTACTTCGATTTTCGTTCCGGAGGTCGTGGGATTGAATCCAGCCATACATCAATGGACTTTTCGTGACGAAAAAGTTTATATGCGCTTTGACACGAGCTTTAAACGGTAAAGGAAAACATCGTGAGGAAACCCGCGGCTAGTCAGCCCCACACGTAATTGAAAAAAAATTTAAAAAAAAAGATAGAGCTTCATATTATTATTCACCGAATAATGTTACTTGTAGAAACCATACGTACGACTATAAACCACAGAAAGGTAAAATTCTGTAGCGTTTTGAAAAAAAACTTGCCAAGTACCTACACTCAAACAATACATTATCATCGACGTATTTCAGTCCTAACAGTTGTTTTGACCAAAAATAATATATTGTCCATGTGTTCCCACTGCAAACCGTAGGTGGTCGAGTATCGCCCGCCGGTCAAACTTTATATATTTTATGTTTCGGCACACCGCTCGTCCAGCCGCATTTATTATACCAACTTCGATATACTAAAAAAATACGACACTTTTTGTTACTGTTCGAAGGTATACCCTTTTTGTTATGAAAAGAGGAATTGCTATTAAATATTGTTCTTTGATACTGTTTTGTTTTATGTTCATATTACGAATCTTCTTTGAAAGTGCTTTCATAATAATGCAGGCCTTCCACTGCGAGCGGAGCGGGCTCCGTACGGACTCCGTTTAACTCGCAACGGCTTTTTTCATAGAAGTGCTTCCACTGTAAATGAGCGGACTGAGCGGATCAAAAGAGTACAAAGAGTCACAAAATTGGTCGCAGAGTTGAGCGGATTTCCAACGGACTCCGTACGGATCCAGTTCAACTCGCAACGCAAAATTTCATACAAGTGCTTCCACTGCGAGCGAGTAAAGCGGAACGGATTGAGCGAGTTAAAATGGGTCCGCTGCGTCATGGCGTCGCACGCGAGTTTTGAACGGACTCAGCTCACCTCCGCCCCCCGTCGCCTCCCCTTCCCCTTTACTTAATCGCTTTCGTCTGTCAGTTCTGTGGATCGCCTGGCACTGAGATATTTCTGCGCCTCCTCGTTCATCGCCGCGCCGCTGGCAATGGAAGGCCAACAACTCGCTCATCCGACCCCGCTCATTTCCCACCTCACTCGCTCCGCAAAGCCCTCTGGCAGTGGAAGGCAAAATCTGAAACTCTTTCTTAGTGGAAGTGTACAACTATTTTTACTCCGGTCCGCTCAGATCATCAGCTCAGTTTCCGCTCATTACCCTTTCGCAGTGGAAGGCCTGCATAATACACTTTTAATTGAAATTTATAAAACGTGGTTCATCATCATCATCATCATCATCATGTGCCCGTCTCATCCCACTGCTGGGCATAGGCCTCTCTTCGCTTGTGCCAACCCTCCCTATCTTGTGCCAGTCTGACCCATGTACGACCTGCTGTTTTGACAATGTCGTCGACCCATCGAGCAGGCGGACGACCTAAAAAAAACGTGGTTAGTTAAATAATATTTGGGATATTAAAAAGAGGTACTTTACCTATCTACATACATTATTTAGTTTTTAAAAAATGGTCACTAACTGATCAAGAAATATGAAACTTATAAGCACGTCTAAATTACTACGATTATGTTTTACCACACCTTCCCCTATTCATTAAAACTGATTGAGTTTTGAAATAAGATGAAATATAAACATACAGGTATCAATTTCATTTTATGTCCAAAAAATTCCAAGGGTGTTATAATCTTTACGACGTGTGTCCACGTGACGCTTTATTAAGATATCAAGGTGGGTCAAGATTAGGGATCCTTGAGGAAGTCGTAAAAGTGGACACCCTCTGGATTTGATGCGTTCTTGTTATAAGACGGGTCTGTAGGTGTAGGTAGGCTGTGCCAGGTTTTTGGGCAGTTAATGGCATGTGTCACCTGATACTCAGCAAGTTTTTTGACAGTTCTGTGGTATGAATTTGAGTAATTTGAATATGAGTTACGGCAGATTTTTTTTGTTATGTTAGAAAAGAAAACATGGTAGTGAGTAAGTATAGTCGACAAAGAAATTGGTTTACCACTCTAAGGCTGAATATCATTTGCACGTACAAAACAACAATGGAGATCCGTGGTCTCTGCCTACCCCCATGGGAAAGAGGCGTGATTTTATGTATGTATGTTATGTATAAATTCTCTTAAATCTAAAGCATGTAAGAAACTTTGAGAAAGTGTAAGATAGTCGTCAGGAACATCCTTTCATAATTTTAGAACGTTCATTTGGACAACTTGCAATTTAAACAATGTTTTTAACCTAAACAACAAATGAAACAGCGGAGCACAGCTAGTTCTACACAAACATGCCTGATCTAAACAAAAACCTATTATCCCCTAGATTTATCATCTCCTGATGGAACAGATATCCTGGGAAGGTGATGTCCGACCGGAAACGGAAATACGGGGGGTGATGCACCCCGTGTCTTAATTTCCGGTCACTCGCCGATGTCGAGATGAAACCCTGAGGTGTTTTTGTATTTATTTCGTGACAAATATCTTCAACTGAAAATAAAATATGAAAAATGAAATGTAGGTATCCCAGGAAACAGTAGACATTTTTTTCATATGTAATTCTTTAGATCCTTTGCAGATGTCTAATATGTATATCCAGTACATATTTAATACTAACTTATAAAAAAGATCTTTAGGACTGAAATTATGCTGCCGTCCTATGTTTATAAAGCCGTTAAGTGACAAACCCAAAATTTTGGGTACGAGCAAAAACGTGAAAAATGTTGTTTCTCGACTTTGTGAAGACTTACAGTTTACATTGATATTCCAAAAAAAAGGTAAATTCTTGGACTATTTTTGGAATTTAACATACGAACATTAAACTAAACGAGTGGTGTTTTATTTTAGTTTTTGTGTTTTAGTCATGGATTTCTACTTCACAATGTAAGAATATACTAAGCTAGAAAACAGTCAGCTGAAGCGCAGTCGCGTTTTAGTGTTGTATTTTATGGTAAATGCATGATGGTTTGCAGATTCCACCGTTAAATCCTTTAGCCGTCTTTTTGCATTGTATTTTCGTCAAATTGGAGGAATTTTCCTTTTTTAAAACACCGTTACAAGCCTTTTACTGTTAATTTACTGTTTCAAAACTAAAATAATCACATTTATTCTAGACTTAAACACAGTATTGTAGTGATCAATTTTAGAAAACTGCTTTATAACGTTGACAATGCTAACTATAAATTCATGACATCATGTTAATTTAACGGCTAAGTGTAAACTCATAACTCTTTTTTATCATAATTAATGGAACATTTTGTTTAAATTAAACAAAATTTGGCATTATTATGATATTGCAAAGAAGGAGATAAGAATGAAAAATATTCTAGATCATCATTGTTGTATTTATTGTTATTAATTGAGTTTTAGATCGTTGAATAATTATTTAATCAATAATTGTTTGCGCTTAAGACTGTCTCTGATGAAAGTTAAAAGGTTAGAAAGTCAGCCAATAACGCACTATATGGTTTAATGCCTATTAGGTTTAGGATCAAAAAATGTTTATTTCTCATAAAAGAAACAAAAGTAAAAGCAATTGTGGATGTTTTAAATGGTGGTGGTAGGTCTCTTCCGTTGTGTTTACCTACTTACTAAAAAAATTAGATTAGTAATACAAACTCCAGAGAATATTGTGCAAGCTTTAATTAGCATGCATTTAATGAGACATTATGTTGTACCCTATGACTCTAAGTTGTTTATGCTCACCTTCGTGTAGCATGTAATGTGCCTGCCCGATACTGTATCAAGTGACTATGTAGGCACAAGCAGGTGGAGCACTGTAAACTCGCTTTGCACGAGTGTACCTACTAATAAAACCCGGAATTAAAATATAGCCTAAGTTCATTCAGAAAGTCTATTCTTTAAACATCAGTCAAATTATTTTAGAAGTTGGATGTTCGGTTTCTGAGATTACGCTCAAAAAACCAACCAATTTTACCTCTTTATGATATTAAGCGAGATATCTTCATGAGCAATGCGGGTAGATACGGGAGCTCTTAGCTAGATACGTGTGGTAACCGTGGACGAGCCGTACACACTTGTAGGTGGATACAGTATCTTATACATGCATTACAATGATACATGGCTAGGTGAGTACCCTGGTTGTTTTAGGTACTTACCTAAACCTACTAAAACTAGGTGCGTTCTGTTTGCTTTACTTTTGCGAAGGATAAATTAGTATGAAGTAAGTTATCTTTTAATTATATAATTAATTTACTGACTCGATAGATGAAATTGGTATTTTATTATAGCAAACGCATTGGCAACTTATAGTAGAAGATAGTAGTAGTTTGTGAACACGTACAGTAAGAACTTCTTCTCGATCGCTGACTTCATTTCTGAAGGGCGTGCCCTTGAAAGAATTTAATTGCCTTGTGTGTTATCTTTCTCCATCTTGTCCTGTTTTCGGCTTCTCTCAGGGATTTTGTCACAGAGAGTCCAGTGTGACTGGTAACTTGGTCACACCATCGGCTGGGTAAGTGGCCACGGAGTCTTTTTCCTTCAACCTTATCAACAAAGTGTAGCTTGCGAGATTATCTGGTTGGCGGCGGGCAATGTGACCGAAATACCCAAGAACACGTTGGTAACATACGCTCGACAGTGTGGTTTTATGCTTAGCTGCTCCAAAATGGACTTATTTGTTTGTTTGGCAATCCACGGTATTCGGAGCATTCTACGACATCACCACATCTCGAAAGTAACAGTAAAAATATTGCAAAGCAATTAAGTATCTTTTTCGATCTGGCAAAGTTGATCCTTGAGATTGATTTCATGAGAGAAGTTGAGCGGGTCCTTTTACTTTTACAAAATTTACCCAATTGTATGTTGCAATATGTTTTCTTTGCAAGTATGACTTCAATAGTAACCCCAAACGGTAGATTTTGCGCAAACACGTTAGTGTACTATATAATTGATCATCTATGGCTCAAGATAGAAGAAATTGCGACTAAAAAAAAATACATAAAGGTGGAGCAGGTAGACGTTTTTTAGCTTTGAAATGTAGCTTAACGGTCTTATTATGTTGTTATTAAATGAAGTAATGTCATCATATCCTATGACTAAAACACAGTAACTGTCTTTAAGCATTGTAATTGCTTAATACTGTCTTTTAGACTTCATAGATAATCATCCAGTTGGCTGCGTATAAAAAGCTAAAACACAGTTAAGGTCACATTACGGTTCATAAGTATGGTTTTTACATGTAACCGTTTTCTAAACTTGTTTCAGTGATGAAATTATATTCTCAAGTACAGGGTTGGAGGTGTTTAGCGGTATTATAGCATTGTAATACTAGGTAACCGTGTTTAAGAATAGGAAAAGTCGGAAAATGATGCACTTAGCGGTGTACGTGGTGTTAATATCTCAGCCATTATAAACAATTGAGCCATGAGACCCAGATTGGAAGATAGAGCAAAATTTACGTTTTCGCGCCATGTAGAAAAGTCAATTTTGCCCAAATGTTACTTAACGGCCTTATAACCATAGGACGGCAGTATGACAGAAAATAATAATGAGAGTGGCTCCGCATTTTTAATTTATTCTGAATAAATCAGTTTACGACCACATGAGAACGTTTTTATTAAATTGATGTAAATAATATAAAATAGTATTATTTTTTAAGAAAAATGTAAGTAATTTTAGAAAAAGAAACAAATAATGACATTTATACATTGGAGCTAGATAATGCTGTGTGAAATGACAAGAATAATTCATTAAATCAGGTAATCTTTTCATTATCCGCACTGTACTCCGTAGAATTTAATAAATCCTACATTAACTATCATCTTTTTATAGGTGGGCACTTAAAACATTTAATAGCCACGCGTTTTTCAGCTTTAATGCCAAAGTTTTTCATAACTAACAAACAAAATTCGTATAAATCCGTTGTGTTATTGCGGTCAGTCGTACATCAGAGTGGACATTAGGGAAGCCTATGAAAACTTTACCTATTACCGATTTGTTATCGAATTCTCGTTTATTTGTGAAGTTTCTCATATTCGACATTCATTTTTGCAGGAATTGTTGATTTATTTGATTGTGTAACGTTGTTTTTTATTTGATGCTTTCTATTTTGATGTAAATTTTCATAGTTTCTTAGTTTTCTATACACTCGTCTTCTTAGTTCTTACCTCTCAGCTGTCCTAAAATCCTTAGACAATAGCCATGATCATTAATTCCCTTTAATAGAGACGTGTAGGTAACTATTTATTTATTTATTTGAGGAAAACTTACAGCTAAACAAACATTATAGATAGAGTAGATAGGAAATACTCATTTAGAAATAAGGAGCCAATTACAAGTCTTCACTAATATGAGACAGATAGCAACAAGAATCACAACAGATGCGCAAGAACACATGAGTAGTCACTAACTAAGTTAAGCCAACATAATAAGTACTTATTACATATCTTAAAAAAACTCAGTTGGCTATAATCCCTAGATCAGTTCTTTTAACCATTGGCTCTTATAATTGTATTAAAAAGAACACAGTTCCAGTGTTATCCATCTCAAACAATCCAACAGTGTCAGGCCGAGTGCCTATTGCTTGCACAAACCATAAAACAAAGGTAACAACAACCATTCACGTACTTGATCAATTCACGCAATTGATAACAGTAACTGACCTTAGAGTTCTCTACTCAACTCAAAACCAACCTTACTATCCAATGATAAGGTTAAAAACAGCATGGTGATATTGGCATTTATGATTGATAGCAATAGACAATGAAAATTGGGTGCTATCATTCTGTAATATGGTAGGAAATGTATTGGTGATGATGGACTTGTGTTGTTCTGTGTGTGAGTCAGTAATTGTGGTGTACGGATGGCAACCGGACACCGGGATGAAAGCAACAATAAAAGGTGGTAGACCTGTCTTGTTGATTGGTACACTCGTGTAGACAGTTGTCTAGTTTTTGTTATGTTTTTTTCATATTTGCAAGTCCAAAAAATCTGCCAGACAAAATCAATGTACCTATGTTTTGTGTAAAATTTTAAAGAATGCGTTATACAACTCATGTTTTGTGCTATTTTTTGGAGTGACTGTGGCAAATAATAAGAACATTTTGGGCGTGCATTGTATTTAAATTAGGACCTACTTATTATTATTATTAGGATGACGCTCTCTAAAAATCCAAGGTTTATTCATTTTTTATTCGCAAAATTTGATACAAACTCGACAATCGGGTGACAGAGAAACAATTCTACTTTCACACAGCGCACCCAGCGCGAAGTTCAAGGCGGATCGTTGCGCAGGCGCACCTTTATTGCTGCGTTATTGGACGCATCCTGCCAGGTCCTCGACCCCGCACCATCCAGTCGAAAGGTGTGTTTGTGAATGAATTCTTGGAACTGCAATGTGATTGAGGAAAATATTTGAGATAACTATTTCGGAGTATTTTTTTTAAATCAGTTTACTGTAAAAGCAACACAGATAAATTGCAATTTAAAAATACATTTTATATTAGTGTGTAGAATGGACTGTCCGGGTGGTTATAGGCTATGTTTTATCCAGGTAGTTTAATTAGTACACCGTGCGAAGCCGGGACGTGCTACTAGTACAATACATAGATACATGTTTTTCAGTATACTTAGATAATTATAATGTACCTACCTAGTTTCTATAAAAAATTGTCAGTAACTTTAATAGAACTCAAGTTCTTGGTGGGAAACGATCAATGCTAATCTAAATAACTACAAGTATCTATAATAGATAGACAGATGTACCGTGCGCCCGTTGTTACCTACCTCAGAGTGCGCGGGCGCTCGATTGCAGCAATTGACGGCAATCAGCTCAATTGCTGCCCCCCTCGCCCCGCACCACCCCCTGCCACTTTCACATCTCACCGGTACAGGCGAGGGGACAAGTCTTTGCAATATTGAAATGAAACAAAACAAGATCTTTTAACCCAAGAACTCAAGATCCTGAAGTGGTAACTAGAAGCACGCCACATTGCAGATTGGCTAGAATTTTCAGAATTACCTAAGCAGTTTGATACTCAAAATTGGAATAAAGTCTAAGGGTCTTATTCATAAAAACTTGACAATTTAATACAGGTTTTAAGAACGTTTTTTTCTTGTCACCCTATGTCAACGAAAAGAGATAGCAACAGATTTAATATGCGTTTTAGCTAATACAGGTTTAATACATGTTTTAGGTCGAATATGCATAATGGGGTAAAGGTTTGTTGTAAAGAGGGGCTAAACCTGAAACCTCAGTATTATTTTGATTAACTTTCATTTTTATTTAAAGCTAATATTTTAGCCATCTGCAAAACAAAGAAGTTGTAATGTATGTAAATCAAGTAAGAGTAGATCTAACCTTCACGTTAATCCCACAATCCTCCATCACCTCGGAAAACTGAAACACAATAAATTATGAATATTCGCGTAAACACACAAACCTCTCATTTTACGGGATCGGTACACGTGGTGGCCCAGACTTAACATGGGTAGATAAGAAAAAAAAAATTATTTTTATTTTTAAATAGTGCTAGTGTATTTTGTTTTAAAGTAGTTTAAAATAGTGGATATTGTTTTTTGTATCTGATTATAAAAATTTTTTTTTTTTTGACAATTTTTTTTTATAAATGCCTAATAACACGATATATTAACTAAGTATTAAGTTTTTAGTTATAACTTTTACTAATAAGTACCTATTAACCTACTTTTACTCTGTTAACTGTATTGGTTTAAAAGATACTCCAAATACCTGAATAATTTTTTCATGTGTTTCAACCGTTCGAATCCTATCTTCATCGCATCAACCAAACTGATTTCAGAAAAATATGTTATCATAACAAATATTCGGCTCGGTTTGTTGTTGTAACGTCGATGGAAGCAATATTAGTTTCTAAAATATGTTTTACGCTACGTCCAAGCAGTCTAATAAAAAGTTATTGGAGGTACATTCAGTTTGTTTATCCTATTTTACTCGTGAATTTTGTGGCTTTGTTTTTTCAATATTTTAAGTTCAATACACTATTCTATTTCGTCATGGAAACTATTTAGATATTTTAAAGAGATTATCCTTGGACATTCCACACAGTGTTATCTAGACAAGCTTAGTACTAAAGCTAGTGGTATGGACCAAGCAATTTAACAATTGTGCTAAGGTAACCTAATTACTGGTAATAATTAAATACTACACCGAAAAATGAAATATATTTGCAGAACATACACGTCTACACCTTTTAGACATCAGAAAAGCTTTTGAATATCTAGAGATATACTACCTATATGTTTTTGTATGTTTTGTAGTACAACTTTTGAATGAAAACGGCACTTTTATTAGGATTTTCATTTTTTCTGATGAAAAATGTTTTTCAATAAATTTTTTCTTTTAAGTTATCCAGATCATAACAATCTAAAGTATTAAATCACATAACGGTGTCTATAACTCCTTATAGAGCCTCAAGACAGCTTATTGTCTATCCATTGTCATTTAAACTAAGATATCGTTCACGTTTATTGATATTCATCAATCAAACTCATTCGAACCATAACAAGCCCAATCTTCATCTACACAAAGGTTAGATTGGATTGCAGCGGCAGATATAAACAGTTTAGGGGTGAATCGTCATATTAAACCGGTGGTATTGTATCGTGAAAGGTATGTTTCGTTCGCGCCGTAGCACCTTTCAAACATGCCCGGCTAAGTGCCACAGATCAAGGAAAACTATGTACAGAAGGGGATTGAAAGCCTCATAGCAATCATAGTTCGTTTAAATGAGTTAGTAATTCCAGTCATCTTACTCGTAGATTTCTTTACACGTTGAAAAAACATCAGTTTATTTATTAGACAGTTTTGATAGGTTAATAATCTGAGATTCCAATCTCTTAGATTAGAAATTTCTAATCCAATGAGGATTTTACACTAACTACTAAAATGCGAAGGCGCGCGATTCAATGCTCTTCGAAATGAATGCGATTCCAAAACTACATACCCGAATAAAAAAACGAATTACTCTCTATATCTCTTGACTTGAGTGTTTGAATGACAAAATTGCAAACAATTTGTTGTAAATTCTGTTTTCTGACATATTAATATTTTTTTTGTCCAAATTGTGGGCATATTATAAACAATTTGATTCCACTCTGTACTTTTATTCTTTGCCCTCGTTTTCCCAACAAAGACTGCGGTTGTTTCGACCACCGGCTCGCATTGTCCGCTCCCTCCACTGGCGTCCTATTGTTATTCTGACAATCTGCTACCTACTGTACCTATAGTTATACTGTAGGTACTATAGGAAGGTATGCAGGTAGTCTGATGGTATTCCATTTGAGAGAAAAGGTAAAATTGACTATTTTTCTTCAGAAATCACTTTTTTTAGTCTGTCACCAGAGTTGGCCGCTTTCTCATACGAACGAATGAACGAACATAGCAATAAAGGACAAAAGAAACAGTAGGTAAATAAAAAAAAGAAAAAGAAAAAAAGACGTGTGGCACTCGGGGACTGCCGCGGTAAAGCTATTGCATGCCACCTAGAGGCGAGTTGTTGAACTAATGTGACAACGTAAGGTGATTTCGTTACGGAATTTCTGGATTCGGTCTACCCGCTCAAGGCCCGCGATAGAAGCTATGCACAATAGCTTAAAAATATTTCTTTAATTAGTTATGTCGCTCAGACTTACCTATTAACTACGTCATAATATCATAGACAGGGCATGGTAAAGTTAGCAAAAATATTTACCTACAAGCTGAAAAATGATCCTCGCTGACAAATGATCCATATTTACAGTGTCCTGTGCTAGTCTAATCTTCAGAAGCGGAGTTACGATGGTTCGCGGGCGACAGGCGCTTACTACAAACGAATTACTCCATAATTCCTGACACAATGTATTGCACTAACCCACATTTCAACCGCAGTCGTATCTAGGAGCCGTGAAAAGTGGATGTGAAGTAATAGTTTTGTTTAGAGAGATTAGATGAGAAAAACTCTACTTTATCAAATTTGTTTTTGCTCTACATTATACTGTTTTTGAACGTGTGCTGGGCTTTGCTGTTTCAATAGAATCGATATTGTGAATCTATTTTTTTTAACCTATTTCGTCCCACTGCTGGGCAAAGGTCTCCCCCCTAATAAAATCCCTTTGAATCTATTAATCAATTAAATTCTTATGTTTTCTTTTCAAGAAAAAAAAGTTTCCTTTTTCTGTACTCCGTAGTAACCGCATTAATGATCTTAGATGTAATGTGAAAGTAAAAAAAACAAAACGAAGAATTTTTTTCACAATGTGACTTGGCTACTGTCATTTCCGAATAGATCGGTTCAAAACACATTCGCATTTACCATGATAAAACCAGCCTAACAGTTTGTTGTACAATGTACAATCCACACCACATACCACCTCCACCATTTCCAGAACATCGTACATTCATCTTTATCCACGCTTTGAAGTTTGTTATTCGTAGTTGTGATAAGTTTACGAGGCGGCTGCCACCAGGTGGTTCCCAGAAGCCAAGAGTCGCATTTGTCAAGCCTCGAGGTGGGCTTTGAGGTGCGCGACCGAGAATGGAGACCAAGACGCGCGACAAAATTTAATGCTACTTCAATAATGTTTGCGTTTTGAATGAAAATTTTCAGTCAGCGTAATTATCTGTGTGATGAAAAATGACTCTGTGTATTATGCAGCAACAGTTAGTTTTCGAATAACCATAGCAGTATAAGTTTTCTTTAATGCAAAATCTATGTTGGCTTCTGTTTAGCTTAGTAAATAAATAAATAAATATACAATGATGAGAATTAAAAGTTGATTTTAACCTATTTATTTACTCGATGAGTATTGCTCAACCGAAACACAAAGCCCAATATTTATTTATTTTACTTTATTTTTACAATTTTAGGAAACGTTACAGCTTTTTAGCTGTAACGTTTCCTAAAATTGTAAAGCTAATCACTAAGGGCTAATTACAAGTTTCCACAAGTAGATTGAAACGATAGCTTCATATCTAAAGTTTTTGATAATACCTTGGTCGCGTTCTACAAAACCTACCTCTAAGGTGACTTTGATGTTAAGAGTATTTAGGAAGGATTTGTCTGGAATGGAGTTCATACTATTATTTGTTTTTGCATCAGATTTGTGCATAGGTCTTTTATATAAAGGTATTTCTTTGATGTTAATCAAAGTAGGTATGATTCAATAAAAAAACATTATTGAATAATAGTAATCAAATCAAGCAAATTAAACTTTTACAGATCACTTTCTTAAGCCATGACGGAATCTTTTAGGCGGCCTAAAAACTCCATCATCAGAGTTATAGGCATTACATGCCTATAATTATGTAAATTGAGAGACTTTATATTATTATCTTTGCCATCATTTAACTAAGTACAGAAGTACACTCTGATTTATTAAACCTTGACCCAAAAACATGTCGGTAACTTTTTAAACCTTAATTCATCGTAAAAGCCAAACTCGTATAAATTCTTGACTAAATAGTGTCACTTTAATATATTAAACCCTTAAATCTAATTGTTTATATTCCATGGCAACAATAAAACGGAGGTAAAAAATAAAACGGAAAGCGAATTTTTCATCACCTATTTTTTCTTTTTCTTCAATGATCACCTGTCACAACATTTTTGAAGAATAGTTGGTCGTAAACTTGAAGCTATTTTTAAAAAAGCTGTCAACGTTTTATGAAGTCCGTTATGAACAGAGTTAAAAAGCTGTTTATTATTACTTTTGAGTCTTTGACTGTTTATTTGTAGTTGATGACGAGACAGCTAAAATAACGTTTAATTAGTCACATAATTATAGAAAAACTTACACGTAGATATTAACAATGCTTAGGTTTATAAATACCAAATACAAATACAACATGATTTCAAACATTTTTTTTTTCTTATTTTTATTAAGACTACTGAATCGGTAAAATTGGTTTGTCAATGGTAACCAACTGTATATTTTTGCCATGCACCATGCCCTAGTAGAAATTTGTAAGCTCGGTATGATGGCATCAGTATAACGGTCACATCTTTTTGAAGAACAGCTAAAAATATAAAGTTTTACTATCACAATTAAAAACTAATAAAACTGCAGAAAATTTAGACTTTCTCGTAACATCATAACAGCTGTTCAGAAAAGATTAGAAAATTATTTATGGCGCCTATCATCCGTAATATTTTCATTGTTCATAGGTGGTTTTGACAGAAATAATAAACATGTCAGATATTTTGGAATTAACGTTTTTAGAACTCAAAATTAGAAGAGAATACACCTAAGATGATAGCTTTTCATAATTTTAAAACTTCCTATACCTATTAGTAAGACCCTAAGGATGTAGTGACCTAAACAAAAGTCAAAGTCTCTAGTCAATAAAAAAAAATTAAAAATCTTCATAATAGTTACGACTTCGGCAGGATTCGAACCTGCGATGATACAAGCGATCGTCCTCAACGCGGACTGCTAGTTGCCAACCCAGCTAACGAAGCCTTACTTGCCGAGGTCGAAACTATCATTAAGATCAAATATCGGTTTCAGAAGATACAGATTTTAAAATCGTCTTAGAACCAGAATTCTACTCATTCTACAACAATTTTAGCGTAATCCAGCTCAGCTGAGCTCTGATTTGATAGTTGAGGACTTTATTGCCTGAGGATAGCTATCCTCATAGCTATCCTCAGGCAATAAAGTCCTCAACTATCGAATATCAATCAACCGCGCAGCATTGTACGATAATGTTCTTTGATGTCACTAAACGGCACTAGAACGAAACGAGCACTTAAACCGACACTGACCGTCATGGTGACGTCACTACTTAAAAGTGAACGTACTTTATGAGGTTGTAAATTATAAGGGCAGGTTTAGGGCGTAGGACACATCATAAGATATATACCTACATAGTCTAAAATTTTAGAACTTTGTGATGTGTGACTAATTTTGGTGTTGATGAAACGTCAAATATGAAACGTGAACGTAAACGTGAAAAATCAAATAAAGTTAATAATAAATACCAATGAATGATAGGTACTTAGTATGTTTTATAATTTTGGAAATGAGTTTTCAGAACTAAGAAAAAGTTATCATTACTTATATCTTAGGACAATGTAATATTATTATTATTTATTATTTAAAGCCTGTTGTGTCTCACTGCAGGGCAAAGGCCTCCCTCCTCTCACACACAATGAAATATAATTACTTACCTACTGATATTTTTTGCGACCTCTTACTGGCTAATGGGAATTCGTCTAGAACCGAAACAACAATCAACAATCAAATAAATCATATTAAATTCAAAAATATTGATGTGGCTTTTTCGTGTATTATTTTGCTATATATTTTACTCCTTAGTCTGTTACTTCTAGTGTGCACCAAGCTTTCCTCTAACAAGAAGAGAAGGTACGCTTCAGGTAATACCGCGGCTGAGATGTGTTTACTGCTGGCTATTATCGCGCCGCGGAGCAATGGTGCGGCCCGTTACGTCTCTATTATGATACGGCTGTCTTCCTGGAAGTTAGTTCTGAACTGAGTAATATACATTTATTTCATCATCACTGCTGGACATAGGCCTCCCTTCGTGATTGCCATTCACATAGATCCTGCTCAGCCTTGCCGAGTATTATATCTACTTTTTTTTTATGAACCTGTCGTGTCCCACTGCTGGGCAAAGGTCTACCCCAAAATCTTCCACTGATATACTTGGCGATCTCCCACCACTCCTTCTCAAACACGTCTAGTGTCCCATTATAATATAGACTACTTATCCTTGTATTTATATTTTTGCTAGTGTGTTAGCTAAGGTGTGAACCATACTTTTCTATAACAAGAAAGAGTACGCTTCGGGTAATATTGCGGCTGAGATACAATTATTATCGCGCTGCTGGGTAATGCCGCGACCCGTTATGTCTTTTGCAATAATACGACTGTCTTCCTGGAAGATACTTGTGAACTGATTTTTTACTTACTGGCTTTATAATTTATTTAAAAAAATAATTCACGATTATAGGCACAAAACTGCGGTAGACTTTGTTTCTTGAAAGATATAACTTTGTATGCAATTTAGTCGAAGCTAGTTTGTTGAAAATTATTTCATTTCAAATAAGCAATAACAAGAAACTTGGGTTAACCATTTTCACCTACAGCTTTAAGCACATTTCTTGGAATTTCAAGATTTATCAGTAATAAAGATTTTAGTACCCAAATTGCCGCAGAGCTAAATAAACACGTTTACTATTAATGTCCTGACTGATTTAAACTGTGCTTAAATCAAACTCTTTGTTGACGGCGCGACACGCGACATTGTTGCGACACGGCGTTGGGCGACCAAAATAATCAAGTACATATGCAGCAAGCGTTCAGATATGAGCGGGGCGATGAGCGATTTTAAAGATTATAAAACTATGCGCAAGAAAATCCAAGGTATCTTTTTCTTAGTGACTAACAAAGTACACCGAATAATAAAAAATATAAAATAAATATTACTGTGTGTCAAAAATTGCTATAATACTTTTATCTGAGTATTGCATGACACTGTTGTTTATAAATACTTACCTATTACAAGAATGTTTCCGAAAATAAAGGAATTAAACTTGATTATCCGTAAATGTAACGATGAGCGTTAGAGGCCAAAAGTTTACGAAAACGACTGCTTAGCAACCGCTCTCTAAACATCATCGCTTTGCTCACCGCTCAGCTTATGAACAGTTAATCCTGAAACTTTCATACGTACCAGTGATTTATGTTGTTTCTCAGGTTAATTGACGCGCTGTGAAATATATTTGAAACGCTGAATTTGCGTGTGCCTGTCGCGCGGAGTTTAGGAAATAATTAGTTCTGATGCTGCGAACATTTATCAAAGTTTACTAAACCATTGCTCTGTACTTTGTCTGGTTTTGGTTTTCAGGTAAAATGATTTACAGGTTGACTAACCTCGTTTGGAATAAGAAATTTATTGCAACAATTGTACAGAGAGTAACTAAATACTATCTTAAACTAGGTGTACAAAAGTTGTTGCAAAGGGCTGTCTTATCGACTATGCGATTTCTTCCAGATGGCCTGCTTAAAACAGTGGCTATACTTTTGACGCTCAGACGGTGCTCGTGTCAAACTTGCTTCGCCCCCCGAACTAGTTTATACTGTGTCTCGGGAGACGGGCTCATTTTCAATAGTGAATGTAACAAAAGTAATAAATGATGTAGGTAGTATGAGTCCGTCAATTTAATATGCTATGAGGGCAGATTCAATTAACGTATTTAGGCCGTCAAACTTTCAAAGGTTTAAGCGGCCTAAAAACTACGCCACCAGTAAGCTACTCATACAAATATAGGTACATAAAATGCTATCTTGAACGACAGTAAACTAAAATGACCGACGATATTCACACCTTGATTAATCTGCTCTATTTATAAATTACGTGGATGCTGGACACACTTGTCATGTCACATGCATTGACGTGCGACGGTTTATGTGCAAGTATAATGAAAGCATCTGACTTTACTTGCATCTTTTTCTCACTGAAGCTTGACTATTTAGATTGTTATGGGATCGCTTTAAAAAAAAGCTAGGCCCAGACCACCAGGTTCTTGCCTGATTCTTCCCCTGGTGTAGGGAGTCGTTTTGGAACAGGCAATAGAGTCACCTAGCTTATAAGACTGTACGATTTTAAGTGTTTCTTGAGGTCCTACGAAATAAACATATGTTTTTCTTTCTTTCTTTCTTTCTTTTTTTGTGGTTAAATAACTTTCTAGACTAACGGAATTATGTTTGAAATATTATTTTCAAACATAAATTAATAAGCATAATATTTTATTTTACTAGAAAAAGTCAACCGCAACACGCGTATTTAGTAAGCGCACTAAAATGATAAAAAGCGTATTTAGTAAGCGCACTAAAATGATAAAAACTTTTTAAACTATCATGTTTTGAACATTATAAACACTTAAAACGGGATATTTACCATGATTTGTAGATTTGCGCACGCACGTACTAAAGCAGTTGACGTAGGAAACCGTTTTGCTAAAGTAGGGTTGGGCCGAACATTTGAAAAATTCAAAGATATAATATATTTCGAGACAGTAGTTTTAGCAGAGTTTAATTTCTGTAAATAAATGTGATATTATGTTAAAATTATGAAAAATTTGACAGCTAGACAGACAGTTTATGGAAAACATAGAGTTCAAGAGAATAAACATTGTCAGTGCCTTATTCAAATGGACAATAATTTTATGCGAGTACCTACTTTTCGATGTGTTATAAGTAAAATAATGTCAAGATCGGTCGATGACACAAATTCTATCTTGCAAAGAAGTTCGTCAGTCAGTCATCACTGCAAAAGTTATATACATTCGCACGGGAAGTAACTCGGTTTAGTTTTATTAGTATACCGGGTGATTATTTTGATATGTCGTACCGTGAGCTATGTCCGGTGTTTTAGTGTTTTGAATTTTCTGTTTTATTTGAACTTCTCACTGAGACGTAAAATTCTTTCGCCAGCTGCAGATTCAAGATACAAACCAACAAGAAATCGATTTTTTATATACTTAGATACTAAAATATTCATTCGAATCGAAACGTTGTAAAAAGTAGTGATTTTTGAGTGCTATTAATTTATTATCCGAGTATTTTGTAAATGTGGTGTGCAATAAAGTGTTAATCTATCTATCTATCTATCTATCTATCTATCTATTTTAATCTTCAGCGCTTTGTATTTTTTATCATGGTAAGTATAGAAATATATTATTTTGAACAATATCAAAGAGTAACCAGCTACGATTTACAACAATAGTCCACATATTGGCCCATAGATCGAGCTGTCGTCGCTGAAAATACTATCGCGAAGACGTGACCGATGTGCCCATTTGTTGGACAACGCTCGACATAAATAATACAACAATAGTAGCGGTTTTGTCGTGACACTGACTAGGTAAATTTTTGACACTGACTAGCTAAATTATGACTGAAATCGATAGTTCTTATTACGTTCACGCTAAAGACGAATTTACACTACAAATAAACTTTCAAAATCTAGGTTACTTTTAACCTTGTTTTTAATTGTTGCAGGTAGTTTTAGTCGGAAGCAAAAATGGTCTCGTTTAAATTGCTTAATTTTACAAAAGATAGTAATTCTAGAGATTCACTAAGACTATTATTTTGCGTGTAACTTTAATGTGAAAAATAAGAGCTTTCTAATTTAGCTATTTATAACAGGTCAGCGCAAGAGAATCAGTGTCATTAATGTATTGTATTTTGAATCCTCCTCCTTGCGTCGTTTTCCTCAATGCTGAGGGTCGTGACCCCCTCCACGGATCACTTTCTCCCGGACAATGTTGCGCCACTTCGTGCGATTCTGTGCAGCTTGAATGGCTTCGTGAAACTTCGTTTCTAGTGTAGTGCGGATCTGATCGGATCAACGCATCGGGCTTCTGCCTCTAGGTCTTTTTCCATTGACCTTGCCTGTGATGACAAGCTTTTCTAGATTATCACCTCTTTTTCGCGCTATGTGGCCAAAATACTCAAGGACTCGTTTAAGGCAGGTGGATGATAGCCTAGTTGTTATCTTGAGCTCCTTGAGTATTGATACGTTGGTCCTTTTTGCTGTCCAGGGGATACGCAGCATTCTCCTCCAGCACCACATTTCGAACGCGTCCACTCTTTTGCGATCAGCCGCCCTGAGGGTCCAGGTTTCAGCGCCGTAGAGAAATATGGAAAAGACTAGTGTCCGGACAAGTCTGGTTTTGGTCCTAATTGAGATCTTTCTGTCCTTCCATATTCCTTGCAGTTGCCTCATTGCGTTTTTAGCCATCCCGATTCTTCTTCTCACCTCAAGTTCACAGGAGCCGTTGTTGGATATAGAGGAGCCTAGGTAAGTGAAGTCACTGACAATTTCAAGATCATGGAATCTGGTGAGCTTTAACTTGTTTGTGCGGTCTACCACCATGATCTTGGTCTTGGTTTTATTAATAGAAAGGCAATAGAAAGGTATTTTGAATAAAATAACTAAAACTTCAAAATAATTCTCTTGTCTTTTAGAAAATATAAACTTAAAAAACTTTCAGAAGACAAATATAGAGATCAAATTACGGTGTCAATATATTTATAGATCACGTTCAATCAAGGTGTGCGGGGCGTGACGGGGGAGGGACGTGTAATTAAGGTGAAGTTGGCAGGTGACTAATTAAATACAAAGCGTAGTGGTAGGTACTGGTGGTAATACTAGAGATACGATACAAAGGTGATACAATTTAGTCGATGTTGCTTCGACAGGTGTCATTTGTTCTACCAGTTGTAATTTTTAGTAAACTAATTTAACAAAGGCATGAAACAATATTAGAATTGCTTTATGCTTGCCTGATATTCTTACAGAGTTCAGGTGATCTTGATTATGTATAGAGATGGTAAGTGGCCTTCAAACATATTACTGGCACATTTACTGAAGTTAGTAAATATCAATGTATTTTTTATGTTTATTATTTGTAAAACTTGCATGAGCTTGACACGATGTAAGAAACCAGTTTAAACTACTTTTTAATAGCGGCGAAGGGATGGTAAAATGTCTTAGATAACAGGTAAGTAAATCATATAAAAAATGTGATGACTACTGTTTTCTTACTGAAAGTGAAACAAAAATGTTCGTTCCGCAAAATCCTGTGAAAATCACACTATTGACGGGTTCAACAAATCTATAAACAAAAGATTTTGATCGTCAAACCTCAAGTTTATAAATCTTAGAATCATTATTTGGTCTTCTGTGTAATATTTTAACATTGTGACGGTGTATTTAGATCGGCGGCGCTAGCCCACGTATTGTGAGAGATTACATTATTTGGCACCTCTTCTAAAAATGTTTTAGTTACCTTCCTACGAAATTTTGACAATCAATCATGTCGCGTTTGTTATTTTTACTAAGAAAGCCAATTTATTATGAGTTCTAGACTTGTTTTGTCTATTGTTAATGCATGATTCTCGAACTTTTCGTGTTCATTTTGTTCTACTTTTTTTAATTCGAATGTCTTTTTTAAATATTGAATTAAAAAAAAAGTTTACATGCAACATCAGTTAAACTAAAAACAAAAAACATTATTGCATAAGCGTTGAATACTAAAACCAGAATTTTTATGTTTTATTAACGTGGAAATAGTTTAAAATTTTTTTTTTGATATACCTATTCTACACAATAACTGACAGCGAACATGGTATATAAAAAATAATTAGGTACCTACTCATTTTATTTTCTTATGTTATTTTTTTTTAAATCAAGCCTCATTATTTAATTTAATTGAGTAATATAACACTATTATTTAAAATCCAAACAATAAAAACACAAAACTGCGAGTCAGTTACGCCTACACCAAGTACCTACCAATGTATCATTACATTTCTCATCTCCTAATGAGCATATTTACATTCTGAAATGGCTTCGGAATTCCCTTGATTGTGCTAAATTACCCATTTGAATATAATTTTCTTTAAAAATTGGTCGTTTAGCGAACTAACGGCACTGGCAGTTTGTGTCAACTGTCAAACTATTTGTCACTTTGACGTAGCGTCGCCTACTTGTCACATTTAAAAGTAAATACCTGATGTGTAACATATTGGTGCGCAGTTCGTTGGTCAATAACACTTGATTTATTTTCACGGCTGTTGTAAATTAAAAGGGCTTGATGCGTCAATTGAAAGTGATTTATGTTTTCAATTCGTTTTACAACGTGTTGAATTTATAACCAATACAAGATATTCACGCGGGGTTTACAAATATGGGCTATAAAAGTAACCATAATGAGCGTTGACAGTAAACCACTAAACGTTAGTTTGTTTTATTATAAGAATGTTATTATGTGTAAGTAATGTGAAAAATGTCTGTAAATCTACTTTTTTATGACAAGATTTTTTAATTTCAGAAAAAAAATACAAGGTTCAAGTAGTTTTATCAATCGATTGCATTTCAAACTGTCATCGAGCAATTTTCTGCAAGCGGAAAACACTCATAAAAGTAAAACAATTTAAATAATATTATGTAAGTAATTAAAAGTATCATAAAATGTATCTCTTCTAACGAATCAATTTCGAAACATAAAATAAAGTAGGTACTAAACCATGAGAACACATACACCGTCCGGAACACATGTCATAATCCACTACTTTGATGTCCCATAGTATTTAACCAACATACATGTCTCATTTCGTTTCACTTATTTCTATTGGCACAGAGTTCATTTTGGTATAATAAATAGTAATATTAAAAGGTAAATTTATGATTTATCTCTCGATAAACCTAGTTTGCTGAGTGATGGGTGTCGCCTCAGATTATGGGAACTCCTTTGAAGCACCGACACATGTGGCTATGAATTACTTCTAATTGCTTACGTTACCTAATATTTTTTGTGATTTCATAACAAGGCCCACGTTTTTATGAGTAGAAACTAAGTGGGCTTGGACTGAGTCGAAATTTGAAATTAATTTTTTCGCACTGTTTTGTTCGTCATAATTATGACTTCATCTACCTTTAAATTTAGGAACAAAATAATGTTTCTCTTCGGAAATATAATTATTCTTCTCATTGTAAATTTCATAATACGTAGACCATTTTAATTCAATTCTATAGAAAACTGATAATAAAGTTGTTTTGTGACATAAATCATAATAATGAATCGCCTCATTAGTCAATTATTAATTTTCGTATAATATTTTATATTATGAAATATTTCATATTATATTATGAAATATAAAAAAAATTTATCGCGTTAATTACCTTATTTATTTCCCGACGTTTCGACTATGTTACACGTCTATGTTATATTGTGAAATTAATAATAACATCACAACAAAATGCATTGCTACAAACAAATATTACTCACCATACTAAAATTATATTATCAAATTGATAGTTCTTTAACTTTTAATACAGTTTAATAGTTTAAAAGTAACAACTCACGTAATCCCTTACTAAAAATATGGAGTTATTTAACATCAAAACTGTGTTAACACAACATTCATCTAATAAAGTAGACTTACCTAATTTCCGTGGAATCGTTAACATATAGATAACATACACCTATAACATAATTTCGAAGCCAAAATCGTTCACACTATTCATGATTTCGAAATGTTAGGAATACAACTAAAATAGTATTAGACAAGTTGCAATCGTAGCTTTTGTTTAATTTTTTTTTTTTTTTTAGGAACCTGTTGTGTCCCACTGCTGGGCAAAGGTCTCCCCCAAAATCTTCGACTGACCCCTATCCTTAGCGATCTCCCACCACTCCTTCTAACACACGTCTATCTCTTGGAATCCATGCCCATTTTTTTTAAACAACACAAACAACAAATTACATCTTTCACTTTCGTTTTCTTTACCATCGATTGTCACTTGTCGAACGGACTTCCTAGTTTCTAGTTTTGTTTATTTGCAGCGCGTGCTTGATAGCGCAGGTTCACTTCCCGGATCGTAACTTTAAGCGGAAACTGCCGATTTGCTGAGCTGAATACGTTCCAGATATTTTTTAGAGGATTAGATACGAGTTATGTTAAATACGGGTGTAACTTTTATAATAATTTTCACTTATTAAAATAGAAAAGATAAAGACGATCATTATTACCTGAGCAACTGCGATGTGTAGGTACTTACGAAAGCAATGATCTAAATATAGTTCTTTTTATAAAAGAAACTATGTCTTGTTTTACTAAACGCATATTTATTTATTTACTAAATGCATCGTTTTTAAAAAGACTTTTCATTTTATTTTTAATATTAATTTTCACGAATGCTTTGTATCAATTAGGATAATAGATAAGTTAAGTTACTCCGGAAAATCTTTAAGAAGGGTTCATGGGTCCAAAGCAAGTACATAAACAATATCAAGACAAAAGTACAGTCACAATCATATTATCAGTTAGTTTAACGATATTGTTATTAATAAAACTTTTATTATTTAAATCTATTGTTTAATGCCTTTAAATTATGTTCCTACAGATATAATTCATCAACCGTACGGTACGTGATCAAATTAATTTTAATATTTTTGACTATCATTGAGTTTTATTACTTACTATTATTTAATCGTGTAAAGTTTATACCTTATATTGATCAAAAGTAGCCTATTTCCAGGATATTTAACAAATTTTATTCAAATAAAGCCGTTGGAGCACAGAAACTTTCGCATTTAAACAGTAGTAGGATAATTAGTATTTGCAATACCTAGGTATATGACTGACAGTACCCAAAACAATGGAGAATATCCAGAATGACAAGTGACCTCTCTAATCCAACTTAGACCATCATCATTCAAGCCTTCCTCATCACGCAATCTCAAATGAGCCGCTCAGACCGGAAACGGAAACCCACCGCAGAGCACTTCCGGTCCGCCTTCACCCCACTTCCGGTCAAGTTATGCACATCGAAGATAAGATTAGTATTAAGGTTAAGACGGAGAAACTTGAAGACCAAGATGAAATCCATTTAAGCTACGAATAAAATACTTGCTACGCAACGGAAAGTATTGTAATTTTACTTACTTAACAGAAAATTTATCAATTACACAAAAAAATACGTGACTTGTAATAAATTGTTGTTTAGTTATTCAAAATGCAGAGATAATCTTAATAATAATATTGCAATAATTTGGAAGCAAACTTACTCTAACTGAGTAAGTTACATTAAGTACATACAGTAAGTATTAGAGTTACTCTTACTCTTAATGTAAAAGCCGTTTAACTATATAGGTAGCAGTTTTTCGGATATTAAAAATCTAGCCGCTGGTTTTGAGAAATTTTCCCATGTCTTATCTTTCAACAATCTAATTTAGCGCATACTTTTGTTTATTTATTGCACTTGTGGTTAAAGAACTTTATTTCTCAAAAGAAATTTACATTTCACTTAATGAGAATCACTAAAACTAGTGTAGAATAACAGTGAGCACACAGGCATCATTATATTAGGTAGGTACTTAGATCTAACACATTAGGTATGTAGGTAGTAGTATTACGATAATTAGGTAGTAAACTTGTTAAATGTTTCATGTAAATAAAGGTTTCGCTTTGTCTACAATAAAAATAGAAATATATATTATAGGGTAGTTGATAAAAATGTTGAATAGGAATTATTGTGGAGTGCGAGTTTAGTACAGGGTCGGATTTAGTTAGTTGTATTTATTAAGTGTTTTTTGAGATTGGTTTTGAAAGTTATGAGACTGTTACAATTTTTAATGTCTTTTGGAAGTTGATTGTATAAATTAGCGCCTTCATTACATATACTTCTTTTACCATAATTGGTTCTGGTTTTAGCAGTATATAGGTTTTCTGCATTACGAAGTATTCTTTTATTTTTTGCATTTCGAATCGCGTAGATTATCGAATGCCAGATATTTTCGAAAAGACGTTCAGAACATTTTGCAATTTGTAACTGTTGAGTGAATTATGACGCGTTATTTTTAAAGTAAAAATTATTTTCGCAATTATTTAAGACGGTAACAAATTGATTCAGATGAATTATAACTTCAGAATTTGAAATGGAAAATACCTAGTGACCTAGTGTTTAATATTGGCTACTTTTGACCGTTGTAAGATTGTTGTTGTCTCTATAGATTTTGTAGAAAACAAAATCTATAGAGGTAGGTATGCTTCTTAGTTGTACTGCAGTACCTATTATTTTATCTGTGGTTGTACTAATACCTACTAACTAATTAGAAACATGAAAAAAAATACTACTAAAAATACTAATAAAATGCTATATAGGTATTCCCTGAAAAATACCCGATGCTTACGTCTTAATAACCTGTAACATAGACACATTTGCAAAAAAATATTACTTACAAAAATAAAGACGACCTTTAATTAAAAGCTAAGGTTACTATATTAAAAGCATACATTCCAATACCTAGAAATTTACATTATACATACCAACACCTACATTATCAGTATTCATTAGGTATTTTTAACAATAAACAATCGAATAAGAAAAATAAGAGAGTTAGTAAAAGGTGACTTTGTTTACCAACATTGGTATGTAAAAGTAGAATGTTTTCAATCGTCACCTCAGACTATTTCACCTTGATTTGATGTAGGTCAAAAGTATACATACTTGTTTGTTTATTTTTCTAATAAATCAAGAAGATTTTGAAGATTATAAGAAAAGAGTATAGATAATAGAAATAAATAATAACTATAAATAGCTCGAAGAAAAAAGAACAATGTTTGAGACTTATGTAGGTAATCTGTGGTAGTAATAATTATTAAGTCATCTGGTTACCATAACACAAGCATTAAGTTACTTAGATTGTTGTTCTTTTTTGATATCATAGTGAAAAGTATATTGATAGCGTTGATAAATTAATAAGTTAAATATTACCTGAGCTGGACAGAATTGAACTATCTCTTCAGTTCATTTATGTTTCAGCAGAACACTTCCAGGTTATTCCCACAGTTCCATTCGCCCACATTTGTTGACGTTTCTATTTTACCCGAGCATCAATCTATCGAGCGTTCAGGTAAAGTAGACAGAATTGGATGTGTTGATGAAGTTATTGCGAAAAACGTTGTCACCTGAAACTGGATTTAGAATTCTATGAGAAACGAGTTCGGACGGTCAAGTTCACTATTCTACAAATATATTTTTGAAAGATATTGTTGCGATCTACCTTTTAGTCTACGAATCGTTTGTTTCTGAAGATACTCGTAGTTAAGGTTGCTATGAAGTTGTCAAAAGGTTATCACTAAAATCTAGCAATAAATCCAAGGATAGGTAATGCCAATGGTCCCTCCATAGGTTCTCTCTTTAGTACGGGTTTTTAGGTGGTTTACTCGTAGTGATAGGTATTATTCTCCGAATAGTATACGAGTAAGTATTTTACTGAAATAAACTGTCGATTAACCGATTGTCCTAATTACCCTGTATGTTTAAGTTTGTTTTCAAAAAACATTCACATTTTTTGGCAAAACAAAAGTAACTTCACACCAAATGGCACACATGTCAATTAGTTTTTTACTCGTAAAGTACAGTAATCCGATAATTACCGTTCTCTACATAGAGTTATAAATCGCGGCCAATCACCTGGCACTATGCCTAACTGAACGTAATTAGGATAGTTTAAACATTTGCAAATTTACACCTGACGCGTCATGACAGTGGCATTGAACTGTCGAGAATTGGCTTTTGTTAATTCCTGAGTTATGCTAATGTTTGTTTTGTGTTTTTTTATTAGAATGGTTCTTATTACCTTATTACCTTATTCTCCAAATAACCATGTCTTAACGCGGCACGTCTCGGCGTTCTTATTTTGAAAAATTCTATGGATTTCAGAAAACAAAAGCTAGATAACGTGCAATCTCTTACCGCGTCATGTTTTAAATGTGTTCAAGAATCGATATCCTGGTTCAGCTTAAGTTAATCAACATGACTGTAAGATTGTTTATGTGCTGGTGACAAATTTTGATATCTTTGCCAAGTTAATAACTTGGGATTTGTATTCTGAAGAGCCTTTAATAGGATTTAACGATGCTTATAGTTCTTGTTTGCCCAACCTCAGTCAACCTACGTCAGTACATTAACACATTGAAGGCCCAGCTCCCCGCGGTCGTCTCCGAAGGAGAGGACCGCGGCCGCGCTGCAGGAACTACAGCCAGTGCGTCCTAGGCACCCAACGAGTTACCCCATTATGCATATTCGACCTAAAACCTGTATTAAACCTGTATTAGCTAAAACGCATATTAAATCTGTTGCTATCTCTTTTCGTTGACATATGGGTGACAAGAAAAAAACGTTCCTAAAACCTGTATTAAATTGTCAAGTTTTTATGAATAAACCCCTTAGTGTATAATGTATAAGGAAGTTAATTCTATTCTAGTGTTTTGTGGTTCACATCAACACATACGAGTAATGCAACTAGTTGTCATCTAATCATTTGACCGTAGAGTAAGCTGTTCACGCACGCAAATAATATAATAGTTTAAGTGCCAATAAAATACACATCTTTAAGTTCGAGAAATATTTGAATATTGATTTTAATACGAAGAAGGCATAAATGTCTCCTGTTTGTATCAATTCGTCCACTTCATAATGCGATGAGCTTCCAGTAAACACCAAAAACCATAAAACTCGTAGGTTTACTCAAAGCAGGATGCTGTAGGTGTTATCCAAGCAATATATCCAGTGTTTTATCACACCGAATTTCCGAAGAATCTGAATATTATTTAATATTTACACCAAACTAAACAGCGATAAATAATACTTTTCAGCGCACATTTTGCGTGATGTGATTTTTGTGAGCAATTATATAAATAATTTATATGATATGGAATTCGGAATTATTTTATTGATGCACTAAATGCAATTCATAAACTAGATATCTTTCATTGGAATATAAAAAACTACCTATGTGACAAAACATCATTAGGTAATGTCAGAGTATTTTTCACATCGATTAATTAATTAAGTAATTAAAATACAAAGAAACTTAACTAAAACTTAATTATTTATTAAATTGAGGATGCAAAATAATGATAGAAAGGAAGCTCAACTGATCTAAGCCAGTAAGACGGAAGCGTGGCCAAGAAACAGTTACCGCATTGAATGGGGATCGATTGAGTGATTTACAATTTGGATATTTACATAAATTTTATGTTTTATAGCGCCATTTGCATGTGTTTGAAGTCATGGTTTGTTCATGGCGATAGTTATTTTAAAATGGTTGTGCTTTTTAATTCACATATACCATAGAACTGGCATTCAGATTAATTTAAATAATTGAATCAGACCGCTTTGATGGCGGCTCTCTTGGACATATTTGTTGACCATTAATGTCAACTTTATGGATATAACAGTAATATATTGGACTTTAAATTATAGGTAGTTAAGAAAGCATTTTTTGCATCTATTAGTGAAAATTGTGGAATACAATGCGATGTTTTTTTGTATTATTTTTCTGGTTTACAGTCACAGGTTGATAAAAGAGATAAAAGACTCTTGGTCATTCTGTTTATTTTGTACAGAAATCAAGTTTGACTATTCTCCTTTGAAACCTCTCTATAACCTCTTGCGAATGGGTATTTAAACTTTGGATAATCATGAATAATGATGATTATCCATGGGGGTTGCTTAAACAAGTCCTAATTTCAACTATTGAACAAATATATGAATGCTAAGCGAGTTCACACCACAAGCCTCATGTAAGCACAATGTGATCATAAAATATACTTACATTTGGACAAGCCTTTTAAGACATTTGCTAAGAACCAACAATTTCTGAAATCCGAGAAATGCACCGAGTCTTGAAGATTCAATCATGGTTAGCACCACTTTAATTTTCCAGAATTTTTAGGGAGTCCTACCATCTTTATTCTGTGGTCCTACTAAAAGTAATTTACAGTAAGTAGTAGGTTCAAAACCAGCAGTTGCGCTACTTTATGACACCTCATAAAGTGTAGCAATGAGAACACGTGCTCGTTCATATTAAGATAAACAATTAATTCGCGGCAGGAGGTGGAAGAGTCACAGTTAAAATACACGCACGAAACTATGTAGTCACACAAATGAAAATATTGTTTAATAGGTAAATAAAATTAAAAAATAATTATGTTGTTATGTGGGTTTAATTTCTTTCATAGGCGTCATTGTTGTTATAGTGTGGTAGGTATAATTTCTTTCATAGGATTTTTAACCGATTTCAAAGAAGGTGTTTTCAGTGTGTGTAGTTTTTTCAACCAAACAAGTGCTGAGGATCTTCAAAAAAAAAAGAAATCTAGAAACATTGAGCATGTTTGAATTGTAGAAAACATTTAGCTAGTTTAAAAATAACAGTAAAGAGGAGCTAACAAGTCCACAAAATATGTAAGTATATACTTTCATTAATACATAGAAGTACTTACACCAATCTTAAACGCCTCCTTTCCGTTTTTGGTTCAAAAAGTCAGTAGAAGTTAACCTACTGATTTCACTGACTGTGACCATAAATTCCAACACTGGTGTAAATGAATACATAAATATTACGTTTACAAGTATTTATACCGATTACCATTACAGACATGTGTTCATAGTTATTACCTAGTCATACACTACAATAAAAGTTATTTTTGGAACGGTTTAAACAGAAAATCCATTTCGCATTAAATTGACGACTTCTGTGGCGAAGGTTGCGGGTTCGATCCCCACTGCGGGACCAATAATTGTATGTGTTGTATTATATCAGTCATCTGGTTACCATAACACAGGCATTAAATTGCTTAGCTTGGGACTAGATGACGCTGTGTGGAATGTCCAAGAATGTTTATATATTTATATTTAAGTATTTATTATATTTTACAATATAAAAAAATAAATATAAAATAAAAAAATATAATTATTGTGTAGCAGTCACTGGTTACCATAACACAGGGCATTAAGTTATAATTATATAAAAAAAACTATTTAAAAAACACGATTTTCCAAACAACCCCAATACAAATCAGAAAATTAGCATCCAAACGTAGTATTTTGTTAAATAGCTAAATAAAAACGTAATCAACAGCTATTACATTCAGAAGGAGACGTGGGGTGACATGCGACCCCGGGGACTGATTGATAAGGGGTGGGTTCCGATCTCGAGAATTTTATTGTAAAGGTATTCTTCTAAAACGTAAACTTATTTGATTACTTTTGTGTGAGTATTGTGCTAATGTTAAAGCAGCAAAATAATATTTTTTTCAGATGTGTTGTTAGTACTGAACATAAGACGCACTATACCAAAATATTCAAAATTTTATGAATTATCAATTTATTTCATTTTCTTTGGATCTTTTTGCTATCATTATATTGAAATCTTTTCCATGTTTCAATCTTTTCGACCAGTGTCTGTTAGTTAATGCAATTTCAACTATTTTATAATACTTATTTTCAAGGTCAGCATGCACAGCCCCTGTGGCCTAATGGATAAGGCATCGGCCTCCTAAGCCGGGGATTGTGGGTTCGAGTCCCACCAGGGGTACGTTCCTTTTTGTTGAAGAATCGGAATTACATTTTTAACCTGTTAGGTGGTCTTATATAGCTCAATTGATCCAAGCAAGAGAGTAATTTATTTTTCTTATATTTAAAAATAAAGTTTAATATTTTATGATTTTAATATTTTCTGATCCTGTTACTTTTAATTACTTTATATTTTCTCTACATTTACCGTATCAAATATCAAAGAATCAACATCTGTGTAATATTTTGTATCAAATTTAACGTCTCCATCATCATACGAATGATATTTCATGATGCATCCTGTGTTCCGCCACGTGAAGGAACCCGTGGCAGTCTATAAAACATTTCAAAGGAACCCTAAGTGGTTTACGACTTGTGTGAATATTATTCAAAGTACATTATACTATTTACCTAAATATTTATGATACGTGGTACGGATCGGTAAAATGTGGTATTTATTGTATTGTTGTGATCGAGTGACCAAGAACAGACTGATCATAATATTTGACCTAAACAGAGAGATAAATATGTGATTAGATACCTAGATAATGAAGTAAGCGAATGATAGAATGAGAAATAGTGTTGATCTCTTGCAGTCTGCAAGATGCGGATAATTTACAAAAAATAGTGTTCTGCAGCAGAACACTATTTTTTGTAAATTATCCGTTGCGAAGTCAAAGAAAATGGAGTTAGAGAAACATGTTAGACCGACCCCCATCTAGCGTGGGATAAGGATAGAAGAATAATTAAGCATACCTACTTCAAGTTCGTAAGACACGGCAGTTTCTTTTTGTCTTACGTCTGGGTTCAATTCAAACCCGCAACCTATTGCGTAAATAGTAGAACCATTCATAATCTTATGATACATTCAACAATTCTAGTTAATTCTGACGTGAGGAACTTCCTGAGCCCTGTTCAGCTTCCAAGCAGTTACATACAAAATTTACAAGTCGAAATATCAATTCTTCGAAGCATTAAAACGTGTGTCTGCGGCATATTTCACTTTTGCACTAAATCCTAGACGGAAAACAGTTAATTAGGCATTATTTTGAATATTTTATTGATGTGTAAAACCAAATGGTGCGTGTGAAGTTGGCAACTTCTCGAAATCTATTTATAGGGAGGAAATGTGAAATCCATTCCCTTCACCTGTCTGGGACATACACGTGTTCAAAACGGTGATAGAAAACATCGTTATTTAATGTTTTATTAAATTCTACTATTATCTAAGTACTACGAGTGTAGTAAGTACCTACCTACAAATACAGCAATAACAAATAGATTTTATTAGAATAAAAAAAATAACACTCCTTTGAGACTTTCTTGACCAAATGTATTGGCATGTATCTATTAGCATTTTATTAGTACATAATATGTAAGTATATATTTTTTGGGAAATTTATTAAAATTCCTTCCAACATGACCTCTTTTTCTGCCAGGATTTCCCGTATCGATTGTTTGTAGCAAATTATATGATCTAAGAAGTTAAAACAAGTATAATTTACATATTATCAAGATAAACTAAAGTTTCAAACATAACTATGAATCTAACAGCATACCTGTTGCTGCGCTGTGGTTGGCTCAAGACTACTTACAAGGTACAAGTACCTTCAATTGTAAGGAGCAGGTATGACCTACTGCCATCCTATTGGCTGAAACGCAAGACACCTGTCTCACCTCAGCTCTCGACCAATCAGAGCTCGCGCACCTGAGCTACGATAATAGGGCGGGACACACCTGTAGGCGGTGTTATCGGTAAGTACCTGTGTCGATATTGAATTATTTTTAAAACTTCTATGGGATCGACTAAAGCATTCAAAATCATTAGAATCTGATAGTACTTTACTGAAAAAGGACGACTATAACTTCGAGATAAAAAGATCTACAGGTACTTAACTTGTTTTTTTTTTAAATATGCTTATAACTTTGTATGGGTAGGCCTGCCGACGAGTATAGTATGACATTAATGTTTATTGAGACTTTTAAATTTAATTAAAACTATAAATTCTTTGAACGCTATCAAAACCTACAATAACCATTCGTTAAAAAATACAAAATATGAAAAGCGTTAATTTAATATTCATCTCACCTTTGAAATATTTTATGTCCAATTAATGAAAAAATAGCACAAATTACGACAGTCCAATTAAATGTGTATTTTGGTAGATAAAATCGTGTGTGTACACGGTGTAGCGGTGCGAAGTGGAGGGGACATCCGGTGATGACGGGTAATGACGTGGTGACGGTTCACCTGGATAGCGAGCTCATTAGGGAATAGAGACGTTTTGGAACTTTTCGATGATTTAGATATCGATATTTACGTATCTATGTTTTTTTGGTCAACTTAAAATAACGCCTAATCATGTTGTTCGCGACTGCACGGGTCTAAAATTATTAAGAGACATCTTTAAGATTTAGGAATAACTTTGTTTTTCTAAGTACATTTTTTAGTATTGGAACGCTTTTTCATTCATAGTTATTAAAACAATGTATAATATTTAAATATATTTATAGCACATGGCCTGTGGTCGCGCTGAGTCGCGAAGAGTGGAAGAAGGGAGAAGAAGGAGAAGGGAGGCCTTTGCCCTGCAGTGGGACGATTATGGCTAAATAATAAATAATAAATAAATAATATTTATATGGATGAAAATATTGAAGTTTTAGGATATTTATAGAATATCACAAAGATTATTCAACACATGCTTCGGATTGAAACTAAGACTCTCCTACCTTTGACAAACTCTTCAAAGAACGAATTTTACTAGGTACCTATACAATCAAAACAAGGACAACAAATTGCTTGTCTCTTATTTTTGATCATTGGTCAAACCTCTATTTTTCATTATTTTACGAGCATCGTGACAGATGTAATCTTACACTCGTTAAGAATGATCGAACAGTGCCAAGATAAGCTATCGATAAAAATAGAATGTCACATCCCTACGTCGCAGGCGCCGCTCGCCAAAGAAAAGAACTCACTTAATGAAAGGTATTTGTGATGGATGGTAGAATGCAAGAGTTGTGCCATGTGCCTAATACAACCATTATTTTTAGTAAAACAGAATGGGCAAAACCTACAAAGCTTGCTTGTATACATCTGACTAAAGGCATCTCTTCTATCAACTCTTTCAACTAAAATACCTATGTGTGGCTCTTGACTAAACTTTACACACACAAAAGTCTAACGAGACATTGATCATCTAGTACTTATATTAGCTACTTTTAATAAATAAAATATGTTATTTACTTATCTAAAGGAAACGATTTTCATGAAATATAATATGCGGGGTTTGGAGACCATCTTCATCGAATCGATCGAGTTTGGATTCATTTTTGGAAAATGTCTTTCTATTAAATACGCCTATAAGTATCTATCCCCGGGGATTTACTAGACCTCTTGGCAGACCACCTGCCAGATGGATGGACGACATAGTTGCTGTACAGGGTAAGACTTGGATGCAAAAGGCCCAAATCAGAAGTGTTTGGCGTTCAGGGAAGGAGGCTTATGCCCAGCAGTGGGTTCTACCAAGCTGACAATGATGATGATGATGATAAGTATCTAAATATAAGTAAGTACTTTTTGCTTCTCCGATTTTTATTAAATTAAAATTACGAATTGCAGAATTTACCCATACTGAAAGGAGATTGTTCAAAATGTCCCGTTCCCGTTTCGAAGGTGACTTGATCGTCTACGCCACAAAATACTTGACAGTTTGAAACTCGGACGAAGGAAATGCATCATGTTACTGACAATTTTAGAATTGGCACGCTGAAAGAAAACTAACAGAGTGTGAAATAAAGGTGTTTTTTATGTTAATTGGTGGCGGTGTTCGTAATAAATCATGGTTGTCTGTAAATCAACAACATTTATGAAAATGGAAAATTGCAATGATGATAAATGTATCAAAAATAATTATGTTTACCTATTCTTAAAGTAGTTTCAAACTACGTAATGGACTCATTTATTTTTGAGAATACATACCTAAAAAATCTTTCCCGCTCCGCCGAACCAGTTTAAAAAAAAACCTCGATAAAAGTGTGCGACAGAAAAGTGAATATCTTTTACCTACCCAATATGACACAAAACATCAAATCCTATCAATCACTCGTTTTTGTACTCGTAGTTTATAAATAGTTTCCTGAGTAGGTCAAAATAGAGCTAAGATTAACAAAGATTGTAAAATAACCAAAATAAATGTAGGTAAGTACATAAAGGTATATCCCCAAATGCACACGTCATTTTAAAACCCACGTTGAAATAAATTGCGCCGTGGCCATACGGAACCCTATAACCTGAAATCGGATAGCAATTTACCGGAAAATTAGGGTTCTCGATGAAAAATACTACGCCCTTGGGATAGGAGTAACATTGCAATCTGTTGCTGCTAGGAAAAACTTTTTTTAAAGTGCATTAACTAAGTTCTTTCTACATTTTTGTTTTTGTTTTAGAAAGGTTTTTTTGATTTTTCTGTCGGTAGAGTACTGAAAATATTTTGTATCCCACAACCATTATTATCGAAGTACCAAAGTACTATCTATAGGTAACATACGAATGATAAAAGTAGGTAAGTAGGTATAGTTAATAATAAAAAAATAGAACATTAATTTAACAAACATAAATAACACATTTAAATGCTTGTTTTAACAGAGCACTACCACCTACATTGAATTGGTCCCTCAGAGAAATATAATAATGAATGCGTAAATAAAAGTACAAGAACAAAGCCGTGAGCTTCCTTCTAGCAAAAAATAAAAAAGTAATTCTAAAATAATGACAAATAAAATATCATCTGTATCGTCTTTACGCACACTCAGACACCAGTCATAACAAATTAATTCAAAATCTAAAGATTTCATTTTACGGCCTACTTTGTTCAGCATCAAAGACCCACCTTCATTCGGAACGAATACAAATAACTTCATTTCATCTCTCTTTACAAAATAATGACATTCCTTTCATTTCAATGCGAAATGAAAGAGAAAGAGCGATATAAATCTTCATTTGAACAGCTGTTGGATTACCTGAGAAATATTGTCGAACAGAATCGCAACTGCCAAAAAACTTTGGCACTTAAAACCAAGGTGTTTATGTTTTCCCTGAATAGCTATCGCGCTAATGACTATTATTTAGTTTTATTGTAAAATAAAACATTATATCAATATAATTTGTATCTTTTCTCAATTTGTTTGACGATTTTATTTGATAGTTGTTGGTGAAAAATAGCTATGGACTGCAACAAAAATGCGAAAATGCAACTCACACATCAAAACCCACCTAAGAAACGTGAGCGTCCAATTATAATAATTTCAGTTTTATTGCGACGACGTTGACGAGAAATATTGCAAATGTCATCATACTTGCGATAATAGTTTGGTAAAAAGATAACTTCATACGATGTGACTAGAGCTCTCTATTTTAATTCAGCTGAATTAGAAAATGATTTATAGCAAGCTTTATTTGAAAACGGCAGTTATCCGCTTTTATTTTCCAAATATTCAAGACTATGAGTTGAAGAGGTTAGTCCAAGGCACGTCCTACTTATTTGGCACAAGGCCCACTTTGTACGGTAGATGCATTTGTTTATGAAAATATATTTCAATGCAACAACAAGTAAGTATTCCAAGTAGGTACCTATGCTAATACAGAATTTATACTTATCCGAAATTAAAAAATGTAATCAAAGAGCGTGTCAAGACTGTAATTTTGCAGGTGTATCTCGCCTCAGGCCAGCGGAGGTGTCCCCGCAATCAGCCGCGGCGTCTGACAGGTGACAGGTGACACTGACAGTGACAGGTGACAACGGCGCCGCCCGTGACAGATTAAGGCGTCGCGAACGCATTCCCGCTCTTTTGTTTCCGCGTACCTGATTTTTTTCTTTTGTTATTCGTTCCGCGAAATGATATGAGATAAAACATCTGTAGTCTTTCAATTGTTTGAGAGTAAATTAAAGTGGTTTTGTAAAGATTTTGACATACAGAAGGCATGTGGCAATGACGTCAGTTGTTTTAAAATGTGAATATTAGTTGGCCAAATCAATTAGTTAAAAACCTAGGTGATCCTAAAATGACAAAAAACTTTTGATGGACCACTTCGAAATTCTCTACATGGATCTGCACAAAAATGACAGTTTTATCTTCATTACAGCCCTTATTTCATCAGAATTTTGCATTTCACCAATGTATTTGGAATTGATCATCAAAACATAATTAGTCGGTGTCCCGTCGGTCCTTTAATTACTGAGGACGAGTTATTAAGGGGGATTCGTCTGCCAACGCAGGTATTACAAAACATCAAACTGGTGAGGATTGGAGTTGGCATTATACTTACTTTCCTACAATATTTTATGAATAAGTACTATCATTTTGTATAAATACAAATCGAGTGTTGATTTCGGTGGCTAAAATTATTAAGTAAATATGAACATTAGAAGAATCCCCTATTTTTAAGAACGTGAACTGTCAAAGTGGTCTACAATAAGATCTTATTGAATAAAGATATTTTGAGTTTGTGTAGGTACTAAAATTTCCAATCATGTGCTTATAACTACTAAGTAGATACCTAAGTACAGCGTGCTAAATTCAGACTTATTTTAAACAAAACATAATGTTCAATAAATAAAATATAAGTAGATACCTAACATACTATCTTTCAAAATACCATATCCATTCCGGATAATTTGATAATTTTACGTCAAAAATCAAAAGTAGGCTTAAATAACAGGCTTCTACGCTTGTTGATGACGAAACAAGCGGCTGATTAGAATTGAGTGACGTCATCCATTCTCATTAATTCGGAACTCTTTGGAATTATAATGGACTTGGTGGAGGAGACAAGGTAATTGGTCCATAGAAGACAAATTAATGGAGTATTGTTATAAAGTAATTTGAAGTACTAATGAAACTACCGGGATAAAATATAGCCTATAACCATCCAGACAGTCCATTCTACACATTAGTGAAAGAATTTTTGAAATCGGCTGAGAAGTTTCGGAGATTACCTCCGTCAAACAAGCAAACAAACAAACTTTACCTCTTTATAATATTAGTAGGTATAGATATTATTAAGTACTTTAACTTCTCAAAATGATCATTACAATTACCTATGATGGTTTTATTTTTTGTTACCAATTACATTTTCAAGGGTTCTACAGGAAACTTCCAACTTCCAATAGGTAGAGTTTACTATTTTCTCTATAAACGATCAATTTAAAAGGTCAATAAAACCTAACGGTTATGAACTAGGCCATCCTGTGACAGGCTAGTTCAAACAGATAATATCCGAGCTTCCACTTTGATCTGAGATTGTAAACAAATTGATGATGTTATAGGATGTGACGTCATTTACTACCTCATTTTATACGTGAGGTAAATAGATTAAAATACCTGATTATTTTAAAGACAACTAGCTGCGCCCCGCGGTTTCACCCGCGTAAGTCCCGTTCCCGCGGGAATATCTGGATAAAAAGTAGCCTGTGTTATTCCAGGGTATCACCTATCTAAATCGGTCCAGCCGTTACATACGTAAATTGTCACAAACTTTCACATTTTAATATTAGTAGGAAGTAGGATTATTTGGCAACCGTAAGAAACGAGAGCATAGCTTGCTAAAACTTTCTTGATTTATATACAGTAAAAATTTAACTACTTCGCAAAGTTTAAAATGCCCAAATATGTCCAAAAGTAATGGTGTCCAGTCCAATTATAATAATTATGTGTAGTTATTAACATGTCCGGAGATCGATTCTTGAACACATTTAAAACATGACGCGGTAAGAGATTGCACGTTATCTAGCTTTTGTTTTCTGAAATCCATAGAATTTTTCAAAATAACAGTACTAAACTGACTCTCTTACCTACTGAGTATCATGTATTGATTTATTTACTTATCAGTTAGTCTTCCTGAGTTGAAGTTTGACACAATGAACAATTAGTTATTTAGTGTAGGTATTTTTATTTCTGTCTGTTTTTTATTCGTCACTTATTAAATAAAACACAACTTTGTGTCTCTCTTTTTATAATCATAAAATTTATCTCAACAAACCACCAACTTAAGAAGCCAGTCTTACAAGAATCACAAGGGATCTTTACTTCTGATACCAAGCTTCAACCTGATCTTCAACTGAGATGCAATAGTGAAATGGTTTTCCGAACTTCCAGATCTAGATATCCGAACTTTGCCGTAATCCTATTATCATGCGCGATCTATGAAATGTGAGACCGGAAATTGGGTCAGAGCCACTTATCCACCGGAAGTGGCCGCCCAGGGCGACATATTTCCGGTTGGTACACCTCCGGGATTATCGCGTTTTGCACTCGCCTTTGAGCTTCTTTGAAGTTATTTTTGGGGGTTCTTTTGTTGTAATAAGGTTTGGGTAAAAAAATGTAGGTATAATAGTTAGTTAGCTATAGCACAGATGTTATAGTTAATTTATCTATTCCAACATTTGGACTGTTTTTTCATGACGACTTGTGTTTAAGGCCTGCTTGATACATGCAGGTTCGATACCCGGCGCGGAACAGTTGTATATTTTAAAAAGGTAAGTATAAAATATGACATCTCAAACCATAATGTTGTTTGGACTAGATGACACTGTGAGTATTTACAAGGATTTAAATCTGTTTTTGGTCCTCAAAAGTATTTATTTATCTTACGTCAAATGTAAATATCTACTTACCTACACACAAATAAATCAGGGGGTGGTTTAAATTCGTTCGCATTTCGTCCTCGGTGAGGTGGAATAATGAGGTAGGTCTTAAATCTCGAGGCATCTAGTTTTAATGGCATTTAAATTAGCTTTTTATTTACTCTACCCGGGATTCGTTTGGGGTAGTTTTAGGTTAAGGGTGGTTTTGAATGAGTTCTGAGTGAGTGGAATTTTATTGGTTAACTAGATTATGTGCATTGTTTTATTTGTGACTTTTAACTGTCATTGCCTTGTTGTTAAATAAAGATAAAGATATTTGCGTTGACTGCAGTATACTTAAATAAAATTAATTAAAAGTTATAAATGTGTAACAATGATCCACGGTTTTATCAGTCACCCATCTTTTCTGTCACATTTAATGTAGGTTTATAGTTTAACTTAATTATATGTATTTTCATGACTACCTTATTTTGAAAAAATATAAGATTTTTAATAGACTTAAAATAATAAAGCCATGAGACTGTCAAAATAAAAATAAAAAAGTAAGGCTGCAGGCAGACCAATTTCAGCCTATGCTGTAGGTACACAGACGTGTATTAAACCAGAATTAGCCGACAAGTCTTCGTGATCTGATCCCATCATGCTGTCCATCACCGTTTTGATGTAAGCTAATCCAGCGCTTTATGCAGCGCTGAGCATAACTTACCTGTTTTATTTCGCAGTCGGGTATTAATACCGCCTGAAGTAAAGGACACGTGGCGATAGGGATGGGGTTATTGTACAGTCGCAGAACGAAAAGGTTGAACAGTTGTCGAATCAATCCGTTTTACGCGCAACATATTACTTTTTTAAACTGCGCACCTTGCTTCAAGATTGTTGTGACAAATGGTTACTAAACCTAGCAAGTAATAACCTTTTCACTTTGCGACTGTAGGTAAAATGAAAATAGGTAGAATGAAAAAAAATATAGCTACTTACAATTATTATACAGAAAGATGATTAAGATTAGGAGAGGAGGAGGTATAGGAATGTAGTGAATATTGACAAATAAGTATATAATAAAGGAGGGAAGGAAGAGGGGCCTTTGCCCTGCAGTGGGACGCTACAGGCTCGTAATAATAATAATAATAAGTATATAATGGAGTTATAATAATAATTATCTAACTCTGGTAACTGTTTATGGACACATGAAGGCTTTCGTTGTGGCTTAGAAAAGTACTAACTCTGTCCCGTCCCTACTAAAATCGTTTGGGTGGTACCGTACCGATCATCAGTGTAAAGAGCGTAAAATATCGACGTGCCACGAACTTATTTCTGGAAGGTAAATTAGTGAGTTGAAACCGCAGATGGGACATAAATAACTTTTTGTCTTTGATAGCAGTAATTTTTGAAAATTACTCGTGAAATAATGAAGGCTACCTTTATTTTGGGGGAAACGCTTGAAACTCAATTGGTGACTCAAAATAAAATAAACTCGAACAAGTTGTTTCAATGTTTCATCAATTCGAATCTTTATTTTGTAGCATTGCCATCTTGCGAAAATATTTAAATAAATAAATAAATATCTTTGGACATTCCACACAGCGTCATCTAGTCCCAAGTTAAGCAACTTAATGCTTGTGTTATGGTAACCAGATGACTGATATAATACTTAGAGACATTTTTTTTTGTAAATACATACATATTATAGATAGAAAACACCCAGACACGGAACAAATGTCTGCAGAACATACAAACATTTGTCCCGTAGCGGGGATCGAACCCGCGACCTCCGCATCTCAGCCGGGCGTTCACCCAACTGCGCCACAGTGGTCGTCAAGGTTTGAGAAGTCATTGAATTTTTATAACTAAAAAAACACATAAACAATGGCAAATATCTCAATAAGTATAGTTTTTTGCAATAAATAAAATTATAAACATCATGTAAGTATAATTAAGATTTTTTTGTGAAATTGCAAACCGAGGTAAATATTGTTTTAATTTGAGCCAATTTTCAAATAAGAATGTATTGTATTATTTTATATGTGATTAACACAATACTCTGAAATTCCTAAACTATATACCAACCACAGCTAGTTAGACTTGAGACGTTTTGCCACTGAAGCATCAATATCATACTCATAGGTAAAGCTCACCGCCCACACGTTACGAGCGGAAGTGTTACATTTCAAAGGGGCATTCTTGTTACCTGTGCACTAAATATAAACAAACGACCGGATGGCCGCCGCCGTGGATGTGATTAGGCACGCGCTCTTTGATCTCAAGGTGCGCTTTAAGGTGGAAGTACACTAAATCGTAGCGTTAACGCTGTTCCTACAATGAGAGAGAAATCATACAAAGAAGTTCTCAAAAATTGTTAATAACGATTGTGAAAAGGACAATAAACATCAACGTCTAATTTACTACAAATAAACGTACTGATTTTGCGGACTAAAATGCTTGGGACAGAACGTTCTCCAACTCATTATAATATTGGACACTGAATAAAAGCTGTCCATACTATCGGATTGTTGCCTCATTCTTTGAGTGGTGTGAACATGCAGTACTGGATGTTACAAAGTGAATGAATGAATGAAATGAATGAAAAATTCTTTACTGCACACACACACCTTAAAAATAACAAACAGAAAAATAAAACAAAGTTGGACATGTACAATGGGCGGCCTTATCGCTAACAGCGATCTCTTCCAAGTGGTCTATAATAATGAGCTCATTGCATTTTAAGTTTGAAAAATAATGAAATACTGAAGTATAATGTATGTGTGTAATCATTATTTTTAAAACTTTAATATAATTACCTTTAATGTACAAAATGTACCAAAAGGCATTGTGTCCGTGAACGAGTGTGATTAGTGGACATTCAGCTTAAAATCTTACCGTATTTTACGGATTGTTACCTCAGCTCATTGATCTTTGTTTTTCAGGTCATTTTTAATTGGGCAGATGTTTAGTTGTGTAACGATGGGTATATTTTGATAATGTATTTTGTATGAATTTTTTAAACAACGGTTTTACTTGCAACGCGTTTTAATTCGACTATCAATCATTTGTTTGTTCGTTCGTGTGAGCAAGTGGTCAACTCTGATTACGAAGTTTTTAGGCTTATGGATGGGCTAAATGACTTTAAAAGCCGAGACCGACAGTTTAAGTAACTTGCCCTCCGAAGCACGAAATCGCTCAAATAATACAGATTACGGTCACCCATCCAAGTTGTGGCCGCTCTGAATGTGAAAGACTAATGAAAGTCTTAGTAAATCATTTTGCTAATGTAACTCTTAAATTATGAACCGCACATAAGATCAAAACAGTGCTACTACCACACTACCTGACAAATGTCCACTAATTAATACACCATCTGATACTCTGACCGCGTTACTTGCTACATTAACCACGGCGCTACGTGGAACTCACCATTTCCGTATATAAAATCTGCTTGTCACTACTGACGGACACACGCGAAAATTTACACTAATGCAACACCTGTACTATAATCTAATCTTTGCTATTTAAAAAGGTTGTATACCAACCATTGCTGATTGAAACTAACGAGGTATCGTGATGTAGCATAAAAAGGGCAATGGATTTCGTGCATTGCGGAAATATTGTAGGAGGGTGTGTTTTGGTACAGGTTTCTGGCACCAGGAATGACAGGTGGATATAATATGGTAAATCCGTGTTTCTCTTGAAGGTAGCTAATAAAACTATGAAAAATGATTATTTACGTTAGCTGTAAATTAAATATGTCTGTGTAAGATGGACAAGCGAGTGTGTGGTATATGATTTAAGGTTTTAGTTTATGGTTTTAATTATAGGACAATAATTTCATAATATACTGTGAGTTGTGTAAATCATTGCTTGCTGAACATGATTCTAATATGAAAGTACTTATTGTCAATGTTGATATTTTGTGTTAAAAATACATTAAATATACACCGTGGCGTCTTTAGTAATTTCAGTAAGTAACACACAAACCATTCGTTCACCTTGAAGCCAGCTTTAGTACCTAAATCGGTATGAAGGAATGAATCACCCTAATTATACAAACTTAGTTCTTACACCCATTGCTATAAAGGTTGCCTTAGCCTAATGGCTTTGTACCTGAAATAATCACAAAGGAGGTGCAAAGAAATAAGTCAAAAGCTTTAGGCGTTGTCCCACAAGATCACAGTGACTGGCTGACTATCATCTGACTGACTCTGAATGGGGCAGACGTAGAGAATCAAACCCGCGGACTGCGAGCATCGTTCGCTGCTCAGCCGCTCATTAAATGAGTCGAAAGGGAAAACTACGTACACGACTGTATGTAGTTTAGGTAACTGCGTACAGTCCACGCTTTATGGCCAGTCCGTCTAAAACTACAGGCAAGATTACTAAAGAAAATCAGTCAGCTGCTCACTACGGCCTTATCAGTCGGTCAGCCTTATGGGGACAAAGCTTCAGAATGAGTCAGAAAGGTATGCGCTTGGTTTTGTTTGTGTCAGGTTGATTTAGATACGTGGAACATTACGCTGACACACCAAAAAAGTAATGAAATTTTGTTTGCAAACAAAGAAGAATTTGGAATAAATTGTTTTCTGAATTCGCATCACTTCAAAGGGGCGAAATCATTTATTAATTTCGAGCACGAGATGTCTCAAGGAGAGTGATTACTTATTTTCCATGAACAAAAAATATTTGAAAGAAATGAAGAAGTGAGATGTAGTTGAATTTATTTAACATAAAATAAAAATATATAATGGGGTCCCTAGACGATCAAAATTGCTTGACAAGCACGTTAAATTAACGTGCTTGTCAAGCAATTTTGACCGTCTAGAACGAAGCTTTTGTGCTTGACAAGCAAACTCGATGCTTGATGAAGCTTGATGACAAATTATATTTTTGCAATGCTTGTCAAGCATGCTTGATCGTTTAGAACATGCTTGTCAAGCAACACATTCAGTGTACTACGGAACGTTATGGAGAGACGGGGAGAGTTCAACATTGGGTCACTCTATCCGACAAAATGATGCGAATGCTTGACAAGAATGTTTTTTGATGTCGTGGCCTCGTCAAGCATGCTTGCCAAGCACGTAAATGCTTGTCAAGCAATTTTGACCGTCTAGGGACCTCTTAATAGGTACCAACCCAAGCTAAGCAAATTAATGTTTATATTATGGTGCATAATCGTTTTCTTTTTGTAAATGCATAGAAAGCACAAGGTATTTATCCCGTTTTTAATGTTCAAAACCACGATAGTTTAAAATCTAAACGTTTTAATCTGAAGAAAACTCGCACTATTCTCGTTGTTTCATAATGCCCAACTATGTAACGTGTTAATATCCCTCGTATTGTTCCTGGGAACTATTAGAAATTACAGGAAGGCTGTAAATTATGTGTATTTACACCACGCCTCAGGTCTAACAGGATGTGGGGGATGGACGGTGGTATGCAAGATGGAATCATGAAAGTTACCTGCTGTTATAAGTCGCGCCACGTAAGAAGAACGATGAGGAGAACGGGAGGGGTATGTTTGCGCATGGGTCACTTGCTCACGAACCAATAGCACGCGCTAAATCAATGGTGTGATATGCACCGCGTCACTCCTCCACCAACTCCACCTAAGATTCCTTAACACATTAAAGGCCCAAGTCCTGAACCTCGTCCTACGACGAGGAGGACGAGGTAGTGCGTCCGGGGCATCCAACGTGTTAAAATCGCCCACTGCGCAGCTTTTCCCCTCGTAGTTCTTTTTACTTGGAGCGACAATTTATTTGGCATTCTGCAAGTCTCTTCCATACCATTCTTAAATAAGGATACCTAGGGAACTAATTTCAAGATCGAATGTACCCACTAATACATGAAAGCAAATATAAACTTTGAATATGGGTGGGTTGCATAACTTCTTCCAAAGTAAAGCTCGGCACACATTGGGTTACGAGTCCTGGGAACGCCTGCTCGTTCGCCATCCGCTGGTGTTCCTGAACGCCCTGATTACCCACTGTTCAAGCAATCTTGCTTCATTCATTTTGAAGATTATTCTATGTAGGTACGATTACATTGCATATTTTAAATGGATTGAAAATAGCGATTTTGAATTAGGAATGAAGTAAAGATTTTTAAATATTTCTTTTTAGTTCTAGAGTTAAATGATAAATACTGGATAATAGAATAGAATATTAGAATATTTTGATGGATAATACTGTTAGGTATACATACTATACCTCACGCATCCATGGATTTTGTCAGTAAAAGCATCTTGGTAAAAGCTTATAATGATGCGTCTAAAATTGTATGTTTTTTTTATATGTTCTAACTAAGATCAATAAGATTTTTTTAATTGTTTGGTTTTAAAATTTGTGAAAAAAAAATTTTGAAGTCAAATAATAATGTTCTACGTCGTAATAAAAGTCATTACAAAGAAACCCTTCACGGCTCATAGGTACTTCGATTAACGATTGAGTCGATACAAACAAACATACAATGTTTCTTGTTATGATTTGTTTTGATGATTTCCTCATGTCTGGCTTCGTTTGGGTAAACATGGGCTCATGGGTGGAGTACTCGTGTGGAGTCGACATTTTATGAGGGAAGCAGATGTTTTGTGTACTGGTATATGAGATCATCGTAATCTGTAGAACAGCATCTTTATTCTGTAGTACAGGTCCTACCTAGTTCAGGCACTAGTCTCTCACAAAACAGGTTTTTACCTACAATTGTTTCTGGGGTCTGGGGTTTTCTAATTGATTTACCTACAATTTTTAAAATTTATTACTTTTTATTTTTATTTATGTGTTTTTGTTAGAGATATAAATAAAGAATTTGATTTCATTTCATTTGATTGTGTAGGTATCCCAAATTGCTGATAAAAAAAAAATGATCATTGAGAATTTCTCATTTTTAAGCTTTTTTTTTGAAACTTTAAAGTTTTTTAATTAAGCGTCTTTTTAGTGCGTAGAAAAGTCATAATTTTGATACTAAAAGTAGTCACAGACGATCGAACTTGGTGCGGAGCGCACCACGAACCGCACGGTGCGATCTATACAACAGACGATCGCACCAGACTTCGAACCGTCCAGTCGTATCGTGCTAGCGTTGCGTGAACACGTCTCCTCGAAATGCCGCCCATTCTATCAAAACAAGCCAAAATTGCTTTAGTTGCGGCAGCTATCGTTACTACATCGCCGTTATATACCCAACGAAAAAGAAGAAAAGAATGGGCAAAATTTTATCTCAGAAACAGACAACGGTACAGTCATATGAATCTCATCAAAGATCTCGATGATAAAGATTTTCGTATATATCTTCGAATGAGTTCCGAAGCATTTATTGAATTGTTGGATCTTGTGAAATCGCATATATAGTGTTGCGCGTACGATAGCACAATAGCGACTAAACCGACATGTGGTTCGGTGCGCCGTCCACACGATCGAATCGGTGCGGTACGCACCGCGTTCGATGTGCAAGCGCTCCGAACCAGCCGTACCGATATTAATAATAATAATGTCCGCCGGACCGTGCGCCACACGATCGTATTTGGTGCGGAGCACACCATGTTCGTGGTGCGCTCCGCACCAAGTTCGATCGTCTGTGACTACTTTAAGTATCAAACCAATTCAAAATGTTCGTTTCCCTTCAACAACCTTTGGCCTTCCGTTTTCGGCACTGGGGTGACGATTTTTGCTTATTTTTCATATTACACCCAACTAACGTAAACCAGCCCCCTCTTTACTGTTTTGATCCCCATTTAGTGAGTTATAAAATAAAATAATAGAAATGCATTGCAAATAGCCACTTAAGCAGATGCACACAGAGCCCTTGTCCAGCGTCGAATCCATTCACTCTCAGACCACCCGCGGCACTAATGCTGTTTAATTGAAGCAAGCTGATTGGCTTTTAATAGTTTTTCAATCAATAATATTAATAAAACATATTTAAAATAAGGAGTGTAAGTAAAAAGCGGTGGACGTCTAATAATAAAATGTGATATTGGATTGTTGGATTGGAATGCGTTCCTGTTATGTGATATAATGGCAATCAAAAACAGATCTTACCTTTTCTTTACCTTTTCATTCCGCAACTGTACAATGAAATTAAGCAAAGGAAATGACTTATTTTACCTTCAAAATAATTGAAAAGTATAGTAACAATACCTACACAGGTTTTCAAATGAGGCCTAACCATATACCTACTATATAAATAATTTAAATAACTCACAAGTTTTTCCACGGTAATTGTAAATGAATTCAATCATTGATTTCATGCCGATGGTTATTTCAATAAGCAGAGTGGAGGAAATGGCACTCAGCATTTTTCCAATAAGACCCGTGAGATGTCGCAGACGAAGTTAGAAAGTTAATTCTAGACTTACCTGAAATAAAGAAAATGTGATATGAAAACTAATCGAAATAATAACGATAAGTGTAAGGTGAATTTACTAAGTTGTTTTTGCAATAAATATTTTGAAAAGCCATGGCAATTACAAACAATTTGAAGACTAGCTTATTTTTCAATGAAACTTCCAGTTTATCGAAATAATGCTGGCAAATCTCAGTTTGATAATGTTTCAAACACAAATTATTTATTTTAAAAGTATTGGTAAGGTAAGGTACATATTTAAATTATCTATATCTATTACAAATAAGGGGAGAGATGCAAGTCTTGTTTTTATTAAAAGATAGTAATAATTTTATAAAAGATTATTATCTACGTAGAGAAGTAAATATGCTTTTATTTGTTAAATTAGATGCAGGAAAAAAGCCATATTATGTTACGAAAATAACAACGAGTTTTGTACTAAAACTGCAACGGAAATAAGGACAGTCTGCTGTTTGGCATTATTAAAATATCTCCGCTGGTAATATTGCCGCTGGCTTTTTAAATTAATAAACACAAGGTATTTTCTTTAATATACTTTTTATACCTACAAATAAAATGCTTTTATTTTGCTACATAAATTAATAGTAGTTATTATAGCAAAAGATAATTTTATAGCATCTAAATGTTGAGAGTTGAGCATTAAAATACACAATAGATCTTTTGCACGAACTTCTGACTACCCCTTTAGACATTTTCAAATGTCAACCGTTCCGTGGGAAGTCAGTCGTGATAATAATCTTCAAGAAGATTTATGCACATTTGTAACATGTTTCATTTTCCCTCAAAAAATCGTTTTTCTAACAAAACATAGTTTTACGGTTATGACCATTGAAATCACCGGTCATTAACCTTTATAATTTGTTGGAAATTCCTTAAATTCTAGGAATAGTGTTTACTGTAACCGCGCATCAAACCTGCATTTGATGTTAATTAGGTCGCTATATCTTTTTACCTTGGGTTTATTCGTGTACTCTTAAAACTTTTGAAAAAAACCTGCATCGTAAGAACACAGTTCGACACGAGTGGGGAATGCAACAAAAGGAAGTGTCTGGAAGAAATCGCTTCTTAGCGATAAGACCGCCCATTGTACAACTTTTTTAAGGTTTTTTAGTTTATAAGTTCCTTTCTGTGTACAATAAAGTATTTTCATTCATTCATTCATTCAAAAGGTTGGGACTGAAGATATAGGTTTAATACTTGTGACCACATCTTTGATTTGCTGTTATCTTTTACAAGGCAATGAACTTTGTTTTGTTTTTTAATTTACCTTTCATATCCTCCTACAGGACCGATGTGGCGTTTACGAAGAGAGGTCTCTCGTGGGTTCCTATACGGCTTGTGGATGACGATGATGATCCTCCTGTAAGGAAAAGGACTTTTTGCACTTCAAAAATACAGTTTAAATGCCTGGACTTGCTCTAGCTGGTCTTTATAATTTACGGATATTAAAATATTTACCCTTTATTTATCGATTTACATAATTATCTTCAGTTTATGATAGTCAATGAAGATTACCAGAGTAGTCAAGTGGTTGCTAAATGACTTTACTTTACTATTTGACTTGTCTCTGACTTATGTTCAACTATTACGTGCCAATATTATACCCATACCTTTATGGAAATTGCAATCTATTAAGTACACTAAAAACAGGTATTTTTAGCTTAATAAAAATTCAAATTTGTTAGTACCGTAAAACTTAAATTTAATATTTTTTTTATCTTCCGCGCTTTCTACCGTCTGTTTGAATTTATAATCAGACAATCTTAGTTTATTAGTAGATAATGAGTAGGTAGATGTGATTAGCTATTGATGGTATAATAAGCAACGGATCATAAACAACATTACCTGTGAGTTATAGGCTGCGGTAGCGCACTGCTTTTAGTAGGAGAAGCCATCAATACGGACTTATTCAGGACAAAATATAAAACACAAATACTCTTATGCAATGTCAAGTAGTGCCAACCCTAATGGTGTAAGTATATAATATAAATAATAATCAGTCACATGGTTTGTAGCACGTCCCGGCGTCGCACGGGCGTACTAATGAAGCTACCGGGATAACATATAGCCTAAATATACCTACTAGATGGCGCTAGTAAAAATGACCCGTTTCTAGATCGCGCTGACGAAAACGCGCGGCGCGGAATTACCTCCTCATACAATCAAACCAACATTATCTCTTATAAGTAATATTAGTTTAGACAAATACTTAAATGAAATTTATATATTGCAACGTCAAGTAGTTCCAACCTTAATGGTGTATAATTGAAAATTGGATGAACTTACCAAGTGAAATCCAATTGTAATTTTATGAATGTTGATCTGAAATATAAATTGATTAACGGTGTAGTTTTCCTTAAGCTACTCTATGGCATCGCGTTTTTATTTAGAGTTCTATAGATAAAAAAATAAAAAAAATATAGGCAAACTTTGTTTACTCTGTGGCAACACTAAACGTCACTGATTTAGAGCTGAGCCCCGTTATGAGGGTACCCATTATGCCCCGGGTCAGCTTCCAGCTGATACTGGGCTGGGTGGGTATTTATATTTCAGATCAACATTCATAAAATTACAATTGGATTTCACTTGGTAAGTTCATCCAATTTTCAATTTTATTTCATGTTGATCTGAAATATAAATTGATTAACAGTGTAGTTGTTTAGAGTTAGTTGCATAATGGGTAGTTGTTTGGAATAACTAGGAGTTATGATGTGATGATGATATCATGTAAATAGAAACCAATAACAATAAATGTATAATAGATATCAATTGTTTATTAATTATTAACTACCTATGTGGTATTAAAAGTAATTTAAAATCTTACTCTGCATGTAATCAATGATCATCAGTAAGAGTTAGCTCCATCATGTAATTGATGAAGCTTTTAAACATAAGGTTTATTACAAAATAATCGTTAGTGACTATTATTACACTTAAAGTTAAATTAATAAGCAATTACTTATTTAAGGTAATTAAATACACAACTTATTTGCTGTTGTGTATAATTAAAATAGGTAGGTAGTAGAATTCTCTTCTTTCTATTATCTACCTATACCTATGAGATCATTTAGGAACTTCAAATTTATAATCTAAGTTACTAAGTATTACTTATCTAATATGTAATTCTCAATTTACTAACTATAAATCACAGTTCAACTAGTCAATACTATGAATCATAAGATATTAAAGACAGACTGAACAAAATCATTAGTAGTATTGTTGTTCAGGATAGGTAAGTTATAAAACTTAGCAAATGTTAATGAACTATCAGACCAGCCCGCTGTTTTCCTGATAATGTCCATGGACACTCCTGCTCTATTGGCGGATGAGGTGGCAGAGTGGCGAGTACTGTGTGAGGTGAATTTACTTGTATCAATGCCACTCTCTGCCAGGGTGCACTTAATCCATCTGCTAATGGTTTGCTTAGAAGCACGATGGTGAGGCTTCTTGAAAGTAATAAAAAGATATGGTTCATTGTTTCTAATAGTAGCTGTGTCACGGACATAATCTTGAAGTGTGCTAGCTGGACATATTTTTGGCTCTTGAGTATAAAATTCAAGATCTAAGCTAGTAGACTTTTTTGTACTTACTGATGTTTTGACTAGGTCATTTATAGATATGGTAATCTTAGAATTGGATACAGTTATATTGTCTAGCTTAATTAATGATATGGTTTGTACCCTTTGAGCAGTCGCCATAGCAAGTAAAGTGGCTAGCTTTTTTGTAAGCATTTCCAGGTTCAGAGCCGAGTTTTGAGGTAGTTTGGCAAGATGACACAATACAATACTAGGGTTCCAAATTTCGGTATATCGTGGCATGGAGGGTTTCAGCCTAAATACTCCTTTAAGAAACCTCTGAATTCTGTCATCTGTGCCAAGTTTTCCACCCATGAGAAGGGAGAGTGCTGATTTATGACAATTAAGGGTATTGTAACTTGCTCCCTTCTGATACTTTTCTGTTAGAAACTGAATTACAAATGGCACCGATGTCAGCAGAGATTCCTGGTTGTGCAAGTGACAGAAAGTCCACCAGCTTTTATAGGTTGTATTGTATTGTTTCATTGTACCTTCAGATATTGAGGCTAGCATGATGTTCAGTGAGCTTTCTGGCAAACCTCGGCGTCTGAATGCTTGCCGCAGAAGACACTCGCTGCCAGGGTAAGGTGGCTGCTCAATGGGTGTACAGTCCTAAGAGGAGATATCAACAGATTAGCACTTGGGTTAAATATTATAGGTTTAGTCATCATTAGGTTCATGGCTAGTGGATACCAGGGCTGTGATTCCCAGACTGGGTAGACCATAATGCCTTTAGCTTTATCATGTTTTATTTTCTGTAAGCATTTTGTGATCATGGCAAATGGTGGAAAAGCATAAAAAAAATATAGTCCCCAGTTGAGCGTCAGAGCGTCTATGTTAAATGCATATGGATCCCTCTTCCATGAAACATAAACATCACATTTTTTATTAATCCTAGAAGCAAATAAATCTATTTCAGGATTTCCGAACTGATATTTAATTGAAGTGTAGGCATCATTGCTCAATTCCCATTCAGTATCAATGTTTGTGTTACGTGATTCCTCATCTGCATAGACATTATCTTTAGATTTGATGTAGGAAGCATAAATGTTAATATTTCGTTCTTCACAAAAAATCCAAATATTTCTGGTGATCTTGTTAAAGTGTGGGAATTGAACACTGCCCATTTTATTAATACATGCAATGGCGGTAGTGTTGTCGATTCGAAGTAGTATTTCACAATGATGTTGTGAATTTGCAAAACATTTCAATCCAAATAAAGCAGCTAATAGTTCTAGCTGGTTTATGTGAAGGCTTTGTTCTGAGTGTGACCAAAGACCACCAACACTCTCGCCATCACAGTGTATTCCCCATCCAGTCAAAGATGCATCTGAAAAAATTTCCATTTTGTATTGTCGGCCAGATATGCTTCTATTTTTAATGTTTATGTTGGAAGACCACCACTTCAGGTCTGACAAGATATTAGAGTGTAATATCATAATAGCATCATAATTATCATGATGTTCTAATAGAGCTAAATACCCTTTCCCTTATTTTTGTATGTACCATACCATATGGTACAGCTGGGCAGGCTGCAACTAAGGTTCCAAGTAATTTTGCAAATTCTCTTATTTTACACTGTTTAAGATTTTGAAATTTTAATGATAAAGCTTTTATTGAGTTTCGTTTTTCTTGAGGTAATTCTAGAATCATTTTGTGCGAATTAATGATGAACCCGAGGAATTTACATGATGTACTTGGAACTAAGCTGCTTTTATCATAATTTACAATGAGGCCCAGGCATTGAAATAAGTTGAGGGTTGCATCCCTATTAGCAAGGCATTCTTGATATGTGCGACCAATACATAGGTAATCGTCCAAATAGATGGTCGATAAGAACCCTTGCTTCCGAAGGACACTGACAACAGGCTTTAATAGTTTTGTGAAAACACTTGGAGCTGTACAAAGGCCATATGGGAGAGCAGTAAACTGGTATAGTGTATTATTGAATTCAAATCTTAAGTATTTTCTGCTTTCTGGATCTACTGCCACTAAAAAATATGATTCTTTTAAATCTATTGAGCACATATAGTAATTTTGGTCAATAATTTTAATAGCTGTTCTTATATCTTCCATTTTAAAGTGTTCTACTTTAATAAACCTATTCAATGGTTTTAGGTTAAGAATAAATCTAAATTTTCCATTAGGTTTAGGTCTTAAAAAAATTTTGGAGATATATTGGTTATTACTATAGTCACATGTTTGTACAGCTCCTAGTTCTAACAAATTATTAATGGCTTCCTGCATGTTATCAAGCTCTGCGTCAGGAACATTACTTTTGGGCACAATGTTTTGGATAGGTACCTCAAGGAGAGGGATATGATAACCTATTATCCACTGTAACAGTACAGGGTCATTGGTGATTTGTTTCCAGCAAGAAAAATGTTGAGCTATGTTGCCTGCATGTACCTGATTGTTCAGCGTTTGCTGTGTGGCCCTCGTGGAGCAGCCCTCTCGGGGCGTGAGCGGCTGTAGCTGTGTCTGTGGCTGGGAGCTGCTCGACGAGGCGGTGGGTGTGTTGCACGGTTCCTGGGTCCACCTCGAGGTGCTGCTGCTCTGGGCTGCTGGCTGGATTGGTTCTGAGGTGGACCATATCGGTTTCCCACTGCCTTGTATCTAGGAATGGTTTTGTTCTGCACTGGTCTTGCTATTACAGTTTTCTTAATTTGTGAAGAAGACTTTTTCAAGTCTTGACTAGTTTTAATTTTTGCTCCCAAGTCAATTCCATAAAGGTGTTCATCACGCTTTACCTTCTCTATGAGTTGGTTGAAGTTTTTGTCTAAGAGTGGTGCAATAAGGGTTCTCCTAGTCTTTGTTTTCTGGAAGTTTATGTCATTGAGGAGTTTTGATGCATCATTTAATTTTGTTACTAGTTCTATCTTGTTAATTTCTTTATTTTCAATCAGGTTTGTCATAACATGGCCCACAATTGTTGTGGCCAGTCCAAGCTGATGCTGAACCCTTTCGAGAGATCGGTCCCTTAGTTTAGAGCTCTCTGTCATAACCGACTCAACTTCTTCATTAAGAATTGGTGCTTCTAGAAGCTGACAGTTCTCCGGTAGCTTGTACATTTTGAGTAATATAGCTTTTTCTTCTTTATTCAGTCCGTTGGTCAAAATGTGATTGAAGCGTTTAGTGATTTCTGTTTGGAGTTTTCCCTCAAACTTAGAATCATCACTGTATTCCATGCCTAACGCGGCTATTATATTTTCACTGTCTTCATCTGCTAGTTGAGTAGTAGGTTCGGTGTGGTTGGTCGTTTCCATTTCATCTTCTACCACAATATCGCTGCCTTCTTCTGCATATTCTGAAATTGACAACCATATTCTTAGACAGGTTGTTTTTTATCAGCCAGGACATCGCGTGTTCTGAGTGGATGGGTAGGCACTGTATCTCGTACTGTGCTTGTTGGTATCTCGTACCAAATCAAAGCTGTGGTATCTCGTACCAAGTTTGATCTTCGTGCTTTATTGTATCGCGTACAAAGCACGGTAGGCAGGAAGTAGGTAGGTAGGTATCCGCACAGTGCTGGTGAATCCTTGAACATAGGTAATGTGTAAATCTGAAAAGACTGAAACGATGAGTTTTACCTGGTACATCCCGTACATCCGAGAGACTGGAGCATGGCGAGGGGTCCCGTAGACATGATCTTGATCGACTTCTGCTTCTGCTTCTACTTTTTCTCATTTTCCGATGAAGCCGGTTGAGGCGTTTTTCATATTTTTCGATCTTTTTCTTCAGTTTCTTGTCACTAGGCATGCTAACTGTTATAGCCTATTGCGTAAACTTATTAAACTTGAAAGATTATCAGGATTTAAAAGGATTTGAAAAATTATTTTGAAAAACACGGAAAAATCATACGATGCCGGTTGAGCGCGCGAAAGAAAAGTGACGTTTAGTGTTGCCACAGAGTAAACAAAGTTTGCCTATATTTTTTTTATTTTTTTATCTATAGAACTCTAAATAAAAACGCGATGCCATAGAGTAGCTTAAGGAAAACTACACCGTTAATCAATTTATATTTCAGATCAACATGAAATAAAATATAAATAATATCTTATCAGTCACAAGGTTTGCTTTTGGTTCGTTGCTTTAAATTGTTTTGCTTGGGATTGTTGTGCCTTGTAGGTAATAAAAGCAAAATGATTATGCTTTGTAAAATCCCTAAGACAAATAATAGGCTAGTTGACTCTATTTTTATGTAGCTCTTAAATGATAAATAATTGTTCTTTTAGACCAAAAAAAATACTACCATATTTTTTTGGACCTAAGAAACCGCAAAATTTTATTTTAAAAGTTCTACTTTTCAAAAACAGGTGAAAACGCTACCGCCATATTGGTCTATGGATTTATCTGTGCTGTGACGTCATTATTTTCCAAAACAATAATTTTCGTGATTTACGTCTAGGGAACATGCACATTTTGAAAAGTTGGCATTACTGTAAATTGGTTTTAGTTATGTGACATTTGTTTATTTCCGATAATAATGACGTCACCAAAATGGCCGTAGCGTTTTCAGCGTTCCAATTAAAAAAAAAAGAAACTGTTTTTTAAATTGAAATTATGCAAGCATCATGGACTTTGATTAACTGAAATTATTATATTTTGGTTTTGCAAGGAAAGTACTTCAGGAAATACTAATTTATTGGGTCAAATTTGATATGAGTCAAGTAGCCTATTACTTCCCTATGAACTCATCTTTATTAATTTCTAATAAATAGGTAGTTCTCATTAATTTTTCTAAAAGATCTGCTTTTGCTTTATGAAAACACTCGAAATCATGTTTCTTTGCTAATACGAAATAAGAAAGTGTGACCTGAAATCTTCAGAGCTGTCACTGCGCAGCAAAGAGTATTTTAATATTTGCATAGTTATAACAATAATATAGAGTAGGTACCTAGTTACTGTCAGTGGTCATCACATCACTCATTCATCACCACAAATTCTACAGTTCAGTCTAGACAATTCAAGGCAGGTGTCCACCATAGTTACAAGAACTGGTCGTCCTAGTATTGGCACGTCAACTGGCCGGCCGCCAGCCCGTGCTATTGCTTATAATTCGGAATCAATATGCCGGCACACGTGCTAAACCGTGTAATGCAACAATGGCTAGACTAGACGTAATAACGGTTTGATCGCAGCATGCTTTGTAAATAAAGGTGCTTTGATGGGAAGTTTACTTTATATTTGGCTATACAGGTAATGATTTACCTTAATCTGTTTAGCTACCATTTTGCAATTGTGTTTAGCTTTCTTTGTTGTTGAATATTTCGGTTAGTGAAGCGATCACCCAATGCTTTTTTTATTAAATTAAAATATTATACTCGCATTTCTTACTCAATTCTATGAAACTTTCTCTGCCATCCAATATTTTCAGAGAGTTTTAAACAAAACGTATTGTTTATCGCGTGGCTCTCCGAGACAGGTGCCAACTGGCTCGAAATAGCCGTCGTGAGTTTAGTTTTCCATCTTGGATTTTTTACACGTGTCATGTTAGTTCTTCGAAAATAGTTATCACATTTTTGAACAAATTGAATAATTTATATTCACACCCGATATCATAAAGTTTAATTTTTCCTAAACATTTCGTATTGACGCGCATCAAAATCATGTAGATATCGCGTCATTTTACGATCTTTTTATTATACTTTCATTATTTTCATGTTTTAACAAAAATAGCACAGTTATCAACACTTAATCGTACAGTAACGTGTACCTGTTGAAAACATCAAGGCTGTACACCCAATTCTGAGGCAGTAAAATGTTATCGATGAAAGATATCATTAACGAACGGAAAAATATGATTTGGAATCACCTTGACGATAACTAAGTAATTCGCGATGTCGTATGTTATAGAAAATTACTGACAGACTGGATTTTCTTTTAAAACGAGACAACAATAAAAACACAATTTAATAATATTGAGGGTTTTTAGATATCAGATACTTACGATCACAGAATTTTTAAAGATCTCTATCGTCACAATTTTTATTGACTGAGCATAAAATTTAGTAGGTAGGTACGTAGAATACGAGGTACGCCTTTGTGTGTAAAATTATTATTTCCAGGAGAAAGTTACTAGCAAAAACTAATAATACATAAATAAAAAAATATAACGAATCATATAAATTCAAAAATGTTTGTCATTTATTCATAAAGCTGAAGTTCAAAAACATGACATGTATTAGCGCCTCAATCTTTTTCCCATAACCTACTTTTGAAACGCACCACGAATCTCGCGTGCACAAACTCAACCATTGTGTTCTAATTCCTATTTCAAAAACCATTAATTTTCATAAAAATCGTGCAAAGTATAGGTGTGATAACAATTTGAACTCAAGCCAAAAGATTAAGGATATAGAAAGGTACGTGGGTGTTATGAATGGAGTTCGATGGCTACAGGGAACACCATTCTACTAATAAACATTTAAAAGATGGACTTTGTTGATTTTTCAGATGAAAATAATGAGTGCAATAAAATACTGAAAGTGGGTCTTCTGATGAAAGGGCTTTGTTTTGATGTCAGCACTTGTTATATTCAGTTTTGTTAGCTTTTTATAATATCTATATGTAGGTGTTTTTTCATATTTTTTGAAGTAGGTAGGTAAGAATTGGTGATAGGGTGTTTAAGCCACTTGGAAGACAACTAACATGGCTGAACTATGGAAAAAAAATTAATAATAAATTAAGCGAGCTCCGAAGCACAGAAGCGTTTAGCTAAACGCTGCGGTAATGGGCGACAGGCAACCCTTCTATTTGATATTGCTCAAGAAATCTGAAACAAGCTATGCAACGATCTCTTAATCTCATTTTAAACTACCTTTTTCATAATCAGGGGTTTTTTTAGGACAGGATTTTCATGGTAGCCAAAATAATGGCTAATATTATATTTTTTTAGCATTGAATAATTAAACAATTCAATAATAATAAAATTGTAAATGACATAGGTAATGAACATCTATGTAGAATTAATGAAAACTTTGTTTTATTTCGTAACTTTTAATTTTGTACACACCATTTTGCAATCTGTCAAACAAAGTAGTTGTTTAAACACTGTCAAAAACCTTGTAAGAGTTCAGCGTGGGAAGATAAAAAATTATAAACACCGTAAAAATTCACAGATCTTTTACATTGCTGCTTTCGTTCCAACAGCCCACGTCTTTACGTCAGAATCCCAGCAATAGATAGCGAACTTTTATAATTGTCGTAAGATTTTATGTTTAGATTTGCGAGCTTTTACCTTCACAATTAGACGTGGTGACGTGATTACTTTTATTTTTGTTTTTATTGAACGGAAATGATTGAACAGTCAAGTGTGATTATTATTTATCATCGCTGTGGAAAATCCTGTCTGATCCAGTTTCTAAATCTCACAATCTAGGGCGTCGTATTCAATGACTGCACTCAGATTTAATTCGCTTAGTATCGATTTTTTTGCCAATTTTCTATGGAAACCGAGCGATAAAACACCACTTGAAAACACGATTTAAGTTGTAAACACAAGCCTAATAATAATAATTGTTGTTTTATTGTATTATTTTCTGTGTGCAATAAAGAATAAAGCCTAAAAAAATAATTTCTCGCAGTCGAAAATACGACCGCAAATGTGAATGAAAACACCTGTCCATAAAGATCGGTTAATTCAAATAAACAACCACTAAATTGCCTGTTTAAGTGTTCTATCGAAGTCGTAAATCTGAACCATAAAATTGTACCTTCTTTCACAAAGTCGAATCTTAACACCTACCTATAGGTAGGACCACCAAAGACAAGATGAGATCTCTTATAAATAATACTGTTAAATAAACATTTAAGTTAAAATCAACAAATACCAAGTAGATAACAATATAAGAGACAAATGATTTGATTTTATAGTGTTAAAAAATCTAAAAAATTACAGGAATTAGTGAATTAATATAATTATATTAAAGAAAGAAAGAAAGAAAGAAAGAAAAATATTTATTTACTACACTCATTAAACATACATTGACTTAAATATAAGGTAGGTAATTTTACATTTTATCGACGTTGAGTGACGCAAATTGGTCACCACTCAGCATTTGCTGCAGTAGCTCAAGGAGCTACTGAGCGCTGGTTTTCAGTGATGCCATATATTAGTTGGAATCATATTATAATGTTTGGTTTAGTAACAAAATACATGAAAAAAAATTATTATCCCATCATGTCGATGTCCCACTGCGCAAGTGGTCTTATGTAAGTACCAAATATTATATTTAGATATTTCAGTTTCAAATTTAATAAAAACATCTAAACAGACCAAATCAAATTAATATTTTTCTACAGGCATTCCGCAAAAGTCAAAAGTCAAAAGTCAAAATATTTTATTCAATAAGATCATAAGACCACTTAGACATGTCACGTTCTTAAAACTAGGGGATTCTATTGCCTGTTCCAACGCGATTCCCTACACCAGGGAAAGAAGAAATAGAAATCTCATTTCACCTGCAGACAAGTGACGGAGAGACGAGATCTCGTTTAGATGTCGCCGTGCCACCGACAACTGGGATTGGCTATTATTGTGGGAGACTTGTAGTTCTCTTTTTAAAATTGACTTTGGATTACACGTTTAGTTCGTGCTAGCACAAGTTTGAACATTTATTTTTTCTACTTTTTCTAAAGTACTTTACTTCTGTATTTACTGCGTCTTTAATAAGTTTATTTGAGCAACTCTTTTTGATGTAGGAATAGGAGATACAAAGATTTCCACTTAATATCATTGTTAACTTACGCTACATGCTATGAGACAAAACAAATTAATCATGTTCACTTTTGAACACGAGTTTCATGTTTGTGTGACTGTAAAGGAACCTCATCATTTCTGTATGATGCTTCTTCTACGAAAATAATACATTTTTCATGTCAAAAGGACATTTTCTTTTAGAACTATCTTTTTTTTTATTACCTAACAAAAGCTTATTATTATTATTATTCTAAGCAACTATCACTGCGGGGGCAAAGGACTTCCTTCTAAAGTCTAGCAAGTAAAACATTAAATTTTCTCAATCTACAATATATTCGCGAGGGATCGGAATGAGTGGCGTAATAGAGAGGAGGCCTATACCCAACAGTGGGTGGAAATGGGCTGAGATGATGATGATGATGATGACAATATATTCTACAAAAGTCGTGTTCAATCACGCAAAAGGCCAAACAAAGATCTAACCTATTGGTTTTTATTTAGAACTCTATATTTAGCGGTTTATGTGGGTAACCGTCGCGCCGAGCTTTGCAGCTTGTACCTGCCGGTTATTTCTATTTACGGTCTTATTCGAAAAATAACTTTGGACGGTTGAAACGATTGAGAGTCTACTTGATTTTACTTGATTTTTAGAATTAATTTGTAAAATAGTTTAAGTAAAGTTTATTCCTATGGGCTTTTCTATATTATCTTAGTTTAAAAGAGAACTTGCAGTTACTGAATAATTTCATATTTTATAAATTATATGACCGGGTATTTATCACGTTACCTTTTTATTATTTATCCCGACGTTTCGAGACGGATTGCACCGCCCGTGGTCGCGGGTCGACTCCATATTGTGATAAAATTTTAACAAGTTCCAAATTTAAACTTCTACTTTCTAATTTTGAAATTCGAATTCCAACAACTGAAAAGCTTTCCAAAGGTTTCCGTCTAACACCCGTCTAATTTACACCGTACCTCATAATCCAACAAATTTAATTAAATTTATTTACACAAGAGCAATTAAAGTCGGCCATTCACAGTTGTTTACACATTTAGTCTCATCAAGATTGTTTATTCGTGTATTCTCGTTTTACGCGATAAACCAGGTGTTCCGAGGTGTAGCTCGGCATTAGCTGTAACTAGCATCCATAAATTTTATTTTAGAATCCGTGTCAAATGAAATGGCTTGAGCGTTGTGTAATAGATTTATAGCGATTCAAGATATTAACGGAGAACTGTCTATGGAAAAAGTTATTAATTATTTGCAACAAAGAATAGAAGAAAATTAAAAATCTCAATTAACTTTTATATCATCAATTTTACAGATTTTACCGATTAAATTTTCAACATGTTTAAATTTCTACAAACATTTTGTATCTCAAATTCAGGTACTTATCGGCAACCAAATCTTAGAAGCGGCAAAGTAGATAAAAACATGTTATTATGATTTGAATGTACCAGGATTGTACCATACCGGTAGTATTTTATGTAATAAGAGTTTCATCGATAACAAACAAACAGTTTCACACAAATTGCTTTTATGTAATTTCTAGTACATTATAGCAAAAATAGAGTAACTTTTAATAAAACTGTTCAAAGTCAGAATAATTATTTACGTACTTGGAAACAGTAAATTGTTCTTGATACAACGATTGTTCTTCAAAGAGGAGGGGATAGGTTTCCATCGTCGGTCGCCTCTTGACTGACAGCTCTTATATCGCAATACATTGGCGCGGTTTCTTGAAGCAATTGTGGAGCAACTTAATTGTCGTTACAAGATAAAGTTGCTAATTTTTAAAGGGGAATGTTCATATTTATATACGGAAATGGAAAAGGTAGTCTTTCAAATTATTATTATTTTATGATGTTTTATGAAATAAAAAAACTAATAAATACATTGTAAGTATAGCTGCCAGCTTATAATAGCAACAAGACTTAGTAGGTACCTAATAGCCATTTGAGCTACACCTACGAAATTATGAATTTTAAAGAAATACAATGATTCAAAACTACCAATGATTTTAAAAACAATAGTTAACAATAATTAGTCTTTAACAGTCGCGGCAACAAAAATCGCCACCGAAAAACTCAAGTGTATAAGTGCGTAAGTGAAATTTCCGCACCTTTGCATCTAGAGGCGCCGTCTACCGGCCAGACATAACACTCGTCAACGCCTAAAATAAAGCACTTAAACCGACATTTATCACAAACACAGCTTTAGGGTACCGTAGTGACCTGAATTGCTAAAAATTACATTCACTACATTAGCAGCGGATGTGTAGTTGGCCTTAATTATTAGGAAATGATGGGAACGTGAGTTCGGAAATAGATAAAACAAATATTATACTTACCTACTATTATAAATTGCCTGTGTTTTGTTAGGAATGCATGTTGATCGTCTAAGAATTATTTATTTAATTATTATAAATTAAAAGTAAAAAAAATAACTATTCACATAGCTTTGTAACCCGTTGATTCTTGGAAAAGCTAGTCTTTTTTTCACTAACTATTTGTTAGATATAAACTAATAAAAACATTTTTAAACAATCCTAGTAAGTATGCAAGTATGCTGTAATCGAGGTATTTATCGATTTTTCAAACATTTCCTAAAAGCCTAAACAAATGATCGACAGGGAATCAATTAGTGCTCATATCCGTCTAATCAGAGCGGAACCCACTCTCCACGAACAATAAACAAAGGTAAACTAGTTTTTACTCCAATTGCGCGATCCAAAACCAACAATTCGGAAAAAATTGAAAACAAACGCACGGCGGATTTGTCGGATTACTTCAACTCTTGAAATAGAATCATATTAATCGTAACCTGGGATTTAGAAGGCCTATGTCATAGTAAAATAACATTTAACGCGAATTAGACTGTATTGTATTGAGTTTAAATCTTTTTTTGTTTTTTAAAAAAATATCTCTAAAAAAACAGACTTTTAACAATAATTTAAAGGCTTCTATGAATATTTTTCAATTAGACTTAAACTACTGTAAAGTAGGTAATTTGTAAAAACAAGAGCACATAATAAATTAAATATGGTATTTATCGACGATTATTACACATAATAATGTTTGTTATATAATATTTTATTACTTACACATGTCATCATCATAATCGTAGAGTAATCAGATTGTTACCTATCTAAGCTTAATTTCCATCATGAAAAAGTTTTTTTTTAAGAAACTGGTAAACGTCTCTTTTCACCTTCACTGGTTTTTAAAAGGTGTCAAGTGAAACGTCAGCGAGAACTAATTGTCAATCTGTGTCCGTGATTTTAGATTTGTGACTTATACATTTTTGCGCGCGGTATGCGATAATGCTGCTACACTACATTTATTAATCGGCTGATTTAAGTTGTTTATTCGTCTGTCGTAAAATCGAATGTGCTCCGTAATTTGTTACGTTTAATCCTAAACAGTTATTTAGCCAATTTAGTTGTAATAAAGCTTAGTGAGATTGTCTAAGATTATTTTTATCTGCTATCTTACGGAATCTGGTGATAATATTGTGGTTTTAAGATGACACGAAATATCGTAAATAAACAAATTAATTGTGATTGTACAGATGTTTGACTTGAAGCTTGACAGAAGTAACAGATTTAAAACTTGCTAACTTTTGAATGTACGAATTCGTTCACCGTCTTTATTTATTACATTTTTGACAAGAACAACCTTAAGGTGCCTTATAAGTCTGAATTTCATATTGAGTACCTACCGATTTATCGTTACATCACTATCACACCCCATTAGTAGATTGTATTTCATGACGTAAGTAAGCAAATGGTGTTGGCCTATTATGGGAAATTTATTTGCCTGAAAATGAGACAATGCAAAAATTTTCAATATCTTCCCTGCATTTACAAAAAAACTTGACCATGGCTAGAAATGGTTTCTAGCCTCATCGTCAAAAAGCCAGAAGCTTTTATAGGTACCATCTAAACCACGTTTTTGACTAGGTTTCTTGTGTACATTAGAAGTAATTGCAAACATTTGGAAACCATATTACCTCTAAATAATCAACACCTTATTACAAGCAAAGCAACTAAGTAACATCTTTATTGATCGATTTGTAAACAGCTTACAACGTCAACTTTGTTTTTTTGAACAAAAAAAATTATTCAGGTCTGAAAGGGTTAAAAGAATTTCGGTCAGGGATGAATAAATAAGTAAATTAATAAATATCTTTGGACACACACACTTTCCCTTGAATAATATTAGTATGGATGGAGGTTTTGCTTTAATAATAATTGTATGCAACAGACAAGATTCTTGCATAGTCTTAATAGAATATTCATAATGCTTTAACTTTAGAATCTGACGCTACATAACGATCAATTTAACGTCCATCCTCTTATGAATCCAAACATATTGCGGAAACTATTCGTAGTTACTGTAAATAGGGTATGTTCTTACAACACCTTTGGCAACTATGAGCGGACGCGAGGTGTAAACAGCTGTCACGCGCGTTTCAGACGCGTTTTTACACCGGATATAATACTACAGTGTACACACTTTTGTTATTAAATTTATCCGTCCATACTCCTAACCTGCATCCATAAATATCCAATAAATAAATAATAAATAAATAATATATATCCTAACATCCATTGGTACTCACATTTTTTTTTATTTTAACCATTTTTATGTTTATGTACTATAATAAAAAAAAGTGATTTTTGGTTGTATTAATCTACTCTACTCTCAGTCGGATTAGAAAAACAATGTTTCTGCAAATTTCTAATTTAAGCAAAGTCTGTGCCTAACAGACTTGGCCTTGAAAATGGTATTTTTGGTCATTGAACTCAACAGTGAAGCTCAACAATAAATCTTAGACATAAAATATTATTCTAGGTATTGAAAATAAGCACTTTTAATTTCCACGAAAACGGTAAGAAAATGCGTCCATTATAGAACAGCCCACATAATCTGACGCGAATGTTTACGATTCGCGTTTTAATTCACCTCTCTGATGCATCTATGTTTGTATATACTCGTACCTACTCAACGGTATTAACAATATTCGAATGGTAAAAAAAACAGCGAATCAATAGAATATCAGAATAGAAAAAAAAACAGCGAATCAATCTTTGACGCATAGATAACAGGAGGTTATCTACTACGACAATTATATATACAATATATTATTATTATATATTATACAATTATATTATTATTTTATTACTAAGCGAATCAGTTTAGTTTCTATAATGAACTGCTTTTGACGTAAGCTAAAGGTCTCAGCACACATATGGGATCGGAAAGGGATCGTAACCGTAACGCCTTTCAGCTCGCTGTGTTCTGAGGGGAGGCGATCACGTTACGATTCCGATTAGTGTGCGTTGCAGTAGGGAGTTTAATACAAACCATTCTGAACGACTCGAGGCGATACGGTTACGATCCCTTTCCGTTCCCATTAGTGTGCTGAGACCTTAAGACGCTGGTGTAAAGTTGTGGTTGTAGCATCAATGTCGGACGTAGATAATATAAATATTTTTAGTTGAAACTGCATGAATAATTCCGTAAAACTAAAAACCTAAGCACAAACAAAACTTGTCTATAATAAACTTTGGATCTATTCTCATTTACGATAATAGTTAAAAACTTTAGAAGATAAAAAATATTGACTAAACTTTGATCTCTGTCAATTTCCACCTCCCATCCGAATTGTCATCTTACATCAAAGATCAAAGTCTCAATAATTATACATCTTGAGTATAGAGGAACCATAAAAAAGCTTTTAGACAAGATGGTTTTATACCTACGTTGTATTTTACAACCTTGTCATACTAACGTGTTTCGGATAAGCGAGTGGCGTCGTAAATATAAAAACACTCAGGTGACTCGCTAATTTATAACTGCTGACGGTCTTCGCAAACCAATCACTCATTTGGTAAACTTTATGTTTATAGAAATACAGTTCAATATTGAAGTGACTGAGTTTACGGGGATAGTTTAGTAGATTAATATAGGAACAGCAAAATATCCATACTTCCATACTAATATAATAAATGCGAAAGTGTGTGTGTGTGTGTGTGTGTGTCTGTTTGTTTGTCCGTCTTTCACGGCAAAACGGTGCTACGGATGGACGTGATTTTTTGTGTGGTGATAGTTGAAGGGATGGAGAGTGACATAGGGTACTTTTTATCCCGATATTCCCGCGGGAATGGGACTTACGCGGGTGAAACCGCAGGGCGCAGCTAGTCTGGTATACTTTTAAAATTACATCGATGATGTATGATTTGAGTGAAAACATCGGCTAGGTGTCGCGTCATTGGTAACGTACGAATAGGAAACACTAAATAACTGTATGACGGCAATAAATTAGTTTAGGTTAGTTTTTAGTTTGTTTATGTTTAACATGAAATATTTTCAGGGGAATATTTTGAGAACGATTCTAAACTCATATTTTTTAATCTGGAAAGCTTTATAAATTGATGCAGGGTCGTGCTCAAACACACCTACTTAAGATCTAATTCGTCTGATACTGATAAAGTATTTACACCACGGCGTTTTAAAATAATGAATTAGTTATTATTATTATTATTGAATTTAAAAATTAAATGCACCAAAATAAAATGTATGGTGATAAAAAAAAATATTTTTTTGTCCTTAACAAACATCATAAAGAATGATGGGCACATTTTGAACTCTAGCCGGCATAAGAATATTTTTTTATATTTCTCCATAAATAACCCTGATTCTATTGACATGAACAATTTGATAATATAACAACTAAATATCTCAAACACCATTTGATATTTATGTTTTAATAAATTACGTGTACAAAATGGTTGTAATTCTAAACGTTGTTAGATAACAATTATCTAACTAAAGTCCTCCTTTAAATGAGACAAGACGACCTCATTTCTTAATTATAAGCTTAAAAACGTTAATCTTAGCTATTCGTTCAGATTCAACCACGAGTCTTAAGTATTTTGAGAAAATTAAAGTACAACGCCACAATTTTTACGTTCTGAGCGGTCACAATTTAGATGGGTGACCATCGCTTTAACAGTTGCGCTGATTGTTTTGTAACCAGCTTTATCGTAGAGTCAATGGGATTGCAACCTGTCACATTTGGAATGTTGACTTCTACAAAATGTATGTGTGTAATACGTTTCTCCACGATGCCAAAGACAGGCACAAAATGGTGCAGCATTGTCAAAAGCAAAACAACTCCAGATTCAGGGGCATCCTCAGTAAGACCCTGTTCACACGGCATTGTTTGCACGTTTTTTCACGTATTCGTTTTTTAACGTACAATCACCCAGGTCTTCACACGGTAAATTATCATTCGTGTAAAAAACGAATAGCCGCAGAAAAGTGAAGGAAAAAACATGGAAAAACCGAATACGTCAAAGTTCATTCGATTTTTTGACGTATACGTTTAAACGTATAAGCAGTACACGTTTTTTTGCAGTACAATCAATACGTGAAAAAACGTGCAAACAATGCCGTGTGAACAGGGTCTTATTATGAGGATATCGATGCGAGGAGGAGGAGGAATACGTATTTGGACCAATATAGCTAAATGAAAATTATCATTGGTTTTTTATCGAGCCATGTGAACACAAACATCGTATAGTTTCAAGAACAAAAGGTATTAGACATTATAATGAATTGAACGGGAATTACTCACGTAAAAATATTGTCGATTTAGATACCGACAATGTTTCGATTCTTCCGGAGAATCTTCATCTGTATATATATCTGTATGTCATACGTATGCTCACTCCTCGCGGGCGCGTTTCACACACGGTATCGGTATCTAAATCGACAATATTTTTACGTGAGTAATTCCCGTTCAATTCATTATAATGTCTAGTACAACTCACGATAGTTTTGAAAGACAAAAGGTATTGTTGAATAGCTTTTAAAAGCTTTATTGAGTGGTCTCAAGCCCAGCAGGACGTGGTCACCCAGAGAGCGTTGTGGAACCCCCGCGGCGATGGGTGACCGCTAACTGTACCTTTCAATGGACTATAGTGCTTATTAAGCAAATTGTATTGACATTGGGCTATTGGAAAAGAAATTAAAATGGAAGTTAATAATTTGAAAATGAATAGTAGGAAGGTTTGTTTTGAAATGATAAATGATTTAATGATTTAAGATGAAGCTTGTGTGGTAATTATACATTATTCTTTCAAGTTTAAATCTATCTTTTAAACTAACACTAGCAGCAAATCTCGGCTTTGCACGGGTGTACCTACTATTGAAAATAGCCGGATAAAATAAAACCACCCCGACAGTTCACTTTACACATCGCACGGTACCAATAATTACACCTACCTCTTGAATCTATCTATTAAAAAAACGCATTATGATCCGTAGCGTAGTTTTAAAGATTTAAGCATAGGTATATGGGGATATAGGGATATAGGGACACAGAAAGCGACTTTGTTTTATAATAGAAAGAAAGAAAGAAAAATATGTTTATTTCGTAGGACCTCAAGGATCACTCAAAATTGTACAGCTATAACCTACCTAGCTTACTATTGACTCTATTGCTAATAAGTAGTGAAAACCGAATACATTTATAAAAAGATCACTGAACGAAACACAAGAATGTTTGTTCCGAGTATAAATAGAACAGGATGGACTCACCTGTAAATTATATTTTTACACCGACCATAAATCTCTCGTAACAAGAATTATCAATTCGAGACCGTTTTGAACCGGATGCGTAAAACATTTTTAACATTAGCTTTTTGAAATCTGTGTCCTAAGTTAGAATAAATGGATAAAAATAGAGTTGAACATAATACCTCTTAAAAAAGTCTGAATGTAGGTACAACGCCATTCTGCACTGTGAATATTGCTTTAACTTCTATTTAATATAAAAAGTTCTAACTTTAAAGTTCTAAAGACGCACACTTTGATTAAAATTTACGGGAATCCAAACTCAATTCTAATTCCAATCCTGTTTCGTAATTATAACCCAATCACTCCGAATCAATCACAGCCCGCGATAAATCACGCTCATCCCGCGAAATCCCGGGATTCCAAAAATCCCGGACGAAATCCCGGACAAGGAACGTTTATTAAGATCCCCAGTTAGTAAAATATTCATTAATTGATTCCGCCCCTCAAGATACCTACCCTCATTACTTGGGGTTGATTAAGCGAACCTGGATGTACGTGGGAATGTCTACGGGGTGGTTTGAGGGATGCGATTATGAAATCGTATCGGTCTTATGTTATTTTTAACTGTTTTTATACTTCTTTTATAGAATTATTGTATTAGTCCTCAATGACTAAAGGAACAAATGAAGGGAAAGAAGATTTTTGATCTTTTAACTTTATTTTTTAAATTGTCGTCAAAAATCTATTTGATGAAATCCAAATTTACGCAAATTTAAAAACAACTATATTTATTCATATTAATTGTATTTGTTTTCTTTTAACTCGGGAAAATAAGCATTGAATACACAAACAATTTCATAAAAAAGTCATTATATCAATTATTTTTCGGAAGTTTTTATGTTTAGTGCAGGTTTTAGAGATCTTTATAACTTCACTGTACTTTGGCGAGGGCAGAAAGCCTCTACGCCAGAATAAAAGCCTTTACGCCAGATCATTCTCAAGACAATATTTGCGCCTCGTAGCATATGGGACCTTGTGTAGTACCTCTACGTCGTAGCAAGATCGTAGCTTGTAAAGGTCATTGACTAGCGCGTGTGCTCGGCAGATGACTGGGCTAATAGCTTGATGTCATTTTACTGACAGACTCGGAAGTTATGGAGTAGCGTTGTGGGTGTAGTTCTTGAAATTTTGATAAAATAGGCTTTAGTCTTATATGCAAAGAAAATAAATATTAAACTGTAATAAACGTATTATGTTATGTAATTTTTGAAAATGTTAAGGTTTCCTATTTTATAAATGAACGTGTAAAAGTTTTGTATGAATTATTACTTATAAAACATTTTATATTATTTATTGAACAACTGAAAAGCAGGGAACAACGTTTAATTTTATTATTATTCAAGCACTTTGAAAAGTGTTTTTGGCGCCACTCACGGTCGCTCGTGGTCGCCTGCGTTTGAAGTTTCTTAAGCGGTTCTATGTGCTATGGTGATGAAGTGAAAGTTCAAAATGATAACAATAAAACTGCGTCCCGCTTCCCTTCTATCTCGGTGTGAGTTGGGAGTAAAGCCTACTCCCATGTGTTTGTTCCTTGGTACTTACCTCACTCAGCTCAGCATATTAATTAAAGGTAAACATGTTTCCTTTGTGAGATTTTCACTTCATTTGGCGAGGGATGATGTTATGCAAGATAGAGACAGGAAAAATATTATCTAACTTTTATGAATAAAATTATTTACAAAAACAGCGCAACTGATCCAAACCCTTTAAATAGAAACACAGGTAACATAATTATAAATATTACTTATCATTTTTGTAAGTTATTAATATACTTAAATGATATTTATTAATTACGATATTATTCAATTCTTATAGTTGTAATTTTGTACCGCCTGGATTCAAACCCACGCCCTTCTGGTCGAAATCGGGACCACTCATCCAATACGCTATTTCAGATATTACTTTAAAAATAGATAGTTATTAAAATGACTAGTTCGGTATTAATCATAAATAATAATCATTTTATTTATTTTTCTCTCACAAACTTCTTAACATAATATTAATATTAATTGTATAAGCCCATCCCGTCAATTCATCATAATACCGCGCGACGAGGTATCTCGCGACTAATTACCGCGACTCATTAATTGATGATCCGGATGTCTGTCGCCCGTGTGTCTGCGCTAATATTATCACTAACAGGTACACTTATAATTAGTACACTACACGAACATTTTCATTATTTCTTTCTTTCTTTCGTGTGAGCAAGTGACCAACTCTGGTGACGGAGTTTTTAGCCGCCTAAAGGTCTCCGTCATGGCTTAACGACTTTTAAAAGCCGGGATCGACAATTTAACGTGCCCTCCGAAGCACGGAAGCGCTCAGTTGATAATGCCACTTGCGGTCACCCATCCAAGTTGTGACCGCTCAGAGCGTTATTTATTTTGATTATTGATATTTAGACATCATTTTAAAGATAATAAACCGCAACATACGCTTTTAGTTTAACCCCCTTATGCATATTGGACCAGTATATTAGCTTATCCATATTAGCTAAAACAATATTAAATCTGTTGCTATTTCTTTTCGTTGATATAGGAGGAACAAGACAAAAAATGAACTGATTTTCACGTAAGCTAAGGCGCTGGCGTAAATTTTAGACTGTTAAAACCTAAATTGTGTAAGTACTTTTGCAGTGTTTTTTGTAATGTTACTGAGATTGTAATCAAAGAAATAGAATGAGTAAAACCGTAGGTAGAGACTAGTGGAGACAAATGCGCTGAGGTATGACGCGCGACTAATTGGCGCGACTCACTTGATTATCCGGATGTCTGTCGCGCTTTGATATGATAATATTATTACTGCTAATTGGATTAAAATACGCATATAATAGTGTTCAAAGCGTTTCATAAATTATAAACTTATTGCTTAAAGGCAAACCCTACCTAATTATTATTTTTCATTAAATATAAAAAACACAAGACACTTCTTATATTTAAATTATGGTTATATTAAATATAGGAATATAAGTAGTAAAGTATAGTATCGGAACAAAAAATAAACATTCCTTATAACTACTAGTGGCGCCTCTAGCGTTGAGTAGCGGAAATAATTTGGGGTTCGTATTTTTAGTAGATAATTCTGTACGGGTTCTAGTAAGATTGTGACTAGTCCAAATTATAATTTTATATTTGATAGCAGTATCTACAAATTAAGATGTTGAAATTCATATTATGAATAGTAAATAATACAATACAAAATGTTAATAATTATGTTCTATATCAATCCTCATCCATAAAATCACGCCCAATTTTTACAGACGTAGTAGAAAGAGACTCCTGAGTCCTGACGCTGTACAAAATAATCATCTAGTCAAGATGTAAAAGGCCTAAGTGAGTAGAAAGAGACCACGTAATAATTTTGCCACGATCCTGACACAATTTATTTTTACTTTTATTCTTACTTCTCCATACAATTCTCATGGTATTTTTGAAGTGGCCAATCTTTAGGTCACATTTAAATACTTTTTATCCCTTATGGTAAGTTCACAGATGTTCAATCGATACCACCCCTCATCGCCCGGAGCCACTCGCTCCAACTATTGTGCGAGTTTTAATTTAGGTCCACCTTCGACGTGTTTGGAGTAAGCTCTGCAAACAAATTGTATTGAGGCACACAGTGGTGGAGTTTTGGAACTAGCTACTTTTACTTATAAATGTTAACGTTTTAACTATTATAAACTTAATTGAATAATGTTTAAAACCTAACCCTTTTACTTGCCTTTAAAAGTTTTTTAAATGTTGTAGATTTTTTTTTGTAGTGTTTGAAGTGTCTACACTAATATTATAAAGAGGAAAACTTTGTTTGTTTGTTTGTTTGTTTGTTTGTTTGGTTGTAATGAATAGGCTCAAAAACTACTGGACCGATTTTAAAAATTCTTTCACCATTCGAAAGCTACATTATCCACGAGTAACATAGGCTACTTTTTATCCCGATATTCCCGCGGGAACGGGACTTACGCGGGTGAAACCGCGGGGAGCAGCTAGTATCTAATATTATCGTAGTTTCTTTTTGAAAGTTTACATGAATGATAATTAATGAAAAGCTTGTTAAAAACGTAATGAATCATGCTTATGAGTAACACTTACTTGAAATAGAAAAAGTCAGTTAAAATAGAATCACTTGTAAAACCAAGATGAAGATAACAAAATAAGATGAAAAAAAAAACAAAAAACAAGATAATTAAGATCGTTAGTAAAAATGGAACTACCTACCAAAATAACTATTGTTTTTAAACAAAAACTAAAATAAAAACAAAAAAATAAATATACCACAAAACTCCTCTATAAAATTGCACCAGTGTGAACACACAACTTTAAGCACAGCTTCGGGCATAACGGTCGGACATTACATTTTTTTTATATATAATTTATTTTATTTGCAATGGGATTACAAAGCAATAAAGGTAGGTTCATAATGGCCGATGCAATAACGGTTGTGTTATTAAGGGGTTAATAAAATCTCTTTTTTCAATGGATAAAATGAAAAGAGAATAAAAATATGGTGATTTAAATAATAGACGGTGCATGTACTTTTAAAAGCGAAGTGTGTATCAGGGTTTATAAAATATTGAGTCAGTACTTTTTAAATGCGTTTGATATTAACTCAAAGAAATACTCGTATATCGTTTTTTTTTTTGACTAAATTAATGATTTAATAGAAGTCTAAAATTTTCAATGATTGTATGTAGGGACCTATATTTCAATAGTATGTATCTATGTTTGTATGAATGTATGTCGGTTCGGGTGAAATCCAGCAACTCAATTTTGAAACAGATATCTTTAACCGATTGAGCTGAATTTTTTCTTTCTTTCATCAGACCAATAAACTCTATTAACGTCACTACTTCCTAAAATCATGCATAAGGCCAAAATAAACATATACCTAAAATGTATAATCCAAATTGTGGATTCCATCAGCTCTCCCTCATACATAATCCATATTACATCTAATCGCATCGACGTTATTCTCTTGCACAACTGCACAGAAGTAATCCTGCGTTGTACCTGCGCTAACTGGATTGAGGGGGCTAGTCAGGGGTGTGCGGATTCGTTACGGTCGATTGATTTTTTTGATGATGCAATTTTTTTGTAAAGGTATTTGTTCTCGTGTATAACTTACGTGTAAGAATAATAATCGAAAATAGGAGAATGCAACAAATACATAATAATACCTACGAGTATTTATTTATTGATAACTATTTTTAGTTTAATAACATTGATAAACTTTAATGCTTACATTTTTAACTGTAAAAAAAAATTTTAGAGGGGCTTTTACTTTTAAGTAGACTTCATCGTGCTTTTGGATAAACTTTCTATTTACCTTTTCATTTCGCCTTTGATGAAATCCTAACAGAATCACGGGCCAATCTAAGTCTGTGAAACTGCCACCATTAATTACCGAACATGGTGAGCACCTTATCTCAGCCCGACAAAGTCCAACTGCATTTAAATTTAAATCTACCAGCCACCTTGGCAGTAAGTTTTCAAGTAATTTACGAGTGAATATTTAAGTATCACCTACCAGGGGTACAGAACACGCCAGGGGTGGAGTTTTGTGTGTTTTACTAATTGCCAAAAGATGTTAATCAGGTACCGGAGATATATACCCGTCTCGCTCTATCTCTATAAATCTTATATGCGCCGTCTTCGTCTCAAGATATAATTCAAAAGTCGAAGCAAAAACCATGACAACGAATTAATTAGAACTCAAGGTAAATAATGAAGATTGTCGCCGTACTAATGAGTTTTCTGGCGAGTCTTTCGGTAAAATAATTATAAAACAGGTAATTAAGAAGTTTGGGAGGGTATGTAAATGGGGGGTTAATTGTCCTGAAAATGTGACTTTGGAATAATGACTTTTTGGGGTCTACACGGGGATTGGTAACCGCTGGTACAAAGGGGACAATGCCCATAAAATAAATATAACTCATGATTTATTCATCACTTTTAAATCATCAATATTTATTTAATAATCTTCACCTAGTAATAGCCAAGTACTTGTAGTATTCTGGTTAAGGGTCGGTACATATCTGACGGAAGATGCGTCACGTTTTATCAGTCGCGAAACGCCAAAACAAACAAATATATAATAAAACATCCATCCTTTCACACCTAACCGATGATGCGTTAGTGCGTCGAGCGTACAGCGTCTGTGTATCGATGATACGCTCGACGCATTTTCCGTCAGATGTGTACCGACCCTAACTCTTAGAAATAGAAACTAGCATACCTCTATTCCTACAGCAAAAATGACCTACATCGACACTCCAGCCACTACACTACCCACCCTCTTTGCAAACTTATAAATAGCTGTACATTAAAACTGTGTTTCGTCCACATAATATTCCACTCACATAGCGTAGAATCAACTCCTTTGAAATGCGTTATTACGAGCACGCCCTTGTTTTAAAAAAACACGTTAAAAACAGAAAATGTTTGAATAAGAGTGTGATTGCGGCTTGTTGGTACAGCTTATGTGAAATTTGTAGCTGGTTCACTACGTTCTTTAAGGGTTTGATTGGTCTACCCACATCAGTAAATTTTTCTATCAATCTTTGTTGTTTTATCAGTAATTTTAATCAAAGCGTAGTATGAAAACGTAAAACTTGCCCAAAACAAAGAGGTTAAAAGTTCAATGAATCAATAGATATTCCAATAAATTCGCTTAGAAAAGGATAAAGTTCAAAAACGCCCTTGTACTAGTGATTTAAAGAAATCAAAACAGTCAAGACATGTAAAAGTTGCGTAGCGGTGCATTATCCTTTTCATCTAGTTGTAAAAGAAAGAAAGAAAAGAAATAAAAATATGTTTATTTCGTAGGACCTCAAGGATCGCTCAAAAACGTAGAGTCTTAAAAGCTAGGTGACTCTGAAACATGGTTTTAGTGCTGGGCAAGTCATCACAAGAATGTCCCAGGCACTACTACAGTGTCCCGTTTAGTGTAGGTAAAGATTGCCTCCTGACGCTGTATAAATCATCTAGTAATGGCCTGAATAGTTATAAAAATCAATCATACAATGATTTTTCAGTGTACCATTAAATGACACATCTATGGGTATCTAGGTATTTTGACTTCAATGAACCAGCTTTTTACCTAGCACTAGGCAGCAGGCACTGAGTCAAAAGAGAAGGAAGGAAACGCAGACCCACGGCGTTCATTTTGCGCGGGTTTTTTTACTCACCAACACCTGTACCCGTAGCACTAGTTTGACTAAATATTAATTTTTATTTATTTATGAATACTACCTACTACACTTTATTAAAAAAAATAACACAAATATGAATAATAATTGATGCTGATTGATCATAAAAAATAATGTAAATTATTACAATCAAATATTACAACTACATTGAAAATATTGTCACAACAAAAACTTCAAAACCTTTGTTTGTAATGTAAATGTTTTTGATTGACCAATATCATACTAAGGTAAGTAGGTAATTATTAAATCTGACATCCAATTTAAAATACTTACTTAATTTAAATTTTTTTGCTAGATTACCAGTGACAAACAAAGTAGTTTATGCCAGGCGGTATTTTTTTTTTTGGTTGCGCTTTCGCTACGTGTTCTATAGTACCATGAAATGGTGCTATCTTAAATGATTTCACAGTGCCTTTTCCCTGGTATTGGTTTCAGTTGAGTGATTGAACGTGTTTTTATTAGCTGCCTTGTTTAATTTGGGGTTTACGACATGTCAGTTACGGATGCCTTTGAGATCCGAACATTATTCGATCTAAGAAATGTTAAAATGACACTTAATAGTTAGGTTAATAAATTTCAAGGATCTAAAGAATTCTATAAAGACCTGAAAGAAATGTCTACCGCTCCCTGGGATATAACAGTCGTGATCATATTTAATTTTTTTATTCTTTTTCAATAAAATTTCACTCTATAAGGTAATTTAGCTGACACTGACATTATGTAACTGAACGGTGAGTTTTTAAATAAGCTTTAATATCCTACTACTAGAGTCTATTTATGTGCATCACACAATTTTATTCCTTAAAAATCTTATGAAATTTTCAAATGCATCAGTCACGCAACAAGATAATGATCAACCAATCGAAAAGAATGCTTTCAATGTGGCGTCACTCTAGTCATAAAACACGCGCGATTGGACAAATGCGCGATTTTCAAAGACGCGTATTAATTTCATCGTGTGGGGCGGTCTTTATTTTTAACGCTTTTGTCAAAGCAAATTACCTGAAGGAATTTTTATGAGACACTGATTAACATTTATTGAGACATAAAAAAGAAATATTTCGTCGTGACAAAGTAATGTAGAATGTTATATAAACAACCATTTATTTATTCATTGTTGCTATCTATTAACTTATTTAAATTATAACTGCTTTTAGTATATAATGATGTTGGAATGAGCAACGATTTGTGATGTTACAAAGTGATGTATGACACTGTAAAGATAATTATGGTTCCAACATTTTTGCCTCTTTTAAAACATTATAAAGTACTTTTAAAACAAACGCAGTAGTAAGTAGATAGATAATATAAAGTGTTTGGATAGATAATTCACTAGATATTATCAAAATATCTGAAATGACGAAAGAGTTTGTAAGATAATGTCTATCGTGCCCTTGCAATACCAAAGTCATTATTTGAAAGATTTTATTATTTGAATATAACGGAAAATGTCTACGAAAACCTTTCTTCATGCTTAGTTTAAGATCTATTCTATAAAATAGTGCATTTTATACCATAACAATAACCTACATAGTTTCACTTCAGTGAACACAGCACAAAAATATGAGCATTTAAATTTTGTAAATAAAGCTCCCCACACACGGGGCGACAGTCGCGCGTTATGACGCGTGTCGCGGCCCGAGTAGTTTGTCTCCGCGCTGACCATTTCCGGCCAGGGATGTTCTCGCTAGCGGAACATAAATTGAATGGAGTGGCATATCTATTTCTTTTATTTGAGCTGTTTTAGCCTAATATATTTTGATTTCCGGACCGGTAGGTATTTCTCGAAAGGTGTTTTCTCTCGTCGAATTAACTTGTCGACAAAACGATTATCCTGCTCGCCTCCTCAAATAACCGTAGTACATCATACACTGGAAAAGCATGTGGAGTTAGAGAGAAAATATCAGGAAAATCAAATTTACAAGAGATTATAACTTAAACGTATTGAGCTTTAACTTCTTGGAGTATTGTTTATTTTATAAGAGAAACCTTTAAATGACCTCTTAGTCATGTATGTTAGTTTCTTATTGTATTACTTTGTGCCGATGGTCCTAAAATAAATAAATAGATATACCTAGTTAATACTTGAATCTTTCGAGGCATTTAAAAATGCCGCCATGAAGCTCTTCAAATATATAATCAGGTTTTTACATACAGAAACAAAATAATTACTCAATTTATTTATATTCTCAAGAAGGGTCCATGAATGCCCCTGTTCGGAGTCAGTATACCCCTACGGGAATATTTCAAGAATATTATTATGTAAGAACATGCGCGAGGCTTTATGATCACCTCGCCTTTCACGGTGACCGGTCTGCCGCGCAGATACATAGGGCTGTCGCACTTCAGAATGTCACATTGTTTTGATTTAGATTACGTACTCTGTTACAGAGAAACATTAGTTGAACTTTAATAACACTATTATTATCTTATTTTCTTAAGTTTGAAAGATTGAATGTGGGTATTTTAGTTTGTATATTTTTCTTAAGTCTTTAAGTTTTAAGAAAACTCTGTGATGTAAAATGTATTTTAAGTTTATTTGGCAGCATTTCTAAATTGCAAAAGTTTGTTCTTTTTTTTACATTCTTGACGCTCGTATAAATATTTGTAATATTCACAAAAAAAATATTAAGTAATAGAAAGTTATGTACCTCTATTTAGTTTCACTTTAAAACCTTTAAATAAAAAATGAACATCGATATCTTCGTAGCAACCCTATAAGTCCGGAAGTTTGTCCGCGGATTCTTATATTTATATTCACCTTGTCGTTCGGCGCAGATTTATTCACTTCTTTAGAACGCGCGCGGTGACCGTGTCCCGTCGCCCCTTGTGTGGTCACCCTAATATACGCACTGATGTTTTAAGATCGTCTTTTTAATTAAAACTCTATTATTCCTATTAAGTGTCTATACATGTTTTTAATTTTCACTGGATGCTGTTGGTAGGTTTAACATAGCATAGGTAGGTACCTAGTAAGTTTTTTAATAATTTTGATTCTTAACTCTTCTTTTGGGAATTAACTGATCCGTTTTCCAAGTTTGACAATAAAAGTCGCATAATTCATTGGCATATATGGCTACATAATATTTTGTCACGTATTTTATGTTAAAATAAAATTAACGGACTGTTTGAAAAAATCTTACTGTAAGTATTAAAAACGCCAAGTTAAATAATCGCAGTGCGTACACTCAGTCCCCTGTCCACTATGATATGTGAAGCGTAAAATTTTGTTTTTCAGAAGTTGCCCGACAAGGTATGCTGACAAATGCCCGGCTCTATTATAAACCGGGCCTAAAGGGATAGTGGATAGGCACCTTTATTGATGAGACGGGTCTATTTGTTTACAAGTTGTTTTTGATGCGATTTTGTTTGAAAAGGCCTTTAGTACTTGAGGGTTAGAGTAAATACAATTGTTAAACATTTTAAAGTTTATTATAATTATTTAAACCGCTGATTTTATTAATGATTTGTTAGTTTGTATTACAAAAAGCAACTTTTCTCATATAATTTACTTATAGTATAATTTAAATGTTCATTCATTTTTCATATTCATATACCTACCTACCCAAATACTGATAATATGGAAATACTACATTTTGCTTGCATTTATTCTAAATCTGTTTTGCGAAAATGAGTTTTATCTAAGGTTTAAAAATTTTTTATTTCTTAATCTTTCGCGATCACAATTCATATTTTTGAAATAGACACAGGTATAAGGGCAGGGGAATGATGAGACACAGGTTTTTATAAAGTAAATAACGCGTTAAAAACCTGTGTCTATATATTTCAAAAACATGTTTTAAGATTTTATAAATTTATCTTAACTTAAAACAGAGCTTTTTGCTACTCACAAAGGTGGAAATAATTCTCCCAAATTGAAAACTCGTTTCCCATCCCCCGCTACCTTCATTCGATTACAAGCGATTACGATTATTCGAATTAAATTACAGAGCTATTCAGTTTAAAGAGAATTGTAATCTCGTTCCATCCCCTCGAATAATATCGGAATTCACACGAATTCGGAAAAAAACCTTTTTGTATAATTGTGGAATTTTCCGCGCGATCAAATGTGAAAAAGTTGGACAATCGAATGGAGGTTATCCCGAATTTGTGTAATTAAATACAAAATGTCAGTGAATTCGGCTTTCGGTTTCTAGATGACCGATTCTGTAATAAAAGGTGGCCGATATTTTGCGGCTTCCATTAAACGATTGATATTATTTTATTTGTAGGTTCCGGAAATTTAGTCCAATTCATTAATATTAGTATTAAATAAGTATCAATTCAATATACAGTGAACAATATGACATAATCACGATTGTTTTTTTTTCAATTAAACATTCTTTCGATCTTTAGGTACTTACACGAGAGTCGCAGTACGTCTAACGGGAATAGAATCATTTCTTCATCATCTGTAAAACAAAATCAATGTGGTCCTTACGGTCTATTGCTTTTTTATAAATATTAAAGGGCTAATCTATTCCACTAATCCAAGAAACGATTCGAAATATTCGATCTTACCGATATTTTTCAAATCATTCGAATTCCAATCAAGCACGTGCAAAAAACCCCCAAACCTCAATCGTCTGCGGAACATTTGGCGTGGCATTTGCTCAAAGCATTGAATAAAGAGGTATTATAATGCGGATCGATAGAGAACACCTCGCCACTTGAGTGCCTCTTGTAGCGAAAACTGGGGGGAATGCAGCTGACGTGAAATTACTATGCGATGGATATGGTATCTCTGTAAAACAAAATACACAGTTTTATAATGACTCCTGAAATTTTTATTGAGATAAGGAACAAATTCACAAAACAGACAGCAACAAAAAATACCTAAACTACTTAAAAACTAATTTAATAAAAATGAACTCTGTATTCTAACCTAGTAAGTATTAACTAAAGATAGAATACAGAGTTCAGGTCACCGGCCGCAGGTAGGGTGCCCAATCTTGACTCCTTAGCTATACTTTTGTCATTAAAACAGGTAACATTATTTGCTTTCTTTGTCGTATGTCGGGTTATTGTGCTCTACTTCTTTCCCGGCAACGGTAACGATGTCATCCGATCGGACTGGTGATCTACCTTGGTCGTTGTGCATCTCTGGGCCACCATTCCGTAGTAGCTGAATTTAACGATTCATTTATTATTCAAACCATTTTAAAATAACAAGTTACATTACAGGCTAAGTACATCTTCCGTCTTTTCGCCTAGCTAAGTGCCCCGCCCATCTCCAGTTGCGACTTTATTTAAATAACAACAATAACATTTAAAACAAATAATAACAATATTTTTTAAATGTAACTAGATATCCAAAAAGCCACATCCAAACCACCTACCTCTACCATCAAATATTTTTACCTTTTTATCTCCGACAATAGTCCTCGATATGATTGCCCCGGGCGCAGGGCGTAGCGCAGGCGGTCACGGGACAGATGTGATCCTGCACTTTTGTTTACTCATTGCTTTATTGAGAATCTGTGCTTGTAATTTCACCTTTTTAGAATGATAAATATATTGTGAAGTAGTGTTTTTAAGTATTATTTTAAAAGTTTATCAAAAAATAATAAATATCCTTGAACATTCCACACAGCGTCATCTAGTCCCAAGCTACGCAACTTAATGCTTGTGATATTGTAACCAGATATGACTGATATAATGAAAATAAAAGCTCATTCTAGCATGTTCTTCTGTAAAGTATAAAGCTACTAGTGAAATAAAACTTATCTAGCATAAATTAGTGTATCTCAAACAAATAAGTATTTACCTACTTAATTACTTTTTAATAGAATTTTATAATTTTAAATTTGTGTAACTATAATAGTACCTAAACCAAAAAAGTCGCAGTAAATATGACTTTCCCGTCACAGTGCGATAACATCTAAGGCCACGTATGGGGTGATTTATATTATTTATTATGGGGCAGTTTTATCGATGGGAATTATGACTGAGAATGGGGCATCGATTCAGAGGCCACGGGTTGTTTATAGCGATGGCCTGAGATTTGAAGATGTATATCATATTTGTGATTTTTCTGTCGCTATTCAATATATGGAATGTCCATGAATTTATATATACTTGTACACTACATCTAGAGAATCTTAACCCTTCGTCTTCGTCTTCTTACTTTTAATTGTTCTGACATGCCTTACTTTGTTTGACTGGCTTCTCGCGGAAGCTTGACTAGGGATCGCTTTATAAAAAAGCTAGGCCCTCACCACCAGGTTCTTGCCTGATTCTTTCCCTGGTGTAGGGAGTTGCGTTGGAACAGGCAATAAAGTCACCTAGCTTGTAAGACTACATTTTTAAGGCAAGTGATCCTTGAGGTCCTACAGAAATAAACATATTTTTCTTTCTGTCTTTCTTTCTAATGAATGAGATCTACGAAGGAGACTTATGTCGGTGAACGTTATATGACTGAAATGATGATGATTATTATGTAGTAGAAAGGTAGAGGAAGGTTAGATAACGGTAGTGTCAAATAGACTGTCCTTTTAAAGGCCAAGCATGTAGCAGCTTGAACCTAATTACTGTTTGCATTAATCAAACCACAAGTGTGCCGTGTGTTGATGACGTCATTAGCAGTTATGTGCAGACATCTTGATTGTCACTTTATTGTATTACCTATCATAATTAGAAATAGAATGCCTACATACTGAATGTTTGATGTTTCTTCCCCATATGTACCTAGTATTTTTAATTCTCACGGATTCAAAACTATGAAAAAACATCGATTTGTACCCTTTTATGCATATTCGACCAGTAAACATACTTTAGCTAAAATGGATATTAAATCTGTTGCTATCTCTTTGACTATTAAGAAAAAAATTACAATTGTCATTAAGGTTTCTTGCTTTGTGCCAATCTCAAAAGAGTCGGGGTCGTCTCTTTAGCGCTTCCTCTTTGCAATCTATCATCATCATCCACAGAACATAGGTACACACTGCTGGGTGAAGGGAAGGCCTTCCTTCGTAAACGCCACAATACCACAGAATAAAGATGGAAAAACTACTCGGTCCTGTGTCCAATCCAGGAATTGCCCGCAACTTGTCTCAAGTCGTCAACAACCTATAGTAAGTTTAAATGATAGAATCGGGTCGAAGTAGCCGGTGCCGCTGCGAACAAACGCATAGCATACGAGCTCGTGTACGAGCTCGTGTCATTTCAGCGATTAATATTCATTCACTTGTCTCATGATTAGCACTAGTTTCTTGTCTACCTGAATACCTTAACAATACTGAAATATTTGGAAGCGTAACTTCTTGAGACATTTTTACCTGTCTGATGTATCTATAGACATACTTCTCTCAGCCGATTTTAAAAGTTCTTTCACTGTCTGGGTGGTTATAGGCAATATTTTATTACGGTAGTTTCATTAGTACATACATTCGTGCAAAGCCTGGACGTGCTGCTAGTGTCTCATAATTTGGTTTTCTAAATCGCTTTCCTAGAGAAACAGGTGATCTAATTTACACATCATTGAAATCAAATTACGCTTTTTTATAACGTATTTTTTTTTCATCCAAATTTTTCTGTTACATTCTCTGTAATTTATTCAAAAACTAGTGCTCATTAAAACAGCAATTAGTAACTGATTTCCTAGAAGGCATACCCTGCCATTGTCCCTGCTCCACCGATACCTATTTATTGTCTCCAGAAGCTATCCATCACACTAATTAGAAGGAATTTAACATGCACTTGTGTTTATTTTCAGATTTGCTTATTTGTTTTTGTGTATGAGTTATTGGAACACTGTGTTTTGTTGGCTTTGTCATCGACATTATTTTAACTCGGTACTTACTGATAGGAATAAGTTTACCTATATTTCTACTTCTGCATAAACTTTGGTAAATTTAGGTCATGCTTTTTGGTTATGAAGTCGATATTTCATAACGATAGAAATAAAAAGGATGGCATCATCTTTAGTAATTTTACTTTTAGTTTAGGCGACATCAACATAATACCAATTTTTAATTTTGCCACATATTTTTTTTGCTACGTCTAGCAAAAAACAATATTATGTGGCAATGCTGTGTCAAAATTTCCATACAGAGCAAAACAAAGGCACAATTTGCAAGCAATTACTGATCCGATAATGGCGGAATGAAATGACGTCACATTTTCACGGTCACGGAGGCCACATCAAAGAGTTCCGGGGATGCAGCCCTCGCGGACTGTCCACCCCTGCGAGGGGTTAAGGGGATACACGGAGAGTACGAGTGCGACTCAATATTAGATTTACATTATACCAGAGATTAATATGAAATAAATAACCATCCTACAATTTTAAGCTATTGCAGAGCTTCTATCGCGGGCCTTGAGCGTGGAGACCGAATCCAGAAATTCCGTAACGAAAACACCTAACGCTGTCACTTTAGTTCAGCAACTCGCCTCTAGGTGGCATGCAATAGCTTTACCGCGGCAGTCCCCGAGTGACACACGTCTTTTTTTTTTTTAAATCTTCAAAGGTCTTCAAGAACGAAGTTATATTTATATTGAAATCACTACTTATCTCAAAGTTTTGGTATAGTAGAATGGAATGGAATAGAATAGAATAGAAAAACTATTTATAAAATAGTTTTAGTACATGTTTATCAAATGAATTTCTCATTAGTAACATATCGTACTCTTATTTATTGTATGTATGATATTAGGGCCGGTGCACACATACCTCTCGAGTCGCGATCCGACACCTGAGTACTGCACCCCTGCCGACGGGGGACGTTGGGCTGCTTATTGTGGAATCTATAAAGGACTAGCTGCGCCCCGCGGTTTCACCCGCGTAGGTCCCGTTCCCGCGGGAATATCGGGATCGAATTTTTCTCACCTTTCCTAGACCTCCACGAACATATTTTCAAGACCAAGATAAGAAAAATCCGTTCAGCCGTTCTTGAGTTTTAGGGTGACTAACGAACAGCAATACATTTTTATATTATAGAGAAGATAGAAGACACATCAGCCATGGAATACAAATATGTACCAATTTATTTTATTTACCGAAAACACAGGTTAATACACAAATTTACTGATGAAAGGTTTGATTTTGCTTATTGTGCTGAAATAAAAGACTGACACTGGTATTCACTACAGTAAATTTAAGAAATTATCGTGCGAGCGCAGCGAGCCGAAATTTTCAAGACAAATAAGGTATGGTGCGAGCGAAGCGAGCCGAAATTTTTAAGACAAATAAGTGATGGAAGGTTTGATTTTGCTCATTGTGCTGAAATAACAGGCTGACACTGGTGTTCACTTCAGAAAAGTGAAGAAGGTATGGTGCGAGCGAAGCGAGCCGAAATTTTTAAGACAAATAAGTGATGGAAGGTTTGATTTTGCTCATTGTGCTGAAATAACAGGCTGACACTGGTGTTCACTTCAGAAAAGTGAAGAAGGTATGGTGCGAGCGAAGCGAGCCGAAATTTTTAAGACAAATTAGGCATAAAAGGTTTGATTTTGCTCGTTGTGCTGAAATAACAGGCTGACACTGGTGTTCACTACAGTAAATTGAAGAAGTTATCGTGCGAGCGAAGCGAGCCGAAATTTTTTAAGACAAATAAGGCATGAATTGTTTGATTTTACTCGTTGTGCAGAAATAAAAGGCTTACACTGGTGTTAACTACAGAAAAGTGAAGAAGGTATGGTGCGAGCGAAGCGAGCTGAAATTTTTAAGACAAAAAAGGCATGAAAGGTTTGATTTTGCTCATTGTACTGAAATAAAAGGCAAACACTGGTGTTTACTTCAGAAAGTTGAAGAAGTTATCGTGCGAGCGAAGCGAGCCGAAATTTTTTGGACAAATACGGCATGAAAGGTTTGATTTTGCTCATTGTGCTGAAATAGAAGGTGGACACTGGTGTTCACTTCATAAAATTGAAGAAGTAATCATGCGAGCGCAGCGAGCCGAAATTTTTTAAACAAAATAAGACATAGAAGGTTGACACTGATTTTCACTTTAGAAGATTACATTTTGATTATAAAAAAAATTGTAGGTAGGTAATTTGTTTATTTCTCTCTGTAAAATAAAAAAAATGGGACCAAATCTGCCGCCCCAGGCTCCAGCCTACTCAGCCTATTGGTAAATCTGCCCCTTCCTATTCAATTAAAATTACAGCAATACAATACCTAATTTTAATATGGTAATCTTCATCAGCCATTGTGCTGCTGAAACACATGCTGAGGGGTTGCCTTGCCATATTTTCCTCTCCATTGTTAATGTCTATCTATGTCTTTAATGTGTATTTTTGGAAATTATATTTTTTTTCTATTTCTATTCCTATTTCTATTCTAATTGTACAACAATATCACGCTGCTAGTGTTTTCCTATCTATCTATACTTACTATCTACATCTATAGATACTAATATTATAAAGAGTTATTTCTTTGTATGTTTGACGGAGGTAATCTCCGAAACTACCTACTAAACCGATTTCAAAAATTCTTTCACGGGTGTGTAGAATAGACTGTCCGGGTTATGATAGGCTATATTTTATCACGGTAGCTCCATTAGTACCTACCTACAACCGTGCGAAGCCGGGACGTCACATAAAATGTACCTAAAACAGAAAGATTAGGTAGGTACCTACCTATGTTCAATAGAGACAAAAACAAAGAAATGCTTGTAATTAACTACTAATTACAGACAAATTACGTTTTCGTTGTTTTATTGCATGGTTAACTTGATTATTATTAATAGATACCTACCTACCAAAAAGAAAATCAAATACTAATCTACGTAGGTAGGTAACCTACGTAGGTAGGTAAGTAAGTAAAAATTCTTATAATCACAATATTACATTAATAGATAGGTAGGTACCTACCTTGTAAATTCACGTTAGGTACGAAAACGCACTCAGCGATGAGCGAACTTGTTCCCCCCTCCCCCCCGCCGCCCGCGCGGGCCAAACACGAAATTAATTTTGTTGCGCGTTATTTTGATTTTGCGATATCTCCTTAAGTATTTATTTGATTTGCATGATGTAAAAGGATAAAATAATGTACATGAAATGCTCTTGCTAACGAACCTATTTAAAATGATAAGGATTAATACTGTATGTTTGTAAATAGCTTTCCAAGTTAGCGCTATAGAATTGACCATTTGTTTAAGTATTAAAATGCATGTAGTATGTTATCCTTAAGAGATAGATATATGCTATCGCTGACTTTTTTGTAGACCTATATAAGATACACAATTCCACCATACATTATTTTGTTGTATCTTAAAGGGTTTAGGGCTCCCACACAAAACCGCGACGTCGCGTCGCATTGTCAAAATCTGCGATATCGCGCGAATTCGCACGATGGCATCGCAAGAATTTGCGATCTGCTTCGCATCGCACATTCCTACATCGCCCTACTAAACGGCTTGTCGCACAAATTCGCGCGACGTCGCATCACGTCGCATCGCAGAAACTTGCGATGCGAATTTCTGCGATGCGAGCTCGCATCGCGTCGCATCGCGGATTTGTGTGGGAGCACTTAGGCAGCGTTTTCGTTTAAAGCTCCCAGACAAAACTTTTTTCCTACAGTGTTGATCGGGATAAAAAGTAGCCTATGTGTTAATCCAGGGTATCACCTATCTACATACCAAATTTCAACCAAATTGGTTCAGCCGTTTTTGCGTGAAAGAATAACAAACATACATACATTCTCACAAACTTTCACATTTATAATATTATATATATATATATATATATATATATATATATATATATATATATATATAAGTGGGATTAAAGTTATATTCTTACTTAATAATATTATTATGTTAATGGGGACTTCTAAATAATTATGTAGCAGAAAATGGACTATCGGGATGGTTATATGTCATACTAGCTGCGCCCCGCGGTTTCACCCGCGTAAGTCCCGTTCCCGCGGGAATGTCGGGATCGATTTTTTTCTCACCTTTTACACCTTTCCTAGACCTCCACGAACTTTTCAAGACCAAGATAAGAAAAATCCGTTTAGCCAAATTTTAAGACAAATAAGGCATGAAGGGTTTGATTTTGCTCATTGTGCTGAAATAGAAGGCTGACACTGGTGTTCACTTCAGAAAATTGAAGGAGGTATGGGGCGAGCGAAGCGAGCCGAAATTTTTCGGACAAATAAGTCATGGAAGGTTTGATTTTGCTCATTGTGATGAAATAACAGGCTGACACTGGTGTACACTTCAGAAAATTGTTTGATTTTGCTCATTGTGCTGAAATAAAAGGCTGACACTGGTGTTCACTTCAGAAAATTGAAGAAGGTATGGGGCGAGCGAAGCGAGCCGAAATTTTTAAGACAAATAAGGCATGAAAGGTTTGATTTTGCTCATTGTGCTGAAATAAAAGGCTGACACTGGTGTTCACTTCAGAAAATTGAAGAAGGTATGGGGCGAGCGAAGCGAGCCGAAATTTTTAAGACAAATAAGGCATGAAAGGTTTGATTTTGCTCATTGTGCTGAAATAAAAGGCTGACACTGGTGTTCACTTCAGAAAATTGAAGAAGGTATGGGGCGAGCGAAGCGAGCCGAAATTTTTAAGACAAATAAGGCATGAAAGGTTTGATTTTGCTCATTGTGCTGAAATAAAAGGCTGACACTGGTGTTCACCTCAGAAAATTGAAGAAGGTATGGGGCGAGCGAAGCGAGCCGAAATTTTTAAGACAAATAAGGCATGAAAGGTTTGATTTTGCTCATTGTGCTGAAATAAAAGGCTGACACTGGTGTTCACTTCAGAAAATTGAAGTAGGTATGGGGCGAGCGAAGCGAGCCGAAATTTTTAAGACAAATAAGTCATGGAAGGTTTGATTTTGCTCATTGTGATGAAATAACAGGCTGACACTGGTGTACACTTCAGAAAATTGAAGAAGTAATCGTGCGAGCGAAGCGAGCCGAAATTTGTAAGACAAATAAGTCATGGAAGGTTTGATTTTGCTCATTGTGCTGAAATAGAAGGCTGACACTGGTGTTCACTTCAGAAAATTGAAGAAGTTATCATGCGAGCGAAGCGAGCCGAAATTTTTTTAACAATATAAGTCATAGAAGGTTGACACTGATTTTCACTTTAGAAGATTACAAAAAAAAAATTGTAGGTAATTTTTTTATTTCTCTCTGTAAAATAAAAAAATTGGGACCAAATCTGCCGCCCTGGGCTCCAGCCTACTCCTGCCTATTGGTAAATCTGCCCCTGCCTATTCAATTAAAATTACAGCAATACAATACCTAATTTTAATATGCTCATCTTCATCAGCCATTGTGCTGCTGAAGCACATGCTGAGGGGTTGCCATATTTACCTCTCCATTGTTAATGTCTATCTATGTCTTTAATGTGTATTTTTGGAAAATATTTTTTTTTCTATTTCTATTCCTATTTCTATTCTAATTGTAAAACAATATCACTGCTGCTGGTGTTATCCTATCTATCTATACTTACTATCTATAGATAGATAGATACTAATGTTATAAAGAGTTAAAATTTGTTTGTTTGTTTGACGGAGGTAATCTCCGAAACTACCTACTAAACCGATTTCAAAAATTCTTTCACGGGTGTGTAAAATAGACTGTGCGGGTGGTTATAGGCTATATTTTATCACGGTAGCTCCGCAGCGTTTTCGTTGTTTTATTGCATGGTTAACTTTATTATTATTAATAGACACCTACCAAAAAGAAAATCAAATACTTACTAATCTACCTACGTAGGTAACCTACGTAGGTAGGTAGGTAAGTTAAAAATTATTATAATCACAATATTACATTAATAGATACCCTACAATGCGTTTTCAAAAAATTGATAGTGCCTTGTAAATTCACGTTAGGTACGAAAACGCACTCAGCAATGAGCAAACTTGTTCCCCCACCCCTCCCCGCCGCCCGCGCGGGCCAAACACGAAATTAATTTTGTTGCGCGTTATTTTGATTTTGCGATATCTCCTAAAGTATTTATTTGATTTGCATGCTGTAAAAGGATAAAATAATCTACATGAAATGCTCTTGCCAACGAACCTATTTAAAATGATAAGGATTAATACTGTATGTTTGTAAATAGCTTTCCAAGTTAACGCTATAAAATTGATCATTTGTTTAAGTATTAAAATGCATGTAGTATGTTATCCTTAAGAGATAGACATATGCTATCGCTGACTTTTTTGTAGACCTATATAAGATACACAATTCCACCATACATTATTTTGTTGTATCTTAAAGGGTTTAGGCAGCGTTTTCGTTTTAAGCTCCCAGACAACTTTTTTTTCCTACATTGTTTACCGGGATTGTTTACTGGGATTGTTTACCGGGATAAAAAGTAGCCTATGTGTTAATCCAGGGTATCACCTACCTACATACCAAATTTCAACCAAATCGGTCCAGCCGTTTTTGCGTGAAAGAATAACAAACATACATACAGACAGACATACATTCTCACAAACTTTCACATTTATAATATTAGTGGGATGGAATCTTCTGCGATACTGACATGATAATATAGTACGTAATAAAACAACGTTAGTTTAGTGACACAGTGGCTCAACTTATTCAAAGTTTAGTAGGTTTTAATCTCGACTGCGAGTGTATGAGTTTTTTTTTCATTATTCTTTAACAAGAAGAGTTTTAAATATATTATGTAAAAAATCTTATGAACAGAATCACACTCAGAGCAATCATCTTACTGCGTTTCTCTATGGAATCACACGTCAAAAGTCTTTCTTGTTGACGTTATTTTAGTCAATCTCTACTATGTCCCAGGCAGGGGGGTTAAAATGGCCGTTCGAGCATTTCTGCTAGCAATTCATAAACTGTCACATTTTGGTGAAAATGCTAAACAATTGATATGATGAAATAAATGCACTTTATGAATTGCTAGCAGAAATGCTTGAACGGCCATTTTAAGGCCGCAGATAGTCTCTCATTGAAAATATACATAGACAAGTTTTTTGCCAATTTATGATAAATCATCTTGTAATGACGTATAGGTTTTTGTTATACTGACATCCTCACTATTAAAATAAAGTTGCAACACTAAACCATACTATAAGAAGTTACTTTTTAAGTTCAAAGTCAATAGAAATCTTGATTTAACTATTGCGCCTCTGTTTTAGCTCCATGATTTTATCGATAAAGATATTTAACAATTGCGCCTCTGTTTTAGCTTTATCATTTTATCGTTATAGATAGATCATAAAACTATTGGAAATCAATAGTACATTTACCGACTCGATGGCGGCTTGCCAAGACTCGGTGTGGTCACAGGTAGGGTGAACATGCCAGTTTGCCGACCACCACCGGTTCACGACCATTTTTTCGTAAAATCGTTATAATAAGTCAAACTGACTAATGATCTTGTTCGTTTTATTTTTAAATGAAACATCAGTCTAGCCTTCACCCATCCTGCATCTTGATTTGTGTCCTAGGATACGTGGTGCCCATCAGGGAGCCTCCAAACATGAGCAGTAGTGAAAACATGAAGGTTGGTTGAAAACAGTACAAAAAAAATAGTGAGAGGACACTTTTTCAAACGTAAGAAAATATATGTTTTATTGAGATTTACGCATCGAAATGTAGCTTGGGGTGTAGACAAAAACATGTATTTATATTGTAAGCAACAATTCATTTAAAAATGTATGTTTTTAATTAAAATAATGGGTGGTCGCCAAACTAGCGTTTGAAATGGCACTTTCTTTGTTTTACGACCGCATGGTCGGCAAATGACTGTTTTCGACCTATCTTCTTTTTTCGTTTTCTAGCTTATACTCCATAGTATGGCATGTTGAACCTTGTAGTTTTGTTCCAAAAGGTCTATTTATGTTCACGTCAGATTCCGACCAGCAAAATTTTAATCCTAAACCTAAAATGCAGACACTTTAAATCACGCTTTTTCGGTGGTCGGGAATCGGTCACCTAGCGACCAATCCTATTTTCACAAATAAAAACATGTAAAATGTCTCGTATTTCGAGGTCGTAAACCAACTAGATTCTTTCGAAGAAGGTTAGTTTGCGTCTAATGATTCCACAAGCCAGTTTTGTAAATCAATGTAAACTTTTCACTTATATTCTTATTTTGAACCTTAAAGCCTACACGCTAAGGCTCTTTTTTCAATAACGTTTGAGTGGTCGTAAACTGACGAAAATGTCGGACGTAAGCTGGCCGCAAGTGTCCGGGAACTAACAAAACAGCACTTTTTGCTTTATCTTTAATTATTTAATAGAAACAATAATAATTTATATTAAAACTTACATTCATTCGATTCCTCGATGTTTTTTCTTCAACCCTAGGTAAAAATTGGTATCAAAACAATGTCACATTTGAGAGTTATGTTACTTCAAAGATGACAAGTCCACTAACTGGTCGTGAACTGGCATGTTCACCCTATACCTATGCCTACAAGTATAACGTTGACACGGGACTCAGGTGCCAACAAAACATGCCTGTCGTTCTTTGCCGTGGTCTAGATGCCAGAGCAAATTGAAATGCAACAAATTTTATTAAGTACATTCAGGGGGCTTAAAATGGCCGCTTCGGATACGGATCAATTTGAGCCATTCTATCATATTTTGGTGAAAATGCTAAACAATTCATGAAATAAATGCACTTTATGAATTGCTAGCAGAAATGCTCGAACGGCCATTTTAAGGCCCCAGCTTTAAAAATCAAGTTAAGGAGATGTTAACGAGATTCTAAAATTATTTATTGGAATTCCAAGGGAGCGGTAGACTTTCTTTACTGGCTACCATATTAGACATTTTCAAAGGATCTAAAGAGTTACATAAAGATCTAATTCAAATGAATCTCGTGATTCATTTTTTCATTTCATTCTTTGGAATTTAGGAACTAATTTATTAGTTAAGTATTTAGAACTTATACTACTTGTGTAAATACTATTTTAACATTAGTAGGAATTAAAAGTACTAGTGACTTACGTAATTATTTTAATAATTTCTTAAAATACAATTGGTGTTCCTGTTATAACAAGTACCAGCTGAACGGAGTCAAATAACATTTTCTTTGAATGCCAACAATGGTCCTAAAATATTTACACTTAAAAACCCTTGCCCAGTCCAAACTTAGAACACCCAGCTTCCTGCCCTTCCAGGTGCAACTTAAAATAATCCTCTTGTTTTAAAATACCTTCATTACAATCGGTGCAGTGTGTAAAAACATTGGCGTTGGTACAGTCGGAAACAGAAATAAAGACGTTAAATTTAGAGGCGTGTGGTTGCCGCACCACGCAATAAATTACCGTCAACAATATCTAGACTTCCTTTAAATAAATTTAAAAATGTATTAAAAATATTCTTTGAATCCCATCCATTTTACCATATTGATGAATACATGAATTGTTCATTTTCTGACTCGTCTTCGGATTAGTAATATTGTTTTATTTAATTATTTATATTTAACGCCTAACCTTAAGAAATGATGTACCCTGACTTGCCAATGTTATGCTATGTAACCTTGTGGCTAAATAAATAACTTGAAACTTGAAACTTGCACCTGGTGTTGCCACGTGCTCCATTTGGGCTTGACTGTACTTATGGAATTATATAGAGCTGTCAATGAAACAATTGGTCTTTCTATCACATAATGTGTTATTTAACCACATAGTATTATACTATTTGAAGTGCTTGTGATGAAGCTTGTTGCGTTCTTGATTATAAGCTGAGCGCTTTCGTGCTTCGGAAGGCACGTTAAATTGTTAGCGTAAAAAATATGTAACATTTACTTTACTTGGAGTTTTTTTTTGATGGAGGTAATCTCCGATTTCAAAAATTATTTTACCTCGGACAAAGGATAAGTTTAGCCATTCAACGAGGTAACGCTGCCAGCCTTTTGGGCACCCTACCTGCGGCCGGTAACCTGAACTCTGTATTCTATCTTTAGGTAATACTTATTAGGTTAGAATACAGAGTTCATTTTTATTAAGTTAGTTTTTAAGTAGTGTAGGTATTTTTTGTTTCTGTCTGTTTTGTAAATTTGTTCCTTATCTCAATAAATAAATTTTACCGTTGTGTAGAAAACTGTCGGGATTGTTATAGGCTATATATTACCCCGGTACTTCCATGAGTGCATCCGTGCAAAGCCGGGACGTGCTGCTAGTCCTATTATACAATTTCCGTTGTCGTTCTTACAACTCTGTATCAGATATCGATCAGCGCATTGCTCCTAAATACCTTTAGTGAATTTATTCCGGTACTTTTACTGGGAAGCGTATCGAGCTCTCAACACCACTTACTAACACCATAGAACTTATAGTGAACACGTCATGTAAAATTTATTTATTTTTAGATAACAGACAAGACGTATAGATACATGCCAATTACAGGTTTGCACGAGTAGTAGACTTAGGTATAACCACAGATAAAATAATACTATGTACAGATATGTACATACTATGTAGAATCAAAAATATTAGCACTAGATGGAGTTACTTATTTTTGATTGCAGGCAAGACCTAAACACTGCTAGGGGCGCCGCAAAATCAAACACAAAAAAATAGCCCGAAGAAAAACCGGAGTGAAATTAATGTTCTAGATGGACCATCTGTACATAGTATTATTTTATCTGTGGTATAACATAAGGGCCTAATTTTTAAGAAATGATTTACCTTGACTTGCCATTATGCTATGTAACTTTATGGCCAAATAAATAACTTGAAACTTGAAATTTTATCACGATATTCCCCCGGGAACGTGCCTAAAGCGGGTGAAGCCGTGGGACGTAGCTAGTTGTCTAAGATTCAATAGATGATAGATGATGATAGATGAACACTTTATTGTACACAAAAGAAAACACATTACAGACATTACAACTAAGAAATAAAAGTACAATGGGCGGCCTTATAGCTAAAAGCTATCTCTTCCAGGCAACCTTTGGATGGACTGGATAGTGACACAGAGAGAAAGGGCAGTGTACAAAAATAAAAAATAAAAGCTTTAAAACACAAGAAAAAAAAACACAATCAAAAATCTTAAAATAGGTAAAGAAAAAATAATCATTATACAGATTTACAAAATAAAAGAGCAGCAGCCAAATACTTATATATATATATAATAATAATATACATTTGATACATTCTTGTAACAGTGCTACGGGTACGTTTGCCGGTTCGCTACATTCCGAGTCCGGTACAGATGGTATTATTTGCAGTTCCTATGGAGCTCTGCTTATTGAATGTTTGTTTTTGATTATGATTAAAATTTCAGTTTCAGCATACCTAAGTTATTTTCAAATACGAAAATAATAGATAAGGTTGTTGGTTATTTTCAAAGTACGAAAAATAAAGATAAGGGTGTTGCTTTTGAAACTGAAATGCAGGTGTCCATTTTTTTGTGGTTTACTGCTCAATGTACCAAAATGTTGGTACGTTGCAATCCTTTTATGCATATTCAATCAGTAAACCTATATTAGCTAAAACGGATATTAAATTTCGAGCGGTCTTGAAAAATAAAACTAATTCTGTAGATATGTCATACTATATGCATAGTACCTTATGTGCGATGCAAATAAATATCTTTGAGTTTCAATTATGCTTTAATGTAAATGTAGTAAAAGCCACAAAGTTTATAAATTTTCCAAAATTCCCAAAATTCATTACAAAAACGTAATGGAACCAAATAGAATGAAAGATCCAGAGTAACGTAATTCCAGAACACGGGGGTAATTAAACCACGGCCAAGATACCACATTAATACTTGATAACACAATTAATTCTAAACGTAAAATGGCGGGGCTGTGATAAGAGCGGGCAGCGGATTTGAAAAGAGAAAAAGAATTACAAAGGGAGTGGCTAAATCTAGTGACCAAGTAGGCAAGTATGTGATTACTTTTTTAAGCGATTATTTGAAATACACGTTGGTTATGTACGACTTGGAATACCATACAGATTATAATTTAAAACTAAAAACAGGATTTACATACAGATTATGTTTTATCCAGGTATATTTAAAAAGCATAGAACACAGAATGAGCGTGCTGTTGTGTGTGATAAAATAATTAGTTTTCTATATCCCTTGACGTCATCTAGTGCCAAATTAAGCAACTTTTTGCTTATCCTATTAAAACAGTAAATGCAGCAGGCTTTTAAAATACTATTTAAACTATCGCGACTTGAAAACATATTTATAAATAGGTATAGCAGCAGGCTTTTGTTTAGAAAAACTCGACGATCTGCACTGTAGATTCTACAGCAGGTACTTACATTTTTACAAATATTTTTTAACCTGATGACAGGCACTTTTAAGACTTTTGATTGTAAATACATACATTATACATAAAAGACACCAGAAACTTACCCGCTAATCGCTTGAACTCTGCCCGCTCTACAAAACTCGTAAAATTTTCAATTTGCCCGGCAAAAGTTTTACCTGATAATCGCGAAGTTAGGTGCGGTAAGGAAAGTATTTCGCAGATAAGAGGGCAGTCATTACATCACGGGAGGTAGGCAATTCTGTTTTAAGTCGCTTTTTGGAGGGAAAATAAATAAGAAATAGGTAATTTAACTGGAGATAAGAGGTTTGAGAATAAATTGTTTATTCTTAAATTAATTTTATTTTAAAGTGTAAAAAACTATGTACCTATGTTAAATTATACCTAGTAGATATCGATTTCAAAAGAAGAGTTTACTAGAATTTAAAAAAAAGGTTTTCCCATATTTTCATATATGTATATCGAAAAGATCAAAATCACTATCAGTCACACGCGCTTGTTTGAGTAAGCCGCATTTTAAAAGAAACGTATACTATACTTACCTACTGTAGTAGTATACTTAAATCTACGTAAAAAACATACCTACTAAAGTAAAACTGTACTATAGGTAAAGTTTTAACATATTAGAAGTTCAACAACATCAAAAAATGAAACAAAACGCGACTAAATCCAAAACACTTTAAATATAAACTGTTGAAATCAAACATGGCGCGCTCACGTTCCTAAGGTAAACATTATTATTTTAAAATAATGTCTCGCATCTGCCGTTATAATAACACTTAGTTTAATTATAAACATGCGAATTATTTTTATGTGTTTGAGGTAAAGACAGTAAAGATAATGCTTGTCTAAATTGTTTTTATTGCATTTGATAATGTTTTAAATTTTTGTGTGTATTTTTGAATTGAATATTTTTCGTAACTGTAGTTGTACTGAAGTTTAGAAAAAAGAGAATTAGTTTTTTTTTTTTTTAAAAGTACGTGACTACATGTTTGTTTAAAAATGCTACAAGGATTACAAAATAAAATTAAAATGCTACAAGGATTACAAAAGTTGTACAATTGAGAAGTAGCCGGAAAGTGGACAAATAAAGAACTTATTTTCTAAATTTGATCGGCAAAAGGATGAGCGCTTAATTTCACAAAGACTATCTTTAGAAATCAAAATAAACCTTAACAATCCTAACAAGTTAATTAAACTAAAGAATGAAACAGGCATTTAACACGAACAATGCAAAGAAACAGTACAACAACTCACCTTTACAACGCTTCCTGCCCACCTCCAAGACATCCGTCATTCACACCTTACCGAAGGTAGGTGACGCGCGCGGCACGCGGCAGAAACGCGGCAAGCACGCGACAGACACGCTGCTGGAACGCGCGTGTGACGCGCGTCGACGACAGTCCGAGGTGCTAGCGATTTATCGACGCCAAATTGTTCTGAAAGGTGAACGGTGAGCGATGTTCACATTATTTCTGACTTGTTATAAGTTTGTAATTTTTGTACTACATCTTGTGGTTAGTGATTGTGGAAATAACTTAACGTTTCTATACTTCATGGAGGCTAATTACTACCAAAGCCTTTCATCAATTGTGGATGCTTTTAGGCTCGTATTCAGAGACTTCAGTCAAACTTGAGTCTACGTTTACCTAAGCATCAATTTTTGACAGTTCTCTGGTATGAATCACCGCTTGAGTCACGATTTACGCTTGCGTATAGTCTCTGAATACGGGCCTTAAACTGTTATCCGAGTATGTAAGCTCGTACATTTTGAATTGTAGTTTCGTAATTTTCCCACGGTACCCTAAAACAAACAAATGATCATCAATGCTCCCACGCATCAACAAATCATTTGCTAAAACCAAAACCATTTATAACCTATTTTTTACATTAAAACAGGTGTAAATCTTTTCCCATTAAACTTTCGAAATAATAAAATGTAATCAGCGCGCGGATGAAGAAATAAATAGAATAGGAACTAAAATAAACATTTGTAGCAAGTATAGTATAGTCTGTGGTCCGTCCGGCTGTATATTACCTGTTGGTTTTACTGAAATGTTCGATGCGTTTGCGCTTGATCGACATTGAACTGTGATTTAGTCGTCTTGATCCATTATTAAATCAATCATTTTGGTAATGAGTAGGTCTATAAGAGCTTTTATTTTTGATCATCCGAGAGATTATTAATTCCAGTTAAAACGAATAAATAAATAAATATCTTTGGTCATTTCACACAGCGTCATCTAGTCCCAAGCTAAGCAACTTAATGCTTGTGTTATGATAACCAGATGACTGATATAATACATAGATACTTTTTTTTTTTTTTGTAAATACATACATGTTATAGATAGAAAACACCCAGAGACGAATGAACTGCAATTAACGCTAGAATCTCTTTTTGAATTATAATTTAGAGCACATTAGCAACAAAGTTACATCCTTTACCGTATAATCTCAGCCGCCAGTCTTGGTAAATTAAATTACAATAGTATTTAATTTATTGCGTTGAGTATCTTTCACCTTTTTTCTAAAATGTGTCTCAATTTATAGTGTAGTAGGTACATAGACTTTTTCAGATTTTACGCAACTAAAGTATAATTATGGAAAATATTTATTTTCAAATATTAAATAACAATAAAGGAGAAAATATTCTTAAAATTACGCCAAATACGATTTTTTAATGTTTACAGCTAAACAATATTAAAAAATAGAAAAGATTATAAAAAAACTAGTACCAAGACACATAAATCCAACATAGCACATAAACGGAGCCATGTGTTTTCTGTCGGTGCGCGCGCGCTGCAATTTGGTCGCGATCACCATTACCTCTACCTGTTACTAATATATTTTTATACGATATTTCGCTTCTATGTTTACATTACATTTTATTATTTTTATCCAGGTCGATATAACGCGGGATGTTGCCTGATAGTTTATATTTCGTGATTGCTGTTTATTTTGTTATGCTTTTTAGATTGGCAACACCTTGGGATGCTGAAACGATGGACTGGTTTACATTTTCTTTAAATTAATAGGTAGAATTATGATTCAGTTTTCAATTAAAAGTAAAGATGGATTATGTTCTGCTTACAGGCAATAGAGTTACCTAAAGACAAGATAAGTGATCCTTGAGGTACTGCAGAAATAAACATAATTATTTTTCTTTCCTATCATAACATTATGTGACAATAACGCACATAATGAATAAATCGATTAAGATTTCTTTTATATTTTTTTAACTGTTCTGACTGAGTTTTTTTTATCTTAAAAAAGTTACGTTTTTTAAGATCTGAATACTTACCCTGTTGTATGAATGGTAATCTTGTAAACTTTGTAAAGCATCACATTATCTTGCTCTTGTGTTGCTAATCAGAGCTACCTGAGGGAACAATGGCACCACAAACCTATGCAGAAGTTAACCAGTTATAATCCTCATTTAAACCTCTAATTATGAACTGTTGATGAACATGCTTTAGGGTTGGGATCTAAAGATAGAAACGTTTTGGTATCGATTTTGATTTTGATTTTTATAATAAAAATGACTGAGTCGAGGTCCAATGTAACACTTTGAGAGTGAGTGTCATATATCTATTTATATCAATCAATCAAAATATTTTTATTTTTCTCATAACAAACCTTAAAAGTAAATTCCTATCAATAACATAGAAAAATACATTACTGTACTAAGTATACCATTTGGGGTTTTTATTTATATATTTTAAAATATGCCGCTGACAACTTTATAGATAAAGCAGAAGGTCTGAATCTATCGTTAATTTAATTCGTCATCTCACTACTTTCGACGCATGTCATCAGCTTGGATAACCAAATATTTTGTACAAAAACATAGACAAAACAAACAGATACAGCACATCACTAGAAACACATTAGGGCTGTCACAAAATGAAATTATACAAAGATCCACCAACGCACTTGCAAATAATATTCCATTTAACTTTTACAACTTTATGTTTGACGTTTCCAAAACTTATTACAACCCTTATTGTGATGCTGTTAAGGTTTTTTAATACAGAGATGGATGGTAGATGATTTGGAGCAGAAACAACCTGTTTCACGAGCCAGTTGATCCCTTTTATCTTAAGGTGACATACCGTGGTTTATTATTTCGCTTGAGATGGGAGTTAATTCACTTGAGGTTATGTTTCTACGAGTTTGTGGTAACGTGTACATTTTGAATTAAGATTTAACTCAGACGTAATAGTTTGAGAGTTAAATCGGTGGCGAGTAACGATGAAAAAGTTTATTAGATAAAAATGTATTATTAAATTTTAAGTTGATCATTTTCCTATGTTATGTGACATCTTAGTTCTTCCCTGTACTCCTTCCTTACTTATTATAATAATGTTTTTATCTGTTTAATATATTAAATTACTTTGTTTACCTACATTTAACACGAATGCAATTTTCAACGTACTTTCCTCCAAATTTGAGAATGGAAACTAAAAATGAGAGTACCTACTTGAGCAATGAGCAAAAAAATGTGGAAGTCTCTAAAATGTGAATTAGCTAAACCATCATTTTCATTACAACTTAATTATAGTGAAAAACGCCAAGTATTTTTATAAAGACCGTAACTTTCATTAGGTCACAATTATAAATAAACTTTAGCATAACCACAGCAGCGTCACTAAAACAAAGCGCAGTAACATTTAGTGCGTTGATTTACTAAACGTGTTGATGAGTGCATTGTTGTGGCACTATTTATTGTGCTCTATAATAGAAAGATCTATCGGAGACATTAATCTGGTACCTGCATGTTTATGACACAGTTACAAAGTAACTTATAGATTTGTTCGTGTTGCTTCTCGAAATTAGTATATTAGTCATATCTAGATAGTTGATTTCATTCATTAATTTTGAAGTCAATTTTGATTTTATTGTAATAGAGAAGTATGATTTTGCTTTTCATTTGAAAGAAAGAAAGAAAGAAAGAAAATAATTTATAATTTAAATTATTTTAATTTCGCAGGCCCTTATAGATAATTATTATGATGTTGTATTTTTAAATTATAAACATAATAATATCAACAAATTTAACCTGCCGTTTAGACTATACTTAGCTAACAACAACATTCCTCAGACTTACCAAAAGAAAAAAAAGAAAAAATAAAAGAGAATGATCAATGTTTACCAAACCTTGGCGTAGTATTTCTTTGTGAATATAATATATTTCGGTAAATTTTTAAAAATCATCAGATTAATGATTAAATAAGACGTATAATTAGGATGTTCCCTAAAATTCTCTTCTTGGACTTAATGCCTATCAAACAAACATACTTAAAGATCCAGATCTTTATTATTTTTATACCAATTAGACTAGTTACTGTATATCCAGTAATCCAATAGTGTTGCGCTTAACCTGTTGAATTAATTGTCGATTAGTCTTCATTACGCGGCTCAAGCCGTCCCATCACTAATAGTTACTAATGCGTTGTCGAAAGTACCAGGATTAGGGTTGTCAACGCTAATGTGGATTGTATAGTCTGATTTTCCAATGATTTAGGATCTCCTTTGATGGACTAACAGTGGCTTGTTGATAGTACAGCAAAGTTGTTGATAGTCAATAATACTCATACAAGGTAATGTACCGAACGACAATTGGTGAAAATTACATTTTTATACCCTTGATACCTGTTTTACTTAATTTTTATATGTCATAAGAAAAGCAATCTGTTGAAATGAGGGTGCTTAACTAATTGTACGATATGATTTAAAGATGAATCTGTTTATGTTGATTATGTCACTTTATTTACCGGCAATTCAAAATGACCTCCGAAACACGGAACCAACTGCAATTGAGGCACTTCTGATCATCCATCAGAAATGTGACCACTCAGAACGTTACATCCACAAGTAACCCTAGTATCTAGGCTTATTATAGCCATACCTCTCTTCACATGTAACATTCAAAGCAGGTGCTGTAGTCAACGTCCATGTTCCAGCCTTTTTGCTCGCGCACAAAACAGGTACCCCATTAGTCCTCATTTACACGTGAATCATCAAAGTACTATTCTAAATGGTTCTGGCAAAATCTCTAATGAGTTCTGGAAGTGACACTTCGGCCTGTCGGCTGGACAGTCACGGGACGATAAGGTTGATACCATAAGATCTGTTATTACTTGCTTGGTTTGATAACCATTTGATACAACACGTTCGTAGGTACGCAGTTTAAAAAGGAAACATGTTCTTGCAACGCGTCAAACAAATCGAATTGAAAACTGGGGGGCTAAAATGGCCGTTTAGAACATTTCTGCTAGCAATTCATAAAGAACATTAATTTCATGTTTAGCATTTTCACCAAAATTTGTTAAAACGGATCAATATGAGCCATTCTATCATATTTTGGTGAAAATGCTAAACAATTCATGAAATAAATGCACTTTATGAATTGCTAGCAGAAATGCTTGAACGGCCATTTTAACCCCCTGGTCAACCTTTTCGTTTATTTTTGCAATTAGTAAGTCCTTTTTCCGATGTAATACCTATTAATTATGCGAGGCGAGGATCGATGCGTCTCAAGCGGTCTTTCGCCCACTGCGCCAGAGGTCGTCAATGACATATTGTATTATTATTATTGTATAATAGGTATTGCTTTATTCAAATGAGGATTGCAAGCCAATCCCATTATATTCAAAGCCATGTCCTGCGCGGCGCAAACAGATAACTACCGCATGAATAGCTAGAACGTGTGTTAAACGCACGCTACACCGGCAAGTGTGCGTAAGTACCACTATTTATGCTGTAAAGGTGTTATGCTCTGTTTACACTGCTAAGCTACTTGTGGACATAGAGTTGGCTACTTGCTCATACGAGCTTACCTTGGCTACTTATACAAACTTACTTGTACTATAATTATTTACTACTGTACTAGCGTATAAGTAACTAGAAAACTTTTTAACTTTCAAAACTATCATGAGGAACTAAACATTATTATAATCAGTGTGAGACGCGCTGTGAATCTTGGTGAACTTGTTAGAGGATTGGGGCTTCGTCAGGCAGGTTGAAATGGAAACTCCTCTCCAACAATTAATATCAGTTTATTCTGCCTTTTGTACAATTTCGTTTGTAGAACTAGTAGCTAATTAGGTATAAAATCAAATTGTGATTGCTTTCGCATCGAGTGTAATCGGCCAAGATGAAAGACACGGTAACTTCTTTAGTAAGTTTAGTTTTAGGTTTGGAAACTTCAGAATCGCCACTTGTATCCCTTAAATTACAAAAACGCTTAAGCGTCAGGATAGGTAAACATTATTATAATTATACGGGATATTACTCACGTAAAAATACTGTCGATTTAAGTAATATTTAAGAGTAATATCCCGTGTAATTATAATAATGTCTATTACAACTCACCATAGTTTTGAAAGTGAAAGGATAGGTAAAGTTTTGTAATTACCCATTATACCATTAAAACAAATGGGTATGCCTATGCACTGCTACATACTAATGAAAGCTTGTAAACTTTACTAGCCGTGTTCAAACGGTCCACAAACGGCAGGTATTTAAGACAATCTGTGCCATCATTGTTTCATTTTCGACTGTTTAGTGCAGCAATGGATATGCCCGTTAAGACAAATAAATGGCGTTTCGGATAAACTATCGGATATTACATACTTTAAGCTGTTATTTCTGGAGATACTGCATTGAACCTTACAAAGTATGAGGTAGTTTGAAAGTGTTAGTCAATGAAGAGTTGCTTTTTTACAACTTATAAGCTTCAAAATTTTTCGAATAGGTATAAGTTCGAAAATTTTTGGATTATTTCTATCCCAGGACTTTATGACATTATTATCTAGATACTAATAAGTATGAATAATTGAATAATGTAAATTAATCTTCTTGTATAAAATATTTATAATGACCAATACTAAAACTATTTTTTTTCAAAAAAGTCAATGTTTGTATCTATTTATTAGATTTTTTATAGAATCAGATGTTCTTTTTGTTATATTTCCACTAAATATTAATGGGTCAACTAATGGGTCGAAATAGAAATACCCAATTTAATCCACCATTAAGATACCTACATACCTTCCAACTTTTTTTAATTTATTCTTGCTACAAAGTAAGTTACAACGAATCCGATAGTTTCAGCCGTTTCCTCAATGGCTCTTCCACACGTGCTGGCAACATGCCAAACGCACTTGATGATTGGAATCACTGCAAGTGTGGAAGTACTTGTTACCTACAGATCAATTCGTAGATCACTCAATGATTATGCAATACGACTTAGCTTGAATTCATGATGTCACTTTAGAGTGTTTTCCTATACTAATATTATTTATGTCACTTTAAAGTGTTTTCCTACTAATATTATGAATAAGAAAGTTTCTAACTATGAATGAATGCTACCTTTGTCACTCATTCACGCGCAAACAGCTAGACAGATTTGAATGAAATTTGGTAGCAGGTTAGCTTATATCCTGGATTAACAAGAAGGCTGCTTTTGATCCCGGTATTTCTATAGAAACGAAATCAATTCATCGCGGGAAGTACCGCGGACAGCAGCTAGTTCTAGCGCGTAAAGTCACGCTTCCAGAGTTAGCCACTTGCTCATACGAACGGACAATCGTATGTAGTAATCCTTTAGTTTTAAATAAATACCAACTTATGACTTGATTTGTCTCCCTTTCTCCACACTGGTCGATACTTGGCACCGGTTGTGTTGCAAAAGGTGAGCTTCCTTCCCTGTTGCGTTTGGCAAACAGGCAATACGATGCTGAAATAATATCGTGTAGAATAATATGGAGTAAGACTATTAAATAAACGACTAAATGTATAATAATACATTTTATTACTTGCATTGCAGGTAAGACTGTTCGATGCGTGCCTCGATAACAAAGACGCAACTATTAAATCCTGTAAAAAATATCTAATTTATTAAAAACTAGCTGCGCTCCGCGGTTTCACCCGCGTGAGTCCCGTTCCCGCGTGAATATCGGGATAAAAGTAGCCTATGTCACTATCCATCCCTTCAACTATCACCACACAAAAAATCACGTCAATTCGTCGCCCCGTTTTGCCGTGAAAGACGGACAAACAGACAGACAGACACGCACACTTTCCCTTTTATAACATTAGTATGGATTAAGAGTGGTAATCAATAGTAATTTGAAGCAAAGTTCAATGAAAGTATAAACTCAGCTAACTTCTTAACAAACAAAGCGATCTCCACACGCGGCAACATTAATCGCCGCCGATTATATTTAGCCCTCCACACCTAGGAAGTTCATTAAGGCGACACTATGTTGCTAATGCACGTCGTCTCTAATTGACCATTTTGTAGCTCTTGGAGCGTGTGTCACTTTATGGCAATGGTAATGGGCTTACACCTTTATGTGTTTGAAAACGGTCTAATGAGCGTTTTAAAGCCATTTAAGATGACTTCTGCAAATGTGTTGTACTTCTCTTATATGTTATTTATAAGATGTGTTTAAATGTTCCTCTTGTGTAGGAAGTTGCTTTGGAACAGGCAATAGAGTCACCTAGCTTATAAAACTTTACATTTTTTAAGTCAAAAGTCAAAAGTAAAAAAATATTTATTCAATAAAGTCATATTAAAGACCACATAGAGATGACACGTTCTTATAACTAGGGAATTCTATTGCCTAGTGATCCTTGAGGTCCTACAAAAATAAACACATTCTTCTTTCTTTCTTTTAATATTAAAAGAAGAAATATTGCGGCAAAGGTGACATTATTTCCAATTTCCTCAATTTTATCCAATTTTCGTTCTCCATTAATTACTCTGTTCTATATTTCCTCCATTTCACACGTTGGCCTATTTCATTAGACCCCGATTGGTCACACTTTACATAAAATAATGTTTTTTTAACAGTATAGAGGCGAAACTGCGTAGAACGTATTTTTCCGTAAGAACCTCTTTATTTATCGTTTTGCTTAGTTTAAATTAATCTAAAAAAAAATTGTAATAGAAAATACTATTACCTAAACAGAAGAATTTGACCCATCATTGGGGAATTGTCATAGTAACTTAATCGAAGTTTATGGGTTTGACGGGATTCAAACCTGCTAGATACGTTGTCCTGCAGACTTCCTCTTCAGAAAGAAAAACACCGTAAAGTCGGGTTAGGGACTGAGACTATGTGTTTGCTATTTATTTGAGATAATATGGTCATGACAAACATTTATAATATTCAGCAGATGTCCCTAGAGTTTCACATCTAGTTGGACGTGCCACTCATTTTTTCAATTTATTTGCGGCGCTTTCATCTCTATAACATAATTGGTCGTGACAAGGTCGCGTGTATTGTCCCGCGTCGTTACTTCGCTCGAGACAGATTTATTTAGCGGTTTATTTTAATAATACGATTTGGAAACGGTTTGAACACGATATGAAAACGGTTTGAAGTATTTTTTCTACGGGATTTTATCGCGTAATTACCTTATAGTCGACGTTTCGAAATTTAGTATCTATATTATTTATTATTATTTTTATTTCTTAGTTGTAATGTCTGTAATGTGTTTTCTTTTGTGTACAATAAAGTGTTCATCTATCTATCTATCTATCTATTAAGTGGTTAAGTCCCGTTTTCATTTCATTTAATTAAACATAAACATTTAAAAACTATGATTTAACAACTACCAAGTAAACATAGAAAACTCTCAGTTTCTAATAATATTGTTAATACCGTTGTCATATCGTTCCTCAGAATACTCGTCGAAGTGGTTTTATTGCGGTTTCCTTTCAGTGTTCAATTAAAAATTGTGAAAGAATTTCAACACAATTTATTGTGTTTTTCAAACAATGTCGGGAATATAAATTACGTGAAATGTTCTATTTGGATTCGAGGTGATAAAAACTGTTTCATTATAGAGCAACATTTGAAAAATGTTGGATTACCTGAACATTTTTAAAAGATTTTTCGTATTTACAAAGAAAACTGTGATTTCAGAACATACGATGACACAGTTTAAAAAAACTTTTAAATGTTGGCAAAACAATTTGCTGATAAAAGTTAAACATTTTAAGATTTTTAATATTATTATATTATGTAAGTAGGTGTTATTTATAAGTCATGGCTGACTTTATACCCAACTTGCTTAGCTTGGGACTAGATGACGCTGTGTGGAATGTCCAAGGATGTTTATTTATTATTTAACTAATATAAAGAATTAGATTGTGTCCTTCGAAGTACAGAAGCGCTCAATTGAATTTGCTTTACATTTTATTTGTGTTGAAGAATCAGCTAACCGTTTTCAAGCAAACTTTCGATGTTGTACTTATTATCATGAATATAGCAAAGCAACACACCCCACTTATTTAAACAGTTGATTCACAATACAAAAGTGCTTAACACAAAGAAATCGTTTAACCCAATCTCTGGAAAATTAAAGCGACTAAGGCGAGGTGCACACTCCCGCTGAGCTAATGGTCCACTGAGTGGTTTCACGTGTACACCCACCTTAGCTTCGTGGGGAGCTTAATCCCTACTTTTAGTTTTTTACGCTAACTTGTAACACTGTATTGCTCTCTCTTAAGAGGATTTTATATAGTGGTGAGGGGGTTAAGAATATTATAGGTAGACGTGGTAAATAGTAGGTGATGTTAATATCTTGCACATTACGTTATTATCTCTTATTATCATGCATTAAACGCAAATACATTGAATTAATGTTTATTTGATGGAGGATTTAAAAAAATCTTTCACCGACATGAAGAATGGACTGTCGGGATGGTTAGGTTTTTATCCCAGTAGTTTCATTAGTGTAACCGTGCAAAGCCGGGGCGTGCTGCTAGTATCCTATAATGTGTTTAAAGTTAGAATTTCTTTATTTATGACGTGCGATAAACTACCGTATAGACTACGGAGGTCTTGACTATACAAAAGTACATTATAAACAAAAATGACGTCCAGTAAAACTACATAGTATTATTTTATCTGTGGTAAAACTAATCTTTCTATAATTACGTTAAATATGAATCTAAATACTACTTTGCATTACTAATTTGCATCCTTTATAAAAGAAGTGTCCTTTTCCTATACTATTTTATATTAGACCATCATGAATGTATGAACAATCCAATTGGAATCGAAGGTACCTGATGATGTGATATTACACACCATCCAATCACATTACGATACAGAATTGAAGTGTGGTCGCGTGATGGTGGCTCCCTGTGATTGGCGGACGGATAAGTTGATGGCCGATGTTAATCCTTGTATGCACTAGCACGTCATTTTGATAGTGACCATAATCCATACTTTTTGGTTATGTTAACTGTAAAATATTCTTTTCTAGTCAAAATCCACACGCCTTTCCTGTGATATGGCCTGCTTAGCTGAGAACATAAGTTTAGATGCCGGGCAAAACTATTCTATCTCAACAATGTCCCAGGCATTACACTGTCAAGTGTAGATAGGCAAAGATTTTCTGACGCTGTATAAATCATCTAGTATATATCTTGGCCGATTTCGACCACAGCGACTGATAAATTGACTGGACAGGCATATTTAACTATGAGTACTTAATGGAGGGTGTGGATGTTCCACCCTCAGGTGCGCTCTATATGGTGGCTTGCATACCCGAGTTTGTTGATAAAAAATCATAAATCATCTAATAAGATGGGGCCAGTAGGTTTTTCTATAAGTTATGGATTTTTTTATGGATTCTGATGTACACCTCGTTTGAAACCATTTAGCTTCCATTCGATTTCGGCAATTGCATCAGATTGCTGTTGATTTTGGGCAAGTTTGTGTTGATGTTAATTATGTTAATTTGGTGGAAATTACTCGTGTCATTTCTGTATTGCCGCTAATTACTTGCATCTACTTATATTTCTGTTTTATATTCATTTCACATAATGTACATCAGTATAAGCCATCTGGTCCACCGCCTGCTAATTGTACTTAGTAGTAACTTAAATTAGCTTAAACCACATGGTTGAGCCAGTTTTTAAGCTATTGCATAGCTTCTATCGCGGTCCTTGAGCGTGGAGACCGAATCCAATTCCGTAACGAAAAAATCTAACGCTTATCTATTTAGTTCAGCAACTCGCCTCTAGGTGGCATGCAATAGCTTTACCGCGGCAGTCCCCGAGTGCCACACGTCTTTTTTTGTTTTTTGTACATTGTGCGTGAACTGTGCGTGAAAAATTGAAAACTATGGCAGCCAAGCTGACTTGTTTCAAGTTTAGCTTAGATTAGATTAGGTATCTATAGTGGGCATATAGTTTGTAAATCAAATAAAATCATTTAAACTCCGATAATCCGCGGATCGAACCGCCGCGGGCGAGCGGACACATACAAATAAACGGCTGATTTGATCCGCTAAAAGCCGCTACCGATCCAACCAGCATTGGGTTAATGAAATGTGCGAGACGCAAACTATTTGTATTTGATGAAAACTATATTATTTGAGTGAAATACTCTGACGACCTCTGTGGCGCAGTTGTGTTAACGCCCGGCTGAGATGCGGAGGTTGCGGGTTCGATCCCCGCTACGGGACAAATGTTTGCATGTTCTGCAGATATTTGTTTCGTGTCTGGGTGTTTTCTATCTATAATATGTATGTATTTACAAAAAAAAATGTATCTAAGTATAAATGTGAAAGTTCGTGAGAATGTTTGTTATTCTTTCACGCAAAAACGGCTGGACCGATTTGGTTGAAATTTGGTATGTAGATAAGTGACACCCTGGATTAACACATTGGTTACTTGATTTTTTATGAGTTGAGTTAGTTCTTTCTATTTTAGGTAAGTACGTGGAAAATGAATCTCAGTACTTCAACTACAAACCAAAGATAGTTTTACGATTACCGTGAATACCTGTAATAAGAATTTACGACTTTTCCCGATACCTATTGCAATTGGTTTTAAAGGCAAAACATCAATGAAACATTGATAGACAGACAGTGCGTAGGAACAGACAAATGGATTTTGTATGTTGTCTTGTTAAGGCTGCTTAATCAAATTCAAAGAAATAGATCGCGTGACGCAGAGCTGTCATTTTTGACGCACACTTCTATGGAGGCGGCGGAAAAATAAATAATACTTTCACAATATAAATAAAAATATTTTCTTTTTATTCAAATACTAGTAAAAAATATGTGTTAAAGTGAAACGATTTTGTACTTTTTAAATAAAGTTTTCATTACCTTTAAAGGCAATTTTTTCATTGTTTTGCTCTGTAGTGCATTATGAGACTATATCTTTAGGTCAACAATCGCTTAAAATAAAACATTTTCTCACATTACAATGGTGATATCCCTTCTGAAAGACAGCTCTGACGCTCATTTTCGTAAAACGCTATGACGGGATTGACTTCTCCTTCAAAAACTATAATCAAAAATTATATTTTCTCTCTGTAGTGCACAATAATAAAGATTAATCTTTCTAAAACCGTAAAATCCTTTAAATAATCTGATCGCATTATTGAGATATGGCTCTCGAAATACAGCTCAAATTAACTAATGACGACTACACGCTCTTAAAGGTCGAAAATCTAAATTCTATTTTATTTATGTATCGTTCTAATCATTTTATTCTGTGGTATTACTAATTATTGGTGTGCCAATCAATTACTTACAGTTGATCAACACTCAACCATAAGTTCTCAATTCAAAGCAATTTTTTTTGTATCTTACATTTAAACTAACATTTACATAACTGTACACAAAACTTTTTTAAATCACTCCTTGAATTTATGATCGATCCAAAACAAAACATTATTTGATCTTACTTTTGTAAATCCAAAGTTCTAGTATAGACACCTATACTAGAACTTTGTATACAAGTATAGAAACCTTTCTATATGAAGCCGCGACTAAGCGATGCCATCCACAATGAACGTTCCATCAGATAATGTAAAGTAGCTCGTTAAAAAGTTAGACGCCGCGTGTCTCCGACGTCTTAGAGGTGAGTTACTATACAGGCTGCTCTAATGCTCTAAAACCTATAACCTCCAATCTCAATAACCTATCTTTGGTTTTGTTTACTGCCATTTTGCGTGACTAACCTACTTAATTTGTGCCTATAACTTTTTGTTCTTAGTATTCTGTCATTTTTTTTAACTATTGTAACTATAACTGTACTACTTGGTAGAAGATGAAGAAGAAGATGAAGATATATTTATTTGCAAGAACATATGTTTAACAATTAGGTCTTAATTTAGTATAATTTCCAATTATGTTCTACCTACTCGGGCATGCAAAATATTAATTAAGTAGTACATTATAATCTTATGTCTCTATAGTTTATAAATTCTTCAAGGGAGTAATAGCACCTATCCGTCAACCATTTTTTTAATTTGATGTTAAATAGATTGCCAGTCAGATTTTTAAGGTCGTCTGGTAAGTTATTGTATATTTTTATAGTCATAAAAAAGGCCTGGTGTCGTGTCATTGTCAAGTTATATTTGGGTATGTGCAGTCTGCTATCAGATCCCTCTCGCAATCTTCTTGAACGAATTTCTCCCTTTTTTTTAAATAGTTCTGGATGTTGCTTTACAAACTCAGCTGCTAGCTTAATATACAGACAAGGTAGTGGAAGTATATGGTACTTCTTAAATAGGGGTTTGCAAGAATCCAAAAAATGAGCTCCACATAGAGAACGTAAGCATCTTTTTTGAACTCGGAATGCTCTTATAAAGTCAACGCTATTTCCCCATAAGAGCAGACCATATTGTAATGCGGAGCTCACATATCCATGATACGCACTCAGAGCCACTTCTTCTGACGCTGTCTCACGCAACCTTCGTAAAACATAGGCGTATCTTCCTAGTTTCTGACACATTGCATCAATTTGAGTCTTCCAGTTTAAGTTTTCATCGAGATGAACACCCAAAAATTTTGTAGTAGAGACTTCCGCAACTTTTAGGTCTTGAAAGTCAATGTCCAATTTAAGAGGGGTGCGACGATATGTTTGAAACTGCATTATTTTTGTTTTACTGATATTTACCTTAAGATTATTATTTTTAAGCCAATCAATTATATCACACATTGTATTATTAATTTCACTTTTAAATTCATTAGGATTATTGCTTTTAATTATTATTGTAGTATCGTCAGCAAATAAAATAGTTTCATGGTCTGTTGCACTAGGCAAGTCATTAATATATAACAAGAAGAGCACAGGACCAAGGATACTGCCCTGTGGTACACCAAATCTGTTAAACTTTGAAACAGATCTGTACTTTATTTTTCTAGACATTTCATTTATTCTGTTAATTTCTATAAATTGTTGTCTGTTTTGAAGATAACTCTCAAACCAGTCATTGGCTGTACCTCTAACGCCGTATTTTTGTAATTTCGTTAGGAGTTTCTTGTGATGTACAAAATCAAACGCCTTGCTCATGTCAAAAAACAATGAAGCAACTAGGTGATTTGAGTCAATTGATTCAGACACTAATTTAATTAAATTGAAATTCGCTAATATGGTTGATTTATTTTTTAGAAATCCATTCTGTTCCTTTTTTATGATTTTGAATTTCTCTAGAAAAGAGTTAAGCCGTTTCAGCATTGCTTTTTCAAAAACTTTTGATATTATTGGGATTAATGCTATTGGGCGGTAATTGTCAATAATAGTTGTGTCTCCTTTTTTATGTAAAGGCTTTATAATTGATTTTTTAAGCTTTTCTGGAAACACACCTTGGCTAAATGAAAGATTTATAATGTGACTTAAAGGCTTAGAAATGTGAATTGACACTTTTTTAAGAATATCTGTAGGAAGTTCATCGTAGCCAACAGAATTTGTGTTTTTTAGAGACAAAATAATTTTATGGATTTCATCCGGAGTAACTGGCGTGAGAAACAGACTACTGGTACAGCTTTGAAAAGTTTCTTTGCATGAAATATCAGGAGCATTCTCGTTTGTCATACTTATAAAATAATCATTGAACGCAGATGCAATATCAAATGGGTTTGTCAGGGTCTTTGAATTGTATTTAATTTTAGTTATTTCAGTATCTGCTGTAACTGGTTCACTCTTTGATTTTATTAGTTTCCAAATTGCTTTCCCTTTATTTTTACTTTTTAATAGATAATTTTGACTGCCAATCCTCTGACTATGTAAGATACAGCGTCTAAGCATCTTTGAGTAAGTTAGGTAGTTTTTTTTATTTTCAGTTTTATTGGCACCACTAAATTGGTAGTTTAGATATAGTCGTCTCTTTGTTAAACATGATTTTTTAATACACCTAGTGAGCCATCTATTTTTGAGCAGTTTATTCGATTTTATTTTAATATTTATTACAGGGAAACATAAATCAAAAAATAACTTTAATAGATCATAGAATATTGTATAAGATTCTTCTGTGTCATTTGAGGAATAAACGTCAGTAAAAGATAGAGATGCTAGCGAATTAATGTATTTTTTTATGTTAGCAGTGCATAGGTCGCGTTTTTTCTCAAACCAAAATAGTCTCGAAGTTTTAAACCTCAGTTTAAATTGTAAGGTTTGGCCTGTGTTATGGTAAGCAAATAAATGTTCTTCTATTTCTATTTTAGTGGCTTATTTTTTTGTTTTTTTTTAGAAATATCTTGAAATTTCGTTAAAACACATTTTAAACTATCTCGACTTGGAAACATATTTATAAATATTGGGTGTCTGTCTGCCTACTCGTGACCACGGTGACCTGTAACGTCATCAAAACGTCGAGGTAAATAAATTATTTTGATACGCGATTAAGTCCTATAATTTCGTTACGACAAGGCAGAGTACAACCATTAACAGAGAAACACCCTGTACACCCCGATAGGTAACAATCTTAAGTAAGCGTGTTTTGTCTCTAGTTGAATCTTTGTTCTCTGTGATCCCCCCCCTTACCCCCCTCTTCCTGTCAGATCAAACGAGTGACAGGAAGTGGTAACCCATTGTTGGGATAATGAATGGCAATTGACGAAGTTACTCTGATTTGTAATGAGTTGGGCTAATTGTGATTATTTGAAGTTGTTAATATTATTTCTGTTTTGTTTTTACAGTCAGGGTTTGTATGCGTTTGTCTTTTCATATTTTAAAAAGGACTTCGCAACAACAAACCTCCCTCATTTCCAAAACGGACAGGTCCCCTAATAACTCATCTGCTCAGCCCAAAACCCCATAAAATATCTTCCACCTATGTTCATTCGTCATTTCTTTATCAGCAAAAAAGCTATCCACCTTCGAGAAATGAGGTAGGCCCGCCCTAACGCCCTTTAAGACAACTATTTATCGAAAAGCAGAAAAAATCTCATAAATCTGAGTGTATTTTTATCAGGATATCATAAAGTATCAAGACGAACGGGCTACAAAATATCGCGGATTTTAACAACATTGTTAAGAATACTGAATGGAAAATGATTTAAATATTATTATTAAGTTTTTTAAAATGTTTTTTTAATTCATCTGAATAATACTCGTAGATGAATTTAGATGAAACATAAATAACTTGACCGGTGTAAAAGTAGACATCGGAGATTTACTCATAAAAAATTTGAAGATCTGACAATGATCTTCGGAGCTACGAACCGATACATCTAACGTTACATCTAACAGGAAACCGCTTTTCATTAAAATATTGCCTTTTTTTAATCTAAGTCATAATAATTACATTTTTTAAATTCGTAATAATAATTAGATACTATTATCAAAAAAAATATGGGTTTTTCGAATGGGCCTTTGCTATTCACTGTATCTGATTTAGCTTCATCGGACGAAGAACAAACATTTTCATTTGTTTTAAAAAAGTTTGCCCGTCTGCCTCGCCCCAAGGTGGGGCGAATAGTGTGGCTATCGAGCGTGTGTATCGATATTATAAATGTTTTATGGCGATTGCCTTTATAAATGGTCCAACGTGAACAGCTTTGTGTGAAATAGGGACGTTGTTTCTGGATTAGCGGCGATAACTTATCGATAAATTAATCTATGGTAATGTCGATTGCAGTTGGAATTTTGTCACGGTCGTGTTATCTTAACTGACATTAAGGCAATAGAACAAAATATATTTGATACTAATAAAGATATGTCCAAATATTTTTCAAGTTTAGTTTAATTCTATCATCTTTTAACATGTTCATAACAAAGACAGTGATTTACTTGATTAGCATTGTTTTAGAATCAATTTTCCTTTGGTTTATCTGTTTTACTTGAAATGAAAATGCAACATGTACCTAACTTCATAGCGTAGCTTTGTCAAAAATAACATACCTACTTTGTATCAAACTCACAAGTAACCCTTTGTAATTTCAAAAGTTACTTATAATAATCTTCGCCACCCAATTCATTGTACCTTTACCTTACACCGGTGAAATTAACATCCCCACGTGAGATAAACAGCCCCCACGCATGGGGTTGCTAAACAAAAGCCACTTGATGCCCGCAATTAAAATCTAACCCCCTTATGCATAATCGACCAGTAAACCTGTATTAGCTAAAACACATATTAAATCTGTTGCTATCTCTTTTCGTTGGCATATGAGTGACAAGAAAAAAACGTTCTTAAAACCTGTATTAAATTGTCAAGTTTTTATGCATAAGGGGGTTAATGTATAGAAATAATACAGTTGTGTTTAGTGATGTGAAAAGTATCGATAATGCATTTAATTTAAATGTAAAAAGATAAAACTAAAATTGCATGATTGGCAAAGAGAGGACTGTAGCAGTGAGATAAAATAAGCTTGTGGTGATGATGAAATAATTTTTGTTTATAATCATCATGAACAAAATATACCTACATTCTCATTTGATTTATAGGTTGTCGATAATGAAGACGGATATGAAAGAGTTCAAAATAAATATCGATTTTGTGATTGTGAGTTGAAAATGTTTTATTATGATTTGACAAAACAAAGTACTTACTTAAACTATCAAAACCAACTTTAGACAAATTAATTTTAGAAATACTGACTTTTTTACTATCATTTTGCATTATAAGTACATTAAGCTTTTGAAATCGTTTAATTTTTGTGCTGAAAAAAAAACATTTTTTTAAAACCGAACAACAGTTTTATCGATAGCACAAATCCCTTGCACATCGTTATAAGGTACCGTCTTAGAATTAAATTACCTTTGCGTTCTCGCTAACTCCAAACAATAATCTTAACCCCCTCACCACCCTTCGAATTAAGCCTTTTATGACGATGTGTTGTTGCGTCTTGCGCGTCGAGATAACTCGATAATAACGTTTTATCGACAAGGTGCTTCACTACGAATGAGATTTTGAAACTATTTTGAGCACACGTTTTTGGTTTAAAGAAATTACATTTTAATAAGCAGTTCATCTCAGTGCTAGACAAAGATGCATAGAAATCTCTCGAAACAGCAGTTTAAAAGAAAATTATTCTGAAACTTTCACAAATTGTCAACTAGTCCAAAGTAGCAGAAGTTTTTCAGCATTTTTTTTTATAAATTATATATACTTACACAAAAAACATTTTCTAGAAATAAATTAAAAGCTGTATTTAAATTCATAGACACAGACTTATTGATGATGCACAATGTAAGAAAAGGATCAAGAAATAGACTCCTGGTGGTTTTGGTTTTATTATTTTAAGTATTAAATATGGTTCTCAAGATTAAGAAACTACTATGTTCATTTTAAGACAAGCGTATGCACATAACAATTGACTTAACCCTTAAATATCACTTGACAGAACTGACCCGTTTTATCCATAACCCTCAATTGGCGGTGATATTGCCAAATTGGGCAAACAATTCACAAGGGTCCCAAAGACCTTAATTATTAGCAAGGTGCTTAAGGGTTGAATATACGATGTGTTAATACGACCCGATGTACGTCGTTGGTGATTAACCTAACCTAAATTGAATTTACCTGAGATGGGTCGTTTTGACCCCAATGTGTATATAAGTTAAAGGTCTAATTCAAGTAATTAGTTTGACAATAGGGATTGAGATAATGTCTTCACTAAGTTATCTACCAATTCATTGAAATGTTTTATTCCTACTTCAATACTGTTCAAACTTAGTTTTTCTTTATCGATCGCAAGATCGATCGCGAGATCGCGCGTACAAAATAAGAACTATTTATGCGGTCGTGAGGCATAGCAAATGAGTCGAAGAGACAGGAAGTATATAATCTCCATGAAGCTAAGAACGCTGCAGCCGAGGAAAAGACCTGCCATTCCACCTACAGCAACTGAAACAAGGAAGAAAATAGTTTTTTTAATGAAATTCTCCACAAAAATAAAACCAAGAAGCCAAGAAAGACGATGAATCTTTTAAATCCATTAAATGTGCTGGAAAAATTATTTATTTTTTAAAATGATGTGTTGCTTTACATTTAAACTAGTTGAGTTAAGGCTTCTAGTTTTATACATAACGAAGTTATAGTACAACCGTGCTGCTTTTTGTTGATGACTTGAGACTGCAAAGTCCATACGAATATTAGATATAAAAGGGAAAGTGTGTGTGTCTGTCTATCTGTCTGTCTGTTTGTCCGTCTTTCCCGGCAAAACGGGGCGACGAATTGACGTGATTTTTTGTTTGGTGATAGTTGAAGGGATGGAGAGTGACATAGGCTACTTTTAATCCCGATATTCCCGCGGGAACGGGACTTACGCGGGTGAAACCGTGGTGCGTAGCTAGTTGTATATAACTTTACCTAGCACATCCGTGAATCCGAAGATGATGTCCCGTCTGTACCTCATCCGAGGGTACGTGACCATGCCCCATTGAAGGTTAGTCCCCAAGAACCATTCTTGAAGCACCTGTAATATTTTACAAGTTAAATATGGACTGTAAAGGCCGATTCGGTTAGTATTCATAGTGTTGATTGATCTTTGAATACAGGAATTACATTTGATTGTAGGACGTAGTTGACATCATCACAGAGTGGATAACAATCACAGTTGATTCTCTTTCCATCTTTGTCTTGCAGCTTGTACAACTCATCTGTAAAACAAAATTGATTTTTAAAAGAGCCATAAGTTTTCTTCATAGATAGATATTTCTTGCCGATTTGGCTACGATGACTGTGTAATTGGGCAAACATATTTAATCATGAATTGAAATTTCTTGTAGTTGTTGTGCCCGTTGAATCTATGATGAATCAAGTAACCAATTGGATACAGTTAAACATAACTGGTCCACGCGCCATTTTCAGTTTTTTGGGAAACGACATAAAAGCGTTTCTCTTGGGAGAAGATCTATATTTGCATTTTGTTCATAAATAAATATAGACATCGAAGCTTCTACTTATAATTTATTATTCCAGAAAAAAAAATTAAAAAAAAAGTGTTTACTTTGGAATATATAGCTAAAAATGTACATGGACGCACGATGAATATGATGTTTTCATTTTGCAAAACAAGCCCAAGCGACATTTATGGCGTTTGGATTACCTATGCATAATTAAATTTCAAAGATTCAGTTCGTATAACTACAAAAAGTTCTTTAAATACTCATACATAGCTAGCTTCTAAGACGGGACGGCAAAGAGGATTAAGGAATTTAAATAAAAAAGCATTTAAATGGCACAGGTAAAATATGTTGTTAGAAAATATTTAAAAAGACAAGCAAGGAAAAAAAACAAGATGACTGATGTTGACCAGTTGAAGTATGGAAGTTTTTAAAGGCGGATGAATGGAAGTGGCTGACTTTATTCTTCAATAAGTTGTTACAAGAGGAGGCGATCCCCGAAGAATGGCGCAGCAGTTCACTGGTGCCCATCTTCAAGAATAAGGGTGATGTACAGGACTGTACCAACTACCGAGGAATAAAGCTCATGTCACACAGTATGAAAGTTTGGGAGAAAGTGATAGATAGACGAATGAGAGATGAATGCGTGATAACCCAGAACCAATTTGGCTTTATGCCGGGACGAGGGACAACGGATGCCATATTTGCTCTACGCCAACTCTGCGAAAAATACCGCCGTGCGCATAAGAGCTTGCACTTGGTCTTCATTGATCTGGAGAAGGCGTATGACCGTGTCCCCCGGGAGGCTCTGTGGTGGGCTTTGAAAGAAAAGGGAGTGCCAGGGAAGTATGTTCGACTTGTGAATGCGATGTATGCAGGAGCACGCACGAATGTCCGGTTCGAACCTGGCGTAACTGGCGAGTTCAATGTGGCAGTAGGTTTGCACCAGGGATCGGCTTTAAGCCCTTATTTGTTCCTCCTGGTAACGGATGCCTTGACATCAGACATACAGGAGGAAGCACCCTGGTGCATGCTATTTGCCGATGACATTGTTCTCGTCGGAGAGGATGCAATCGAGGTACAGAGCAGACTGGGAAAATGGCAAGAGAAACTAGAGAGAGTGGGCCTGAAGATCAGCCGCACTAAAACAGAACATCTGTTCTGCAACTTTAGTAGCTCCTCTAGTTTCTCCCGGATTGCCTTAGATGGTGTAACCCTACCAGTCTGCTCCGATTTCAAGGACCTTGGTTCACTTCTCCAACACGACGGCAATATTGACCGGGACATTAAAAACAGGATGAATGCGGGATGGATGAAATGGCGGCAGGTCTCAGGGACGGTATGCGACCCCCGAATGCCCCTTAAACTTAAGGGAAAATTTATAAGACCATAGTAAGACCTGTCGCGTTGTATGGATCGGAGTGTTGGGCAATGAAGAAGACTGATGAAAGGAGAGTGCATGCTACTGAGATGCGTATGTTAAGATGGATGTGTGGAGTGACGCGAATAGATAAAATAAGGAATGAGTATGTAAGGGGAAGTTTTAAAGTGGCACCTGTGACTGAAAAGGTGAGGAGTGCCAGATTAGCATGGTATGGTCATGTAATGAGGAGGGATGAAAGTCATATAACTAAAAAAGTTATGAGCATGAGTGTGGATGGATATACAAGTAGAGGAAGGCCGAGGAAGAAGTGGATAGATTGTGTGAAAGAGGATATTATGAATGTGAGAGGAGTGAATACGGAATTAACGAATGATAGAGATGAATGGAAGAAGAAAATATGTTGTGCCGACCCCACCTAGTGTGGGACAAGGGCAGGGGAATGATGAGGAAGTGCATTGGAAATAAATAAAATAATAAAAATGCTACTATCCTACTTTCTACTATCCTACCATCCTACTTCCTACTATAATATTGTATATCTGAATGTTTGTGAGAATGTATCTATGTTTGTTTGTTATTCTTTCACGCAAAAACGGCTGGACCGCTTTGGTTGAGATTTGGTTATAGGTAGGTGGTACCCTGGACTACCTAACATATAGGCTACTTTTTATCCCGGTATTCCCGCGGGAACGGGACTTACGCGGGTGAAACCGCGGGGTGCAGCTAGTTATAAATAATTTTGTCACTTTGGATGTCCCTTTCTTGCGTTTTAAAAATTATCAACAGCATTAAGCTCTCTATTCTCTCTTTTCTTACAACAACATGCAGCCGAAATACATATTTTTTCTTACATATTTATTTGAAAACATTTCTTGATCAAATACTTTTGTATGCGATAGTACCTATGTTGAACAAAATATTTTTGTGTACCTACCTACTCTACTTGACATGACAACCAACGCATGGCGCGAGCTAATACCTACACGCAATAAAATTATTATTATTTTCGAACTCGGAGTTACTAGGGAGACGAAGAAGCGAACTATTTTATTGCATTACTAGTCTATGCGACAATGATTGAACTTTTTGATTCGCGTTCTGACCCAATCTCAAGATTATCATTTTGCATAACCAGTCCACGTACCAGTCAACTGGCGTTTGGTCTTGTAATGCAAAATGCAAAAGCCGTTCTTAGTATGATTAGTCAGTTTTCAGTTTTGAATTGGTTTTTGGGCTTGTTATGCAGAACACGATAAATCGTTTGCCATACATGGCGCTTGGACGGGGCATCAAAAAATACCATTTAGACTGAAGGTGGATGGATGGATGTTTTTTGTATGGTTAAATTATGCTCTAGAAGTTACGAAAATGCAAAAAAATCAAAAATTGAATTTTGGCGCTTGGACCAGTAATGCATAACTGTATCCAATTTTGTTTATAGAAGTAGGTCCTACTTAAATAAAAAAAATAACCGAAAATAACAATTGAAAAATTAATTGAAATTGAAATATTTATATTTATTTATTTACCCTCATATTTTGCCAGGCACTTTAAGCCCCGTACATCGCACACTCGTTCGTCGCCTGAGAACATGAATCAAAAGTTCACAAAGACACGGACCTGCATAAAATCTCAGAGCATTGTTATATTTTGAATTCTCAACCAAATAATTAAGGCATAAACAAATATTATTTATTTAAATAACCTACTTGTTTGTTTTTTATAGGCAAGTAGCCTCGTTTAATTTTTACTTTGGTCGGTACGTTAGACCCAAAATGGTTGAAAATGTTGACTAACTGAAAGCTATTTCACAAACATAAATTATATAAACCAAATTAGTAAGTAATAGGTCAACTAACAAGTCAAGCTTTCATCTTATGGAAAAACGAAATACTAAACTGACCCAAGGTCAAACATAATTGCTTACCAATTCTTCTATAGAAATGTGGTATACATTTGCAATACTTCAAGCAAAGTCGGATGCGGCATTCCATTCGGCACAGGGTGTACGTGTAAATGGCGTTGTGGGTTAGGTTGTTCTCATGGGGAAACCTACAGCGACGTTGGCTGATACTCAACCTGCAAAGTTTAATTCGATATGCACATTACAAGATATCTCCGTTATGCATAATGTAGGTACTGGTAAGCTTACACTATCAAAGACGGCTGTTATAGAAAAAATCACCATCTTTGCAAGATGTAGTAGTCATAATTCGTTTAGGTCTTTTAAGACTTTTTATATCCTCTGAAGATGACTTTGGGGTTGTCAGTGGTAGTAAGTACACATTTGGTACAAGCACAAATTTTACATAATTTGTTATCATTCCACACTTAACAGGTTTCAAGCCCATTGATGCCACACTGAGCTTACTGGTTTCCTCACGATGTTTTACTTCATCGTTTAGAGCTCGTGATAAAACTAACTTAAAATAAGTGTCTTTGAACTTGATAAAATGATCCAAATTTTCTCTATCAGACAAAGCTAGTAACTCAATGAACCATACTCACTTGGCAGCCTCGGGAGCTGTGTATACCGTGATGGCGGTAACGTACAGCTTCATATAGTAGTCTTTCGCAGAATGTTGAAACTTTGTCGAGATGTCAGGAAATTCGAGGGGTCCATGGATATACACCTAAAAAGTTCAACATTTGATCAGTTTCTTCTATAAGCATTAGCTGTCTGTGTTGCTCGTATTCTAGCAATAGGTATGCCATAGCATTCAGAAGAGAATTGCATTAGGTTTTAGTAAGTAGTGGCGTGGTACTCACATTATATCCTGTAGACAAATTCATTACTTGTGCAAAAACTTCACCGTCCAAAGGATGGATGTAGAGTGTTCTGTTGTGGGTTTTTACAACGTCCCATCGGTTCTCATCCCTGTATCTAAAATACATCTGTTTCAATTACTACCATGTTCAAGTCATTTCTACTAAAGTTTTGTTACGAGTTTGTTATTTATTTATTGCTTTTGTTTATTTTATGGTGTTTGTAATTTCTTATAAGTTGTCTGGTAAAGGCTGCGTCAGTTTCATCAAAAACTTGCCCAAAAGTTTTACTCAGAAAAATTGAAAAATCCTGATGAAAAGTTACGACTCTGATTCGAACCTGCGATGATACGGTCGTCCTAGACGACTGCTTTCAACCATTCGGCCCTACCGTGGTCGAAACTATAAGACCAATTAATTACCCAGGAGAATTATAAACAGCCACTTTAGAGTTGACAGCGTAACAGAGCCCCATTTCCGTGACAGTTGGTACAATACTCAGCAGGATGCCGGTCACACCAATCGTCAGTGAGGGTTTGAAGGGAGCTGACAGGTTAAGGATCAGCTCCATGTAGTCTTCTGGTGGAATGCCGGTGTATTCTGGGATCGCATCGAACGTCTCGTAGGTGGAGTTCGCGAGAGCCATGAGGAAGCTTGTTAGTTTCTCTTTGTCTGGTTCTTCGGATTTCCTAAAAATCAAAACTATACTTACAGATTACAGATTTATTATATTATTATTCTAAATCACTGATGAATAACCTAATTTAGTTAACCCTGATCCACAAAAACAAAGAAAAACTAGTTTAGTTTTTACCATTATTAATCTTTACCTATCAAATTGCCCATTTATATACTGTTTTGTTTGTATAGACTTTCCAAAGTACTAATCTGTAAACAACTGAGTACTTACTGCACAAACGCCTCCACCTTCCTAACATCCAGCTTAGTATCCGGACAAACGGTCACACAAGGGAAGGTTGTGTTCCAAGCATACATATCTCGGTCCATGGAGACCACGGTCGGAGAGTACTGGTAACGCACCCAGGTCGTCTGAGAGAGGTACACGGAACCGAACACTGAGAGACCGACAATGGTCAACCAGAGTAGCCTGGAAATGGAATGAATCTTATTTATAAAATATTAACTTGACTTAATCGCGTATTTAAACCATTTTATTTACCTCGACGTTTCGATGACGTTCAGTCACCGTGGTCACGAGTAGAGTCTACTCGTGACCACGGTGACTGTAATGATTCCAAGTCGCGATAGTTTCAAAAGTATTGGAATAAATCTATCCTAATATTCTATGGAGGTAAAGTTTGTTTGTTTGACGGAGGTAATCTCCGAAACTACTCAGTCGATTTCAAAAATTCTTTTACTAATGTGTAGAATGGACTGACCGAATGGTTATAGGCTATATTTTATTCCGGTAGTTTCAGTAGTACCTACCTACACCCGTGCAAAGCCGGGACGTGACGTGTGATAAGTTAAATTAATATCTTTGGAAAATGTCTAAGAATATTAATTTATTTTATTTAGTTTATTTATTTATTTAAGGCTTTTAAGGTATAAAATTACTCACACTTCAAGTGGATGCCTTCCATAAGCTACAAGATGATTGAGTCCGTGTATTGAAGAGGTTTCTAGAAATAGCTTTAAGTACTTCTTGCTTTGAATCTTCAGAGTATTGAGGAAACCTTTTTCTTTCGGCATCAAGCTTGGTTTTTTAGTCAAATGCTGCAAATCTTCTTGGATAATTTGTGCTTGATAAGTGTGATCAAACATTCTGATAACTTTTTGAAAAAAAGTTCTGTGTGGAAACTTGATAATAATAAAATACTTTTTTTTCTAACCTAAGGCCTCGAAGGCACTGGTGTGATGATCTAGATGCTTAAATAAAAAAGATATACCAATACAAATTTACATAACTGTACACATATAATACAATTAAAACCAGTTGAGCCACCTAAGGACCGTTGAAAACGATCTATAGGCAGCTCAACTGATCCAAACCACGAAAGCGTGTTCAAGACACTAGCCGCATTGAGTAAAAAATTTTTTGAAATTTTAGTGTAGAGCTGAAAGCTTTACTTTTATAACATGCGCAACTTTTTGTCTTTCAACACTTTATGGTCTAAACAAATTGGTTTTTTAAGCTCTGATTGGTAACAGTTCCATGTAACATGTGACCCTTATCAGAAATTAGATCGACCACGCGAAACAAAGCTCGCCTATCATTAATATGAATTGTTATGATACGGCTTGTCTGTGTGTTGGGAATTTTTTTGGGATATGGGATGGTTTATATTCTTTATGGCAATACCATAGATCGAAGATAGAGGAAAAAGAACGTACTTTTTAAAGCTAGCATTTTGTCATGACTTTGTCTACACTTTTTCAAAGGATATTTAGTCTACCGCACTTAATGGATACAGTCGTACTCAATCATGTTTCGATTCGTTACAATAGTTTAACAATTTATTACTTACTTATTTAATTTTTAAGAATTACATAATATTTATCCTTTTAGGTTCTTGCCTGCTTCTTTCCCTTGTAACTATAAATTTTACCAATATTATTGGGTATAATGACTGTTTTTCTCTCTCTCTCTTAGGTCAAAGAAAAATGAAACCAATGTAATATCTTTTAGTTAAAGTAAGTTTACTCTACCAATAAAAGACTGGTATGAAGTCAAAGATAAAGCATAGTTAACGCAAATTAAATCACACAAAATAAACAAATTACACCATCGAATCGATTATACCGGCTAATGACACTCGTGCCGCGGATACATGAAAACATTCTGTCACTAGCTTCTAGGGTTGACTCATTCTTAGTATTAATAATTCGCTTTTCTATTAAATTTAAACTGAAAAAAAAAACAAATTGACTAAATACAATCTCTGTGGCACAGTGGGCGAAAGCCCGAGACGGAGTGTGCGGGTTCGATCCTAAAAAATGTATCTAAGTATTACATCAGTCATCTGGATACCATAACAAGCACTACGTTGCTTAGCTTTAGACTAGACGACGTTGTGTAAAATGCCCAAGAATATTTTATTATTTAAGTTAAGGTACAATAAAATAAAACTTAAATATACAGTACAACCCTATAAGTTCACAACGTAATGATATCTAACGAATGTGTTCGTGCGTTTAATGAGTGGCACGGTCAATATTAATGACGTCCACTCCACTAATAATTGCTGAAATGTGCTGCGACAACCCTGATTTAATACTACAATATAATATAGGCTATTTAAGGAAAATAATTTAATTTTCATTAATAAAGATTTGTTTCTCTTACTAGTGTGCCCCGCTGTGCATAGTTATCGTGGGAGTACCGAGATTAAAAGCTTACAAGCTCTTTTATTAATCCTGGTACCAAATTTTATTGAAATCGGTCTAGCCGTTTGAGCGTGAAGGAGCAATATTCACACTATTTTTTTAGCATCTTTGGCGCAGTAGTTGTATGAGTGTAAATAAAATGGGAATTATCACTAAATACTTAATGCATTGTCATTGTATTTACAAATTAATCTTGTTATGTGAAACGTCCAAATATTTTTGTATTATTTATTAGAAAAAATATTATTATATTCTCAAAATTAAGTAAAACGATCAGTTGAATTTTCTAACAGGCTGTAGACGTGAAGTCAACAATTTGATAAATGATGTCTTTTCGTGTCGGGTTCATTAATAAGTTTAACGTGTCTTTGATGTTTTTTCTCACTGAATTATTTAACAGGTAGATTCTGAATTTTCAGTCATTGTTTTCTGAACTGAAACAATTTTGAGAATAAACAAAAATTAGGAAATAATCTTAGTTTCTAAATACGAGTACATAGGTATTTTTCAAATACATAATTTACAAAGTTAAAATCATTTTATAAATATATTTTTTTCAAAATGAATTACTTCAAACAACAATTTTGTATGCAAAATAAATAAGTGTTCACTTATTTTCCTGTTAAAACCATCGCAAATATTTCAAACAAATAGACTGACAAGAAAATGATCTCAAAGATTACCTTAACAAACATAAGATGACCCCCGATCTCAATACGAACAGGAAAAAATCCTTCAAAATGTTATTCCAGATCTCATAGAAAAAGTTCTTTATAAACTGGTCTCAGTGCAAACAAGTAACCTTACCTACGGAAACGAAATCCCTACAAAGTCTAATAATTTCCGAAGTGTCATGTCGCCGAGAAATAAATGAAGTGGAGAAAATAAATTTCATTTAAAAATCACGGCGGACCATTATTTTCCCCGGCTTCCCCTAATTAATTTCTTGTCACCGTCTGGATCGGCCGCTGTGGTTGTGACAGCCGCTTAGAGAGAGACAGACATACATAAAATACTTGTGATAGAAAGAGATGGGCTTCGAAAGGTGAGTACGCTTCATTACCATCTTTTAGTAGTTAGCGAAAGCAGATACGAAGTTTACTTCGGGCAAGTTCTGCTTGCCTGGTAGCTTATTAATGATCAAAAATAATAAATGCGCTATTTGGCAAAATAACCATTTTTTAAGCTGTTGCATAGCTTCTATCGCGGGCCTTGCGCGCGGAGACCGAATCCAGAAATTCCGTAACGAAAATAACCTAACTCTTTAGTTTAGCAACTCGCCTCCTTGGTGGCATGCAATAGCTTTACCGCGGCGTCCTCGAGTGCCACACGTTTTTTTTTAATTTATGTTTCTTTTATGAAACTCAAATTTATCTAAAACACAAAACAAAACCATACGCACTTGAAAAATATTATTATAATAATAAATTCGATAACATAAATTTACAGGATCATAAGTAGGTCATTTTTTTATTTTTCATACGCTAAAGCTTCATTAATACATTAATGCATAACTCACTGTAAACCGAAAAAGGGCAAGTACACACGAAGTAATTAAACAAGCCGAGTTTCTTCCGAGACGTTCGTATTTACAGGAAGTAAATTGTAAATATTAGGAACAACGCTGAGGTGGAAATCTTGAAAGTTAAGCTAGTATGGAAAAGGACTTTTTTCACTATTATTAACTTCATTCCACTCCTAGTCAATTCAATTTCAGAGATCTGCAAAACTGACTAGTAGTGGAATGGCTTATTTTAATTATAATAAAAAAGTCTTTTTCCAGTGATATAGGGAGACTATGCGGTTCCTACCATCTCTGTCCTACGAGATTTTCAACCAAACAATCTAAAAACACCGAGAAAAAAATTATTATGATATACGATAAATAAGTGTATCTTAATAAATAAATTAATAATATAGTGTACCTAATTGACAAACTCATTGAGTCCGATTAAAAATTATTACTATTTAAAAAGTCCATTTCCACCCTTAGCCTACAATCGGCACCGCCACTTAATTTGAATATCCAGCAAGAGTGTTTAATAAAACATCGCGAGCAGAGTTGATTTACGTACAAATCCGTACCTTCGCTCCGTGTAAACACGCCCTTACAGTACCTCCGCAATTCAATGTAAACATACCCTTACAATTGCGATCGCTTTATTTGAATTTTCTAATTTTGATGTAACTTTGTTTGATTTGCGTATTTTGGTTGTTCTGATGAAATTAATTAAGGGATACTGTGAGGCCCTTCTTAACATTAATTTATAAAAAACTAGCTGCTCCCCGCGGTTTCACCCGCGTAAGTCCCGTTCCCGCGGGAATATCGGGATAAAAAGTAGCCTATGTTACTCGTGGATAATGTAGCTTTCGAATGGTGAAAGAATTTTTAAAATCGGTCGAGTAGTTTTTGAGCCTATTCATTACAACCAAACAAACAAACAAACAAACAAAGTTTTCCTCTTTATAATATTAGTGTAGAAGTGTAGATGTAGATATAATTCTCATCATAAGACGTTCTTTATCACAGCTAGTATTAGGACGTCAGCCTTCCTTATAGATCTTCAGTTGTTTCGGTTGGAAGCGGCCTGCATCCCCTTACCTGCGGTCTTTACCAAATCGTTCATCCATCTAAGAAAACTTTTCGGCGCCAACGGCCATCTGAAGGCTTAACATGACTTATCTTTATTTTTATTAAACAATTCACTTTAGGTTCTAACTGCGTGCTATACCTACTTATGTCCTGCTCATTGCCATTTTAACGAACTAATCCATTTCTGATTCGATCTTGTAGATAAATTGAGCCTTAATTTTTTTTTATTACACAAATCTTCTAATTAGGTGCCTGCCTCAATTCTGATTGTGTCGTATGTAATAGGTACGTAGAAAATATCATACAATATCAATTCAAAACGAAATTCTCAAAGAGCACACAAACTCGCTGGTCCGTGTAAAAGCTAAACAAAAACCATTTGTTACCATTTTCTCTTTTGGAAAATCACAAATTGTATTCTATTGGAACGGATCAGGCGAATGATGGGGCAGCCAAATGATGGAGGTGCAAAAACAAAATGTCGGCAGACAGACAAATCGGACGGCGCAATGGATGGGCTTGCATGTTTCTAGTAGGGATGTTTACTGTTTTATCGATAAAATAATGAAGAATTAGAAAAAAGTACTTCTTATGGTGTTACTCTGACTAGCGCAGGTTGGGACTTATCTAGCACTACCTAAAAACTACTCTAATTAAAATTATAGTAAATTTTTGGTCGCGCTGAGTCGCGAAAAGTGGAAGAAGGGAAGGGAGGCCTTTGCCCTGCAGTGGGACGATCATGGCTGAATAATAATAATAATAATAAATTTAACGGTTGATATAAAATCAAGAAATTATACAGGTATTTCATTCTATTATTGATTACCTACCTAATTTCATTAGGACCGGCACTGATCGATACATACTTTATCGATATTGATATAATAAACTAGGATAAGGGCACTAGGATAAGAAACTGGGAGAAGGGCAGGGAGATGAGGGATATTTATAGGTATCGATAAAGTAAACCATGGATATTTTCTGCTAGTATTTTCATCGATATCGATGTATGACAACGTCCCGTGCCTACGGAAGCAAGGTGATGAGCGAACATTTCGGTGCTGTCCGCTCCATTGGCGATCCGACGTGACGGATGGCCCCGACAGGTACTCTTGATCTGAATTATTTTCGATACGAAATTTATCTTTTGTTTCTTGTTCGTTTTAATTCGACGGTTGCGTTTATCACCTCTTTTGTGATGAGAATAGAATTGTAACTCATTCACATTTGACGACCACTGTGGCGCAGTTGGGTGACCGCCCGGCTGAGATGCGGAGGTCGCGGGTTCGATCCCCGCTACGAGACAAATGTTTGTATGTAGGTACTGCAGATATTTGTTCCGTGTCTGGGTGTTTTCTATCTATAATATGTACATGTATTTACAAAAAAAATGTATCTAAGTATTATATCAGTCATCTGGTTACCATAACACAAGCATTAAGTTGCTTCGCTTGGGACTAGATGACGCTGTGTGGAATGTCCAAAGATATTTCTATTATAAATTATTATTATTTCTGTTGTTTTTATTGAATCCATCTTTCATTTTGTTTATAATGTTTTGCAGATTAATTAGGTAATTATTCCAATCTGAACACCTAATATATTGGTAAGTATCTAAACTTATTATCTTGGTTTTTATATCTGTACTAAACTAATTTAACAAGAGTAGGGTTTCCTTGTTTCTTATATTAAATCCAATAAGGTACTTGAAGACTAAACATTATACACAATATTATATTAATACAACGGGACATTACTCACGTAAACTACTGTCGATTTAGATACCGACGATGTTTCGATTCTTCCGGAGAACGGATACAATGATGATTTTACGGATATAATGTCTAGTACAACTCACGATAGTTTTATATAGAAATATCTAACACTGCACCTACTTACTTATTACATTGTAAAACTGCATAATAAATGGTGAATGATTTGAATACAAAACATTATTACATCCATTCATTCTAAAACAGCCCATTAAAAATGTAATAAACGCTTAGGAAGTGACACACGGCACATATTCACTAAACGAAGGCCATTTCACACCAGCTATAGTATGGCTCGTGTAAAATGGCCTATACAAACGATTTAAAGGTGTATTCCCAAGCTCTCTTATTTTTTTTAACTTGATCAATGTTAGTAATTTTTTTGATTAGGTTGAACATAAAGAATTTTTGGGATACATTGCACATCGGATGTAGCACAACGGAGTTTGTAGGCTTAGTGTACATTGTCACTTTTTCATAAAAATTTTTTATTGATTAATTTTATTTACATACCTGAAACTTTACGTCACGATTTTCCTACGATTTATTTATTCTATTAGTTACTTACTGCTTGTTTATAGATGGGGATGTTACTTGTCAAAAAAAAACAACTGATTTACTTTACTATAACATGTATTATTTATTAAAAACATAATGGTTACAACTAAAATTAGGTGTAATAATTTAATTCAATATGATTTAACAAGCATTGGATTAAAAACTCACGACAGTTAAAATGTTTAAATAAAAACTACCAAACAAGGACCTTCTGACATAAAATAATATTGTGTAACTACCTTAACAACAATTTCGTGTCGTTTGTCGCACACCGGAATAAAAAACTCCACGGCCTGTCAGTTAAAAATTCACACAGCAGAGAATAAACACTTAAATGAATACACATCAAAGTTATTAAATAGTAGATAAAATTTGCTTATAGAATGACTAATCCAAAGTAACAGAAGTTGACAAAAAACACTTTAAAAGTCCTCCGGAAACTCGGGATTTAGTGGTACGCGTGCATTTTCAACACGTTTTTTCAACTGAGTCAAAAACCACTTGGCAGAATTGGCCAAAATTTAGTCACAAGTTAGATGATTGTGTCGCAATTGCAAAACAGTATTATTTGTTATCCAATATTGCCTAGTTCTCGAGTTATGTTGTCGCACAACTGTGTCGCACACAGGAACATAATTAGGTTTTCACTTTTTGTATTGTTATTATTAATAAACTATAATGTTTAACAAGATTTTAATTATAGAAACGTAAAGATAATTTATTACTTAATATAATAAAACTTAAAGTCAATGAGAAAGTGTTTTATTTTTTAAATAAAATCCAAATAACCAAGAGAAGTAAAAAAGGGACAAAACGCATTTTGTATGAAAAACGAAAATAAATTTGGTATCATAATTTACTTAAAATTAATTTTACAGAAATCTAGTGAATTAAATCTGAATTAAGAATAAGCAAAATACGCCAAAATAGTTAAGCTTTAGTAACAAAGTTTCAAAACTTACCTAAGTTCACAATTATTTTTATACTACGACTTCAAAGTGAGGGACAATTTTTCAATCGCACGTGTATGCCAAAAATTTGGTCCTTACCCAACTTTTATTTTGTTCAATTAGGTAAGTATGTAGTTTTCATACATGGTTCAACACGACTATCACGGTATGTATAATAAATGTGAATTACAAATAGTTGCAAACATCGTAATTAAATTCATTTACTTATACACTTTTTAATTTTTTTGTATTTATGTATGATGGAAATTATTTTACTATAAATATTTATTTCAAAATTAAATCTAAACAAAAAAAATTACAACCTGAAAATCAACCGTAGAACATAAAGAGCATTAGGAACAGACCCATTATACGAGCGGCAGGCAAATCGCTCCTGCGAGGTAGCGCCTAATAAAAATTCCTGCAAATCAATACGTTCTCTTTTACGCTTTTTGTATTGTATTTTATTCTGTTATTCGCCTTTAGCTCGTGTTAAAGGGACAATTCCGGGATCTAGGTTTGTTTCTAGCCGGATTTGGAAGTCTTGATACTTTTGTAACAACACTATTAGAGTTAATTTCGTGTCTCGTTTCTATTACGCTTGCAACAAATTGTATACAGACTAGCTTTTATAAAAAGTATTATACAAAGTAGTGTAAAATTAAAAGTGTAGGTAATTGTTAATTTCTATTTGCTATAAGTACCTATAATATCATAATTTTGGTATAATATCCTCCAAAATAATATTGATAAGAACTCAAGTTCCACTAGTATTGAGACCCTGTTAAAAATGTGAAATTTTCATATTCAACCTTAGCTTGTATATTTTAAAAAGGCGCGTTAATTTTCCTAAAAATGTCTTTTACAAACTTTGATCAAAATACTCAATCGCACTATAAAAGCAACAGTGAATAAAATACACGTAGTATTCCGTGTTCTATCTTTGCGATTTGCATGTCTATGTTAGTGTGTGTAAGTGTGTGTGTGTGTGTATGTGTGTGCCGATTGACATAAAGGAGCTAAATGCCGTGGGGTGTGAACAAGCGGTAAAGGTTGTGATGTACCTACTTGGGGGTTCTACAAACTTTTTGGAAAACAAAAATAAGTTACAAGTAAAATTTGCTTTTGAATATTATAGTTGCTAATTAATTTTTACTGTGACTGTCCTTTTTTATCAGGTTTTAAAAACAAAAAAAAAATCCAATTTTAAAATCCATTAATTTCACATTGTTTTTTTTAATTATGTCTTAGATACTTACTCATAAGACAGCGAAGTAGCATCAGTCATCCGGTTACCATTAACACAAGCATCAAATTGGATAGCTGTTTGAAATGTCTAAGGTTATTTATTTATTTACTCATTTAAGTTAGTATTTATTTACTAGCCAACCTTAGGATTTGTCGTGATTTTTTTCCTCACAGTTTAAACCATTCCTCAAGCACATATTTAGCGTAAAATCTGACAGTTATTTTCGTGGATTAGATACTGTTATTTAAATCGGGGTAAGAAGAAATAAGATCTCATTTAAAAATCCAAAAAAAATTATACTCTCGGTGTGCCACCACCATTCCTCCGTATTTATTGGCACGTAGAGAGCGATTGGCGAAAAATTCCAATAAAAGTCCTGCCGGTATTCGAGGAGACAAGAATAATGTTTAATTTGTCCGATTAGGGTCGCAAAGATTTACGATTAAATATATGCGAGCTTTTACGTTAAACTGATCAAATTGCATACTAGTGGCTATTTTGATGTCGCTAAAACCCGTGCAAAATCGGGACGTGCTGCTAGCACAGATAAAATAATAAGTTACTCCATCTAGTGCTAATATTTTTGATTGCAGGCAAGACCTAAACACTGCTAGGGGCGCCGCAAAATCAAACACAAAAAAATAGCCCGAAGAAAAACCGGAGTGAAATTGATGTTCTAGATGGTGTATCTGTACGTAGTATTATTTTATCTGTGCTGCTAGTAATATTATGATGTACTTACAATAATTAACACCTTTTACAAATAAAAACAAAACGAGATCTGAAACTGGTTTCTGACTCGTAAGTTGTTCCTCCATCATGCACAACGTCAGATGACTGAAGGTAAACGAGGTACGAAGCAGATGTGTACAGAAATATTGTGGAAACATCAAAAAACCTGGCTTGTGTATTAATTTTAAATAAATTGGTCAACTATCTGATAATTGTGGAACGGAAATAACTGGTAAGTTGTAATTTTATTTTATTATAGATTTAAAATGGTTTGAAAATGTGAAATAAGTTTCGGTGGTTTTTAAGTCAAACAATTGCTTTAAATATTTCACATCAGTTAGTCATAGATAAATTCATAAATTCATGAAGAATAATTAACAACACATTTTATATAATTAAATAATTTATGTAAATAGTATTTTTGTATTTTTTGTGGTTTACTTTTACTTTTATGTATTTTCTCATGAAAGTCAAGAATCAGCAATAGCTCAATATTAAGTTATAATTTCTGTTTTTCCTTAAACTGGGGTTTTGTGCTCGAAGATTATTTTAGTCCCGACTTTTAAGTCTTTACATGACGTCCTCTTAAAAGTTCCGTCACCAGAATCACTTGCTTATACGAACTTCATTTCTAGAAAACATGTTCAAATACATCTTCCTTCTCGCTCTCTTGACTACTACCAACTGTCAAACTGAAGATTCAGAAGACTCAGGAGAAGAAGTGGAAGACCTGCCACCTCTGCCGACTCCAAAGTTGAGGATAATCACCACTTTCAACTCGACGGGGAAGCCAGGTTTCACTGTCGAGTGGGCACCAGTCGTCAGTGATGAAAAGAACCCTGTAGCTGGATTCAAGGTATGTACTTGCATTTTCAAAATCTCCTGTTGTGCCTCTGACTACCCCATGAAACATCTTTAAAGGATCCATAGAATTACATAAAAGATCTGAAAGAAATGTCTACCGCACCCTGGGATACAGTCGTGATCATATCTTTTTTTGTGGGAAGTTTTTACGGGTCTTATTTCACATGAAACTCGGTATACATAGTTTTCAGTAACAATAAGAACCATGTAGTATAGCTGGAAAAAAAGAAAAAAAAATGAGTTTATTTCTGTAGGACCTCAAGGATCACTTAAAATGTACAGTCTTATAAGCTAGGTGAATTTATTGCTTAGCTGGCTTAAGGCAACTTAAAATAACTCTACCTCTAGAATGCGAAGCGATTAGCGACCTCTAGATGCGGTGTATGGAATTTTTTGAAAGTTTGATTTTTTAGCAGTAGGTTAAAAATAGTATCATTATTTATTAAACTTTATTTGGCTGCATAACAAAGTACAAACAGACCGCCGCGGTTACTTTGGCAAGATAATTTAGATTTAAGTCTAACAAAATGTTTTTTTAATTGCAGGCAAGTGTTTGGGAAAATGAGAAGGAAAAACTTTACTCCACAGAAATAATAGAAGGACTTGGAACGGTGTGGATTGTTTCATACAGAACTGTTGAAAAAGTAAGCTTTTTCGTCTACTAACGTTTTTTTGTAGTACTAATAATTGTCTGGAAGGAATGGGGGGAGGCCTATGCCCAGCAGTGGGACACGAACGGCTGAATATAATATAATAATAATAGTCTTGAAAAATTGATCAAGGCTCAAGTCTGAACACAAAATATGAACCGTAGTTAACAAAACAAACCCCGGTTTATTTTATGAACGTGAACTGCATTTTTGCTATTTTCCAGGACTTTGAAGAAATACCCAATACTGAGCCTATAGTCCAAACCGTTGGTGCAAACGAAACCAAGGCGCGCTTCGAAAACATGAAGCTAAAGGAAGACTACCAGATCAGAGTGCAAGCTTTTAATGACCTCGCAGAGGATGGACCTTATTCCGACGTGCTAGGAATTAAAATGGGAGCAGAATAAAATTATTTTTTTTTACATTATAAAAAAAAACTGGATTTGCAATCTTCGGTCGGTTTTCATTGCCTGAAAACAATAATAAAACAACATTTTCTAAAAAACGAAGCCTCGCTATATCAATTCAACGCCATACAAAACATACAAAACATGAGAATCGTTGAAGACGTTTCCGAGATTCAGAAAATAGTAAAAGTAAACAAATTGTTTTAAGGTAATGTTGGAGAGAATTGGGGGAGGAGAGGGCCTTTGATTAGTAGGACAACATAGGTTGCTAAAAAAAAGTAAGATAGGCTAAGATAAGATGAGATGACTTGCAGCATTGGATGAATTTTTGTATAAAATGGGCAAATTACGGAACCCTAAACTTGGGCAGTTTTTATTGCTTGGTTAATAATTGGTAATCATTTTGACAAAACACCTACATAGATAGATATTTTTTACAAGCTAATAATATAGTAAGGCCCAAGTTCTTATAAACAGGAAAATAATCACACAAACGTGCCAGTATGTTCGTAAACCTGTTCCAATATAACACTTTTGTACGTACAAAGACACCTTTACGGAAAGAAGTGTTTTTATTATTACTGTGCACTAAAATCAAATACAGGTTAGTAATCAATCAAATAACATTTCATCATCATCATTGTCAGCTTTTAGTGACCTACCTGGTCATAAGCCTAACCCTTACCGCCAAACCGCTCTGTTCTGGGCTTTTTGCCTCCAGGTCTTACCCTGAACGGCAACTATGCCGTCGATCCATCTGGCAGGTGGTCTGCCAAGAGGTCTAGTCAGTCCACGAGGCCACCATTCAGTTTAAGGCCTTACTCCATCCACTTGCCATCACAAATAACATTTATTAATAATTTCAATTCAACTATTAAAGTAAGTTGTGCTTATCTATGTCATAATGACATTTGTCCTTACAAATCCGTCAAAAAATGACTTCCACCATATTTAACTATCGTTTGAGTATTCGGTAATTAAAAGTAAGATTTAAAATAAACTGGTCATGTTTTTCCACGGCTGAGTTAATAATTTATAGGTTCATTAGAATTATTGTAATTTTTTTTATTTTTTTGGAAATTTTCAGATAAGTACATGAAAAATCAGCATTAAAATGAAGTCTTTAATATTGATCACAATATTTTACCTTGTGATGATAACTTTGCAAAATGAAATTCCGTCATCAATGTTGAGTATACACAGAATGTCCTCGCTAAATGACGGCACCGTCTTTTACTGGCTCCCTCCGAAAACTGAAGAAAATACTGATATTATCGGATATAAGGTATACTTGACATTGAAAAGAAGAAGCGATGGATGGACTGTGTGATATGTGCGTGAAAAGAATGAGTACAAAGATGACGAGCGATAGAGAAAAATGGAGGAAAGAAACATGTTGTGCCGGCCACACTTAGTGGGATAAGGACAGGGAGATGATGATGAAGGTAGAATGGCTTGACGTTCTTGATAAATAAATAAATAATTTATAATTTTCAGCTATGTACTTGGGAGATAAAAAAGTACATAACCCACCGGATAAAAGACACTAAAGGAATTATAGAGTATCAAGAAATTGATCATACGGTACGTAAACAGCCAAATATAACAAAAAATCTTGAAATAATAATAATATTTCAGCCAGCGTCTTTCGCACGCTTCCGTCTGGCAGTGGTTTGAATCAGTTGGGCTACCTGAAGATCGTTTGCAACGGTCCCTTGGTATGACAGCTGGTTTTAAATTTTATTTTGTACAGAATTAAATAAATATGTATTAATTTAGTTGCTGTAAGAAAATATATATCTATACCCACTATATTACTCGTTATATTTTCCAGAAAATTCAAGACTTGCCCGACTACGATCCTGTGTTATGCAAAATAGTTCCAAAAGGCGATCATATACTAGATGTAAGTGCAAAGATAGAATGCCTTCCACGAGGCGTGTACTACCTCACCAGAGTGAAGACTTACGGTGTGGATGGTGACGGGCCGTGGTCTGAGGCACTGGCGTGGAGGGATGGACCTCCTATCTACAGTAACGCTCACTATGTCAATGTCACCATGGAATAGAAATGACGACATTTAGACAGAGACGGAAGACAGCCTTCTTTCTAATACTTTTTCAGTTCTCAAAATTCAATTGTTTTGTTTTAATCAATTGCATTGTACGAGTCATAAAAGAGGTTGAATAATAAAAAATATAGAATAAAATATTACTTTTTTGTACACAATAAAAGGAAATAAAAATTAAGAGAAAATAACAAAGGCCTTATTTTAAACAGAGAACCTTAAGAAATCGCTTGAGGAAAATTTGTAAAATAACTTGAAATAATAATAATAAAAATAACTTAAAGATATAAGTATTTCTACGCGCACGTTTTGCTACACAACAAGGATAAATTATTAAGATATCTAACCTGTTTCTGACTGACTTTATTCAATAAAAACTTATATGATCTAGGTTGTACGATTATAAAAACAGTAGTAGACAAACAGTGATTGTGTTGTGGTTTGTCTATGTTACTTTAAAGTGCAAGATCTTAAAATCTACTTATAATAATAAAATACAATCTAAATATAAGTTAATAAAAAAATATATAAATACCTACTATTTATAAAACTTACATGTAAAAGGCTTCTTTTACATTTTACAATGAAGAAACAACTATCTTTATTTTTGTCATTTTGTGTTGTTTTAACTCATCTGACATACCAGAGTTAAATCCCACTGCTGTAAGTGCCCGGTCTCGAATTCTGCGGGCAGCGGGGCGGCGGCGGCGCGGGTAACGAGCGGGTAACGAGCGGGCAAGGAGCGGGCACTGACAGTCACCATTGCCAACTATGAAACTTCATAGCTAGTTCTAGCAATTTTTATACCCCCATCAGCAACTATTTCAATAAAATTGTAGCTAGACGATTGATCAATTTTTCTAGCAACTTTCCACTAAATCAACCATTCAAGCAAATTATTTTGAAAAAAGACGTCAATGATTTTTTATATTTTGATTTAAACTATTTCTAAATCAAAATCTAAATCTAAATCATTTATTTGCTTTGAATATGGTAATTTACATACAGGTGTTAAAATTTCATTAAATAGTTCATAATACATATTCAGGTATTTGTCATAATTTCATAACATGCAAATAATATATTGTTAAAATACTTTATGTCAATTTAGCTACGTATCTATTAGGTACCTAATTTATTATTAAAAACATTCATGTCAAAAAATTTCAAAACAATCACAAAAAAATACATATATTTAAAGTCAACTATTAAGCAAAAACAAATACAAAACAAATAAACACTTTTTACATAAGTACCTAATACATAACCGACCACAAGTACTTATGCAACAAATAGACGTGATGATGATGATGATGATGATGATTGATATGGTTATCTGGAAACTTTTTGCAAAAGATATAGCTACTAAGATGATGGTACAGTTGGCAAGACGGACAGATTACGCGGTGTTAGTGTTGTACCTATTCATGGTTCAGGGGATCGAGCGAGACTGAATTGAATCCATACAATTTATTTTTTTATTTTTGTTTAAATGTGAGTTATTGTTCATCTGTACGTGAATACTTAATGAACCAAACAAATTGTTCACACGAAAAACATACAAATGAAAAACGTAAATCAAAATTGTTGTAATTAAAATGGTTTTAGTTTCGATCTCTTTTTAATTTATCTCTTTTTAATAGTAATAATAGTTACATTTCTAAGTACTAAGGTACTTTATCAAAAACTTCGAACCAGGAATAGAAAATGAGATTTGGTATAACTATCCGCACAACACTACACAATTATGACGCGCGGACTGTCAGTGCCCGCTCGTCTCCCGCTGGTCGCCCGCTCGTCGCCCGCTCGTCGCCCGCTCATTGCCCGCTCATTGCCCGCTCGTCGCCCGCTCCCGCCCCGCTGCCCGCAGAATTCGAGACCGGGGCCTGAGGTTCTAGGAATCCACCAAGTATAAAGTTGGAGTGGCGGCCAATTGAATATGATGACAGTATTTTAGGATATCGGGTGAGTACTGATCAGTATAAAATAGTCCGCTAGATTATCTCTCGAATACTAAAACGCTAATTAAAATAAGTGGTGCTTATCTCTGTCCTAATTTGACATTTGTCTTTTTTAAATTTAACATTTTTCTATACAAATCTAATAAAAAATAACATCCATGTTACAGACCTTAAATTTTTAATTATGGTTGATGACAAGTCATACTTTAAACTAAAACAAAAGTTAAAGATAAAAAATACTAGTATTTATTTTGCTTGCAGGCCAAAGCATGGGAAATAACGGAGAAGGTGACCTTGATACACGAAGTATTGAACAATGGTACGGAAGTGCCAAAGGAGACAAAGTATATTGATTTCAATGTAAGTAACGATTCACAAGATACTAAAAAAATACAAAGTTTATATAACCGTATTTCTGTTATTTCAGGAATTGGACTAAAGACAAACCCTGACTTGGTAGTAGACGCTCCAGGGCGTCTCAATAACTCGGCTAAGTTCGAGAACGTGAAGATAGACAAGTATTACCAGATCTTTTTGCTGGTGTACACTAAGGATGGCGAAGGTCCTCTTAAATAACCAAAGGCGATCAAAATACCTGCATCGGATACTCCTAAGAAGGGCTCCTAAGGGCCCGCGATTGCGACCGGAGACTCTTGTCTGATTATTTTAATCTGTGAGACTACTTTAAAAAGATTTTAATGTCGGAGGCTCAGTAGTGGGTACGAAAATAACATATATACTTGCAATTTCCTTACAGGACTCATGTTTTCACAAGGAACTAGTTTTAAGACCTATTGTACCTACCATACATTAATGCAATAAACATTTTGAACTTTGAATTTTGAACTTGACGACAATGACGATGATGTCAATGACAATGGCAATGCAAAGTCAACGCGATCTTGCATGGGGATCGTCTAACTTGTATCACATTGTTGCGAATCAAAAATATCAGTAATCAGCGATAATAATGGTCAGATTTTACGCTAAATATGTATGTTAGTACTTACCTAAGCTACTTACGTACTACTTATATATTTCACAGTTATTTTTGCGGATTGCTAATTTTTTGATTCGCAACAATGTGATTTTTGTTAGACAATCGGGAGGCTGATCGTATAGACCAAGAGCCCAGAAAGATCTGACTTCACTTTCTTTAACATGGATAAAACCTTACATGCTCAGTAGAGTCTCATGTGCTTTGAATAACCTGCGTGTTTGCGAAGCTCCAAGTGTGACACGCACGGAGGTAGCAGGTCAGAAAGATGACTAAAAAGTAGTATGAGCAAAATATAAATAACCACCATCTTTGTGTAACCTAGGAGACTAAATGAATTATAAATAATGACACCAAATTATAAGGGTCATTCTTAAAAAAGGGTTCAACGCGTGTTTTGACATGTCCAGCTCACTTTCATTTAATCATTAATAAGGGTTTGTAGCCTAAAAACAAGACAGGCTAAGAAGATAAGATGAGATGGCTGACAGCATGAATGGATGAATTTATGTATAAATTTGAATCTTGTCGGAGCGTTCGCCTGTGTAACATTACAGCTTTGAGCATTACACTAGTAAGAAAGGAATCGAGCGTTACAGTGCCATACCTGCATTTTAAATAAATAAATAAATATCCTTCGATATTCCACACAGCGTCATCTAGCGACATAATGCTTATGGGTAACCAGCCGGCTTAACATGTGCAGCGCGAGAAATCATCTCGTTGTCGACAAAATATTATCTCCTGCTCTAACGTAGTACGTTAGAGCAGTCTGACATGATCGAGATATTTCATTTGTCGTGTCGAAACGTTGCACATGTTAGGCCTACAGATGACTGATATACTACAAACTTAGTTCTCCCAAACCCTGTGTGGCTATTTACTGAACAAAATGTTTTCTATAGACTATACAATCACTATTTATTCATTCGCTCAATCACGGATGCTGTCTCGCACAATGGGTCATTTACAATGATCTGTCATGTTATTATGGTAGACTAGCTGCACCCCGCGGTTTCACCCGCGTAAGTCCCGTTCCCAAGGGAATATCGTGATGAAAAGATATGTGTTAATCCAGGGTTATCTACTTACCAAATTTCAACCAAATCGGTCCAGCCGTTTTTGCGTCAAAGAATAACAAACATACCTACATACATTCTCACAGACTTTCACTTATAATATTAGTAGGAGTAGTACTTATAGCACCGCTCTCGCTCCAAACAGTTTTTATCTTAGTAAAGGTCAACCGATATTACAAAGTAGGTACTCTGTAGTCAACAGTGAAGTTCAGTATTTTATAATTTGATTTTTAGATTAACCATTCAATCCACTGTGAACAAGAAGATTCCACGGTAAGTAAATACCTATAAGTATTTAAAACTATTTATAATAATTATGTAACTATTCATTTGAGTTATTTGAAAATAAAACATAGTTATATTAGAATTTCATCTTGAGCTCTTTAAGCATTGTGGCGAATTATCAAATAGTTTGTTTCATAACGCAATACTTAACAAAAACATTCAACATTGCTTTTTAAAAATATTTTAGAGAGTTGGCCACTTGCTTGCACGAACGAACGAACTACCCAAAGTAAACCCAACGATAGATAGGTTATTGAAACTGGCTGTTCGTGGGACCAGAGCAGGGAGATAATGATATTCTTTTCTACTTCAGGACAACCTCCAACATGTTGAAACCAGTGCTGGTACTTTTCTTTTGCAATGTGATGATAACCTATCAACAACCATTAGGTTTACCGCCGCTGCCTACCCCTGTACAAAAATACAATACTCCAATGAACAGCTCCCCTACAACTTACAGCTTGAGCTACTCGTGGTATCCAGTTCAGAGTAATGCTGCTAACCCGGTTCTTGGTTATAAAGTAAGTTTGTAGCCACGAATTCATGGTAAACATTTTGTTTATAAACATTTATCGAAAACATTTTTTTCTTTTTATTTAAGAAATCGCTTCTTAGCGATAAGACCGCCCATTGTACAATAATTTTAAGGATTTTAGTTCATAAGTTTATTTCTGGGTGCAATAAAGTATTTTCATTAATTTTTTCATTCATTAATTTATTTAAAGATGGTTGCTTAAACATGAAAACTTTTTATATGTTTTATGATGTGTTTACGATTTTTCTGTTTTTGCGATAGCGAGTCAGGCCTCAGATTCTAAATTTTAGTTATCTTTCAATATCGATATTATATTATTATTTATATTTATATTATATATATTATTTTGAATATAAATGACGTATTCTGTTTTCTAGGTAAAAGTATGGATACCTAAGAAAACGAAGACCGTGAAAATTGTAAAAGTGGCTTTAGGGTTGACAGTGTTGGAAGAATACAAGGAGATTGATTATAATGTAAGTAACTAGCAGCACGTCCCAGCTTTGCACGGGTGTACTAATAATGGACAAAATATAGCCTACAGTTATAGATGGCGCTAGTAAAAATGACCTGATTCTAGATCGCGCTGACGAAAACGCGCGGCGCGGAATGACCTCCCCATACAATCAAACTAACATTAACTCTTTATAATATTAGTAGAGATAAGCATAATGACATTTCCATTTCAGAATCTAGACAAAGTGGACTATGATCCAATAATAACCATAGACGTGGTCGGAGCCGATTCATCAACTGCTAGGATCGACGGTTTGAAGGTGGATGTGACCTACCTGTTCAGGGTCCAGGCTTACAGTGCAGCTGGAGACGGACCCCTGTCTAGCCCCTTCACTTTGAAATTAGGTCCCAGTGTTATTGTTACAAGAACATAAAGACGAAGTCAAGCTCTGCTTTATAATAATTTACTAATGACCCGCCCCGGCTTCGGACGGGTGTAAAAGGTGTATAATTATACAAAATTAACCTTCCTCTTGAATCACTCTATTTATTAAAAGACCGCTTCGAAATCCGTTGCATAGTTTTAAAGATTTAAGCATATACTATGGACAGACAGACAGTGTAATAAAATAATATCCTTAAGAAATCGCTTGAGGAAAATTTGTAAAATAACTTTAAGATCTTATAAAGTACTTCTACGCATGTTTTGCTACACAACAAGGATAAATTATTAGGAAATCTAACCTGTTTCTGACTGATTTTTTTCAATATAACTTACTTGATCTGGTTTTAAGAATATAAAAGCAGTAGTAGACAAACAGTGATTGTGTTGTGGTTTGTATATGTTACTTTAGAGTGCGATATCTGTACAAATCTATAAAACTAAAATACAATCGTTAAAAACAAAAAATATATATACCTACTATTTATAAAAGTTACGTGTCAATATACAATTTTACAATGAAGAAACGACTATCATTGTTTTTGACATTTTGTATTGTTTTAACTCATCAAGCATCGGTCAATGACATACCAGAGTTAAGTCCCTCTGCTATAAGAGGTTCTAGGACGCCACCAAGTATAAAGTTGGAGTGGTTGCCAATTGAAAATGATGACAGGATTTTAGGATATCGGGTGAGTGAGTACCTACTGGTAAATTTTGACAAATACTCTGCTACAATAATAATATATATTTTTATTATTTTTTTATTTAAATATATAAGTCGCTTAAATAACATTATACAGACATCTAAAAAACCGCATTAGGTTTGTCTTAGACGATACTCGAAGCTATTATTATATAGCCTGTATTGTCCCACTGCTGGGTTCGTCCATGGTCACCCTTCCTTTTTTCCACTTATCCCTATCCTAAGATAGTGTGGTCCGTTGTGGATTCGCTATTAGATATAAAAAAATGTTTACCACCACTTTTTAAACTGCTTCATTACTGTAACCACTCTTTAAATTAGTTAAATACGACATTTATAAAAAAACTATTTTGCCTCAATATAGCATAGAGTAAATTTCAGTTGTTCTCATTATGTCTGAATGTTATTGTTAAGAAAAATCTTTTTTAACCCATAATTATTTATTCTGTCTGTTCTAAAGTGACTAATAGTTTGATAGATATTTACAAGTCATACTGTAAAATAAAATAAATGATGTAATTAAGATAAAAATATACATAGCCCCTTATGCATATTCGACCAGTAAACCTGTATTAGCTAAAACGCATATTAAATCTGTTGCTATCTCTTTTCATTGACATTGTGGGTGACAAGAAAAAAACGTTCTCTAAACCTTTAAATTGTCAAGTTTTTATGATTAAGACCCTTACTATTTACTTGCATTTATATTGCTTGCAGGCCAAAGCATGGGAAATAGCGGAGAAGGTGACCTTGGTATACGAAGTATTGTACAATGGTACAGAAGTTCCAAAGATGAAGAAGCATTTCGATATCAATGTAAGTTACGGTTCACAAGTAAATTAAAAATATAGATCTTATTTTGATGTGTGTGATCCAACTTCCTTCCTACTAATATTATACCTAAATGTGAAAGTTTGTGAGAATGTTATGTATGTTTGTTATTCTTTCACGCAACGTTTGAAGGATATTTTTATAAATAGTCTCTTAAACTTCGGTTTAATCCATGCATTAAACCGAAGGAGGAAAAGAAATATGAAGGCTTTTGTCCTACAAACAGACATGGGAGGAAACATTTTTACGAATAATAAGATAAGATAAGATAATAGTAATATAAGATTATAAAATAGTTTTTAAATTTTTCAGGATTTGGACAAAATTCCTAAGACGAACCCAGACTTGGTAGTAGACGCTCCAGGGCGCCTCAATAACTCAGCTAAGTTCGACAACGTGAAGATAGACAAGTATTACCAGATCTTTTTGCTGGCGTACACTAAGGATGGCGAAGGGCCGCTTAAATATCCAACGGCGATCAAAATACCGGCATCGGATACTCCTTAAGGCCTCGCGAACGCGACCGGAGACTCTTGACGATGACAATAAATAAATAAATAAATATCCTTGGACATTCCACACACCGTCATCTAGCCCCAAGCTAAGCAACTTAATGCTTGTGTTATGGTAACCAGATGACTGATTATAATACTAGTTTAATTAAATATTTTTTTTAATTTGCTGCTTGTTTTTATTAAGAGATTAGATACTATAGTTCAATTGTATTATCTACAACTTAGAATTCACACGACAGCCTCCAAGTAAAGTAGATGATGTGATTATCTGAGGGTGAAATAAAAGTAAGTGGAGTGTGCAGCGCTCACCTCAGCAAAATGCAATTAGATGCGTCTCCTGAGACTGACGAGGCCATGTAGACCAGGAGACCAGCTCATTATTCCTACCACGAATCTCTTTTCTGTACTTACCAATAATATATTAAACAGGTTGGTTCGTTTGATTGACGGAGGTAATCTCCGAAACTACTCATCTTTGGAAAAAACTATTTGGAAAAACTATTCATCTTTGGAACGTCAAGAAGACAGTGAACCTACTGGTGATCATGGGCAGATTGATTTACTGGAACTCATTGAGAGTAGGACCTGCGACTACCCGCAATTCGTCGTCAAAGTCCCTCAATAAGTGGTAAGTAATCGAAATTTTAAAGCATTTATTTTGCAGTTTCATTCTTTATTTTGCAATATAGGTACAGTCCATCTTACAGACCACAAGTTCTGTAACCTTTTAAACCACAAGCTCTCGAACTACAAGCCCCCGTTCCTGATTTACATATAAATTGTAGCTAACTCACGTGGCGTCTGTTACTTTTAACTGTTGTAACCGCACTCCTGTGGCCCTTCGTCCCTTAAATGAGAAAAAACATTTTCACAATGTTTTTACGATTCAAATTGTTTCCAAATCGTGTAGCCAATGTACTGTAAAAATAGGATTAAAATTACTAAAGGTTCAGTATTGCCACAGTATTGCTACAAAAATAGAACATAATACTGAATTTAAGTAATACCTAAGTTGCTTAATTGGATGCGCTTACTAAATTTAGGATTGGTCTGCATATGAGATACCGGCTCTAAGAATTTAAATCTTCACCTAAACTGCTAATTAAAAATTTAAAAAATTGTATAAATAACTAGCAGCATCTCCCGGCTTTGCACGGGTGTACTACAGAAATCCGGTATTTTATCAGAATAAAATAGTAACTATACTTACCTAAAAACATTGTATAGATAATATCAATAGATGTTTGTTACTAAAAAACTACCTACTGACCTCTGATCGCACATATTTTTTTCACAAAAGACTGGCATCAAAAAAAAATGTAATAGAATTAAAAAGAATGCACGAACCAAGAATATCTCTCGATCAATTAGAAAAAAGCTCTTACGTACACGACATCGTTCACATTCCATACAATATCATCCGAGTATAAGCAGTGGACAGTGTGATTCAATTTGGCAAATTAGATTTTCCGACGAGTTACCTGCGTCGTCGCCCCTTCGGCTCCCGAGATGTTGGGAGATATGAAATGATAGTGACGGGGAGTTTGACCGTGCTATTTTTATTTTTGCTTATAATTTGGGAAAATATTTGACTTTGTTAGATTCAGATGTAGGTATTGGAAAATAGTGGCCTCGTATTTATACAGCTTGGTATAATTATTTTCGAAAGGGCCTACGTACCACAGCATCCCGTTGTGTTTAGTGATTAAAACGTTATTTTTTGGTGTGAATACCAACGTAATCAGTGTTATGATTTACTAACTAGCTATCATGACGAATACATTGCTGCTGGCTTACCATTAAAAGCAATTCAGTTCAGGTCCTAATAGTGAACTGCTTTTGAAGTAAGCTAAGGCGCTGACGTAAAGTTATAACATTTAGAAGCAAAACTGTATTGTTTTAACGTTATGGTAACGACGTGGCAGATGACTAAATTCCATATCTGTAAAAATCATCCATTGGTAGTTTTTTGGTTCAAAAATTTGACCAAACAGTGGGCGGAATTAGATTGCCATAAGTAGGGTCAAGCGGAACGTCGCAAAGTGGACGACAACGAACGAGATATGAAATTATATCCACCTCCCCTTACACCCTGGTTTTTGTAAAACGGATAACGCTGTCTTCACTTATTAAACACTTAAAACGGGATATTTACCATGATTCGTAGATTTATGAGTTTTCCGATATTTCGGCACAGTTGCATGCGCCATGATCACGGTTAAACTGGTTTAACCGTAATGAACCATGGTAAATAGCCCATTTTAAATGTTAACTAGTACTACGAGTATGAGATAGCGTTCTCTGTTTGTTTTGAATAATAATATCCAACGTATGAATTGAAATCTATAGATTCTTATTTCATCGTAGTTGACGATTTGACGTTCTTCATAAAACGGTAGAGGTTTTTAAGAAATTTTGACATTTCCTAAGAATACACGGGGAATATAAAAGAATACAATACAGAAATGTTGGCACACGAAAGGTACATTTTAGCTTTATAAAAGTGCTCTTTTTATAAAAGCAAATAATGTCCACCTTAACAAGTACCAAGATGGATAAGTATAATGTTATAAGAAGTTGATGTATAGATTATTTTGATTCGATGGTAAGTAATTATTTTCTTTAATGAAATATAATTGTAACCATTAACTAAATAAATTATAGTCTTATAAAAATACCACGGGAACGCTTCCACGGGGTTGTGATCTGCTAGGCTATATCTAGATTTGACTAGATATCGACATGACTACATCGCGTTTAAAACTACATAACTTAGCGTTTGGACTAAATCGCGCCTCGAAATTTTCCAAATAACCATGTCTTGACGTGGCACGACACGGCGCGCGGCGGCGTGGTTATTTTGAATAATGTGATTGATTTCAGAAAAAAATATATATAAAAAGCATCTCTTACCGCGTCATGTTTTGAAAGTCGTCTAGAATCGACAACCTGTTTAAATAGTCATTGTCATTTTTACCTACCTTTGGATATTTCCACAACGATTTAAAATTCCTAACTCTATTTATCACTTCCTATAATAAATACTGTAATAGTGTTAGCCAGTTGTAAGCACTGATCATTTTTCTCAAGGCGATATAAATAGCTGACGTCCACACCTCACAGGTCACAAAACAATACTTTACAGCGTACGACATTGCATGTTTTAAAATCTCATTTTCTTTTATGAGAGTTTTAAGAATATTTCTTTGTTTTGTTACTCCTAGTATACGATATATCATTTTAGCTTAAGAAGTTTACTAGTTCATTAATGGGGTTATTTTTTATACTTATCTGAAAACTTCCTTATATTTTATTATGTATTGTTGGTTTTGTGTGTTCGAATAGTATGGTTGTGCTTTTAATCATGTATGCAGGAGATGATGGTACAGATGTGCGGAGAGTAATATAGAGCACTGCAGACCGACAACATTATTAGCCGATTAAGGTATTTGTTTATATATGGAACCAAAAAAAAAACAAACAGAAAAGTGATAATTTACATCTACAGAAATTATTATGCAATTGACAACACTTAATTTTGTAATTTGTACGATACCTATTTGTAAAGGTGGGGTCCTTACAAAGACAATCGCTTTCATTTTCTTAACAAAGAAATTCAGTATCGTATCGTCATTTACAAAAGCAGGTCTCCCCAAGCATTTCTAAATCAAAACACGGCCCGTTACCCACGAGAGTGACTTGCGGAAAATTGGAAAACGAAACAAGGTGAAAAATATTATGAAGTTGAGAGCAGTAGCCACTGCGCCCGCGGGACTCTGCAGATAATTGCTCAACTTGTTACGTACAAACAGGTGTTTTATGGTTAGAAATAAGAGTTGGAAACGTTGAAATTTTACTTGAATGTGGGGGGAATATTAAGCAAATGTAAACAAAGTGGGTGATAGACGTACGAACATAAAGTACTCGGTTTTAAGATCGTGATTAATATACAAGTAACACATTTCCAAATAATTATACTCTATTGTAAATGATTAACTTGTTGCAGAATAAAGCAAAAATATAGAGAGTGAAAATATGTTCAGAAATGTCAAATAAAAGGAATAATTTGTAACAAAAATAAAACTGAAACCTACTTCAAAATATATTTTTCTTTTCATGGCATTTTTCAAAAAAGGTTCTCAATCACACTCAAAGGTCAACAGAGGTTAAGCACCCCATTTTTCACGGGTCCATTCCACAAAGGTAAGTAGTACCGACTATTCATTGCAAGTCGATTGCCCACAAATCGTCCGGCCGTCGGCTTTTAGCAACTATTTAGGACAAACGGGTCTGTTAATGTTGCGAATTCACGAACTGACCGAAATAGGGCATGGTTAATGTAATACGTTCATTATCATTTTCTATGGTGTCTTTTGGGAATGAAAGAGAAATGACTAAGTCATTTATCTCTTTGTTTAATTGGTATACTATAAGTCATTTACGATTAAAAACATTTTTTATACCATTTTACTTTCAAAGGTTGCTTCAAGAATGATTCTTCTTCGCTTCTTTGTAAGTACCTAACATCTATGGACAACATGATATATTTTTTCCTTCGCTACAGGAAACAATAGTTTGCATACTGGTACTACTATAGTTTGATTGATGACACTGATCCTGACATTTTTATATGTAATTCATACAAAACGCCAAACGGAAGGAGACTCATTCGTTTTGTATCTGTCTCGACTGCAGGTTTATTGGTCAGAGTCGTGAAATATGGTGTCAAAATTTTTGTTACATGCTGGCCATATTGTAACAAAAAGCCGTACAATACCTAGTTTTTGCGTGAAATAGTAACAAAACTTCAAACAAACTTTCGCGTTTATAATATAGTAGGATTATCCATACTTATATTATAAAAACGAAAGTGTGTGTGTCTGTCTGTCTGTCTGCTTGTCCATCTTTCACGGCAAAACGGGTCGACGAATTGGCGTGATTTTTGTGTGGTGATAGTTGAAGGGATGTCGAGTGACATAGGCTACTTTTATCCCGATATTCCCGCGGAATCGACCTACGCGGGTGAAACCACGGGGCACAGCTAGTAGATATATGAATGAATCTAAACCACAACAGTCTGTAATTGATTCGTGTATTGACGAGGTAATCCGACTCCGGTAACGCGACACCACCTTTTACCATCCGCAAACAGCAAACCGCTCAGGTGTTTGTTCCGAGGGGATCTGTTGATGGAGCTGTTAGCTTGTGTACTTGATGCTTTGGTACTTTGATATGCTACCACCGTATAATAACATAAGTTGACTCAGTGACGTTGTATTAGACTTTAACGCCATTGAGATCGTTGTGTCGCTCTACACAACTATTACTTCATTTCTTGAAGCGAGCTAATGGGAAAAAAATAAAAGCACGTGATTGGTCGTAGAAAATAATTATCTTTCTCGTGATTGGGTAGATTGTCAAATGCCTTGCAATTTAATCTACCATTTGATTTAATATCGAAAACTATGTTTATCTATTACTTAGGAACTAAGATGTCATTACAAGTACCTACTCGTACCATTCATGATCTCGATAAAGGTAAATACGTCTGTGTGTATTCACAAAAATAATATAATAATATCAATTGAACATTTTAACAGAGCCATAGAGAGAACTTTTTAACAGAGCCTCCATAGAGCCAACATAATCATAGTCACGCGCTTAGCAACTTTAGGCTTGTGTAAGTGGGATGACTGTTATAAGTATTACTTTTTCACATTTTTGATGTCAACACATTCAATTTCAATTTCAATTTCAAAGCCTTTATTTCCTGATAATTTTACAGTTTCAAATATTTATCACTGTAAATACATACCTTCACATTTAATGAATGTAATTATTTGAATATTTATTTATTTACTGCAATGAATAAGTAAAGCTTTAAATGCTCCGTTCAGAATGACATTTTATTTTAACGTTCTCCTAAGAACGTCGTACGATAAAAGTTTGCTAATACAATACATTTTTTAACCAACTTCAAACAAGAAAGAGATTGTACTGTAGGTTCGTATTTTTATAAAAAAAATGTAATGAAAAAAATTATTTTTTTACTTAAAGTAAATGTTATGTTTATTCTGAAGGTATTATTTATTATTCAATTAAATAAAAAAACTATCTACGAATAAAATTTAAAAACGATGAAAACTACTGTAGTAACTAAATAATTTTGACTACATTGATTTAGTGTGTAAAAAATAAGCGATACAGAAGCAAAAGCCCCATGAGGATATCGTATTAGCTAATTAAAATCATCAATCAGATGCTGACGTTGATTGAAATGCTTGTTTTGGTTTCTAATCATTTAGGAAAACAAAAAAAACTGTCGGTACAATTAGTAGGTACTAATTTGGTTTTTTTATAATGAGGATTTTCAAGTTTTTTGCGATAAAAATGGAACTTACATTGTGCTGTACACTATTATACACATGAAATGAACAATCATTAACTCAACATTGATTGACAAACACGTAACAAAATATAAAAATAACGAGCAGTCGAATTAGAACTTTTCAAAGTTGATTTTAAGAGCTAAAAACTTTTGATCAGATAAGCCTTTTTATAAACCGCTGAACGTTTCAGTACTTACCAAATTCAGTAATGGAATAGCCCGAAGTGAACCCACAACTATGTATGGATGTATCGATGTGTAATAAAGAGCAATTTCCGACAGAGGTAACAAAGTCCCAGGGAATGACCGACGGTCATATATCGCCGATGTTCAAATAGTGTGGACATACCTCATTCTAACATAATATTTTATTTTTTATTTTTATGAACTTGTCATTATTTATTTCTAACCTATACTGTCTCACTGCTGGACAAGCCTTCCTCTTTTCTTTACGCTTTTTTATCATAAGTAATGATTTTTATAAGAAAGTGGTATTTTTTGAGTTTTTAGGAGAGAGCTTTAGAGGCAGAGGCAGACCATCAGTTGGGTTAACGATATACGGCATATCAGGCCGATTAGAGTGTCGTTGGAGGCTTAAATCGTAGGCCTAATTATTTGAGCCGCAAATGATGATGATGTATTACAAATTAAAAAAATCCATCAGCTGAGATTGTAATTATAGTCTCTACGTTGTTATTCTAACAGCTTTTAGGCGGCCTAAAAACTCCGTCACCACAGTTGGCTAACTACTCTAAGAACGAACAAACGATATAACTCAAAATGTAAGTCTTTAGGTATGTCCACACTATTACGTCCAGGTCCAGCGGTAATTGGCGCTATCAGAGTGGGACCGCACTATAAAGAGGTGAGTCGAGGTGGACTATCGACCGTGAACACCCTGCCTTGGACCCTTAGCACTATGTCATTGTGGTGGGGATTTAGCGAACAAAGTGAAAAACTTAAGTGACTTCACGTTGATATTTTAGATACATTTCCCTAAATCTACCTAAAATGTATGTATTTACAAAAAAAAGGTATTTAAGTAAATATCAACAGTCAAAAGTCAAAAGTCAAAATATTTTATTCTATAAAATCTTATAGAAGACCGCTTTGACATGTCAGGTTCTTAAAACTAGGGGATTCTATTGCCTGTTCCAATATGTCTAGCATGGTCAGTTGTCCAATAACTGAGTTGGAGCATGTTCAGTCCCAAGCGTTTTTGTCATCTAAATAATCTGATATTTTATAATAAGCTTTGTAGTGTATCAGTCATCTGGTTACCATAACACCAGCATTAAGTTGCTTAGCTTGGGACTGGATGACGCTGTGTGAAATGTCCAAGGATATTTATTTACATACTTTTTAGTTATCTTAAAAATAATATCTGACAGTTTACTCACATTTCCTAAAATAACTAAAGTGATAAAACCAAGTCTTAATAATCAACAAATAAACGTGCAAAGTGAGAAAATCGTCGCTTATCGAAACACACCAACCCGTGTTCAAGTGCCGTAAAGACCAATTTTTCCGCCATTTCTTTAAATTGCACCGCCATTGCCATTCGCCATTTTGCTAAGTAAAGGTGTGAGGTTTCCACGTATGGGTGCGAAGTAGATTATGGCAGGTGATCACGTGCCACTTATGTCAAAGGTTTTTTATTTGAGTTCTGTGATTTATTTAAGGACTTATTATTTTAAAGCGATGAAAGAGCGTCTTTTTAGAGATTTTCAGTATCAATGATTGTAATAAAAACTGGCCGAGTATTAAACAAATCTGCAGACAAGGGGTTTCTATCATTCCACTGAATTAAATAAAAATAAAAAATAAATGTTGCTGGCCATTGGACCTTTATTCCTAACCACAGATGTAGGTAACATAAGATGTTCCAAACCATAAGCCACAAGAGAAAAAATAACTGACTGGATGATCTAATTAACCGGATAACAATTCAAAAACAATTTACAATAAAATATTATAACAACAAACTCAAAAATATTCAACAAACATTATTCTCTAAGTGGCCAATTAGATCACAGCTGAAAACACCAAGCAAACTTCTATTTCCAAAGGAAAACAAACAAGATTCAACTTAAACTTTACAATTCAAAATAATTTCATTAATTGCGACATAATAAAAACACAGTTGTTCACTGCAAGTGACTGTTCACTTACAACCTTATACACTCGAGTTGAGGCATTTTAAACTTTATCACTTTAAACTTAAGACGTTCTTAAATGCATAGGTAGGTGATATTTCTCCGAAGAAATGTATTTCAGTTGGCAATGGAATATGAAGTTTAAGGCTTTGTGATAGGGGTGTTTTGGAGTGGTGAGGTAGGTGGTAATTCCGTCGCTTCCTGTTGGAAATATCGTGACGGTTTGTGACGTTTAATCTTGCGTGCGACGCGGCCGCCGCGCGTATCACTCGCCAATGCCCGCTAGAGATGTGCTAGTTATATCGATAAATTAAAAATAATTAAAACTAAAAGTACTATTTTATTGCTGTTAATATCACAGTTTGTACTTACCGTTATGAAAAGAAATTACATCATAGGAACGATAGTTTTTTTAGTTAGGTATAAGTACCATAATAATGGTGTAGGGAATCGCGTTGGAACAGGCAATAGAATCCCCTAGTTTTAAGAACGTGACATGTCTAAGTGGTCATATGATCTTATTGAATAAAATATTTTGACTTTTGACTTTTGAGTTATTTGTATTAATTTATTTATATAAACAAGTGGCAAAATAAAAAAAAATTCGTGAAAAGAAAGCAATTTTCTGAACTTTCGAGGTACATTTCTGTTCATATCTCCGAAGGAATATAAAGTTATTTCTTCAATACAAATACTTAAAAACTCAACGTAAACATGCATAATTTACACTTCAATAATAATTTTAAAAAAACATCGACCAATACCATCGATACATCCCACCCCTACATAACCGTCTGCAGAAATTCAATTAACATTACCTCCAGTCGCCTGCACCTTTATTTCCGTTCGGAGTCACTTAACCTCCCCCCTTGCCCCCTCCTCCCCCCCTCCAGGGGGGTTCTAAGACGCCGGTAATGAGGTCCACTGACCGTTTAGTTTGGAGGTAATGGCTTACGTGAGTTCCAGACCTATTTTTTCGCCTGGCTTCACCGCTAAATGGGACGATTACCTTCAAGATATGGTAAGGGTAGCTTTTACGGTGGTTTTCGGGAGATATTATTTACACCTTGATGTTAGAAATAAGTGGTATGTGAGAAAGTATATTTCAAGAGTTTCTTTAATATTTGGTGGAGAAGTGTTTCAATATTACCCACACCCTGTTGTTTCCATACAACCATCACTCCAAACAATGTGCTGCCACAAATACCAAAGTAATCAAAATGTGGGTATATACCAAAACATACGTATTTGGACATAACTTTGAATACATAAAATTGAGTGGTGTTCAAATGATATAAAATTACAAAAATATGTAATAAAATTTGATTTTTTCATCCATCACACTTTGGTAATTAAATAGTCGTGATCAATATTATGTGATTCATTTCATAACAAATAATATTTTTTTTCTTTTTTTTTTTCTTTTGTTCCCCTGTTACCAGGTAATAATCCTTGTAAAAACAAATCGTATTCTGCAAAGTGAAGGGAAAAACATCCGTGACGGAGATGGATGGCCGATGATTATCAGATAGGCGATCTGAAGGTGGGGAGGTAATGGAACCCTCGCCTTATTCTGCTTGTTATTTTGCTATCTTTGAATTTTCCGATCTCCCTTGGATATTAGTTTTTGTATGGGATAGTTTTACCTTACGATATTAGATACTTACCTACTCTTCTGTTTAGTTTTTTTTGTTTTGGTTAATTGGGAATGTGCTGTTAGCTCTTAAGGCTAGTCTTCTTTGGTTTTTATTACCCACTGTGGGTAAATTTTTGACATTACTTGTAAGTATTAGAAAAATTACAAATATTAATCAAAACCAAAGATAGATTTATGAGCTAATAGTATAAAATGCTAAGCTATGACTAGCTGTTAATAGTATAAAAACATAAGCTCCGGTTTTATTCATACCTTATTTTTTATAAATTAAATGACCGGGTATTTATCACGTTACCTTTTTATTATTTATCCCGACGTTTCGACGTTTCATACCTTATGCCGGCCACACACACTACGGTGCATTGGAGAGGTCTTAAAGAGAACCTGCGGAGGTCATCGGACAATAAGGTCAGGTGCACCTCTCAGGTAGACCTCTCCCCACATTTTCGATTCTCCACTCCACACTCTCCACACACACACACACACACTCCCACGAGTAGAATAATATTCTACTCGTGGGAGTGGAGAATCGAAAAATCAAAATAAGAAAGATAAATACTATATTTCCCAAAAATTTTGCTTTACCATTTGTCTTCCAAATGTCCCTCTATATCCAAAACTAAAAGAAGATAAATTCAAAGGTGAAAACACACTTCGAAACTAGTGATGTAATGTAAATAGCTCAATAATTCATCGATATTCACTATACCAGACTGCATAGCTCGACGCGTGGCGTTAGAGCTTGAAATATCGATATCGATAAAATAAATAGTAAAAGTAAAAGGCTAATCTAAGAGATATCTGTGAATCAGCGGAATATTATAAAAAAAAACATTTTAGTTATGAAAATGTTTATTGAAATTGTTAAAAGTTGTACTTTGTTTTATATACATATTTATAAACAGATAATACAAAAGTTCGATCACTGTTAGGTACCAATATTTTAGTCTCTTTTTAAGTAAGTATTCTATAATTTTTATTCTTAATTCAAGCTCCAACTGTCGACACGTTAAAAAAGTAACTACTTCCCCAGCCAGATAAAGATTGTTTTAATGATTAATTCCTATGATATAAATACACACTCATCTGATGATACTTCATGTTTGATAATCTGATAGTTTTTCATCTCAAGAATAGATTTAAATAAAAAATCTTAATTAAATACGACTCCAACAAAATTTGAACCTGATGCAAGCAATCGCCCATAACGCGGGCTGCGTCACTCCTCGGACACAGAGTCAAACTACCGAGGTTGGAACAATCATTAGGTAAGATGAAATAATCGGTTTTAAGCTATCTGTTTGAAAACTATCGATAAAACCATAGGTTTTTATCGATAGTTTTCTAACATATCTATACGATATACGAGTACAACACTAGCGCGGGTGATAAATGTTATAGAGTCAGTCGCGCCCGCGGCCTCAGTATGTTCTAGACACGCGATTTCACTCTCATTTCGGAAACTAATGTCTCAAGTCAGGACTCATATTTACTGGAATCAAGTCGCAGTCTAAATAAAAGACACAGATGCACATTCATACAATGTAACTTGACATGAAAATTGTGGCAGAGACCTTACTTTATATTATTGTAAATGGAAAACCATAGCAAAATTTAATGACTTCGACGGACTCGATATCCACGAGTTAGAAACGCCACAGAGCGCCGTCGCCGAAGAAGAAATTCGATTGAAGCATTAATTATTTTATTTTACGATTGTTGATTATAATACCGATAATTATCAGTATTTTTTCTAATTCTAAATAAAAAAAACATCTCTGGAAAACTAAATTCTAAGTTTATTATATTTCTTTATCGCTATTAATAAATTCACAAGTACTTAAGAATAAAGTCTCTGACGTGTATTTTTCTTTGTAATTTGATTCGGATAATAAATCAGCTTAATGAAACACCTTAATCTCTCTGAAATCTTATTGCAGAAACTCGAGATATTGCAATATTAATTACTCCAGTTAAGGTGCCTTTACAATGGTTTATGTTATTATTTTATTCAGTGTTTAATTTTTTTGAACGATATCTTTAGTTTCTAAAATAATACTCTTATAAGTAGTTATCAATTATTTCTTAAAAGCAGGTAGATAGCTTTGTTTATAAAAAATATTTAAACTTTGTTTTTTTTCTTTTTATCTAACACTAATATCGAACTTTTTAACCCTCTGCAACTGAGGTGACTTTTTTGTAAACATTCGACTGACGTGGTGTCTGTCAGACGTCGACTATACTTGCCTTAATTGCCTATATTTTACGATGTATTATACATTTGCATATTTTATAAGTTTTATTGGTTCATTAACTTACAAAATAAATAAATATAAATATTGATGAAACAATACAGTAACCTAGATTAATCACTTTAGTTGCGTTCAATATTTTACACGTTTCGTGACCTGATGGTGCAAAATATTATATAAAAAAAAATGTAATGATTATTATATGTTTAAGCAACCATAATTTGTTTATACATTAAATGTGAAAGCTACTTAAAAAAAATCAGCAAAATCCTATGATAGGTTTAGCCACAAATTAGTCTCAAAGTTAACCCTAATTTTAGTATCTAAAACTTGCAGTTTTCACGTATTTGAGCAGAGCATTGCAAGCAAATAGCATTTTTGGAAGAACAGCAGCTGAATCTTGTTAGCATTTTCAATCTGCTACATAGTCTTCTTGCTGATGGTGCAGGTTGAGGAGGAGGAGGCAATTCTTAGGTACCTAAACCCCTTCTGATTGTCAGTTGAAGGTATCTCGGCAGTCTGTCAATAAAGATGCGCTCTTTCACGCAGGAAAGTACTAACTAACTCTCTTGCTAATTATAGGAAGGAGTATCTTCTTTGCAATTAGGCTTGGACAACCTTCGTTCGAGGCATTCACACCAACAAGATCTAAAAATCTGTAAAATATTGTCATTGGCCAACGACGTGTCCTTCGAGTGCATGATTAGATCGATAACTTTTTGTCGATTTCATAGACTCCGGCTTTAGTATTTTCATACCTACCTAGTTAACACTCATAATCGGTTTATTGTTCGTTATATCAGTGCTTGGTGCGTGGTATGAAGTATCCAAAATCACAGCTTTATTTTATCTTCAGAACATAGGATACGATTATGCAGTCCTTGGTTAACCCATAAAAAGCGCTTACCAGGTCTCTTGGACAAAAAGGAAGTAAAAGACATAATTTGAGAAGTAATATAACAACAGGTAAATTATAAACTGAGGTGACGAATGCTAGACACTATGGAACTACAGTCGATATTTATGAGGTGACGAATCCTAGACACTATGGAACTACAGTCGATCTTTATGAGGTGACGTCTACCAGAATCAGATCTTATTGCTGTACTTACGTCTGAGGGACACCAAATGCTCGTAGCGCCAAACATGTAGCTTTTTTGACCGCTAAAATCTCACTGTCCTATGCCTTGAACCAATATAGGAAGGTACTGAGCGAGATAGGGCTACATCACGCGGTATTGCAAAATGGCAACGAATTTTTGATTCACGGTGTCTGACAGACTACCACCTCAGCCGCAGAGGGTTAAACAAAATTAAATAGGCCATTATTAGTAAATTATCAGATATAAGTTTAAATAATCATTTCTTACAAAAAAGTGAGTTGTATGATTAAAAAACGATCTACCAGATGGCATTTACTTTTAATATAAATTCTATTTGTCTTGCCATTTAGCTTTCTAATCCAAACACAGAAACTCCATAGTGTGCAACCTCCCCACAAATATTCGTCGGCAGCAGATTTTGAACGCAGTCTGACTGCTCCTAATTAATTGGCTTGCATTCGTTTGCATGAATTACTCAGGTATTCGAACCCCTTTCTGTGATTTTTTGCCTTCCTCCCCCCACCCCTCTCACCGGCATGAAACGGCTTTTGAGAAGATTACGAGTGGTTGGGAAACTGCTGTGTACGAGTTTTGGGCAGTTTTCACCTGTTTGTTGTTGGGAAGCAAAAAAGTCATCTGAAAATGTGTGGACGGTTTAACATCGGTTCACTCGTTTTGGAGTTTGTTTCAGTAGATTTAATAGATTACTGCTGCAGAGTTTAGAGTAAGTAGAGTCCAATTAAAGAATTATTTTTGTTGGCACTAGGTAAATGTTATCAAAACTTCTATTTTGGAAAACGACTATTTTGGATAAGTTTCCAAAATAGTAGTTTAGCAGTAGAAGCATGCCTAGATTTTCATTTTTTGAGGCTCATAGCACCTAGTAATAATAATAATTATCTTGGAATATTTATACTTAGGAATCTTGTATTAATAAAGTGTTGTCAATAACATGCATAGAAAATGTAGCCAAAATAGATTTACCTCTGACTATCCTACTATCTACCAATCATGTGTGTTACTTAAGCCCGCTCCAACCTGACTTGTCCTTCCAAACTTAAAATCCCTCCATCCGGAGGAATCCCGCAAGTTGGACGGGATCAGGTGGACTGGATTATTCCGGTTCACGGCGGATGGAACCGGATCAAACACGATTTCAGACTTAACCGGTTACGTGCAGAAGGTGTTAGTTGAATGTAATTGAAAGGGTTCTTAATCGGTGATTGATCTGTTTTGGCGATTAGATGCTGTTGTTTAGAGTTGGTTAAGATAACAGTTTGTAGATATTCTTTGGTTTTTGAAAGTCAACAAAAAACCTTTATTTAAGAATGCCTAATGTAAGGGATTTTACAGTTTTCTAGTTATCCAGATCAAGTAATAAATTATTATACTCGTCAATTTCAAACAGTAAAATTAAACATTAAACTAACTGCCACTTCTTTCGGTAGTTTTATAAAAGTTAAAGTTTGGGTGTAAATTTAAATTTTTGTTACTCATTAACGGCCGGACGGATTTGAATGAACTTTGGTACATTATTGTACCTACTTGTACATAAAATGAAACAAGAGTCTTCCCGTTACTCACCAAAACACCTCATAAACTTTCCAAACTGTCAAATTATTTCCAAATTACAGAGGTGAAGTGAGGATGAAACTTTTCTCATCCACTCCTGTCCACGGCGGTAATCTGTCAGCTCAGGGCTGTCATAACTTGGGACTTGTTGAGCATACTCTGTGGATTACCACCTGTACCTGATCTTGGGCTTTGGCAGGTTACTTACTTTGTTTCAATTGTTTTTGTAGCATGACCGTTTAAAAGTATTGTATAATAAATAAAAAGTAAATCCATCTAATGCTAATATTTTTGATTGCAGGCAAGACCTAAACACTGCTAGGGGCGCCGCAAAATCAAACACAAAAAAATAGCCCGAAGAAAAACAGGAGTGAAATTAATGTTCTAGATGGACCATCTGTACATAGTATTATTTTATCTGTGTTATTAATCACTTATTATTTTATAATATTCCCCTGTTGTACCAACGACCACATTTTCATTAAATAAAAATAACATTCTTCCATTAAATTCAGAATGTTTCGAAAGAGTCATCTCCTCAAATATGCGGAGGTAATGACGTTATCCAAGTTCCCGGGATCGCGGGCCGCGGGACTTTACAAATTGAAATTATTTTTTCATTAAAATTCCCAACTTTCAAGTTCTCAGGTGAACTTTCGTAAGCACCCAATTCACGACGCACTTTAGTTGAATGATTCTTTTGAACTTTCGTGTCTTTCAAGTATAAAGGTCCTCTTTAAATAAAGCTTATTTTTAAGTTCTTTGCTTTATTTTTATTGTAAACTAATGGTTTTTTTCATAAGTGATTTACAAGAGGAAAATAGTTTTTTGTTGGAATCGATTTTGGAATGCAAATGTTTTTAGCGGTGAGTGGCGTAAGCTATGTGACGATAAAATTATAATCACAAAGCTCAGCTACTTCAACCGCTAAAAAATTTTGCAAACGCTCAGAACGCTACTTAACTTTAACGATCATTGACCGAATGACCGAATACTCAAACGATAATTTAATATTTAAGGGCCTTAATAGTTGAGGAAGTTAGTTTTTGACTGATTTGTATGGACAAATACCCAATTATGGCCTAGATAAATACCACTTAGGTACTTTAACTGGCTTTTTATTATTCAAAATTCAATTCACACATTTAAAATACTAAGCGCCCACTAAACAAAGTCCACTAATACCGAATCAAACGCGACCGTATAATCCCGGCGATCCCGGCTATCCCGCAGGTGAGCTCGGGATTACGGCCCGCACTATCTGTCTTGATGACGTATTGAGCACGCGATATATATCGACAGATGTCGCAATGGCACTGAAGATAAAATCCTTCTATTATTATAAACGTAATTTTCTTACTCATTTAACCAAGTGGAGCATAATGTTAAAAAAGATTTTATTACATTTTTATAAACACAGACATTACCATGGTTGGATAATACGAATAGTTATTTTGCATTTCATTAAATTTCTGTCATAAATAACAATACCTAAATGTGATGAAAATGTGATGGTAATAAAAGTGAAAAGAAATAGAGTTGCTTCTTCACCTTCACCTTTTATAAGTTTTACACCGTTTTTTGTATATTTAGTTAAATTTGTGAGATGTTACGTTAACAGTGCTTGAGACTGCCATAAAAACGACCAAGGCTAAAATTTTCTGGTTACTGACAGGACCGGGCGTGGTACATTCGCTGTTATGTCCGGTTCAGTGGCAAATTCGTTCATGACTAAACGTATTTAAAAGTAAAAAATAGCAAGTTTACCTATATATCTATATATTTATTAACTCAGTCAGTTGGCTTTTGTGCATTTGTATCCGTCCCTGAACAGAGCTATGGGCTATTAACCGTTTTGGAAAGTATACAGGGCTGTACTAAGGGCAGTTGGTCAGTTTTTTTATTTAATTTTAATTTTATTAACGGAGTCTATTAGATTACTATTTAATACTCATTAGTATACTTTATTATCCTTGTTATGTTTTAATATCAAAATGGACAAACAACAGTTCTGTTTCTAATCTAATCTAATCAGCCCACTGGATCCCACTGCTGGGCAAAGGCCTCCCTTCCCTTTTTCCATTCGCCGCGGTGCGGTGTAGGGATTTTGTTTATTTATTTTTTTATTTATTTCTGTTTATGCCGTCAAAAAATATTCAAGAAAAAATCAGAAAACATCTATTGCAAGTCTCAAAATATTTACGTAAAAATCAACATTACCTTTCATGTTATTTGGTCCAACATTTTCCTCAAGCTTTACCAGAAGCATGGAAAATTCAATAATCCTCAAGGAAAATTAATTACCTTCAAATCCATCCCTTTGTGACAAAGAAAAATTGTAACGAATGGAGTGCGACCCAAGAACAACCTGCGTAGAAACATTTCACATTATGTATGGGATTTTGAACTCTATTGTTATAAGATTAGGAGAGAAATACAATGGAGATTGTTTGGGATACCTTTTTAGCCGGCTGTTCGCAAGTTATGAACTGATAGCGAAGGTCTTAAAGAAGTTGCTAACACTAGTTTGAACCGACTTAAAAACAGAAAGTTCTATGGTCTATGTTCTACTGTGTCTATGATCACCAATAGTTCCTTCAATCCGACTGAATTTGAAAATTACTTTTCGTTTGGAAGAGTACACTTAGAACTGGTCCTATAAAATGAGGATCTCATAAAGATCTTCTAGCTATAAACAAGCCTTAACCGCAAGTAAAAACATATTTATTAAATAAGTGGTGCTGGGAACTTCCTGTGTACAAAAGGACAGAAATCCCAAAGGAAATCCGAAATGCATCTTTAGAAACAAGTGTTTATTGTTACATTTAATAACAAAAGCAGAAGAAACTATTGCATGTTACTACGCTACATTTTTCTATGGATAAGTTTTACTATAGTTTTAAAAAATCTAAAAAAAAATACTTGTCTAACTTACAGTAAGCGCAATCTAAATTGACCGGAGCGAACAAAGTTATTGTGCAGTGGGTGTAAATACCTATTATTCTCTTTTTTACTCGCTGTAGTAAGTCTGTTTAGCTCTTTTATCTGTTCATAATTCGCGTTCTAATCGAAGCATAAAACGAAAGAGATTCGAATCTATAAAATTTTAAACTGTTCTTGTCTATTTCTTATTCCCTTCAATATCTCACTTCTTATCCCCCACTCTCCCTCTTAAGGTAAGTCAGGCAAGATGCCTGTCATTAATACACCGCTCAGGAAGAGTAATGGCGGTCCACGTGGCCTGCTGACTCGAATGGATTCGTTCTGCACTTGAGTGACACTTCTAGATTGGTTATGTATGGGTTGACAGGTGATGTTTTATAATTTACTTCAAAAAATGAGACTCAGGGCGCAACCTATTTTGAGTAGCGGTAGTTGGAAGTAGTTCTCTAATTATTGGATGGCATATAACTTAGTAAACAATGCCTTATACTTTTTCAAGGGTCTGGTCACGCAAACAACTTTCCTTTTATTTATCGTACGTGTACTTCGCATTGGTGTTTTTCGCGCAAATGTCCTGATACCCTCTTTCAGCTCAAAGTTAAATGGTGTGATTTAATATTATTTTTCATAACAATACAATTTTTTGTCTTATTTAAATAAAATATTTATTAAAATAGGAAGACAAAAATATATTTGCGGTTACGTCTGATAAGAATATGATCATGACACATTAATATGAATCAAAAATCGCTCTGAATATGTAATTTATGAATCATAGGAAATCCCTTTGTTTATGTTAATAATTGAATAAAATTTCGTTAAATATTTTCTTGTAGACCGTCTACAAGGTTCCTTGCTGGCTACGTCGTAGCTTCGTAGCAGGGTCTACGAAGAACCCTTGATAAAAATACTAACAGCTAAACAGGTAAAGCAGATCGTATAAAGCAGACCATTGACTGGCGTTCGGAGATGAATCTTTTAATATCGCCGCCGCTGAGCCGCGCTCAAACACTAGCACGTAACAAAAGAATCGTTCGTTATTGAAATCCACAGTTCGGGCACGATCATGCCTAATAACGTGATCTAGAGAGAAGTATGGAGATGGATTTTTTAATGAGTTGACAGTCAAAAGGAAGCTTTGAGAGTTGTCTTACCCTTGTCTATTTGAGGTCTATTTTGAGGACTAAGTAAATAATAAACAAAATAATATGAATACAGTCTTATTAATCTCACCATAAAATAATAATTTGGCATTAAATAACTTATACTCTAATGACAATAATTTTTCAACTTAGTCTAACTAACATAACTTAAACTTAAATTGTAAACAATACCTACTTTACGTCATATTCTTAAGATTAAATACAATTTTCTCCGAAAGTGTGTGTTCGGACTTGTTAGCGGCTTTTAAAATTCTCACAAATATAACCATAATAGCTATTGCTTGATAACAACTGATTACAGCGAACAGAATTAACAAAGAGCTTCTATAATTATCATGATTTGGAACGAAAAATGGCATCTGATCTGTATAAAAGAATCGAATAAAAACTTGTAAACCTGTGACACTGAGAAGCAAGAACGAACTAACACAAGTTTTCAGAGTACTCGCTAAATTATTGTCCCTTTTAGCCGTAATCACAGATTGGATGATTCTACAAAACACGAGTAAATTCAACGATAAAACAATACACTTCAATGTACAGTACACTTCACAATACTTAAATATATAAGGCACATCGATCCAACAAAGCACAAACGCGACAACCCCAATCGGAAACGTTCCCAACCAAACACCAAGTGACATGTAAACAAAGTTAGTTTCATCAGTAAAAACCGTCACCAATCTCTGGTAAATCCTTCGTGTAAACATCGTCATCCAGCCAACCAATGCTGCATCAGTGTGAAACAAAAGCGCAATGATGATGCAATTCTGAATCTTGTTGTCACTTTCGTAGATAGATCCGTATTCGAACACAATGCTAAGAAGTCGCGCGATGGTCAGTTGTGTTAGAATCATCTGATCCAACTTCTTGCTTGAAGGTAGGACGATGTAGAAGAAGGACTGGATCAGCAGACAGAGGATAGAGATCGCTATCCCTGTGTACCAAAGGGCTAAAATAACTTTAGCAACGACTTGGATGTCCATTTTGATGCTATCGATACAACCGCTTCGAAACGCGTGTCTCGTATGAATAAAGTTTTCATTGTACTTTTATATATAATGTTTACGAGAGTATTTAGGTACTTATAGTAAAGTCCCCTTGTGGTTTATATTTATTATTAAATTTCCTGTTAGGCTTATGCAAACAAAGAATAGTTAAGTTAATATTTAAATCAATTAGGTATTTGAATAAATAATAAACAAAAGATCAATGCACTTATATTAGCAAATCTTTAAAAGTACAAATTATTTTGATTTTCCTTCAGCTACACTTTGGTTAAACAAAGCAATTCATTATTATTATAATGTATGTCTCAGTAGTAGTAGAGAAATAGTAGATAATTTTCCTGCAAGAAGCTAAGTAGTCAATATTACATTCTGATAAAACGCTCAGTTTTTAACGCCACTTGCAGTCACCTATCCAAGTTGTGAACGATCAGGATGTCGATTCTCGACGACTTTAAACATGACGCGGTAAGAGATTGCACGTTTTCTGAAATCCATCGCATTATTCCACCACGCCGTGTTGTGCCAAGTCAAGACATAGTTGTTTGGAGAATAAGGCGGCTGAACGTTGATTAACTTCGATTCGACGATCTATCAAGAACATAGCAGGTTTGTTAGATATAAAAATGGTTTTCGCAAAAAAGCTGACTCCACACTCATCGACTTAGGAAAGCAAAAAAGCCAGAGTACCAGGATATGAAACAAAGGTACCTAGGTAGACCGGCTCATTGCGAGGTGCTATTGTTTTCCAGAAATCTCACACTTTTGTTCATATTGAAAAGACTACTTATTTAAAATCTATCTTTAGTACTTAAAAAGGGACTACTTTAAAAGGGGATCCTAAACCCATTAATTGTATACGTGTTGTGTATTTGTAATTGTACTGTATTGCCTGGTACGAATCATTGAGCTGATTTAATTAGGTTGTGATCAACAATACAAACAAGAAAATAGAATGACTATTCGAAGTGATCCTTTAGAATCTAAAATAGATAAAGTTTTCTCGCTTTATCTAATTTAGGTATTCTTTTAATTTCATTTTAACGTCAAAAAAAAAAACGTGTTGTGACCGGTAACCCACAGATCACCATTCACATTCAAACCGATGACTATGATTAGCATTAACAACTTCTAAGTGAAATTATAATGATGATAAAAATTACAAAATAATGGCGTTGAAATATTAACCTATGACGTAATGAGACAGAAAAGAACAAAATTCTGAATCATTGAGATACGAATTTTATCAGAAACGGATGTGCAACTTCTGTTATTGTTATTAATATATAAATAGGGTAAATCCTGATATCAGTAAAATGGCATTGAGTCCATGGGTTTTTGAACTGTAGAAATAACATTTTCCGAAGGGATTCGTCATAATGAAATGATTGACTGATTTCAACCTATATTTTTGTCTGTATTGCAACTTCTTTACAGCGAAATCTAGGATTATAATATGAGTAGGATGTAATAGATGTAAGTAATACAATAAAAATATATAGCATACCTATAATAATAAAGAAAATAAGCCTAAAAACACTAACGGTAACATCAGGGTGCAAAGAGTTTTTTAAATAATTGCTTTGAAATAGTTTAGTCAGTGAAAATAATGATTGAAGTTTCTTGTAATTTTTGTTTAAAATCTGAAGTCGTGAGATTTTTTATATTAATCTGGTATCAGGTACCACATGTCAAAAGACACTCCATTACAAATATTTTGTGAACAGCAACAATATTTCAATTAACCATTTTAATTTAATGAGATGGCTTCACTTCTGATCTTGCTACTGTAGGTATATTACAAGTTTCAGCTAAATCTGTTCAGTAGTTTTCGCGTGAAAGAGCAACAAATACATACATCCTTAGACTTTCTCATTTATATTATTAAGTGGGATGTCTCTAATTAATGATAATAACATTAATACATTATCGTCCGTCAAGCAAACTTCAAACAGCGATGAATTTTCCGGCAATAAAATAAATAGTCTCAAAGGTGGCCATTCGTCATGCGCTTTCTACAATTAATTAGAAGGTACGAGTCCCGGATGAAAAGTCGATACTGCAAGATGCGAAGATGAAGATACTGTAAAGTTATTAATGCCTACGAAAATTAATTATTTTATGAATAAGCAACCATAGAGTCGAAAGTCGTAGTAATAATCCACTTGGCCAACGCGGCTTTTAATAATGTACTTAATATGTATCTAAGTACTAAAAAAAGTATCTATTTATTTAACTCTCCAACATCAGAACACAACATTCAAAATGCTTAGCTAGGGACAAGATGCCTGTGTGTATAACCAAATTTTATTTCTTAACAACAATTTTAAAAGGTGTACTTTCTTAGCTATCTTGTCTTTGCATCCATTAGTCTAGATATCGTCCGGATTAGCAGGTGATCAGAGAGATATAAATACGGAGACGGCACTTTGATAGCGCGACAGCTATTGATCACCTTTCCGGTGCCATTTCAAACCAGTAATACCCTGTAATACCTGCTGACAGATACATTTATCGACTGTTTTGATCGTACTGAAAGTAGATAGATACATAGATAGATGAATACTTTATTGTACACAAAAGAAAACACATTACAGACATTACAACTAAGAAATATAAGTACAATGGACGGCCTTATAGCTAAAAGCTATCTCTTCCAGGCAACCTTTGGAAAGTACTGTTACTGAAAGTAGTTGTGGCTGTGTGTATAAAACCTTTACGGTCTCTTTACAAAAAACTGAATTAAACCATGATCTAAAGTGATCAATTGCCTTAGATTAGTATAAAAGTAAGGTTAACATAATTATTTCACTTTATATAAATAACTAAAACGGTAAACTCTCTTTTACGTTCCAGTGTCTCATCAATAAAGAATCTAAATTAAAAAGTTGAAAACATAATAAAATTATAAAGATTGCGTCCCACCTGCGCGCAACTTGGCCCGTGAAATGAATTTTTTATTCGAATCCGAGCCACTCCAACTCCGATATTCCATGATTTTTATATCGCAAACTTCGTACATTCTGATTACCTATGCATTGTCTTGAAGCAAAAAAAATGTGTAACTTTTCAAAATTTTGTTTATTTCTAAACCAATCTTCATCAATCTACGAGTATTAAATCCAAATATCACACTTCACAGTGTTGTAAAAAATACAGCAAAACGACATTAAAATAAATGTTATCTGCGAAAACATGAACGCAATTTTGCTAACACAATATCAGTAGGCTCAACGAGATTAACATATTGCTATCTCAATATTATAAGGCGCTCGAATTCAAACCGGCCATTGGGTCACGTTCGGAACCTTGAATAACGATGAAATATTCACGGGTGACGTGCAGGTGCCCTGATGCGCCATTGCGGAGAGTTCTTTATGCATGAACCTCTTGTGATTCGGAACGCACGTTCCGATATGTGAGTAAAGATTGGGGATGAGATGGGACGGTTCCTTTACTTTCCTTATCATCAATGTGTAATCTTGTGGCGTCCAGAATAAGTCAGTAACATAACAATAAACTGTAGTTAGTTTTTAAATGCGTAAACATTATATGAAAATTAGTCACGAAGCAAATATTTAAAGACAAAGTTCAAATGTGTTAGTAGCCACTCTGGTAAAGGGCTACAATTACGGCGACGATAATTATAGGTATATTTTAATATAATTCAGGGTTGGAGATGTGAAGCAAAATTTATCTTATAAGAATCATAGCGTGATGATGTTTTGACATAATAAACTTCACCTTGATATGATTTTTAGTATTTAATCAATTTTGAAATCATTCTTAACAGTCGTAACATATTTTCTAATAAATTGATGACTATTCTGAATCAACAGAAAAAATAGTTGATGCGATAGAGTATCTCCGAAAACATTAACCATGTAGGTACTTTCCAAGCTTCCTCTCTACCAATCCCTCTCATTTAAGTCAAGTGGCGTACCTTCAGTCCATTTACATTTATATTGGGCGCGTCCAACTCGCTAGGTCTAGGGGCAACTTCGATCAATTCAATTACTTGTCTACTTACAAAAATACTTCTGCTAAGGTATGCTGTCTTTGTTATCTGTGTTATTAAAGTTGATTTTGTGTTAAAAGATTTTACGCTATAAGTAAGCCAAGTAACATGCATTTTTTTCGCGGATTACTGTTATTTTTGATTCGCGAAAATTGGATACAAGATAAACAATCGGGGTTCAGGTACGAAGTATCTAAGAACAACCTATTTTAACATTTTATTTGTTTCAGCATTCTTCGTCTCCACAAAGACAAAACAAAAAGTTCTCAAATAAATCTGTAAAATATTCCCTACCTGATTCAAAATTAACGTTACTTCATTAATTCTTGATTGCTCTCCGCAGAATTAATGAATTCAAGTCTTTTGTTTCTGAAAACTGGCGACCGCCATATTGCATTTGGAAACCAAAAGTCTAAAAGAAACCAAAAGCTATTGGTTTACATTTTAGCACCTCTACATGACAGCAGGCAGGTACCCTTACCTAGGTTTATAAGAAAAATTATATGAAAGTCAATGTAGAGAAAAATAGCTAATGTAGAGAATAATATTATGTTTATAAAAATATAATTAAATATCTTTGTACATTTTTACTCGGCGTCATTCTTTTCAATAGCTTTGTGTTTTTGCTATAATTGCCAAAAGATTAATTATTAACACAAATGAGAATATTTTTTTCATCATTCCTCATAACAAATAGTCATACTACAAAATACGGTCGCTAAATTAAAGGAAACTCAGTCTGCAAGTTGTTTTCAGTTGTTTTACTGAAGCGTTCAGTTGTTTTGTTTTGTCAACGATGTCGTCGCATGAATAATTCATACATAACTTTAACAGGTAAACTGTAATTCATGATTCTATTTTGTAATGGAATATATTAATTTATATTACAAGGATTAGTCTTAAAGGATGATTGGAGAGATATTGGGAAGACCTTTGCTCAGCAGTGGAACACTATAGCTATATAAAAAATACATACCACAAACTAACGTTAAAGTTAAATTATAGAGTTTAAACTTTCGAAAAATATGGTCATGTCTCTTTATTCTAGACGTACCATGATCTGATTACCCTTTTAAAAACCTTCCAAGGATATTTATTTATTAATTTATAGCCTGGAAATTTAGAATACAATATGTATGTAGGTATTAACGCAAGCACTTTATAACTCACCGTGGTCGTGTTCGGTTTTATTTTAACTTTCATTTTTATTTAACCATTTTATATCCTTTTTTTCACCATTTTATTCACTGTATTGCAAAGATGACCTTTCCTATCCCTCTTTTGTCTTTAACTAACTCTAGTCTTACTCTATAAAAACATCTTTTTATAGAAAAAAATCTATTTCCCAATAGCTTAATGATCAGTTCAGATTAGAAGTAATCCTCCAAATTGGACACGATTCACCTGCCCACTGCCCACCTCCCCCGCGGTAATGAACGCAAAAACGTTAAAAGTTAATCTGACAGATCCCGGGGTTTATCCCGGCTCTTGTGTCCGGGACACGTGAAGATTACTCGTGTTACGGACAATATTAAAAGTGAATGTCCCCTTTTTGGTACACTTATGCCCTTATTTAACTGCCATTGGCAAAAATGGCGGCATTTGAGCAATCATTATTAACACCTTTAATATTCGACAGTTTGATATTTTTCGAAAAAACTTAATTCGGTTTAGTTTTAGGTTTAACCATTTATTTTCTCAAAAAAATTTACAAATTCACTTATAGAGAAAATACAATTAAATAGGTAAATAGTTAGAGCCATTAAGCGTAATTCGACGCGTTATTCACAACTATTTCGAAAGACATAAACTTTATTTTGCAGATAACTATTTAATTTTCGACAGAAACACAATTTACCCACTTAATCGTTAGAGACAATTTTCTTATCAATAATCAAGTATAACTTTTGCCATCCCCTGATGTTTACTCTAGATTTAATGGCTTTTGCAACAGCTGCCATATGCGTACCCCTGACATCTAGGTAGAGTCTACCTAACACATCATTCTCCAGTTTCATCTCTTCATTATTGTCTTCAGTAGTAGTAAAAAGGTACCTAAATCAAAATATACATTCAAAAAAACATCAATTAAAAGTATATAAAAGCAACAATAAAGCGCGCAGCCCACTGCACCACATAACCGCCAATAATTCACTAATTGTCGACGTGTCCGCGGCGAGTTTATTCCCGATACAAATCCCTCTATACATTTTTATTGGCCGCTACCACCTTCAGCCAAGTGGGACGTGACCGGAGTTACTGATTTAAGGGACGTCGGATATTTCAATAGAAAAACGCCCCTAAATTGAGAGTTGTTCGTAGATTTTATAAATAAGTCCTTGAAAACTTTCATTAAGTATAATTAAAAATAAGTTTTATTATGGATTTTTATGGTGGTTTCTGAAACAGTATATGGATAGAAACCGTTTAAAAAAATGATCGTGATCATAATCTCAGCTAAGGCCAGTCAGCACTGCACGTATTGACCATTCATTGTCTTTCCTCTGGATTTGGCCGTATAAACTGAGAGGATGGTTCAGGTGCTGGGCAAACCTATTCCATCTCAACAATGTCCCATTATTGAGCAAAATATCACGTGATCATGACTGTTTCCCCAAACTTAGACAGTTTTCAAATATCTAAACTGCTTAGCTAACTGTGAAGGTAGTCAAAGGTTTGTTCAAGGACCTATTTGAAATATTTTACAGACCTTTTTGTTGTTTAGTTCTATGTTTCATTATGTTATTTTTGTTAAGTTACATATTTCAATAATTTTTTTCATAATAAAGTAAATTTAATTGAATAAAAACAAACCTTCGACACTGGAAAATTTCAATGTTCCAAAATTACAAATGCCAGTTAAAATGTAACAGGTCTTTCACCATTTCTATCACACAAAGCGTTTTTCCCGTAAATGTGCACCTCCCCTAAGTTATACGATGTGAACTATGTGATTTGTTTCCGATTTCCCCCGTCCGCCCCTCTGCCCACTGAAACAGGTAAACACCACTTTACTCTATATTTGTATTATTTGTACTGCTGTATCCTATAGCTATTTTTGAGGTAAAGAGTTTTAGTAACATGCCACTTTATTTCTTTTTGGGATCTTTTACTTACATATTTTTTATGTATTAACTAATTCCAAATGGTATACAGTAAATAAGTGCATATTTTTTTTATATTTTAAAGAAATACTTCATGGATTTAAACGTAAAACTAAAGTGGATACTTCTTTAACCTTTCAAAAAGTTTTTTAACAAACTATAATATAACATTTCCAGAATTTATGACTCCATTCCAAGTAGGTACCTATCTCTGATAAAAACTAGAACCTTCACGTAGAGAGTCGCGCTCAAAGGATAACGTTTTAATTAAACTCCTCCCGTCGGGAATTACAGCCTCAAAGTGCACAAGTACCTACTATTACTGGAATGCGGTTTTGATATAAATATAATGTTGGAGTCAATTATACTATTTTTTTCGTATTTACTTTATTTATATTATGTAGGTAGGTATACAGAAAGTTGAGCCCTTTACAAAAACATATTAGTCACAGAAAAATCGTTAAGTATACCTAATATTGTTACTTAACAATCTTTTGATAGAACTTTACCCAATAATAGGTATTTAATTATATTTTTTAGCAAATGGTACATACGCCTTATATCTGTTTTGTCTGGCAGCTCTATGTACCTACGTACAGTTTGTTATACCTAGTATAGTCAAGTAGGTAAGAAACCAAGAACTGTTTATTTATTTGTTATTTTCAGCGGTTTTTGTATCTGGGTTACAAGACAATAATAAAACTATGTAAACAAAATGTTGAAAACAATTGAAAACATTAGGTATTATTGTATCATGCTCGGAATTCCCTCTTGTAACATATTAGAGAATTAGCTATACTTTCACACCAAGTTTTTTTGAACGCTGACCGTGGACGAAAATCGGCCAGCTATGAACCATGCACATCATCCTCGCGTTTGCGCGCATTAACGCGCTACGCAAGCTTGCAAGTGCGCAACATAAATTCGTTGTTTTTTAATATAATTTTGAGTAGTACATATATCATAAAAAATCTGGGCATTATAAGGAAGACGTGACCCCGTATAGCATTTTCAAATTACCTACCATTTCCTTTATAAACTGTAAATGTTGATCAAAGCCATGAAAGGTTTTGAGGCATAAAAACTTCTTTACAATCGTTGGCCACTGGTTCATACTTTTACATTCATCAATATTACTGTATAATGAAGACCACCATCTCCTCAAACTTTTCAAATAAAATCACAGAAACTTTTCCACCTTTTGGATGCCGTCCATAACTCAAGTAGATATACTACATTCCCAATCTTACTTGGAATGTTCCGAATGGTTGCAGAGAACATTTAGGACACCTACGACCGGTTGCTTCCAAATTGGATCCGCTCAAGCATAAATGAAAAAGTTCCTTCTTTTCATTAGGTAGAAACTTTGTTTTGACCGCGCCAGCCAAGAAACTCCGAATACGGTTTGTTAACTTACCTATTGGAAGTTAAAAGTTTATGCCAATGTGGAATTGAACATAACTCTTTGGAGTGGTAAAATTAAAATTAGTGTCTCTCACTGCTCGCACATTTAATTTTAAAATCAATGAGTTTAATGGTGATATATAATTTTGTATTAGTTTTATTGTGTTCCACATAAATTATTTTTTTCAGGTTTTGCCACCAGAGCAAGCCATTTGCTTACGAAAAAACATGCAATAAAAAATATTTTGAAACACTTTTGACTCTACTCCTTATGATAATTTCATAGAATCCTAAAAATCTGAGCAAATAGGTACTATGGCTGTCGTAATAACTTTTACTTTTACACAGTTACAAAATAATAATAACGCGTAGCGCACACTGTCATCCACAATCATACACGCAGTGCCAACATAAATACCACCAGATATTTGCCGCACGTGAGGTGAATCCAATCATTTTTTCTTATTTCCCGATTGATTGGACTGGCCGCTGCCATTTTTTATTTTTAGGGTTCCGTAAGTTTGAACTAAAAATAAACATTCTTGAAATATAATTATAGTAAGTATATAAACTCCGTCAACAGAGTTGGTCACTTGCTCATAAAGAACGATGGAACGAACGATTTTATTAGTATAGAAGTAAAACATTCAAGAATAGGATTATTTTTAAACATGCCATTATTTGGATTTTTGATATCATTGTCCGACCCCAACGTCATTTTACTTTGTTATACAAAGTCTACGGAACCTTATGAAAGTTTCACCGACTCGCATTGTCCATCTTTGTTTTTTCGTTTATCTCTGGCAAACATTTCGAGGGCAGGTGAGCTAAACGCCGAACGTTCCAGAATAAAAGGAATGGTTCAAATGTCGAGTGCTTGCTTTCATTTCGAATCGGTTATTTTTCGGGAATCCATAAATTATTGGGTTTTGATTGTTCAACTTATTTTTACAGAGGCTGTAATTTTAGCAATTCATAATTATGTAGCTTTTTTACAGTTATTACTCGAAACTAAGTTCTAAAAAGCAACAAACTCTCTTCTAAAGTAAACTAGTTCTATTTTGGTTTGTGTAACCTATGTGTTCTAATATCATTTTCCAGGTTCGTTTATTTTGCACTTGAGTATCACAAATCTACAATAATAAACTTAGTCGCACTAACTCAGGTGTTCGTGCCGGGACTGCGTGCTATTTATTTGCACTGCAGTGTATTAGTGCTACGAATTACACTCGCGAGCATTGTTTATTATTCGGTGCGGAAGTGAATTTCAAGTGTTTTTCATATTTATTATGATTGAAAGAAGTTTACTTGCTCAATTGGCATAGGGATCCAAAGATAGTTTTTGCTACAAAACTCGCTACTTTATTCAGCTATTTTATTGAATTTGTTTTGCTGATTTAAATAAAATAATAAAATGCATTTAACTCGGCAACCTCTGCCCAAATAAAAGTTTTTACAATTAATTAAAATTTTGATAAAACCCTGACCTCGCCAATTGTAAGTAGCTGTTTGGAAAATCTTTTTGTTTTTCTCACTCAAGTCATTGAAAAACAACTTTGAATTATTTTGTTAAAGTGCAAAATCTTAATTTTAAACAAGTTTACCTACTGCAAAATTAAGTCTACTAAAACTAAAGGGTTCTTTAAAAAAGTAGTCAAACACAATTCTAGAAACAGACCGTAACTTTCTTTCAAATTAGTGGAAAAAAATTGTAAAACACGTTGAACGCTGGACAGGTTTCTAATTAACGAACCTCAAACAGTCGACTAAAAAATGTAAGCTCTTAACGAGTTTACCGAAGCGTTCCGTGAAAGATCTGTGTAATCTTGACAGGATAAACCCAATTAACAGTTTTGAAGGTGTTTTTTTGGCTGCAGACAAAAAAGGTGTTGATAAATCTATCGGTCTATACGGGTGCTTGAAAGCGCACACCTAGTACATAAAAAAATCTGACAAACTTAAGACTATTTATTACAGCGGGGGGAAATGATTTAAAATAATAATGATTAAGATTTTGCCTAATCGGTTCTTCTTCTTCTTTAGCATATATATTTGCCCACTGCAGGGTGTATGTGTCTCCAATCTTTCTCCACTCTGTTCTATCACCGGTTTTTCTGGTCCAGTCTGTCCCGGCGTGAGCTCTGATATTATCAGACTATCGGGTGGGTGGTCTGCCAGCGTTTCTCTTTCCGAGCCGTGGTCTCCACTCTAGCACGGATTTGCTCCTATCTAAATAGCTTAATCGGTTAGGCTAGGTAAATTCATAATTTTAGTACTTAAAGTATTAAAAAAATTTCACACCACTATTTAGAGAACTCAAATGTATGAAACAAACAACCCTCTTCTGAACAATTTATCAGTTCACCAAACTATTAGCAACTAATATCGGGTGCACAGGTACATTGGCCCGCGCGCACTAAATCACAACTTCAGGTGACGTAAAGATAACGTTATTCTACTGCTTACAGAGTTTAATGTTCGTGTAGTTACATCATGTTAGTAGTTTACTTTGTTACTTAATAAAATTAATGATTTAGATAGGTAGGTACTTTATTGTTTAGATGACGTTACAGCCACGAGTTGTACTCGTCTTGACTATGACCTACTTACACTGAATGTAATCACCAGAAATGCTAACTAAAAACTCAAAATTACAGTGTTGTTAAATTTTACTTTTATTTTATTGAGAAACATAAAAAAATCATATCCACGTACGAGTATTTTATGCTGTTCTTGAAAATAAAGTTACTTTCAAACAATCCTACTTCGTCACGAGAAACATCCAATAACTCACATTCTTCAAATCCTTCCAGACACGTTATCAAAATAGGTATTCCAAAGGATTGTTCCAGTAACAATTTGAATAGCTGAGCCCGTTACGTCATCGGAACGATCGCTCACGCCGGAAGCGTCGACAGAACCATTTGTCTTGGAGCACCTTTAAAAGCTATTCACAACCATTTCTCTTTTTAAAAACCTTTAGACACTTCCTGTTCGTTTTTCAATCGCCAGCGCGGATCGCGATAAATGCTTCTGTTTGGGCGGGTTAAGGAAATTATATAGAGCTGAGAATACATTTTGATAATCGTAATGCAGCATGCCATGATTATCAATTTATCTTGTAGGTAAGTACAAAAGTGGTACAAAAGTATTACAAAAGTGGTCAAAATAAAAGTGGTCTGTAAAATATTGGTAAACATCGAGGAAAACCAGTTAGTTTTAAGCTATTGCATAGCTTCTATCGCGGGCCTTGGCGTGGAGACCGAATCCAGAAATTCCGTAACGAAATCACCTAACGCTGTCACTTTAGTTCAGCAACTTGCCTCTAGGTGGCATGCAATAGCTTTACCACGGCAGTCCCCGAGTGCCACACGTCTTTTTTCAGTCAGGCTCATTTTTCTTTATTTAGTTCACTAAAAAAAGATGTATATTGATAGATAAGCCGTAATGTTGCATCTATCCTACGAATTAGCATGTCACAACACGAGCGCATGTTTAAAGATATTGAACACTTGTGGGGTCTTATTCATAAAAACTTGACAATTTAATACAGGTTTAAAGAACGTTTTTTTCTTGTCACCCATATGTCAACGAAAAGAGATAGCAACAGATTTAATATGCGTTTTAGCTAATACAGGTTTACTGGTCGAATATGCATAAGGGGGTTAAACTTCACGCTCTAAACAATACAATTCATGAATACTATCAACACGTATAAGTTATTTCTACATCTAAATTCATTCAATTGTTTAAAAACCTTCGTTAGATCGACAAAGTTAGTACTTTATCTATCGGCGTCGGTGGTGTAATGGTAAGCATAGTTGCCTTCCAAGCAGTTGATCCGGGTTCGATTCCCGGCCGACGCATATTTTTACCTAGTTTTAAAGTTTTTTTATTTGCTTTTTGTCTTTTCATTTTGTTTCGTCAACTTTCAAAATTAATTTTTTTCAGTTCTAAAATTAAATAATTTTGTTGAACTTTAAAACACCTCTAATTGTTTACAAGCCTGTTGAAAACAAGCTACTAAGTATATTTTTTTAATTTGAAAACTTTTCCTTAATTTGAGGGGGGTATTAGCAGCTCTATACAAGCAGTTTTTGAAAGGGATCCCACTGGACAGGTGAATAGATGTCGCGAGCGCCAATCACCCAACGAACTGCAATACTAATTCCACTTTCAAAACTATCGTGAGATGTACTAGACATTATATTAATACAACGGAACATTACTCACGTAAAATTACTGTCGATTTAGATACCGACAATGTTTACGACGTACACTGACTGTGTACGTCGTGCCCGCGAGGAGTGACCACACTCATACCCAGATGAAGATTCTCCGGAAGAATCGAAACATTGTCGGTATCTAAATCGACAGTAATTTTACGTGAGTAATGTCCCGTTGTATTAATATAATGCAATACTAATGATTATTCAAATGAACAATCCATCCTTCCTTCCTTCGTATGAGCAAGTGGCCAACTCTGGTGGCTGAGTTTTTAGGCCGTCTAAAGGTCTCCGTCATGGCTAAACGACTTTGTAAAAGCCGGGACCGACAATTTAACGTTCCCTCCGAAGCACGGAAGCGCTCAGATGATATTGCCACTTGCGGTCACCAAGAAGTGTCCGCACAGAGCGTTGCTTAACTTCGACTATCTATCAAGAACGCCTTAGCAAGCTTTGCCACGAGCGCTTCTAAAAATGAACATTAGGTATTAAATAAGGAGATTTGACTAACGAATTATTAATTAAGTACGTAAGTAAGTATAGAATTCAGTCTCTTGGTAATAAGTAGTACTTACCTATTTACATCTAACAATTTATAACTGCTCGCCTAGCGAAGCTGGTTTGTGTTTACTTTGCATTAACAAAACATACGTACATTGATTTTAAAACAATTGAATGTTGATTTCGTTAAACAGCTGAGTATAAAAATTTAATGTAAGCATTAAATATATTTTGCAACACTTGCCTATTTAATTGTGTAAACAATCATAACCAGACTTGTAAAAAAGACTACTTGATATAAGCGTCGGTGGTGTAATGGTCAGCATAGTTGCCTTCCAAGCAGTTGATCCGGGTTCGATTCCCGGCCGACGCATATTTTTTTGCTTTCCTGATTTTATAGACCTATTGTTTTGTAGATTTTTTTATGTCGAAAGTCTCAATCATACTTAAGATATGATTTACTATGCCTTGTGATAGTTTTTTTTATAGTCAATCGCACCACGTCTGCTGCACTGCAGTCTTTCACTTCTGCAGCACCTGCTTAGTATTAGAAATTTATTTATGAGAATTGATGTTTGGAAGTTTGTTACTCGTTCACGCAAAAACTACTCAATGGATTTTAATGAAACTTTACAATAATTATCACTTATACATCAGAATAACGCTACATTTTTCTTGCGTCCCACTAGTGGTAAGCCGTAGGTGAGCTAGTTTTAAAACACTTTGCTAGTAAACTGAGCAATCAAAGTACCAGGACAACATAGATTAGCCGGAGATAGGCCACGGCCGGTCCTACCATTAATCAGCCAATCCTCTAATTGAAAGCTCCGAGCCCGTTTATTGCTCCCATCAATACACTGGCTGTTGTCACTCGCGTCTTTTTAGCTTTTCACGGTAGGACGTTTAATAGGTTTTTGTTGGCCGTTTGTAAGGCTTTGTGAAAGGATAAAGGATGTTATTGCTTGTTTGATAGTGCATGGCTAGGGTAGCGCAGGGCACTGGAATATTCTAAACTAGGAAGATTGAGGAATTAAAGAACACCGGCACAATCTTTGAATTGGTTTTCTTATTAAGGTTAGCATCTTAACATTTTTAATTGTCGATCCCGGCTTTTAAAGTCGTTAAGCCATGACGCAGGCCTTTAGGCGGCCTGAACACACCATCACCGGAGTTGGTCACGAACGAACGAACGAACATTTTAAATGAACTAATCAATGACATCACGCTAGATAAATCTTTTATCATCTTTTGTAATAAAAAACTATGTACTTACTACTATATATATTTTCTTAGCCTAATTCCATGATGAAAATAATGATAAGAAAATCTCATAACCTGACGTTCATTTTATAATTAATTCAACTAATGCATTAACGTAAACTAAAGAACAAACTGTAATCTAGAAAAATAACCCAAACTGTTACCAAGCGATTGATTGATTCGTCTATCATTTGTTAATTAAGCTTCACCAATTGAAAAGCATAAAACCTTCTGAAGTCTTCGGCTACAAATCCAAAAGCTATATAAAGCATCAGCGCCATTCACACATGGAATCAATCACGCCGCATAAAGGGCGCAATAAAACGAGCCGCGGACGAAAACGGCCATTTTCCACTTGTTTTCACCTCTGTTGCAGTGTGTCGAAAACAGCTGGTCATCTATAAAGAGGTACTAATATTATAAAGAGGTTTGGTTTGTTTGTTTGATAGAGGTTGTCTCCGAGACTACTCAGCCGATTTCAACAATTCTTTCACCGATGTGTAGATAATCGGGATGGTTTAAAATCGGCTGAGTAGTTTCGGAGATTACCTCCGTCAAATAAACAAACCAACACTACCTCTTGATGAATATTAGTATAGATATAGATAAGGTAATTAAGCGATTTATTCCCGATTGAATTAATTTATATAAATACTAGCTGCGCCCCGCAGTTTCACCCGCGTAAGTCCCGTTCCCGCGGGAATATCGGCCTATCTACATACCAAATTTCAACCAAATCGGTCCAGCCGTTTTTACGTGAAAGAATAACGAACATTCTCATAAACTTCACATTTATAATATTAGTAGGATAGTAGGAAGAATACCTCGACGATGATTTCATTGAAACTAGCTGTATTATAATAAGCTGTGTGTATCGTCCGATGCGCAGTTTGTTGAATCCGTCATGTTCACCGCGACTCTTTTGTTTGAGTGATGGCGTCAATGGGCTCCCGTTTAATGGGTGCAAATTCCATCGGGGTTGTCATTTATCTTTTAAAAGTGTGTACTTACCTATGTGTAGATTAATTATTAAAACACCTATTTAATTTATTTATTTAGCGGAGATCCAACAGCTTAAATTTAACGGAGTTAAATGATTTAGCTCTAGGAAGCCAATTATAGGTTCTCACGAATTTAATGATGAGCTAGGTGAGTTCGGAAGCCAGGTGACTTTGAGGGAAGACTCATAATTGAATTTGATCTATGTGGGCAAGGATATCCATCCAGATCGTAGTAGAGGGTTTCATTAAATTTTAAAATAATTTAAGTGTGCTTAAATTTTATTAGAAACTTATTAAAACGATAATAAAAAACAATCTGGACCTTGCTATGTAGGAACACTCTATGTAGATAGTGACTTCAATGCGCGATTAAGTCCCGATATTAATTTGTACTCAAGTCACTAAAGCTATAAATGTGTTTAAATGAGCTATTGCTTTAGACAGGACTTGAACCCACGAAATTTGCAACTCATTTAGCGTATAAATTATTGTATGTACTTATTATTACTAGTAGTGGCACATACCTAATAAATAATAGAACGCGGTAGCAGTAGTAGCCTACAAGTACTTACCTACTATGAGGATAATAATAGTGTCAAATCTATTTACATGGGACTTTACCGCATAACAGACCCTGTTTCTCCTGATTCGACTTTGTTACGACAATAACAACAGAAAGAAAACATGATTGTGAGCACAAATGATATTTACATTGAAACAATCAGTCAGACAGACAGACTATTTATAAAAATAATAATATATTTTATATCTTACCGAGCACTTTTATTACTGACAAAATTTATTATTTTGAAAAAATTCAAAATAATAAATTTTGAATTTTATATGCATGTGTATTATTATTTGCACGTACAAAACATCAAGGACTATTTTCGCTTGTCAGATTGACTTGCTACGTCAGAATCTGTCATTCAGTAATAATTATGTTACTGGGAGATGTCATCAAAAGTGGTAAACCAATTTCTTTGTCGACTATACTTACATTCAATTACTAAGATACAAATCAAATTGCAGAGCCTAACAGAGTACCTACTATACCTTGAAGCTAATCCTAGACCTAAGCTACACACAATGTACCTACAAACAAACAATGAATAAAATGATGGATATAAAAATTTGGTGTGCTATTGCATAGGCTCAAGCGCTTCAACTGGAAGTCTTAAACTTTACTCAAACTAAAGAGAAACAATTTGTAAAATTCTCAAAACAATACAACGTTCACCTCAAGAGTCCTTCGAGAAAAACAAGTGCTTAGCTTTATCTCAGTTAACTTCACCTCGGCCTCTGGGGAACTCTAAAAGCTACGGAACCACAATTGCGTGCCTTTATCGCAACTTGTTAACCTGAAGAGGTAATGCTGATTAAGTTAGTTGTCTTTAGTGTTTTTAGTGCTGGCTGTGTTTAAGTTGGGGCAAGTTGGGACTATTAGACTAACTTTCGGATGGTTAGTTTAGATGCTAAACATTTATGACGAGCATCTAGAGGGTGGAATGTTTTTTAGGGTTTTTGGACAAAATTATTGTGACCAGGAAACAAACGCAGTTGGTAAGTTTTATTTAGATTTTCTTTAATGTTTTCTTATCGGTCTAAAATAATTATCTATTTAAGAAAAGTCAGTCAGTATTGTTACATCCATGAAATTCTTGCAGAAACTTTAGGAGAAAACATTACCCGAAGAAAAACAAACCAAGAGGCAGAAATTAGTGACAACGTTTTGTCATCTACGTGTAGTTTTATCATTAAAACAATGTTATGATTTGCATAAAAGCAATTGCAGATTTACTGAACCACTTACTACTAAACTTAAATTTACTAGTAAACTTACTTCCTTGCCTACCTTCTTGCCAGAAATAGGGCAGTAGTGCATCTTCTGGCCATTTTTTCCATCCCAGAATTTTTAGAAGCAAGAAAATTGTGCCTTCTTTCCAATAAATCTCATATCAGGTGTAAGCTCACATGATTTACTACCGGAGGTGTGTCGATTATTGCCTACAAATTCGTTTTGTATTATACCTATTAGTGGGATCAAGGGGTGCGAAATTGGCTTTTCGCTTTTGTAGGAGTTTTTATGATACTTTGTGAGATAAGGGGAAAGAGGTCACGATATTTAGGCTTAAGCTTTTAAAAGTTACGGTCACATCGTTTGAAACGTTGTTTTATTACATATTAAAAATTTAACTTTAACTTTAAACACGTTAAAATATTGTCGATTTAGTAACTGAAATGTTTCGAATCTTCCGGAGAATTTTCATCTGGGTATGAGTATGGTCACTAGTCGCGACGCGTCCACAACGTTTAAACATTCATCCATGCATACTTGCATACTAATATAATAAAAGGGAAAGTGTGTGTGTCTGTTTGTTTGTCCGTCTTTCACAGCAAAACGGGGCAACGAATTGACGTGATTTTTTGTGTGGTGATAGTTGAAAGGATGGAGAGTGACATAGGGTACTTTTATCCCGATATTCCCGCGGGAACTGGACTTACGCGTTTGAAACCGCGGGGCGCAGCTAGTTTTATATACTCACAAACGCGCAGAAAACTAGAAAACGCGGATTTCCCAGACTTTGAATAGAAAATATTTACAGGGCCACATCCAATAGTCTCTGAAGTTATTTTATTTCAACTACAAAATATTCCACCATAAAGAAAAATCGTCTTTGAATAGCATGTTCCCTTCGTAAACGTCACCTAACATCATTCTCCTCAATACACTTCCTGTGGAATGTGTCAATGCCTTAACTGCCTGTAATTTTTCATACGGAAGGCTCAGCCACGAAGAAATTGTCTTTGGATGTGGTATTAGCTGAAAATGCATAAGTTTTGTATCCATCATTGAACTTTTCATGGCGAAAAATTATATATGTATATATTATAATGCACTTTAGCACGAGCTTTTGACGGTAAAGTAAAACATAGTGAGGAAACCAGTTAGCTTTCTAGAAACGTCGATGGACTGCAACCTGTCACGTATGGAAAGTTAACTTCTGCAAAAAGTGGGCATGCACCAAATATGTATTTGGACCTCTGACTACCACCTTAGAAATGTTCATAGGATCTACAGAATTACAAAAAAAAAATCTGAAAAAAATGTCTACCTAATCTAACTATCCCTGGGATAAGTCGTGATCATATTTCATTTTCATTTTATTTTCCGTTTGATGCGATGCGCCGGTGCGTGCGAAAGGTGAACGCATAAAACAACCACATCCTAAAAGTATTCCATCTGCGCCCACGTGAGCCCCGTCACGGTGACGTCAGACGTCACGGTGACAGGTGACATGTTTACACAGTTTTTATAGCCCTTCGCGTGTTTAAACATCCCCTCGCTTGACATTGCGATAATGCTGCTGAAAAATGAGCAGAGTTTAATTTGTTTAGCGTTACCCTATTGGGGCAATTCGGTTGTAAAGATCACGGTTTTGAAATTTTATTTGATCGTAAATGTAGGTATGTTTGTACGTCCAAACATACCGTAAATTTTATAAAGATTTCTAACCAGAATGGAACCTGAGTTGATACAAGCCTAAAGTCCTAAAGGCGGACTGTTTTACCGCTCAGCTACAGAACCCTTCCCTACCGTGGTCGAAATTTATCGGTTTTCAGCACCGATATTTACATAAGTTGAGTGATGATTCACCAAAACAGGCTTAGAAATATCAATAAAAATCTGATCAATTTTGTGACACAAAAATCCTTTAATATTTTAAATTAACATTTGAGCAACACTCACACGATAGTTTAGAAACTTATTCAATCCCATTTTTAAAACTAACACACAAGTTAAACTTTGAAAGAGTAAACTCATTACAAGCTCGCTCACCTCAGGTTAAGTTATAGCTGAACTTGTGTACTTAACTTAAACTTAACTATAACTTAATATTTGTGTGTCTTTAATACTATTACCGTCATAAAACAGAAAATTCCAACGACAGATTTAAAAAGTTATAAAGGTAGAATCGAAGTATTAATTCAATAAAATAAAATGAGTATTTATTATTGACAAGATTATTTACTTGTACAATTTTTATGTAATTATAACATGATTGTCCTAAAACATGTTTGTATAATAGAAATATATATATATATATTTTATTAGTATATATTTTAGAAGTAGGAATTTTTGTAAAAAAACACTATAGTCTCTATAATATTTATAATCGTCCCCAAAATCTTAGACAAAACAGTAGATTAGCTCTCCCCTTTTCCAAATATCAAATATTACACTCTGCTCCATATGCCATGTCTATAAAAATCTTTAACAAAATCCCAAAAGAAATTCAAAACCTAAACAAATTACAAAATTTCAAAACCCAACTAAAAAAATATTTATTAAAACACTGTTTTTACTCACTACAAGATTTTTTAGCAGAAAAATAATAATTAAATAGATATTAAATATAGTAATACAGATCTCATAATTTATAAAAAAACATATATATAAGATAATTTGATGTACCCATAGTTAATTTTTTAAAATTGAAACAAAAGTTACAATTTAAAAAATTAACATATATTTGCAATGTCCTTACAGGACTCATGTTAACACGTGGAAAATTAGTTTTAAGACCTTTGTACCATACATGAAAGCAATAAAAACTTTGAACTTTTGAACTTTGAACTTTGAAAATAGATTCTTGGTTGTATCGCATTTTTGGTTCACAAGCACATATTCAGTAGTTCAATATCAATGGGTGTACTTGTTTTTATAAAAGTAATGAGAATGTATAATGATGAAAAATATATAGTGGAATTATCATATTTTTAGATAAGAATTTTAAATTTTTCTAGAGTTATCATATAACGGCCACCGCTTGATTGTAAACTTTATCTAAAACTACGCCAGTGCCAAGAAACCAAACTCACGTACCTCCTAGTGCCTCATAGCTGTCCACACTTTACTGTGAGTTTGATATTCACTATCATTACGTTAAATAAATAAATATGTATACTTAAATCCAGCCAACAGCTGGACGTTTTTGCTGACAAATGGCCAGCCCTTGTAAGGCATGTCACAGATTTTGTTTTTAGTAATTAAGTTGTTTGTAAGATATTAGGTTAAGTACAATACCTGTAAAGTTACAAACTGTTTTGAATAAATAAATAAATAAATAAATAAATTCATTGATTTTAATACATATACAATAGGCAGGCCATAAAGCTCGGTACTAGATTAAGTACTTCTACGTTTCCAGAGTCATATTCTACAAAACAAAATTATTTCAAAATAGTCATTCGTAATTGTAAAAAAACATATCACAATTTAAGAGTGATTTTTAAACTACCATATAATCAAATCAAATCAAATCAAAAAAACGTTTATTTCAAATCACACATAAAACAAATCACAAACCAGTACATAACCAATTGCTCTGTCGTCAACACAAAATTATTTATATTAATTTTTCAAAGTGGTCCATATACCTCCTTACTTACAATACATCTCTCATGACGTGTGAATCTGCTCCGTCGCTCATGCAAGGTACCATCATCCCGGCCATAGCTCACAGATGAATATGTCTAGACCGCACCTCGGAATATGGGCCGGAGTTAGGTCAGGCCTTGATGCACAATCGCAAGAATAAGAATAATAAGAATAAGAATTCATTTATTTGCCTGGTAAATGTTCAATTGTACTAAAAACTTCTTCTTTTTATCTCAACGTTTAAATATCATGATTTTAATACGCAATTAAGATGTTTATCCATGGATTGCGAAAAGAGAGTACTGTGTGATTCGTGTTGTGCTCACTAGAAAATATGTTAAGACTGTCAGCCCCCTAGCCATGTCAAAGTGTTACCATCTCTATATGACAGAAACAATAAAAAATATTATACAAATTTAAATTGGAAAAAACTATTTTCAAAAAACCTTCATCACAATAGTTTACATCATATTTATTTTATATTTTAGAGTAGACAAATGAAATGGAAATAAAAGAAAGAAACGTGTTGTGCCGACCCCACGTAATAGGATAAGGGCAGGGAGATGATGATGATGATGGGAGTAGACAAAAATCCTTAGTACGTCCCCACCCCTCACCTCAGAAAACATCATATCTCACGCTTAGCCGTCCGCCGGCTTTCAGCTAGATGAGGTTTCCTCAGCAATTATTGAACTTCACAATCAGCTTGGCTTTAGAGAAAGGTGCTGGTTATCATTTTGTTTGATGTTTGACTTTAGCCAGAATAGTTTGACTTTTCAATTTGTTTTACTTTCTTCTCAAGGTATTTACGTTTCTGTTCAGTTCTAAGTTTAATTTTCATAATTTATTGAATCTACTAATATGTTTGAGGTTGAGAACATTCTAAGTAAAATTACTAAATTTTTTTTTCTTCAATATCCGCTTACTGTACCAGTAGGTTAACAAACTCTACAGCAATAATTTTTTGCCCTTATTCACCCTTAATTTGTTACAAACTAAAGTAAAAAATAAAGAACGAAGTGAATATTCATAGAGTTTGTATTTTGAAATCATTTGATTAGGTACTTACTATAAATAAAAATATATCAACAGCTGTGTAATGCTACAAGAGCTGTCTTATTATCCCGTGTCCGTATTATCCTTTTATAAAATCTGTCTACATCAACACTACCACAACTCAGTCGATATCTAACAAATCAAGTCACATTACCAGCAGGTTCCTTTGCATTGCAGATGAAAGGTGACAAGGGGAAGGTGGAATAAAACTCCCATGGGTAAGTTACGATCTATTGCTTACTAATGTAGGCCGCGTCAGGTGAATAAAAGTTTTATCACATCACAGACCAGTTTATATTAAGATCACATGGCTCGCACTTTATTGGCACGTCTCCTTAGAGGCCTACTTGGAATCAACGAAGTTTCGTTAAATTTTCCTGGAGGCTTACCATGACGTATTATTAAACAATTCAGTTTAGGTTCTAACATATAATTTTATTATTTATTTATGGTAAGCCTCCTTGTATATTTACAAGTCTCTAATCAGTTAAAATGTCAAACTGTTTTAGGTGTTAAAAGTACCTATCCATAATTTATAAATCGATTTTTTAAACTAACATAGGAAACTAAAATTCTGCCGGCTTACAATTTTCTGTTCTATTCTGTTTCAACTCATGACGAAAAAACCTGAACATTCACTACACAACTATACAGTACAATGTAAAGTCCCACGTGTAAAATTATTCCGTCCCGGCCACAAATAACAAAACCACATGCAACCTATGTCCATAACCAGACGTAAAGGTGACAAACAGACAATTTTCTCTCCTGTCCGATGCAAATGAGGACATTTGACATCATGTCACTGTATTTTCTTCATAAACAACCCTTATATCAAACCAGCAAAGTTCAAATTACATTTCTGATCGGTCCAAGTAACTTTGTAGTTCTTTGACTGAAACCGATAAAGTTATGCAGATGATCGAGTTTTTATGTTGAAGTAGGAAGAGTTATTTTTGCTTGGATTATTAGATTGTTAACTTTGTTTCAGGTTTCGTTGGTCTCACGTGGGATTCTGAATAAAGTGATGACCCTAAACCAGTGGCGTGTGAGTTATAGGGTTGTCAAGTTTTGCAAAGTGAGGTGTTCTGCTATTTTGATGTTACGAGGATTTTACATTTTTGACGAGCTGACTTATTCAATAGTTATTTATATTTGCAACTAGGTATATTTACGATCCGACAGCTGAATATAAATAACAGCCGACAATTTAATTGTACGCCTTATTCTACAAATAACGTGGCACCACGATACGTAGTGGTTATTTTGAATATTGCTATGGATTTCAGAAAACAAAAGCTAGAAAACGTTCAATTCAACAGATGCATAAAGGCCAATGATTTTAACTATTTATAAAATCTGCCTTATAAATATATTCCAATAGTACCGCGGGCAGAAACTTTTCACATAACGTCATAAAGTTTACGGAAACTAATAAGCTTCAAAAACTATGAAACCCCTTCCAATCTACCTGCATCTTTACGAGCGTCCATACCCCATTGAATACCATAGATTTTCATGGCTACAGTCTATAGACGTATAGCCCGGCCAATTTATTATATCAGTTTCACGGTTGAGTGAGCCGCAGCGTCGTTCTACGTCAAACAGGTATGATTTAAGACGGCTAGCATGGCCTAGGCAGACTTGGACGCTAAATTAAAACTAGGAAGTCACAATGGAGATAGTTTGAGATGAATGAACGAGGATAACCTGGGAAGAAAACTGAAATGTTTGTTGAGGATTGAATTATGATTTCTAATGTTTTGAAGTAAAAGAAGTTCATAAGGGTTTGTAAATCCCGTCCGAGAATTCAAATAATTTTTTACAGCTGTAAAAGGTAATCCAAATGCTAATAAAAGACGAACGGATACAATTGTTTGGCTGGCAATCGACCACCTTTCTCAAGTGGTTTTTCGAAGCGCTATGGATCATCCGGTGTGGACTATGCCGGTCTATTAAATTCTGACAACACGTATCTAAAAATGTGACGGAATCCCAAAATCTCTGAACAATTAATCCTAATCCAAAACCCCAAAGCAACCAATATATTTCACCTACCAGATAATTATATCTTCCGTAACTAGTAAATAATACCGGACCATAAATAGTTCGGTAAAACAATTACCCGTAAGGGTTGGAATAGTTTCAAAGGGTAAACCACCCCAATATTGGCAGGTGCTAATCGAAAAACTTCAGTACGTGGTTATTGACTCGCTCCAACTTTTCTAATAGACTGTTCTATTAGAGAAGAGGCTATCTTTTTCCCTGATTGGTTTTTGTGAGTTTTTTATCAATGATAATGACCAATCAAAAATGATAGTTTTTGGACCAATAACACTAATCATAAGTACCTATAATATCTGTTATTCTTCCAGCATTACAAACTCAAAAAGATTAACAAGATTTTATTTCAAAATGTATCATCAAACGTTTTTGATTTCGATAATTGGAAACTACCTGCAAATAGGTAAAATACCTAACTAGTAACTAGGAATTCCACGAGGTGTTTTACAAGTGGAGGTGCAAAAATGTCAAATTAAAGTCTCCACTTAGTAGTCCAGACTTAGCGGCAGTAATGCACGCCGGTCGTCGTCTGAATATTAATGCACCTGCACTAATGTTTACAAATACGGCGAGTTTTTCTATTGGCTCAACTTTTAAGTGAAAAGTATAGTATGAAATGGTTAAACATTTCAGATTTTCAATAGATACTTTCAAATATACTCAAACACACTCAACTATATCACATGTAAAGTTGTAAGAAGAAGCTTTTTGTACAACGTAACTTTTATTGCCTAAATTAAGTTCGTTGTAGATTTAACTTTGATAAATGCATTTTTAAATTAAGCAAAATTATAACCAATGTTTTTTCTTACATGTGTTAATACAAAAGAGTAACCAACAAAATTATTTTCATACAAATTTATACAAAACTCATGGTAAACTCAATCCATCTTCAAAGTCTAACAGGATCTAACAGAGAGACGCCAGAACAAAACACAAGAGCAACAAATCAACAAAAGTCAATGCGACTTAACTTACCCGTACGTATCTTCAGTGTACTTTTGACCCTTGATACGGCTATAAATCAGCGCACCTGACCGTGGGCACTTGTCCTTGCGCATAAATCTTAGTGGCCGGGTGATAGCGACCCCGCTCTCATAAATATTGAACTATTGACTCGCGGGTTAGCCGGTTGTTACTGATAGTGGGACTAGGGAACAGTGATTTTAGTTGGACGCTTTGATAAAGGAAATTATGTTTGATTTTAATGAAGTAGTAAATAGTATGAGGTGGTTGCTAATTTTAAGAACAGACTTTTCGAACCTCCTAAGTTTCCGTCAGGGCTAGAAAGAAAGAAAGAAAGAAGGGGTCATAGTGATAATATTGTTACCTGTAATCTAATTATTGACTATTATTTACCTTTTTGGACTATTATTGACATTTCTAGATTATTATTGACATTCTTAGACTATTATTGTCATTTTTAGATTATTATTGACATTTTTAGATTATTATTGACATTTTTGTATAGATATTTACTCAAGTTAAGATTAAGTGAAATAATGTAAATTGACTTGCCTATGTTATGCAATGTAACTCTATGGTAAATAAATAAAAAAAAAAAGTTTATTTCGTAGGACCTCGAGGATCACTTAAAATCGTACAGTCTTATAAGCTAGGTGACTCTACAAAGCATCATACGAAATGTACTAAAAAGCATCTAAGCGCTCAGCCTCTGCCTGCATTCACTCATCCACATTGCGACCGCTTCAACGATCTATCTATACCTCATTTCTTGAATCGATCTAATATGAAGAAAAAATAAACTCACGTGATTGGTTGTAAAAATAATTTGCTATCTCCTTATTGGCTAGATTGTCAAATCAATAGTCAATTGTCAAATCAAGCCAATCCAAGAATGGAAAAAAAATTTCGACGACCAATCACGTGCGTTTATTTTCTTCCTATTAGCTCACTTCAAGAAATGAAGTATAGAAAGTTTGACTATACTTAGCAGCAAACCAAAAAAAACTCCAGACTGAAAGGAAATTGTTGGATGTAGCATTATTGATACTTACAAAAAACAGACTTGAAAATTATGTTAGTAGAGACAAATAAAATATCTTCGTTTCAAATATGCAGCTCAAACACCTAAATTAGATTACACCACCTTTATTCACCAATACGAAACAAAAGCAGACGATGCGAAGGGGGCAATAACCGCGTTAGACAAGGAGGCTCTAATGAGCTTCATCTAATTATCAGAGACGTGCGCCACTTGCTAACACCTGTATTATGCAGGCACTTGTCGCGAGCCGCGTGATCACAATATCGGGGGTCTTGTAGTCAGACTAGAATATATTTTGTAGGAGCATTTGTTTCCACCCGCATGGTGATATTATTTATTTATTTAATATACAGTACACAAATACGAAAAATAAATTATTTACAATTGACCCCGCACTAGGTCAGGCCTGTATCGCGAGAGTCAACGTGAGTTTTATAATTGTTGTCTTTTAATATATAAAAGAAAACATAGCAAAATACCATGTTATAAACATACTTCTTTATGTAACTATTATACGGCGACGCGTGACGCTCTTGCGATGAGTCAAGTTGACGATGCACTGATGCCAAACAAGGTAAATAGACTTTAAAATTGTAAGACGCTATTCAATAACAAATTGTAAATAACAACGTAAGCTAAATCATTAACGTAAACATAGCAAATAGATAAACAATCTACTTTCAAAACTGCAGAATTTATAAAAGCCTCAGCAACGCCTCCTCATAACTGCCAGCAATCACTTTCTCATTTACAAACTAAACATTGACTCGAGCAGACGTGCAACATTATTCACGGTTCACGCACAAAACGTCCTAAACGCTAAAACACAATTTATTAATTTGCAAAAAACGGGCGTCACCTGTCACGAGCCGTGACGTGACGTGACAAGGACTCCCTAAGACGTGATGAATTGCGGAAAGTAAAAATTACGAAGTAAACGGATAAAAGAAGGGGTGGAAACATGTTTAATTTTTAATCGACTCGCTTTTGGAGAATATTTAATCTTGTTTCTTACCTTTCTTTACACTTTTTTGTTTCGAGGACTTTGTGGATTAAATTGTGTTACCGTGTTTTTCCTTATATTTGAAGAGTAAATTACTTTAAGGCACATTTATAAACGTTTCACATTAACAAATCAACTGCATTGTATTTTTGAAAGTGTAAAAATACGATAGCTCATCTGAGCGTATTAGTTTTAAACATACAAAAATAATAATTAGCTTTCTCCTTTCTCGAAAACCGCTTGTTATGGCTTTGAACAGTTGTGTAGAAAACGACTTTACATTTAAATATTTACATGTATCATCACCTCCCTGCCCTTATTCCCACTAAGTGGGGTCGGCACAACACGTTTCTTTCTTCCATTTCCCTTTATCGCTCGTCATCTCAGTACTTTATGACTCTAGAATTTAAGTTACAAAAACATTTCAGACAACTTATAATTCCACTGTCACAAAAGCACAAACTATTCCATGTAGCGCATCACGCGTGACACGCGTCAAAAACCACGTCAGGTAACGCAATTTTTACCCGCCTTTTACACCATTTAAATGAAACTCGGAACGCGGGGCACGTCGCGCTTAATTTAGGCAATTACAGATAAATGCTTATCTCACTCTTATGTGCCGCGCGTATGTTGTGCGAATGTCACCGGTAAATCTTGCGTGTTTTTGATGAAGAGCTCGTGGTGCAATTTAGAGGTGAAATTATACTGTGTGCTAATGCAGGGATTTTAGAAAAGTGATACATATTTTATGTGACAGGTTTTATAAATATTTTATTTTATAAATTTTACAAAATGGGGTGACCATAGTGTGTTAGCACAGACAACAGAGTTCTAATTTCGTCCATGGTATTAGTTACAAAATGTATGGTCATGTTAAATACTGTCTACCTACTGTTATATAATATTCTGAACATGTTTATAAAGGGTGCGCCTAACTAACGTTGACTTCTTTTTAAATTTTTGCCAAAAACTTCGTAGCTACTGCTACGCGGTGCTACGCCGTAGACTCAATGACCTTAGCCGACTTGTGTTTCATGAATTTCTTTTAACCCTCACTAAATAACAAAAGTAGGCCCAAAACAGCAAACTCAACAAAATGACGTACGAGCAAAACAACTATTAGATTTATCACCAATCACGTAAAAAGGATAATAGTAGCACCTTAGACCTCGGATAAATGAAAACTTTGAACAGAACAGCAGAAAACTTATAAGCAAACATAGATTTATCTGATTCATTACGTTCACTATCGTTTGATAAACCTTGACATAGTCATTTTGAAGTTGAGAGAATTTTCCAAATACATAAATTCCTTCAATAAAATTAGGTAATGCTAGTGGTTTGATTTTCACAATTTCTGATTAGTTATTTTACCATATTTTATAGCCGTTAGTGTGGACGGGTCACTAATAAATAATAATACTTAATACTTATTACCAAGCAGATATTGAATCTGCGGAAACTTTAGTTTTTAGTAAAGCCTTAAAATTGACATTATACATCTTCAAAAGGATCTTAAAAAATTACCAAAAGATCTGAAAGAATGTCTTCAGCAAACCAAACCTCTCCAACAAAGCCGTGATGATCATATTTCCATTTCCATAACATTGTTCGCGCAAGGTTGCAAGTTCTGTGCAGATTTGTGCAAACACTTGCAACACTGAGCATATTTCAACTCGTCGCCGATAAATCTAGAAATCCTCCGGATTGTACAGGCAGAGCGCCAAAATGTGCAGATAAAGTAACACCTAGCGTAAGTGTGGAGCCGCATTAGAACAGGGCACTTAGTCACGACGCGACTAGGAAGATACCTATCTACAGTGCGTTATATTTTTACTATTACGTATGCAAGAGGCATTACCAATTGAGCGCTTTCGTGCACGCACGTTAAATTGTCAGTCCCGGCTTTTAAAGTCGTTAAGCCATGACGGAGGTCTAAAAACTCTGTCACCAGAGTTGACCACTGGGTCATACGAACGAACAAACAAACTACCTATTTCGTATGACTAAAATGATTATAAATTTTGAACGTTCTACTTTTAAATTAAATAATAATCCACATAAAAGCTATAGGAATTTTCCAAAATTAAAAGAATAAACAAGAGCTATAAGAACTCAAATAACAATGCTTTTAAACCCATCATAAAACCATTGTCGTACGAAAATCCATTAAAACACAATACCTAGTCCTTCATTTAACCTTTACGATCTAATTTGGCAACGGTGGACCATTTGGCAGGGTCTAGCTATCGACGTTACATTCAATGTCCTCTACAACAGGTATGATGTGTCGGGTCGCGGGACAGAGCTTGCCAAGTCTGTGGGATGCGGTAATAAAATATTGTTTGGCTTTCGTTCGGTTTGTTTTTCAATGGGAATTTTGATGCATTAAAACTTCGTTATACGTTTTCATTTAAGTGTTTTTTTAGAATTCATTGTCTTAACGCAAGACCTTCCTCTTTTCTTTTCAACTTATCTATCCTTAGCCGTATTGGGCCGATCTGGAAAATGCACATCTAATCATAATATGCACATAGAGTACGTATGTACGTAATTTATGACGGTGGTGGTGTGTACAGTGTCGAATGACTTGATTTTAAGTAGCTGTAACCTCAACGTCTATTTTAACGTGTATTCAAAACACTGAAGTGTTCGGCACTGTGAATATCGGTGCTATATACCGATATTTGATCTTAATAATAGTTATGACCTCGGCAAGTAAGGCTTCGTTAGCTGGGTTGTCAACTAGCAGTCCGCGTCGAGGACGATCGCTTGTATCATCGCAGGTTCGAATCCTGCCGAAGTCGTAACTTTTATTAGGATTTTCAAATAAATTTTCTGACTGAAGTGTTCAGTTGTTCAAACGATTGCAGAATAATATAGCATGTTTAAAAACTACGAGTTGATTTATTATATGACAAGTTCCAGTGGTATCTTTTCTAAATTCGTAAAGAAACAAAGGTCTACAGAGGGTATCGACTCGCCGGACGGACACGATTGGCTATTAACGGCGGGCCGTAAACGGCACCGGGCAGATACCGGCCATCCGATTATACCGGTACCATTCGGTTGGGGACACACTTAGAAATATTTTTAATTTAAAATATGTCTTTGTACGAAGACTAAGAAACACTAAAAGACAATAAGATAGTGTGTTTATATTGTTTTTTTTATATAAACCTGTCGTGTCCCACTGGTGGGCAAAGGTCTCCCCCAAAATCTTCCACTGACCTCTATCCTTGGCGATCTCCCACCACTCCTTCTCAAACACGTCAAGATCGTCCCGCCAACTTATATTGTTGTTAGTTTTTTTTTCATAGTTATTCCAGCAATGTCTCAGGCACTACTATGTCCGTTAAGATTGCCTTCTGACGCTGTATAAATCATCTAGTTCACCCAATATCCGCAAAATGCAACACCAATGTGGCGCTACAGTCGATTTCACGAGTGCCAAAATCACAAAAACTCGACGGATATATGAATTAGATATTGCGATTGTGCGTCAAGAGTAGCTACCCTGATCTCTGAGGGAGGCCTATGTCCAGCAGTGGACGTCCTACGGCTGAGATACTCATGATGATTTTTAGTTTTCTCTCAATGTGTTCCCCATTTCTCGAACCTTATTTTATGAGGATTATACGATCAGCTTCCACCTTGTCAACGTTCTTACACATACCCAGGTTGGACATTGTAACTACTACCAAGTTAAATTTGTCATCAGCTTTATACTATTCTCTACGCAGTACGGTCCAAATTCCTGTGAATCAGGTGTACAAGGGTTGTGAAAGTAAGGTGGAGGGAATTGACTTACCCTAGATAAGGATGGTAATGGGCAATTTTTTTTCTCTACCAAATTACGTTTGAGCGGTAACGGTGTTCTTGTTTACCTTTATTTTGTTTTTCTATTTTATGAGGGGTCAGAGGCTTATTGGATTAGATAGTACTATTGATTGGATAAATATATTTTCGATTACGTTTTTCGATTTGCTACGGTAGTATTCGTTGAAACTAACATAAAATATGTTTGAAAACTGAGTGGTTCTTATTTCAGAATGTTTTTTAGAAATAGTTTTTCTTTTTCCAGGTACAAACTGGTTCCAGCAACAAACATCCATACACATTATTTTCATAGTTCATAGAGTTAAAGTTATTATTATTATTATACGATTTTTACAAAGGTCACTTTTTATCTTGATTCATAATTCGATTTATATTACTTTTGTCCTTCTGTTCAGATCACCATTAAACATATTTCTACTTTTTTGTACATTTTAATCATATTTGTACCTACACATTCGTTCAAATACTTAAAATAAGCGTGAATTTACGATGTCGCGCTACAAGTTTCTTTTAAGTTTACTATTTTGCTCCCCATTCCAACACTTGAGCTTTTTATCAGTGAACACAATAATGCCTTTGATTTCTTAAAAAGCGGCTGACGTTTTTATACTCTTTACGACATATGAAGAGCACTTAATTGGACTATAGCCAAGTTTAACATTATCTATGTGCCTTAAACCCTTCTTATTCCACTTCTTCTTCTTTTTCTTCTTTCCATACCAAGGTTGTCTGGAAGAAATCGCTTCTAAGCGATAAGACCGCCCTTTGTACAGTTATTTGAAGGATTTTAGTTCATAAGTTTATTTTCTGTGTGCAATAGAGTATTTTCATTTCATTTCGTTTTTCATTTCTTATTAGAGGAACTTCAGAACCAAAACAAACCTAATATCAGTAACGCAATTACTAAAGGCACGCGAGTCTTCTTCTTGGCCGGTCGGCCAAGCAGGTGGGAGCCTCGGGTTACCTCTTCGCTCTGGCTGTGAACTCCGGGGGCTACTACCCCCGGGTGACGAGGTGTTGCCCCTTAGGGCAGTGGTCCTGAAACATTTTCTTTTTTTACATACATACATAAAATCACGCCTCTTTCCCATGGGGGTAGGCAGAGACCACGGATCTCCATTTGTTACGATCCTGACATACCTCTTTCGCCTCACTCACTCTCATTACATTCTTCATACATGCTCGCCGGTTTAGGGTACTTCTGACCTGGCCTTTCTGCAAAATGTCACCAATTTGGTCCACATATGTTCGCCTAGGTCTTCCCCTTCCAGCTTCTTCTTTTTTTTGTGCTTTAAATTGCCTTAAACTGCTTTAACTACAAGCAATGCGCATCGTCTGGCCAACACTTTTATAAACATTACCAAAGCGATAGCAACGCAACCATGTAGTACATAAATGTATGTAAATGTGTAAATAAATGAATTCTTGTAGGTATGCATTGAATAAAAAGAAGTCTTTTTAATCTGTCTCAGTTTTGGATACGACATTAGGTATAAGATTTATAATGAAAAATCTTACTAAAAGTTTTGGGCTTCGTCGGGATTCGAACCCGCGAGATACAAGCGATCGTCCTCAAGCCGGACTGCCTTACCACTCGGCCACAACTTTTAGCCCAAAACTTTTAGTAAGATTTTTCATTTATAAATGAAATGCCTAAGTGTTGTTTAACACTATTAATTATATGCTATAGATATAAGATGTTTTTGACCAGCGTATAGCAGTCTCAGGGTTTCCAGAACCTCGTAGGTAGGTACGGCAACGCCAACATTTTCATTCCACGTATCTCAGGAGGCGGCGCGTTGCCAAAGCGACCTGTCGCCCGCGACACTCTGCGATTTATACAGCTCGCTTTACTTACTCGGGAATTGTTTCTGCTGTCTGTTTCTTAATGTTTCTCTACCATGCAGGGTTCTAGCATGTAATTTATCTGATACTGAATCAAGCGAGTATGTACATAGGTGAGTCGTACCCGACGAGCCTACCACTTACTTGATACAGTATCAAATACATTATTTTACGTCATTTTGTTTCATTTCCGTGTTTTGAATTTTTATTTTAAGATCACCACAAAAAGACATAATTTGAAAATAAACAGAGTTTGGAGGTACAGTCAACTCGTTAGCTAACCATTCATTGCAATTAACTCCAATTGTTTGGAGAAGAATTTTTATATTCATATTTTTATATTGTTATGCCAACTGTGCAAACTACAAAAACTTAGAATAAAACAGATTGTAATGGATAAAATAAGTACAGCAGTCACATGCGTCGGTGGTGTAATGGTCAGCATAGTTGCCTTCCAAGCAGTTGATCCGGGTTCGATTCCCGGCCGACGCATTTTTTAGTTATGTCTGAAAAAACGTCGAGGGAAATAAATTTATTTTAATACGCGATTAAGTCCCGTTAATATTTATAAATATGTCTGAAAAGTTTTTTTGTTGTCAAGAGTTACTCTACACTAACTTATGGAAATAATATTTTTGAATTCTTATGAATTTTCTTTTTTTTAATAGTTACTATTCTCATAAAGTCAGGCTGATCTAATATTTGATCTAACTATAGTTTTGACATAGTTTGATAATCATAATATTTATTAAGTATTGGAAAATATTGAATTAGTTTTATGCATAATTTTGGATTACTAAACATATTTTGTCTGTGACGTTCATCGCTTATTTTGGTTACCTATTTTTTCCTCAATGCCTTCTATTTTAATTTCCACAGGCACCCTTGCTTGAAGACTCGACTTAGTGAGGGGAAGTCCAGAGGGCATTGTCCAGAAGATTTGTGGACAAAAGTTATTGCGCTAAGTGCAGATGAACTTGACATTAGGGTCGAAATGACCCTTCTGTCTTCTAACTGTATCTATCTTACCTATCATTATGTAAGTTATGTATGATGCACCTAACATTGTCTATAGAAGCTGTGCTTAAGGCGTAATTTTGCAGCGCCTGTGCTGTTTAGTTAAAATATAATTATCATGCGGGCAAATCACTTCGTGGCTTTGACCGCTTTTTTTTATTTTATTTATCTAATCACGTAAAATAGAATACATGTTTCAGCTTAATTAAGTATCTAAAAACCTTAATAGGTTTGTCTAGACACTCACATTCGTCATAAATTATTAGAGATGGTATATCATGAAAAAAGTCCTAAAGTCCTAAAGCAATCGATATCCAGACATTTTTTTACTGTAAACTGTTCTACGGTTGCATGAGAAGGTAAAACCATCGATGAAAAAAAAACAACGATTAAAAGATAATTCAATAATTCGATGATTCTATATCTAAACATCGTTTGATAAGAACTTTACAATGAGCAAGTACTTTATTTACAGAAACTAAACTAATACATAACTGTACAAAATACAAATAGAACCAGTTGAGCCATCTAAGGACCGTTGCAAACGGTCTATAGGTAGCTCAACTGATCCAAACCACTGCCAGACGGAAGCGTGCCCAAGACAAAAAAAAACTTTCCAATTAACTTTAAAAATTTTAAATACAACATTTGCAACATAGTAATACTAAAGGAAACCTACATAGAGGTACATTTTTAAGCCGTTAAGTACAATATTGTAGCCCCCTAACAGGTGAGCATAAATCACTTGTCTAGACGAGCTTTATGGCTCTGCTGATACACGCACTATTATACAAAATAGTGCCTTTATAACTTCTACATGCTTTTGGAAATCAAATAAACTCAAAATGTAATGCTAACTTTGATACCGGCTGATCTAGAAGAAACCATTGGGTGTTCTTTAACGCCCGGTTCCTATAACCAACTTACGGATGGTCGTAGGACTTTCACCATAGCAACGTTGAATTATCAAAAAAACATACATTTAATGTTGTAAAAACAAAGTTGCTATAATGATGAACCTACGGACATCCGTACGTTAGGAACCGGGCGTAAGACTTTTTCTAATGCTTATAGGTACTCCTCGTTTACCATTGGTACAGGGGCCGCAAAACTTATTCCTATTTGAAATATACTTCATTTCTTGAAGCGAGCTAATAGGAAGATAAAATAAACTCACGTAATTGGTTGTCAAAAATAATTTTCTATCTCGTGATTGGCTAGATTGTTAAATCAATTGTCAAATTGTCAAATCTAGCCAATCCGAGAACAGAATATTATTTTCGACGACCAATCACGTGCGTTAATTTTCTTCCTATTAGCTCGCTTCAAGAAACGAAGTATAGACTTATTTTTGTAAGGTTTACCTAGACGCGCTTCGTATATTCAGGCCACACTCTGCTCATAAACATTGCGGTCACAAGGTGTTCCATAGAAAAATAGTGCTATTTATTAAAGGGTTTTTTGTGAGAGTACAAAAGTTAACTATAGACACAGATACAGATACAGATAAAATAATATACCTACATAGTATTATTTTATCTGTGCTATAGATGTATGTCAGAAATTGAATATCGAGAAAAAATTATGATAATTCATTTGAGTTTTTTGCATAGCTCTAATGATAATTTACTATAATTATTAATAATTTATAGTTTTATTGTTAAGTAATCCTAAACCTTATTATTGTTTATCTGAATGTCTAAACAAATATTTCGTAAATAAGAGATGAAAAGAGAGTGCTTATAGCAATCGGGACATGATAATCGATCTTGATAGACCGTCAAAGTTAAACAAGCATTTTTAGGCACCTTAAAAATTCCATCCAAAGTTGGCCATTTGCTCATTTTAGCTAACGTAAAAGTTCTGGATAAATCGATCAAATTTAACGCGATCCTGGTCGTACGATAATTTGGTACTATTGAAATCAATTTTGACAGAATAGTATAGCAATAGAAAAGTGATACAAAAATAATTAATTCACTCAATATCCGCACAATGCAACGCCAATGTGGCGCTATAGTCGATTTCAAGAGTACTAAATAACAAAAAAAACGATTGAGATTTGAATTGGGTATTGCTATTGCGCGTCAAGAGTAGCTACACTGTTTGAAAATGAGTTCATACCCGTTCAATATTTGCTTATTCCGCCAATGTTCATACACCCCAGTGCTCTCTATAGATGCATTAGTCCACGAGGTCCTGTTAAGTCCAGTCACGTCTCGCCGGCCAGATTCAGAGGTGTAGTTCTTTGATATGAAGTTTTCGAAAGGGGCCATATTGAAATCGTGGGGTGTGTTTTTGTTCAGTTGGGAATTGATCGGATGTAAGTTCTGCTGATTTGTTTTTGATCGGCTTTTGATTCTTCCTTTGACTAAACTTTCTATTTAGTAGATGTGGCTTGGAGATGTTAAATTGTTTATCAAGGAATTGGTTAAGATATTATGATCAAGAAATAGGGCTGCAAAATATCTCTTTGCATGTCGAGAATTTGAATCCCAATAATTATGGATCAAAAATCGAGACTCTATCTCATTCAACCTATAACTTGGCGAAGTCTCTTGAGTATTAAAAATATACACATAATAATGACTAACAAAATTATATATCAATTCAAAAGACGCCTAACCCCCTAACTAGCTCCCCAGTAAAGTATTTCCACCTGTCAAGTTAACCCGAGCAAGATAAAGAGACCAGTTAACGGGCGCTTATCCACGATCTTACGTCTTAATTTATTCGTGTAACATCTCGTCTGAGATTAAAAATGTTAATTCAGGAATTATTCAGAGTAATTTATTCAACTACCCTCGGGGACGTACCTTCGAGGTACTCGTAGCTATAGTCTATCTATAAAGTCCTGACATGAATGTTTGAGGAACTAAAATTATTCGTGTATCTGGCAGCACCAAACAAAGGTATAACAGCTGTCGTCAGCTGTCATCGAGTGAGTTCAAGAACATATTTTCCTCTATTTTTTATTGTTTTCTTAGTTAAACTGCAATGAAATGAAACCGAACTACGCACAAAAGTATCACAAATAAGTAAAGTAAATGAGAGTGACACGCGGGAAGTGATTTTTAAGTTTTTAAGCAATGTTTAGCGGAATACCAAGTTGGACATATTTTGTGGGATTTGGATGATTTAAATGGGCGAACAGGATCTATAACGGGTATGTAATCGTTTTATTGGTTGTTTCTAATTTGCCTGAAGTAACAAATTGACCTAAATTACGATTTGGAGACCAAAAAAGGCATTGTTTACATTGCACATTTTTACGTCAGATTGAACATCACAGTAAGTCATGTTGTAGTGAGACCATCTAATCTTGATACATTAAAATGGCACACAGTCTAGCTACGTTTTCTGCCTACCTAAGTATTTAAAATTTTAACTAATTGCTTTATGTTTAAAATGCTTTTGATTACCTACTTTCAGTATTTTTTTTTTTAATTTTCAGGTAGGTAAATCAGAAAGTACCTACGGTTAGGCGAATTCAAGAATGATGGGAAGTTTGAAACTGCTGTGAAACACAGTAGGGTCTGCCAAGAAAGCAATGGACAATTTTAATATTTGTGCACTACGGCAAAAAATAAAATTCTTATAAAAATGACAATGAAATCCAATTTTGTTTCATTTGCCTTCACCTATGTACCTATGTATGAACACTCAACAGTTTAACCTTTTAATCCAACATTATTACACAGATAAGCACAAGATTTAAAAAATAAAACATGCCTTCCCAAATTCCCACCTAAAAGCTGGTAGGAACTTTTACATGGAACGAACTGCAAGTATCAAAATCAGTAGTCACACTATAGGGTTGCTATATACATTTTAGCAGCGCCCTCATTTATTGTCACGACTTTATAGACAGACTATACAGGGAGGTTATTTCACCACTTGTTAAAGGGTAATGTAACTAATTTGAAGTTAGGGATACGAATACCTAGACAAACTTCAAACGAAGAACATATAGTAGGTATAAGTATGATGATGATGATGTTTTAAAGCGTTGATCGCATTATTTTTATCAAATAGATACCTACTTTGTACTAAGTATATAAACGATGTGATTTTTCGATCCATAATTTAAACCATAACATGACCGTGCTATGAAAAAAACACATGGGCCTACTCGTGTGATAGTTGATCATTATTTTGAATACAAATAAATAAATAATTAAATGCATTTTTTGAATTTCTATACACACTTATATTATTGCTCGTTATTTAAATTGTCCTTGTTTGTACTTACTACAAAATATTTAAACAGAAAAGGACTTTTAAATAATTTATCAGTTGAAAAACATCAGCCTGTACATCAGACAGCGCGTCTACAGTGGATAACTTCATTAATCTAGCAGATAGCGTAATGCAATGCTAAATAATGCCAGTTCGATTCATTGTGCCCCCGCAGACACCTGTGCCATCTACTCAATTACATTATTGTAGGTATCAAAGTTAAAAAGATTTGAAAATAGGTACCTATTTTATTTCACAGGGCTCTAGATGGAGCGTGCTTTGATGAAGTCTACGAATGGTGATGGATGCTTTGACGCCAAATAAAATTGTTTGATACTAAAATAAAACTAGTCTGAGAAATAGAAGCAAATAATTGTGTTTTTTTTAATTTTTTGTCTATTTAATTTAGGTTTAAGGAATTCTTTTTTCTTGTTACAACGGCAACGGAAAGCAGATACCTACCTAGCAACTGATCTTATATGCGTTTTAGCAAATAGGTTTAGTTTTTTGGTCGAATATGCATGAAAATTCAGACTATTCGAAATCAGTCTACTCGTGACCACGGTGACTGTAACGCCACCGAAACGTCGAGGTAAATAATATTATTTTAATACGCGATTAAGTCCCGTTAATATTTATAAATATATTCGAAATTATTCATATCCATATTCATTCATATTTATTTATTGTTTCAAATCAATTAGTGCACTGTCTTAACGAAAACTCCAATAAAACTTCCACGTCACGTCCAGCAAGGGCCACATTTATCACAAATCAAAATGAACTCACATCAGGTGGCGGCCGCGGGGAATATTTTAACACGGACCCTTCGCAATCATTTTATTTTCATACGGTCTCACAGGCCCCGAAGGTCTACCTTCGTGATTTGCCATTCAAAGCGAGACGTGACAGCGCATCAGGTATTGGGATCCGGTGACCGTAGGGTTAGATAATATTGTTGATAGTGGCCCGCCGATTGGGAAAATCAATTTGTTTTATGGGTTTTCTTGTGTTTTCTTTGGGGAGTTTAGGATGTGACAAATGGTACAGTCAACTTCTAAATATAGTAGAAAAACCGGCTGTCTTTCTACCAAAGGGCTCGTGCTTACCTCGATAAGTAAGTATAGCAAAGCAATCTAACGAGGTAATGATTGGCGGTCGGTAACCTAAACTCTATTATCTATTTCTCTCTTATCTTTAGGTTATATTTGTAGTAAGTAGTAGGCAACTACCTTATGAACTAACCTGTACTACGACATAAACATACATGTAAAATCATACATCATTCGAATTTAAACCGAACTATTTGAACTACAATAAAATGTATCTAACTAAATTTTAATCAGGTGCCTTATTCTCCAAATAACCATGTCTTAACGCGGCACGTCTCGGCGTTCTTATTTTGAAAATTCTATGGATTTAAGAAAACAAAAGCTAGATAACGTGCAATCTCTTACCGCGTCATGGTTTAAATGTCGTTCAAGAATTTAGCTCCAGATTAGTCTGGCGCTAGGCTTACAAAATAATAGTGTATAAACAGTATGTACTTTACTATAAGTAGGTACTAAAATCCACCCAAAATCGCATAAACATTGAACCGTCACCAGCATTTATCCCGTATTCAAAAGTTAATAGATCACAGGTCGTGAGGCTGAAAACTATTCCCGACTGGCCGGCACTAAAACAGCAATAAAGCGCCGTATATTACGCAGCCAGGTGACTGATTCACTGCCTCCACAATGACCCTTGACAAATGGTAATGGTGCGGTGTCGCGGCCAACGCATTGATGCACCCCGATGTGTGAAATTACCTATTTGCATTTCTAAAAATGATAAACCACAACGCCTGGAAGATTGTAAATAGCAAAGTTGGTTCACTCACAAAACACCTGTATGATTCTAAATAGCAAACTTGAAGTACCAACTCCGATTGCTATCAAAAAACAAAAACGTGAAAGAAAATACAATAATAATAATACAATTGAATTGAAGGTACAGAGTTTGAAAAAATACGCAAAGTATTCTCAAACAAACAGGTATTTAAACTTTTTATTCCTGTAGGCTTTAGCTAAAATGGAACGCGAATTCTCTAAAAGTAGTAAAGCCAAGGTAAAGTGCTGTGAAAGTGCAAATTCCAAGTCCAGGATCGTGTTAACTGGCAGACAACTCCGACAGCCAAGGTGGACTAACTTTGCGAATGGAATGATAATAATAAGGATGCCGGGGACAATCTCATTTTATCGATATCGATAATACTACTAAATGTTATTTCTTAAACTTTCGCGATCACTTTTGAAATAATGTAAAAAACAGGTTTTTATCGCGTTAATTACACTACTAATATGTTAAAAAATTCATGATATTGTGGAAAACTTGAATTTTATGAATTTATGTTTTGATATATTGTTTTTATGTGAACATTTAAATTACTTAGTAATTACAATCAGCAAATAATAATGTAAACAATTAAGTAAGCTAGGAGTAAGTAATAATTGCGTAGGTGCTATTCGATGCTCTAAAGTAGGTTTTTAGTATATCCAGAGTGACTTTTAAAAAAAAATTATGAAATGAAAGTGTGTACATTGCATTCACTATCATTTTTAACATTTTGGACAATGAATTAATAAAAAAATAAAGACTGGGTGAGTGATTTTTAAAATAGACGTTCATCCGTTTTTAGCGCATTACCGGGTTATGTGGCGTTTACAAAGGGAGGCCTACACCCAACAGTTGGTACTTAAGGGCTGTTGCTGGCGATGATGATGAGTATGATCAAAAATGTTAAAAATTATTGAATTGAAACGATCGATATCGATATCGATGATGTCTTCCTCCCATCCCTATTAGAGTAGGGAAGCGGGGAAAGTGAATTCCTTTCACCTGATAGAACGGTTATTAGCCGATTCGATGTCCATTCCGATCCTAATAGAGGTATAATAAAAGCGCCATCTTACTTTTTCCTTTATTTGCAGGGGGTAAATATAAAGTTTTCTTATTCAATTCTCTTCTCGTTTCTTTCTCTATTTTGTTTGGTTTTCAGAGTTTCAGAGACTTTAATTTATAAATGAGTTTGATTATTGCAGATTGTTTTGATACTCGCAAAATATGAAGAAAGAAATAAAATATGATCACGACTGTATCACAGCGAACTGTAACAATTTTTTTAGATATTTATGTGATTATTTAAATCCTTTGAGATGTATCGCCTTTTTCCATTCGCCGCAGTGTAGGGCTTCTGTCGTTATTTATATTAAAACAAAATAATTGGTCGTTCAAAGCTATAAGATGAGAAATATTTATTAAGTATATAATATAAATTATGTTTAGTTTCGTATTCAAATCGCAATAGTAACGATTCCTGTGAAAATTACACATTCCTGAAACGCACAAGGAAAAGATCACGATCAAACGAAACGTATTTTTGATCGATTTTCCTTTTCTCTCACGTTTTTTCCACGCGGCGTGTTATAACATCAATTTATACTTAAGCATGCATCAGCACAGCCAAAAAATGTGAAATAAAAAACATAAACTTAACACAATATCTTTCGTTCATTTCAATATCACTATAACCCTAGTATAACTATAACCCTAGTAGTAAACACTTACCAAGAGATTAAACCCTAGTATAGTGTGTCAATTTTTTTTAACTTTCAAAACATGACGCGGTAAGAGATTACACGATATCTAACTTTTGTTTTCTGAAATCCATTGCATTTTTTTTTAATGCACACGCCGTATCGTGTGTAAGTAAGGCAGAAAAACGGTAGGATGATGATGAACCGTGCAACATTATGTAGCCCAACCGTTAAGAGAGCTTTAATGACAGGAAAATTGAAAGTTTCCGCGGAAGCGACAAAAAAATGGGCAACTCGTAAAATAATCGCGATAATGTGACTATAATGTTATCTGAGGTGAGGTGGACTTATTTTTGTTATTTTCCTCTGTTTTTTTTTGTCAATATGGAGCATTTTTATTTATTTTTATATAAGTAAGCCACGTTTTTTTGTAATTCGTATTACTTTTACTGTTTGAAGAATTTACCAACAACTTCGCTAGCATAGTAATGCAAAGTGGGTAACTTAATGAACATTGTGTTTTCTGTATTCATACGTAGATTAAAAAAAACCTTAAAAATGTGTTTAATGCCTTTGAGAAAGTTTATTTTTAATTCATTTCTTTTCGACCTAAGAACTCCGTCACCGTCAAAAGTCAAAAGTCAAAATATTTTATTCAATGAAATCTTATAAAGACCACTATGACATGTCTTAAAACTAGGGGATTCTATTGCCTGTTCCAAAGCGATTCCCTAAACCAGGGAAAGAAGCAGGCAAGAACCTGGTGATGCGGTGATAGCATTTTTTTCAGTGGTCCAATAACTGAGTTGGAGCATGTTCAGTCCCAAGCGTCTCTTACGAACATACGGTAACCCGTTGGAACCATCTAGATTCGGATCCTAGAATTTCATAATTCCAGTAATTTAATGGTACCTACCTTTCTCTATACCTACAGAGGTAGGGCCAGTTATTGAAATGCATAAATCACGCACCGTTATCCAATATCGCACGTCCCGGCGAGTTGTTTAACAAATATTTCGTGTGTTACTCGCACGTCTACTTTGGAGAGACGGCGCAAGTTGTAAGAGTCTATCGCCTGAAATAAACGCTAAAAGAGGTAGTCGTTTTTGAAAAAACGTGAAATAAAAAATAATGACATTCCGCACAGCGTCATCTAGTCCCAAGCTAAGCAACTTAATGCTGGTGTTATGGTAACCAGATGACTGATAATTATAATTATAATACTTGGATACATTTTTTTTTAAATATATACAGTACACATACACATACAGTACTCATACTTATTATAAATAGATAACACCCAGACACGGAATAAATATCTGCAGAACATACAAACATTTGTCCCATTTGTTCGAACCCGCAACCTCCGCGTCTCAGCCGGGCCTTCACCCGCTGCGCCACAGAGGTCCTCAAAGAGAAAAAGATGCTTGATTTCATAGTTGTTGCCGCTTATGCCTTGTCCCACCGCCGGCACGAGCGTGCAATAGATCAAATGCACCTGTAATATTAACGCTCACTATCACGCACAGATGGCGACACGGGCGCGGAAACAAAAAGTATTTGTCAAAATCTCCCTTCACAGAATGATTTTTTCATGCGCCCAACGATTATTTGATGGTAGTGTTGTAAAGTTGATATGGGAATTATTATGGTAACGTGCGTTTGCTGCTTAGTACCTGCTTAGTAGGTACCTCTGTTATCGCAAGAGTTTTAATCTAGTTCAAAATCTTGAAATTACATTTCTTTATTTTATTTTTCAATGATTTTTAAACTTTATCTCCAAGTTGGGTGTCCTAATAGACCAACATTTATTTTGCCATGGTCACAGATTATATGAGTAAAGCCAAGCTACCTGTTAAATAGCTAAGCTTTTCTGGCAAATTCCGTCACAAGAGTTGACTACTAATACTCATAGGTACACAAACTTACTTAAGAAGGGCATGTCAGTGTCATTTGATTTATTAAGATACCTAAATAAACTTTATAACATTTATTAGCAGAAACAAAACGAATACATAGGTATTTAGCTACCTAAATTGTTATTAATTGTCTTGTCCATAATGTGAGATGCAAAATAATGTGGTGTATTTAAGGGGGAGTGATAAAACTGTGCATTACCTCAGCTCAAAGCTACAGACGAGATGTAATCTCGCACTCGCTCGGCTATCTTCCTCGATGCGTACTGACTGATGCTCTACTTTAGCTACTTTAGTGGAAGTGACAACTTTGCAAGTGGGTTAATACGAATTGAACTATAAATAAACGGTTATAAATCGTGTTTCTTCGCAATATTTCACTTAATTTAGATTTTAGTTTGTTTTTATATGATTTGGGACTTAGCTAAACCAAACGTCTCTCTCATTGAGAAAATAAAAAATTGCGTATACATTATATAAAACAATAACTTTTTTATAAAATTGATAATAGTAAATCACTTTAAACTCTACTAATTAGTAGATCTTACAAATCAATGCTGAATGAAGATCAACAAAAAAATTAGGTGGTTGTATTATTAAGTATGTCTCAAATTAGCGCCGCCACTAACTAGTTAAGAAAGATTAGCGAAATTTCACACCAAACTATGTTTTCGCTACTGTTTATAAGCTATACAAAAACATTGCACTATTCCAGATTTTGTAAAAGCTTAACAAAGTTATATGTTGTGAAATCCTTTGTTCATTTTATTCATTGGTTTAGTTATATGTAAAATAGGTGGTGTCGCCTGTTTGAGATATACAACCACCATTTCCGAGGTAGAGCACAATTTCATTCGTACCACACATGACTATTTACAACAATGCGACTCCTTTTTCGGTCCTTTGTGGTTTCTCCTTTGATTAACTTTGATCTAGGTGAGTGCTCTAGGTGCAATGTTCTTCTCCCGATATGTGCTAATGGATTGAGCCACAAAGACGCCTGCTTTTACCTGAGTCCTTTGACTCTTTGTGAAGAACTTACAACCGTGTTGATGCTTTGTTTTTATCAGACTTCAAACATGTAGCAACTTACGTAAGGGTTTTAAGTATTTGTATAGTACTTAGTAGTATTAAGTATAGTAGTGAAATGAAACGTTTCTATTTAAACCAACATTTTATTCGCTATCCTATCCGCTATTGCAAGAGTCGATCAGTCACGAACATCCTCTTGGTTGAGACTAGAGTTGTGTAAGGTGGGGGATCATTTACTGGGGTGCGACGGGAATGTGGGCGCCTTGGGGCTGGAATCCGTCCTCGTTGGCGATGTAGGTGATGGCGTAGACGACGCCGTCGGGACCGGTGTAGGAGTACTGGCCGCGGACTTCAATAGCCTCGTTCTCAGTTCCTTGGTTCTTGAGAACTCCCTGCTCTTGCGCTTGGATGCCGTTGGAGGTTTCGTAACTGTAAAGAAAAATATATTTTATAACATCATAATGTAGGTAGGCGACGACGAGGCCGGCCGAAGAAGCGTTGGCGGGACGATCTAGACGTGTTTGAGAAGGAGTGGTGGGAGATCGCCAAGGATAGGGGTCAGTGGAAGATTTTGGGGGAGACCTTTGCCCAGCAGTGGGACACAACAGGTTCCTAAAAAAAAAAAAAAAAACATCATAATATGCGTGTGGATTTGAGTGGTATGATATGTATTTTAAATGAATGAAATTAACAGTTCATGCAAGTTACCGCGTGCGGCGCTGCATTGGATTCTCGTGTGTGTATTGTGTTAAAATGTGAAACATGATCACATTATTCTCAAGGTGCGATACAACTTCTCAGACCTTGTAGGCTTTTTTATATTCTAAAGTATGGTGTAAAAAGAAAAAACTAGAACCTCAATCGCTTTGACTTCGTCTTACATGCTATAGAACCTTTTCCAACGTGACATTCTTTACTAAATAATTTATACAGCGTCAGGAGGCAATCTTTGCCTACACTTAACGGGACACTGCAGTGCCCGGGACATTGTTGAGATGGAATATTCTTGTCCAGCACCTAAACCATCCTCGCAGCTTAACCGACCCAGGTGAGACTGGTCAATACGTGTGGTGCTGACTAGCCGCGGGTTTCCTCACGATGTTTTCCTTCACATCATTTACACCAGGGTAAGAGTCAGAAGGTAATTTAAGTAAGGTACTAACCCGTATTGGAAGCCATCAACTCCGATGTTTTCGTTGTCGTAGCGGACGACCTTCGCCTCGAAGTCAGGGTTGACGGGCCCGGCCATGGCGGCGGCGACGAAGAGGGCGAATACGATGAACTGTAATAAAAAGAAATGTTTAAGATGGAAATACATTTATTTACAGCTAGTTAACTTAACGTGGTCTGCCCGCGACCACGGCTGGTGCAATCCAACGTCGGTATAAAATTAAATTAAGGTAATTGCGATAAATACTCGTATATGTTTTATCATAGTTAACTTAACTAGTTTAACCGTGATCATAGCGCATGCAACTGTGCCGAAATATGGGGAAACTCATAAATCTACGAATCATGATAAATATCCCGTTTAAGGTGTTTAGAATGTTCAAGTTATAGTTTATAAAGTTTTTGACACTTGAATTCTCCTCCGGGAGATGTGAATTCCCAAAAGTTGACGCAATCTTTAGTCATAACTATGAATAGATCGTCTCACCCACTTAGTATGCAAAATCCGGCACATCTTCATCGGCAAACAAGTATTTTAAGAGCCATTTAAATTCCCACGAATTGGTGACCTATTGGATTTTTTTAACTTATTTATTTGACAGGTAGATACGACATACATAATTAAGAGAATATACAAATGTCAAGGCTTTTTGTTAGGATTCATCGCACGCTGTATTGTCTGTCTTTGTATGAGAAGACTGTCTCATAGTTCAGTCGGTAGTTTGTATTATTGTGTACATTTTGTCCGTTAGAGGTGGTCTAAATTTCTCTATAAGCCGATTCGATTACGTTGACAGATCCAATTTATTTATTTATTCTTAATGGTCCCGCGCGGTTGTATTGTGATTATCACCGCTAAACTAGGGGTCAACTAGGTTTAGCGTAAGACCATGGTATATCGCTGAATCAGAATTTTTGATCACCTGTTAAACCGTAGTTTATTTTAGAATGCGAACAAATATAGACCATGGTTTTGATAGACCAGTTAAATAGAGGTTTATTTTCGTTTTTAATAATGAGGCCGAGAAACTAACACTTTGTTCAGGGTTATGTTGTACATTCGCAATTCGAAAGATCTGTCATCTCGAAATGTTTCATGTTTAAAACACTATTTACCAATTATAATTATTACTTAAATGCCCAGCAATGTTGGTAAACTGATTGACCAAAGACGTAATCTACACATTGTGAAAGGATCTTTTGATTTCGTCCGCGTCAAAGGTGAATGATGCCTCATAAGTTCATTTCCTATATTATAATTAGAGGTGAATTGTAATAATTGACCCTCAAATGTAAATATTTATTTTATTTAGATAATTATAAAAATATTTATTATACGTTTTTTAGTGTCAGTCAACTTTGTAGCACCTTTTACTATGTACTTTTTTACTTTGTAGTAAACGTAAGTTTTTTTACTTTGGTTTTTTCCCTTGACAGGTTTTACTTAGTCTTAGTTGGACCTAAAGTAAACGAATAGAGTTTAAATGAAATAATAACTTATAAATTACAACTTAAATTGTCTAAAAATGTGTCGTTATCCTAAAAGCAATAGTTTTATAGTTAAAAAGTTTTCAATATAACAAATCGAGTAAAATAAAAACAATTTTAAAGAAAATAGTGGTTTTTATGGTAAAGAAAATTTGGTTGAAGAGTATGATTAAAAATTATAATTTTTATGATAATAGAAATTTTGCAAATTTGAAGGTTGTGAAAGGTACTTACGGATTTCATTTTTGCGGTTTTGGTGGTGGGTAGTCTCGTAGGAGGAAGATGTACTAATGTGATGAGGACTTGAGAATTCGCACTATATATACCCACATAGACGCTTTGCATATTCGAATGGATTATTCAAGTTTACCAAGACCTGATCTTGACAATAGGGATTATTATTTAACATTATAATCCTGTTTTTGATAATTATTTTAAATTAACGACGATTAAGTTAGATCTAGCATTTTAGAAGCTTTTGTTTAAAATTTTTTTTATTAAATTAGAGTGAAGTTTAGCAGTCACAGATTTTCAACGTTATCTTGTAAAGTAGACGCGAATGGATAAAATAAGGAATGAGTATGTAAGGGGAAGTTTGAAAGTGGCACATGTGACTGAAAAGGTGAGGAGTGCCAGATTAGCATGGTATGGTCATGTAATGAGGAGGGATGAAAGTCATATAACTAAAAAAGTTATTAACATGAGTGTGGATGGATATACAAGTAGAGGAAGGCCGAGGAAGAAGTGGATGGATTGTGTGAAAGAGGATATGAATGTGAGAGGAGGAGTGATCATACGGAATTGACGAATGATAGAGATGAATGGAAGAAAAAAACAAGGGCAGGGGAATGATGATCTTGTAAAGTAGACGTGTTTACTCACTGTTAACTATATTAGTTAGCTAATAGTTTTGAAACGATTGTAGTGAAATTTGACAATTATTTTCCTCATAATTTTCTATGGAGCGATCCTTGAAAGATTTCCTTCCCAACAATATATAATTCGAACACAGTCATGATACTACTTACCTTAAAAATTAGATTGTTAAGGGATTGCTTTAAAAAAAAGCTAGGCCCACACCACCAGGTTCTTGCCTGATTCTTTCCCTGGTGTAGGGAGTTGTTTTGGATCAGGCAATAGAGTCACCTAGTTTTTAAGACTGTACGTTTTTGAGCGATCCTTGAGGTCCTACGAAATAAACATATTTTTCTTTCTTTCTTTCTTTCTAAAATATTTACGGTGTATTTATCGCAATTCGTTTTAATAAATTTTATCACGAAATTTCGACTAGATAAAATTAAATAAAGATTAAAGCAATGTATGTAAAGTTTAAAAAAAATAATGTTTTATCAACTAGTTGATATTACATAAGGAGTAACCTGTAACATTTGAGCCAAGCGCCTGGGTCAGTAAACTCACCAACTTACTTATTTCCTTTGGCCTTGGAATCCTAGATAATGTTCACAATTTTCTTATGGTTGCCAACTAATTAAATCAAAGCATAGTTAATGTTATTATTAAAATAGATAAGTGGTGGCACATCCACTTACATGGTTATCTATACTTCTATACTAATATTATAAAGAGGTAAAAATTGTTTGTTTGTTTGACGGAGGTAATCTCCGAAACTACTGAACCGATTTTAATAATTCTTTCACCGATATGTAGAATGGACTGTTGGGACGGTTATAGGCTATATTCTCTCCCGGTAGTTTCATTAGTACATCCGTGCAAAGCCGGGACGTGCTGCTCATCATCATCATCATCATCCACAGCCCACAGGCACCCACTGCTGGGTATAGGCCTCCCTTCGCAAACGCCACAATACTCGGTCCCGTGCCATGCCAAGCCAGGAATTGCCCGCACCCCCCCCGCTGGATTCCAATCTTGTCGCGATGGGGGGGCTCAGTAACCGTGATGAGGGCACGGTGAAGCCAAAAGGAATCCAAGGAGGGGACGCTCCGAGCGGGCCTATGCGAGGTGGGCCTGCTCTGGATGCGTCCAGGGAGGGTGCGGGGGACTGAGTTTTCTGTTCCCCGCAGCCGGGAGGGGTCGCGGAAGGAGAGGCGTGCCGGTGTGTCGTTGCCGCTCGCCCTATCTTCCGCGACACAACGGGGGCGTACCGTATGATGCGTTGGCGGTGGGGCCGCAGGGGAAGAGGAGTGTCGGTGTGTCGTTGCCGCTCTCCCTGTCCTCTGCGGCCGTTTCGTGGTTTTGCGGCGGAGCCAAGGAACGATCCGCCGCGGAGAGCGGGGCGCCGGAGGAGGAAATTCCTCCAACATCTCCGGCCCCCATAGCACAGGCCGTGACGGTAGCACCGGGGGATGCTACCGCCCCTCAAAGGCGGCCTGGAGGTGGCGCGCGTGGGTGTTCCGCGCGCCTCTCTCTCTCCGAGAGAAAGAGGTGGGGGGCATTTAAGCCCCACCAGAGGTGGAGCCCTTTTCAGGGCCGACGTCGTCGGGGCCGCGGATGAGTGCATAAGCGTGCCCGTAGCCCCGGCAAATGGCGTTGAGGAGGACCCCGTCCAGTTTTAGTGGGTTAAAGTCCCACATAACCCTTTCGCTGCCCCCGCGGCGGAAGGGTATGCATGGATGCATTTCTGGACGATAAAAAAAAAAAAAAAAAAAAAAAAAAAAAAAGGAATTGCCCGCAACTTGTCTCAAGTCGTCAACCCAACGCGCCAACGGACGACCACGATTCTTATAGCCGGTCCTCGTGACTACTCATTACGTGCTGCTAGTACCTACTAATTTCGTAAACTAATAACTAGCAGCCTGTCCCGACTTCGCACGGGTTTATTAATGAAATCCGACATTTTACCAGGATAAAATATAGCTTACAAGTTGCTCCCCGCGGTTTCACCTGCGATAAAAAGTAGTCTATGTCACTCACCTTCCCTACAACCATGGAGGAATTGTTGTCTGTGTTACAACTACCACCACTTACAATACGAGTATATTATATAGATCAACTAGTAAAGATACAGAGACGAATCTTTCCTCTTTGTAATTTTGTTCGATTTTTGTGTATGAATGAATGCAGATTTTTGTTTAGCGCATCACCTGTCAGTTTGCAGCTCGTTATCCAAAAATATAGTGTGCGTGAATGGCTACTATAATGCATACATAGTTAAGTTTACTGGACGCCGCACCGCAAATTTGACGGTGCTACTTGATCGCCTATACCCAGCAGTGGGTGCCTATGGGCTGGTGGATGATGACTTGATCGTGGGTGGCTGGCATTAGGTACATTGGGTGAGTTACCATAATATTTTGAGTATGGTTGAAAGGATCAGAAAATATACCTACCTACATGTGTAAATAAAAAGGTTTAAAAGTTTTGAGCTTCAACGGGATTCGAACCCGCGTTATAAAAGCTATCGCAAGCCGGACTGCCTTACAACTCGGTCACAAAGCCCTAGTGTCGTAGCTCGAAACAATCAGTAAGATGAAATGCCGAAGTGTAGTTTAACACTATAAAAATATAAAAACAATAATATACATAGTGCTTTGGGTCTTTCTAAGATTTGGGACATTAGAGGTTCGTTAAAATTTAATTACCTACTTTCTTACGAAACTTCAAGGAACAGAGACAAGAATCTGATACTTACTACAATATACTTACTTTCTCATTATTATTATACTTTCTTACTATAATGAAATTTTTTTACAAAAAGAAAGGTGACTAAAACGGCCACCCATCCACTACAGCTAGTAAGACTAGTAGTCACACACCACACAGTTCGTTACGCGCAACCTTGACATTCACTTTCCACGGCGAGTTGAAGATGGCTCCATAATCACTGACTCGCCCAAACCTGCTTCTATACGACTCTTTACTCAATCCGATACGATTATTTTATTGTGAGGAAATGTTTCTCTTTTAGGGGCTATCTCCACGAGCGAGAAAATCGCCGCGATATTACCGTCGTGCCTAGTATGTCTGTACACTCTCTATGGAGCCGTCTCCACACGGCGATATTATGGCCACGATAGACGAGTGACTTTGACAAGTAAATTTAATTCCTAAGACAATCGCCTTACCACTTAAATTACCCGGTAAAAGGACGACGGAATCGCCGCGATATTATCGCCCGTGGAGGCAGTCCCTTACATTATATGAACAACGAGAAATGACTCACGTAAAAATATTTTCGATTTAGATACCGACAATGTTTCTATTCTTCCGGAGAATCTTCATCTGGGTATGGTCACACCTCGCGAGCGCGTCTCACACTGTTCTAAATATAATCCTATACCTCTATTGTTATATTTATCGTGTCGTTTGATACCTATAAGATGTAAATTCATCTCTTTCATAACATTTACTCGCTAAATAATGACCTTTAGGTAAATCGTGCAATCTATAATACTAATATCATGCCAACAAACACATTAAATCTTAATAATTTAGGCACCATTTTTGTAAGAATTTTCATTAGTAGGTACCTATTTAAGACTATGTAGATTTTTAATATTATTTACAAACTTACGCCCAAAGCTTTGTTTGCGTGGAGCCTACCTGGATACAAAGTAGCCTAACTGTTATTTAAGAACATAAACATTAAAGATTATATTTATTTTAAGTTTCAGCCTAATTATTATTAGTGGTTTATACGTATATAGCAACAAACATCCATACATTAACACAATCTATAACCTTTGCGTTTATATAGTTGTAGGAATATATGATTTGTAAATCTATGATTTGTGTTACATCATATTCATATTAATTAGTAGTTAATTGATTAAATACTAATTCGTTAACGTAATTTTTAAATAGACTTATTTGAATCAAAGTTGAATGAAATGCCAAAAGAAACAAAAGAGCGATGAAGATTTTATCTGTTTATTTTATTTTTGCCCACATTTAGTAGTTATTACGAGTATACTCGTCTCGTAGCATAAATTATGTACAGGAAATGTCACATTACTCTATTCTGTTTACATTTAGATAGATAGAAAATAATTTATTGTTGCACCAAAGAGCAAGTGGCCATTTGTAGAAAAGTTTTGTGTGAACTTTTAATAAATAAATAAACAAACAAAAATACGATAGACAGTCCCTCGTAATTCACACGTGCAATGAGTCAGAAACTTTAAGTAACTTTATATTACGTTATTTAACAATCGTCTAATTTTATATCCAAATGCCAACTGATTATGTCATACAACAAACACTGTGCCTTTGCCCAAAATATAATGGGTGTAACAAGACAGCTCAGGAAATAACCAAATACGGAAGATAAGTTACTATAAGTAAAAAATAATAATAAAATGTTAATGTTACTCTGTTTCATCATTATAATCAAAATATAACCAAATTACTAAATTAGGAATGAAAACAAATACAAAACAAATACAAAGTTATTTAAAGTTTTGAAGGAACCCGATTTTATTAAGTGTGTATCATAACAATTTACCTTGTCGCCAGCGTGTTTATAATTTTAGGCATTTTTTTTTTCATAAACATCAAAAATTCACATCTATAAAATAACTAAAATTATTTTTATTCCTTGAGCTGGTTGACAAAAGCCGCAGGTTTTAAAACCACCCCTTTACTTTTAATTAATTTTTGAAAGAAGGCCTATGACACCCTATTTATAAAAGATCATCTATTCGTTTGTCAGTCACCATAGTGGCCTAACTGCATTATGCTGATGTAAGTTTGATTCTTTCAAGGTGTGGTCAGAGTGCAAGCTTTCAACTTCCATTGAATGAAATGACGTCGATTACTGCACTAAAATCTTTTGTATTTGTTAAAAAATCTGGATATAGGATAAGATATTATTTATTGTGGTTTTTAATATAAAATATTTCAGCTCTTATATTTATGAAATGCCTATCTACTTTTGGTGCTGTTAAATGTCAGTAGATATTTGTTATTTCTTGTGCGAAATTAATGTCAAATACCGACAGAAAGCAAAACCAAACATAGATCAGTGAGGCAGGCCGTAAGCTTCGCCACGAACGCTTCGTATAGTTGAGAGCATCGACATAATACCCAGTAGACACCTAATAAAGCGTGAACGCTTTTAGATAACACATTAGATATATAGAGCTTATAACAATCCACGCTCCATTACGTTTGATCAATAACGACCAGATTAGTGACCTGTGAACATTTTTAATTTATCATGATTATTATGTCCGTGGCTGTGAACGGACCAATAAGCGATCACTTTCTGCCCCCGGACACCTCAGTTGGTTGACAGACTTTTAAGCTATTGCATAGCTTCTATCGCGGGCCTTGAGCGTGGAGACCGAATCCAGAAATTCCGTAACGAAAATAACCTAACGCTTGTCTCTTTAGTTCAGCAACTCGCCTCTAGGTGACATGCAATAGCTTTACCGCGGCAGTCCCCGAGTGCCAAACTTTTTTCTTGTATTGTGAGTATTAGGAGTCTTCTGGATAACACGACGATGATTGAGAGTGAGCGAGTGAGAGAGCGGTAACCGCTAATCGCTCTCAGTACGCCCTTCTAAGCCCTGCGTGTTACTCGTCTTGCGTAACAAGGTGAAGGCCGCGAGCTCATCTTCGAAAGGTCAAACGTTTTGCGAAAATACTTCTCAACAGATCCCACATTTTACTTTCAATGAGTGCTCGATAAACATTACTTAAATACTACTAATGTGTAATGTACTTAAATATTTAGCGCATGATTATTATTATTATTATTATTATTTTATGAAAGGTTCACAAATTGAAACTTACGCTAAACTTAACCTAATATAACAGTCTTAAGCAAGTAATTACTGCGTAGTTTCTAAAAAACAGTGAACACAGCATGCAATCTTTAGGAACATAATGTTTGATACTGATAAGGTGAATGTAAAGAAAGAAAGAAAGAAAGAAAGAAAAATATGTTTATTTCGTAGGACCTCAGGGATCGCTCAAAAACGTACAGTCTTAGAAACTAGTTGACTCTATTGCCTGTTCCAAAACTATTCCCTACACCTACCTAAAGACAAGCTGAGAAGATGAAGTTTTTCTATCTTTTAATATTAGCTTTGCACGTCTTGTGCATTTAGGCAGTGTTAAGTAATTTAAATTATTCCAGTTACAAAATTATAACTTCACAAATACAATAATATACTTACTATACTACATAAATGACATTTTATTTATTTATTTATTCCCTTTACTCAAGCGTTTACGTACTTTACGTGTGATGACTTTTTCGGAGAACTGCACCCAGCGACGACGTCCAGTTTTAAGTGATCTTAGAGATCCTACAGAAATAAACACATACCTTAGAAATAAAGTTAACTGGTTCCCTCACGATGTTTTCCTTCACCGTTTAGAGCTGCATGAAACTTATTTCAAGTTATTTTATAAAATTCTATGAAACCTATATAAAATAATGAATATAATATGGGTCATACGTCTTTACTAGCTAGTTAGGTATTGTTTTCTCAGCTCAACTCAAGAAAATGGTCCTAGGGCCCGTCTAAGTCCTCAGGTCAGGTCATAAAGTCTGATTAGTTGATTAAAATACAATAAATAATAATATTCATCTATAAAATATTGCTCAAAGCGATTAGCTCATCAAAACTCATAAAAGTTGTTGTGGTCAACATTTCCACAAAACTTTATTTCAAGGATGCTTAACTTTAAATTTATAATGAGGCATCAATCGTTCTAAACGTTTAAGGTCGTCTTAGTTATAAAAAAATACCTTAAATAGATATTAAATCTGGCCACTCCTACGTTTGTGCATATCAGTTTATTGAAATATAAAAACTGTGGAGGTACAGAAATCTAACACGGGTTTTATCTCAATAAGGCGAAACTATAACGATTTTTCCATCTCATTAACTTATTTAAATATTAGAATTTTAGTGATGCAATTAAAATTGAGTTTCTATTTAAAGTTATGCCACTGCTGAGTGGAGGAATATTTTAATGTTGATTTAGAGCATATTGCAATGCTCTTTGATCTTTGGTGCGGACTCCGAATGGTGACATGCTGCCATGTTAGGAAATAATGGAAATGACGATTGATTGTAAGGAGTTGAATTTTGTTTGTAATCATTACTAAGGGATTTCTGTGACAGAGTTCAGATTATATAGAAATTGAATGACTACTCATTCGACTTCTGTCGGTTGAAGAGTTTAATTTTCGGTCTTAGCCTGTCCGTCTATCTAGATTTATTCACTAGAATGATTATGAACATAGAGGTATTAAAACAACATTGAATTAAATTACTATAACATTTGTTTATTAACAAATCGGGATCATATCACAGATCGCTTAAAGGATGGCAATTGTATAACAATGGAAAAGGGAAGAGAGGGGATGAGTATTTTTGGACTAGATTGCTAAACTGTCAGCGAGGATTTACTGGGGTCCGACGGGAAGGTGGGCACCTTGGGGCTGGAATCCGTCCTCGTTGGCGATGTAGGTGACGGTGTAGACGACGCCGTCGGCACCGGTGTAGGAGAACTGGCCACGGACTTCAATAGCCTCGTTCTCAGTTCCGGCGTTCTTGAGAGTTCCCTGCTCTTGCTGGCTGATGCCGTTGGAGGTCTCAACACTGCAAAGGAAATATTAACAAATGAATATCAGAAAACTCAAAGATTTAGAACTATGATTGGATGTAAGGAAACTAACCCGTAGCTGTAACCGCCAAGTCCGATGTTGTCGCTGTCGTAGCGGAGGATCTGCGCGTCAGCGTCGGGAGAAGCGGGGGCGGCGACGGCGGCGGCGACGAACAGGGCGAACACGATGAACTGTACAACAAAACACAAACATTACAACGCGACCACCAACTAAAACCTGAGTATTTCACATCATTTCACTAGCACAATCACAGAAATGCGGAAGACGTACCGATTTCATTTTTATATTTTTTGGGTTTTTGGTGTTTGTGACAGGAATGCAATCGAGTGACTGATGATTCGACTATGCGGGAGCGGGCTTTTATAGTGCGCCCGCGCATGGTTTGCGAGGCAAGGACGCACGGTGACATTTGAACTTAGAATCTTTGGATCATCTTCACTCTCTGTAAAGGTTCTAACATGTCCGGTTAGGCGGTTGGCCGCGCCGTGCTACGATGACCCAGATACAGCGATCCTTACAAAGGTCATCGGGATTAAGCTCCAGTTTTGTCGAATGTCAGTTGACACAATTTTTACTTTATTTGCATAATTGCAGCAGAAATGTAGTAAGTTTACGATTTTGTTGGTTTTATTGGTGTTATTCAATATTGACTACATTAAGTTGTTTACAGTGCAAGCTTCCTCATTTTCGAAATAAGTCACAAAGAAACGAAATGTTATTTTTGTTCTATATATTTAGGCACTAAGGTTTTAGGTAAAATTTCGTTTTCGTGTTTTTCAAGTAGGGTCTCAGTACATTTATTTTGGTACGTATTCAAAAGTCAAAAGTCAAAAGTCAAAATATATTTATTCAATAAAGTCATATTAGAGACCACTTTGACTAAATATACCTACCTAAAGGTACCTATAGTATAAAAGCTGGAATATTTTCTTTTCCTCTGCTACACTTAACGCATACATATCAGAATCTTACTTCACTCTATTGAATTGATTGTGAAACAATCAAACAGTTTACAACTCATTGTGGACAGCTACACCCGTTATTAATTTTGATGGACAGTCGGTGAAATATTTAATTACCAAACGGTAATTATAGAGGTCTTAGTGGTACTTGGGCTAGTGGGACTTTATTGAAATAGTGTGTTGAATTCCAAACCTTATTTTTAAAAATAATGACCTTATTATAACCTAATGGTACTAAATAAATTTACTGGTTTTGTAATTTAGGTTTTTATTTTTGTGAAATAATCTAAATGTTAGTACGTCTGGAACCCATTGCATTGTATTACAAGTTACATCACTACGTAGTCGGTAACTGACTCATCCTCAGGAAAGGGCATAACGAGTCAAGTAATACCTTTCCTGTGCTAGGTATTTAGGTAAATCCTGCATAATGACCTACTTGCATGTAAATAACAGAATTAAAAGTACCTTTAGTCAATAATTTCTATAGAATAATCTGCAATAGAATTCAGAGTTTTATGGACTTCAAAATAACGAGGAGTTTCTCAATATTTTTTTTAATGTGTGAACGCGGATAACTTCTTCGTTTATGGATCAATTTTGATGATTCTTGTTTTGTTGGATAAGATATTCCATGGAATAGAGTCACCTAGCTTATAAGACGTACATTTTGAAGTGATCCTTGATGTCCTACAGAATAAACATATTTTTCTTTATTTCTTTCATGTTTAAAAAAATGAGGATCTTCGGAGAGAAGAACAAAATAGTACCTCGAGGGTGCAGGACTCTTCTCTCTTCTCACGAAATTGAATTTGTTTTAATACGTAAAAAACTTTGCCACTTTGTTATTATTTAATAATTGTTCACGTTAAAAAATAATTGTTGTTGTAAATTATTAATACTTAGTCACTAAAAGTGGGTGTAATATCCTTTGCCAGTTAAAACATTCACACTACAAACTTAGTGTACTCGTATAATATTAGTGTGATAGTGTGAGAATCAAGTTATTCTCACATATTTATCGGATAACTTTTATTGTTCAGGCACGCAAACCTAATCATTCACAAAATGCGTTATTCGGCCGTCAGACGCACCAAGGTTCTGCAGATTACCTTATTTTGCGTCCTTTTATGCATATTAATTTATATTGCAGGTCGATAATATTTCAATGCGTAGTCCAAAAAAAAAAAAAAGTTTTAACCAAATTTTTTTTTTTTTTTTATGAGCCTTCAATGTCCCACTGCTGGGCAAAGGCCTCCCCCCACTCTTTCCATTCATCCCTTTGCTGTGCGATAATGGTCCAGTCGGCACGGAATTTGGCGAGTTCGTCCTTCCATCTTGTTCGCTAAATGTTTATATGATCTGCAAATCTTTTGTCTCATATCTGGTTTTCTATGTAAGTTTTAATTATAGTAACAGAAGCTCATTTACTTGCCGATGGGTTACATAAACGATTTTTAAAATAGGAGCAACATTTTGAATACTTTCAAAATTTCGATTGCATAGTGCTGTCAATGCGTTATGATGGAGTATTAAACAGACAGCCTTCTTATTAATTATATATATTTATTTAATAGAGCTTTTAACTATTTGTTTGACCTACAAAGGTTAATAAGTATCAAATTGTCACATTCATCATTAGAACTAGATTAATGACTTTAAACGTAAATAAAATGAAATATGATCACAATTGTATATTCAAGGTTTGGTAGACATAATTCTTTCAGATCTTGAAGAGTTTTTGACTCTTTTGACTCTCGTGCCAGGACAAGAAAAAAGTAATCGCTTGAGAAACCTAGTAAAACTTGAATATCGAATTCAATTAAAATTTCGTTTAAGGTCAGTCAGAAGATAAAATAGGTGGCGGCGCTAGTTTAAGACTTATAACCACCTTAAACAGAAAATATGATTCATTACAAAAAGAGAACAAAAAAGTTTACAAAGAATCGCAAGTAACAGTATGAATTTTGACACAGGTTATTCATTTGACACATCGCAATGTGGAGGCTGCGTCAAGGGCCTTATGCAAGGGTCGTGAGTACCTCGTCCCATAATTTAGTGATAAAAGTGTGTCACTAGAGTATCGTACAGGGAAGCACGAGTTATTGAGGTGATTGTGAATTGTTTCTGTAGATGATGTCATGTGGATGAGCTTTTGGTATCATCTAGAAAGAGTCAAACTTCTTATAGCATCCACACTTCACGAGCGATCCGATAATCATGTGTGGATTATCGGGTATTGAGTGTGGTTATAGACAGCGTTGGAGACGCGGATCGCTCGTGAAGTGTGGATAGACTGGATAGGCTATTGGTATAAGAAGTTTCGACTCTTTCTGTCATTCATTACCGATTTGGTAATGATAATTTTCCATTTTATGCTAAGTACAAAGAATTTTAGTAAAGTTTTTGTCTCTTTTTTCTTTGCTTTCCAATCTCCTGTATTTAAAGACATTTTGTTATAATATTTTTAGTATTATACTCGCAATAACTTTAGTTGAATCAGGAAACTTAAAAATCCACGACTCAACATCCCGTTTTTAGTGTTTATAATTATAATAATTCAACCACAGTCTACAAATAATTTGTACCTATGTATAGTAGCACTGCACGTCAATTCGTCGCTCCGTTTTGCCGTGAAAGACGGACAAACAGACAGACACACACACTCCTATTTATAATATTAGTATGGATAATCACACACACAATACAATATAGATAAAGCATAACTCCATCTTTAGCTAAAAGAATAAACAAAAAAGGTTTGCCAGTAAACATTAAAAAGCTTAATCTGTCGTGTCGAGGTGATCCGAGGAATAATTCACTGGCGATGACACCAGGTACTTTTAATACTCAGAATTAAAGTTTTATTGTACTTGATAAGATCTGGGTGTCCGAAAATTTAACATTATTATCAGTGTATGTGTTAAAGATGGCGGCGGAACTGAGTGAGTGTTGAGATAATTCATTTGTTCGCAAGTGGCCAACTCTGGTGATGGAGTTTTAAGGCCGCGCCTAAAGGCCTACATCATGGCTTAGCGACTGACGAAGCCGGGACCTAATTTAACGTAGCCTCCGAAGCACGGAACGCTCAGTTTAAAATGCTACTTGCGGTCACCCATCCAAGTTGTGTAGGAAAGATAGGATAGGAAGGATAGCATTTGGTAAGAATTTGATTAGCGTGTGAACAAAATCATCTGAAAATGTAATTCCTTTCACAATTCTCAGTCAAGACAAATCAGAAGAGGCCATCGACTAACACCTTACAAAACTCAAAATTATATCCCACGTGTATGCATTAAATGCAGGACCGGTTTTGATGCGGTGCAATCCATCTGATAGGTCGTGCATGTGCGCATCTCTTGCGTAAGTTTGTCTGCTGCCCTTGAGTAGGAGAAATTGTATTTACCTATACTATCGTATTTTTTTAGAGTTTTTTGACAATTCAAATCAAATAAATGAATAAATATTAAAAACAAATTATACTATGCTATTTGGAAAATAAAAGAATAAACTCCTTATAATAAACTTGAATCTATTAAAATTAAAAATAAACATTGGATTCTTCCATTGCAATTTTGAATACTTAGTGAAAAGGCCAAAAAATATTGTCACGTTGTTCATGGCAAAGATGTAGTCACATTTCAAAGTAGAAATTAATGCTTAAAAAATTACTAGTAGCACGTCCTGGCTTCGCACGGGTGTACTAATGGAGCTACCGGGATTAAATATAGCCTATAACCTCCCGGACAGTCCATTCTACACCGTGAAAGAATTTTTGAAATCGGTCCAGTAGTTTCGGAGATTACCTCCGTCAAACAAACAAACAAACAAATACCTCTTTATAATATTAAAAGTAAAAGTATAGATATAATAGTACCACAAAAAGGCACACTTTACATAATTTCAGTACAAATCAATAATTCTTGTAACTTCCAAAGATGGAAGATGTTTAAGAAAAAAGACAGACACTTCAAGTTACGAGTAAATATGAAGCATAAAAATTATTTATTTAACGACTCAGGCGCTCGTAAAATTGAAATACTTGACATTTTTAACAGTTTGCACCTACTTCTTACCAGTTGGCCATGAATTACACATTCTCTAGATTTTAGCCCTTGGGAGATCATCCAGCTGACTATAATGATAAGATAAAAACAATTAATTATAGTGTCTTATTAATAAAGATTTGAGAATTTAATATAAGTTTATGGAATGTTTTTTTTTGTCACGCCTATGGCAACGTTGCCATATTGGAAACATAATAGAAACCTATACATATTAAAATTCCCTCTTAATAAAATTAGTACAGATAAGAAGCGCTAGATGGCAGCACAAGTAAAGTTAGATCGCGCTATCGTTACGTTTTGTGATTTCTTCGGATTCTTTTAACCGTTCTTATATCAATACTATATTTACATTAAGTAAGTAAATAGTAATAAAAGTATTTTTGATACTTCGGCTGGTAGGTAAGTCTACTTGCCAAGTAATAATGAAGATCAGCCGCTTTATTCTCCAAATAACCATGTCTTAACGCGGCACGTCTCGGCGTTCTTATTTTGAAAAATTCTATGGATTTCAGAAAACAAAAGCTAGATAACGTGCAATCTCTTACCGCGTCATGTTTTAAATGTGTTCAAGAATCAATCTCCTGGGAGCTAGATTCTTGCTTGACTTGAACAACATTAAGACATGGTAATTTGGAGAATAAGGCGGCTGATCGGGAAACTCGAACGCAGCTTACGGAATACGGATGGTCGTAGGACTTTCACCATTAGCAAAGCACCGTTGTTGTCTGTCAAAAAAAATCATACATTTTGTGTTGAAATAGTAGACAGTTTTTTTTTATTTATTTAAATATGTAGTCGCTTATAGTTTCAGATAATTAATGGTAATGGCTAATGACGTAAATACGACACCAGCTAACCTTAACTTTGCAATAAGCCATAGCATCAACTATATAGTTATCATCATCCTCCTGCCCTTATCCCACTAAGTGGGGTCGGCACAACATGTATTCCTCTTCCACTTCCCTCTATCAGACGTCATCTCAGCACTCACACCTTTCTTACTCATGTCATCCTTCACACAATCCATCCATCTTTTCTTGGGTCTACCTCTAGACCTATATCCATCCACATTCATATCAAGTACTCTCCTAGTAACATGACATCAACTATATAGTTATATTTATTGGATATTAACTATGAGGAAGACCATAATAGCAAGGTCGGTCAAAATTTTTACGATAAAGTTCAATGAAATTAACATGAGATGAGACGTTAAGATATAAATGACAATGGTATTCAATACTGACACACCACGCGGTTTTACTCGCGAACAACTTATATTATTTTAGTTTGTAAGTCTTGTAAGTGTGTTCGTTCATTGCAAGCCATAACATAACACTTTGCATTCACTTCAATTCTACTTTTTATTTCGATATTTAAAGGGGGGCGGGAACTATTTACAGTGGGTAACACCGCGGGCGTAGCTAGTACCTCGTCAGAGTAAATATGTTCTGTGGCTAGTACATAGGTACACTCGTATAATTAGACAAAAACCCCCCAAACCCGCAACAAATAATCAACAGAACATGGGTACAAACATTTGTACCTTTTTGAGTATCAAACTTGCGGCTCGGGTACCAAAAACGCAACCTCGTAGGCAGGGTTTTATCAGTATTCCACTACAAATACAAGCTACGCTAGAAAAGAATACAAAGGATTTGACACAACTACGAGTAGGCGTGTCAACAACTCTTCATCTTGTGGTAATCTTTCCAACATGTTGCAAACTTGTGCAATCAAAAAATCCTTTATCTTGTAGGCACATGATTCACAAATATTTCATAGCTCTGAAGGTCAATTTCTATGTAAATTATGTAATTTCTTGCGGCATTTGTCATCGTTGATCGCCATAATGATTCACAATTGCAAAATGGATATTATAAATGCCAATTTAATTATAAAGATATTTCTTTATAATTAAATTAGAGTAGATAATAGGGACGATTAACACAATTAAAATTGTCTAAAAGATTGTTGCAAAAGATCTTTAAATAGCTCACCATTGATCCTACTAATATTATAAATGTGAAAGTTTGTGAGAATGAATGTATGTTTATTATTCTTTCACGCAAAAACGGCTGGACCGATTTGGTTAAAATTTGGTATGTAACCGTACCGCCGTAACCGGGTATAACCGCGGGGCGCAGCTAGTATTGAATAATCCTTTGTTCTGTAGTGGGGTAGAAAACTCGTATCTTGTAACTGAATACATAAATATAGTTGTAAAAAATTAATGTGCCTACATAATTACAAATAAACATGAAATCCCGTTAAGTGAAGGCCTGTTGAAAAATATGTAAGATGTAGAGGCCTAAGTTTTTGCCTATTTGTAAACTAAGTGCTTTACTAGTACAGCACATTGACATTTAGACGCATGACTTCAGTGGTTCTAAATTACCCAAATAATGGCGGCACTTCTATAAATCTTTATAATTTACATCTGATTTAAAAGTGTCTTTTTATTGTCGTTTCAATGTGTCAAGGTTGTTATTTGGGGAAACCTTTCTGATGCTATGAATTCTGCGGTTAACCTCATAATCATGCGAGAAACTTAGACAAATAAGTTTTTTGAACTGTTAATGTCAAGTTGGCGATAGTTCAAGATGTTCTTCTAAATATAGGCAAAGAGCAAGTTTGGCACTTAAAGAGATAACCAGTAAGCATTCGTTCGTTCGTTCTTATGAGCAAGTCGCCAACTCTAGTGAGTTTTTAGGCCGCCTAAAGGCCTCTATCATGGCTTAACTTTAAAAGCTGAGACCGACAATTTAACGTGCCTCACGGAACCTTGAGGTCACCCATCCAATTTCTGACCGCTCAAAACGTTCGAAGCTCTATCAAGAACGTATTAGCAAGCTTCGCCACGAGCCACAGCCACGACTCACGAGCGCTTCAGTGAGTGAGTAAGTAGGTCTAAACTCGTATTCTTCTTAGTCTTAGACATAAAAATGAGTTGATGTTCGTTTGTCTTGCCAAAACTCGAGAATGATTTGGACCGATTCGACTAATTTTGGATCTTAAAATATTAGTGGTATAGGTAAAGGTTAGGGGAGGCTTAAACAGTATATGCAAATTAAATCACGAAACAAGAAACCATGAAAGTGCGAAGTTCGCCGGGTCAACTATGTGTCATATAAATATCGAATCAGACAATTTAAATAAACATTTGATTGTTTCACAAAAGCCGTTAAATGACCTGCTTGAACCTATGATATAACTGCTAATTCTAGACACACTAGATGCATCGATATTACTAAATGCACACGATGTGTACAGGGTGATTAGACAATCTTACAATTCCTTTATGGCTGGAAAATATGATGGAAATATTTTAATATTTAAATAACAAATTCTTTTGCAATAAAAGAAGTATTTTTGATGTAAGTATAATTTATTTCGAACATAATGTTTTTTTATTAAAACAATTGTGTTTATTTTTTGTAGGCAGGTATTCTTTTTATGTATACAAGCTATAGCATATGTATAGAAAGCACGTGCTTGCAATTTATTAAGATTAGTTGAATTAATTTAGAATCATAATGGAGAAGTAGGTATTATGAATTCAATTCGCTATTATTGCTAAAAAAAATGTATAAGTATGTGACAGATGTGTTACACTCATCCTGTATTAAACGAATATAATAGAATAGTTATCGATTACGACAGGCTGTCTGTCTGTTTGTGAATGCTAGGATTCGTGGTCATTGCATAATGTTTGCTGATTGGTAAAAGGTAATTACGAAAGGTTAAGTAGAAAATTGTAGGGTATATGGCGTTATCATTTCGTAAATATCAAGTATTTGGATTAGGACACTACAGATTATTTGTTGGTACTAAATGCTCAACAATATCATGTTGAGCATTGAGTTCCAATTGTTTGTGTGGTAATCATTGAGAAGAGATTAAGTCAAAGAGAAAATATTTACCACAATTCATAGATTTATGTTAGTGTTTATAATGTTCGTAACCATGATACTTAGTTTAAAAAATGTTTTCTGATCGCGAGTTCTTTTATTAATGTTTGTATGTTCTGCAGATATCTGTTCCGTGTCTGGGTGTTTTCTATCTATAATATGTATGTATTTACAAAAAAAAATGTATCTATTAGATACATTTTTTTTAGATACTATCTAAGTATTATAATTATCAGTCATCTGGTTACCATAACACAAGCATTAAGTTGCTTAGCTTGGGACTAGATGACGCTGTGTGGAATGTCCAAAGATATTTATTATATTTATTATTATTATATTAAGGATTAAATATTTAAAGATTATTTGATTGATTTTAAAAACTAACAAACATCCTAAGTGACAGGTAAGAAGGTAATCTCTACAGAACATTTTGTACTAAATAAGCTTACTCACACTATATCATAGAAACCCATTGGTCAACGCCACCGGACTTGAACCCACGACCTTTGGCTCGTGTAGGCGGATTCGTCCAATGTCAGAGTCTTATCGTAAATCAATTATTATAAAAAAAATACCTACCTAATTATAAAACCATCTCCGGTCGTACATCATAAAAAACTAATATCGGTTTCTTCACACTTTGCTAAATAATTACAGGTTCATTTTAATGCAAATTGGTGTGAGTACTAGTGAGTATGCGCTTGCGACTAAAGGCCGTAGGTTCTGCGGATCGACGAAAACATAGTTTCGTGACTATTTCCGGGTCAGCTTAGATTGTTGGATAAAAATAAAAAAATAAATATCCTTAGACATTCCACACAGCGTCATCTAGTCCCAAGCTAAGCAACTTAATGCTTGTGTTATGGTAACCAGATGACTGATATAATACAAAGATACATTTTTATTTGTAAATACATACATATTATAGATAGAAAACACCCAGACACGGAACAAATATCTGCAGAACATACAAACATTTGTCCCGTAGCGGGGATCGAACCCGCGACCTCCGCGTCTCAGCCGGGCGTTCACCCAACTGCGCCACAGAGGTCGTCGCGCCGGATAGTTACGATTCTGGTAAATTGTTACCTACAAATTCAATTTCTACGAAACTTCGTTTTCTTTAATCCCCAGTACGGGCTCCGTCACGTGTCGAATGACATAAATGTAACAAGTAATTCCAAGATGCATAACTCGTTTCCTCGCGGTGTTTTCCTTCACCTTAGAATGACAACTATGGCGAAATGTGGACACTGGACATGTTCCAAATAGCTAAAAGTTCCTTTAACTTCCTTGGACATCAAATAATCTATTAAAAGATTTGTATAAATAAAAAAGTATTTTTATGAATAAATTATTAACACATTATAGATTCGAACTTTAATTTGATGTTTTATTTGTATTAAAGTGAATGTCCACTCAATCATTTTGTGGTCAGTCCAAGCGTATTCAAGGTTGTCTAAAACGAAACAGGTAAAGAAGATCTGTGTTAAATATTTCCGTCGATATTAAAAAGTAATACATTAATCAATCTAAATTGAATATAAAATATGAATAATTACAGAGTTCAGCTATAAATTTTTTATTGTTTTTATTGGACCACTGAAAAAAATGCTAGTCCCCCACCACCAGGTTTTTTGCCCTGGTATAGTGAGTCTCGTTGGAACAGGCAAATGAATCCCAGTTTTAAAAACGCGACTATTTTAAGTGATCTGTAATAAGATCTAAATAAAGATATTTTGACTTTGACTTCTTATTAAATAAAGATATTTTGACTTTGACTTTCGGTAGGATCACTTCGATTTACTTGATGATTCTATTCTCAGAAAATCAATTGTAAGAAGCTGTTGAATTTATAAGCAATATTATTTATTTCATGAATCATGTTAAATGGTGTGATTTATAGAATTCGTTTATTATAAATTAGAATTATTATAAAATTCTAGATGCTTAATATTGATACAGGTTTATTAAAGGCTAGGTTTCGATCTAATTTTCCTTTCAAATTTAGATTAAATAATTTAATAAAATCACAAGGCTTTATCATTTATATCATCTTTCACAGGTACAGTCAGTGTAACAAATATAATTTATTTAAAAAAAATGTTTTTTGACTGTATGTTAAATTATTATTAAAACTTTATAGCTTTACCCTTTACCGTTACCCTTTTACCCTAAGTGGTATACGTAGCGTTACGGTGTATCAAAAATTAATTTACTTGTTAAATTAATCTTTGATACACCGTAACGCGACGAATTAACAATTTCCGTGTTACACAGACAAATAAATAACATTTTCAGAAGCTACTCTTGTATAATACTAAAGTTAACTAATTTCATAATTTGAAAATTTGAGGTATAGAGATTAAAAAGTAGGTCACGTAAATAGTAGGTCTAAAAACCATATTTCTTCATTCTTATGTAGAACATCAGCATGTTCTTAAGCAGACGTCATGCATAGTCTATCATTTCCTCAGTCCATTAAGTCTTAAGCACACAACAGAACTGTACGCATGCATCCACATTGCATTCAAATCACATTCCATGCATTCGAGCTATTGTCTTCCCAAAATCTGAGTTAAAGGCTAAAGCTGGAATGCTTTCGTGACATTAGGTGCTCACCTTGACACGGGATGAATGTCACGCCGGCTAATTATACAATAAAATAATAAAAAACTATAACTCGAGGTATTGAACATCCATTCACCACGTGATTGGTGTGTTCGCGTTTTTACACGATACGTTTTGTAAAATCGTGTCTCGGAAACTTTCTTAAAAGCTCATCATGTTTGAATTTATGATCCATTATAAGTAAGACAACCTTTTCATGTTTTTGTAAAGTAGCAAGTGCGATGTCATTAAACAACAGTTTTTTAAATTGAAATCTATAAAAAGATATATATGTAAAAAGCGTTTTGATGCAGCCAATTTATTTCACTAAGTTAATTTTCTATGAGTCTTTTTTCGACAACTTTCGAAATTTTCATTAACACGTTTTTGCGCTTATTTACTGTTTTTCTCGTGGGTCAATGGAAACGTTTCTCGTCGCCCATCGCGCGATGTTCGGCATGCATAATGAATATCTAATAGTACGTTCACACGCGCGCGTGCAACTAGACATTCAACGGGCACATTCACGGGCACGCGCGTGTAAACGGTACGCCCGAGCCCGTGAACGCGCCCGTGAACGTGAATGTCGCGAACCGGGCGAGTGGCGGTTTTTGGGCAAAGTTCAAAGGATGAATGCGCGGGCGCCCGGTGACTGTTCACATGCGCGCGTGCAGTCAGTCTCTCTCGCGCTTTCGTGACGAGTGGACGTCCGTTGCTAACATGGTCGAATGGTCAAACGAATCGTTTATCATTTTGTTTCTTTTTCCAATAAAAATAAGTTAAGCCAAAGGTTAAGGCAGCAACAACATCGAGATCCTCGCTGCCCGACATGCTAGCACTGACTGACACGCCTGCGTGCATGTGAACAGTTTGAATTTTCGCCGGCCGGGCACGGGCTGCATGCCGCGCAGCTCGCCAGGCAGCCCGCCGGGCTGCACGCCGTACATCTGAACATAGCATAATAGTACGTTCACACGCGCGCGTGCAACTAGACATTCAACGGGCACATTCACGGGCACGCGCGTGTAAACGGTACGCCCGAGCCCGTGAACGCGCCCGTGAACGTGAATGCCGCGAACCGGGCGAGTGGCGGTTTTTGGGCAAAGTTCAAAGGATGAATGCGCGGGCGCCCGGTGACTGTTCACATGCGCGCGTGCAGTCAGTCTCTCTCGCGCTTTCGTGACGAGTGGACGTCCGTTGCTAACATGGTCGAATGGTCAAACGAATCGTTTATCATTTTGTTTCTTTTTCCAATAAAAATAATATAAGCATAAGTTGCCCAAATGCGTTCCTTCGTTCCAGACGTAGGTACAAAGAATGACTAGACTATGAATTACGAGTAAGTGACTTTGTTGAAAGAAATCGTCGCCTAGGGACACTCGACTAGTGCTTAAACAGTTATTTATTTGGTTGAGGTTTTGAGGGTTTTAGGTAACGTAATGTAACGTAATGTAACGTAACGTAATGTAACGTAATGTAATGTAACGTAATGTAACGTAATGTAATGTAACGTAATGTAACGTAATGTAATGTAACGTAATGTAACGTGATGCAACGTGATGCAACGTGATGCAACGTGATGCAACGTGATACACGAGATGCAACGAGATGAAACGAGATGAAACGAGATGAAACGAGATGAAACGAGATGATACGAGATGAAACGAGATGAAACGAGATGAAACGAGATGAAACGAGATGAAACGAGATGAAACGATATGAAACGAGATGAAACGAAATGAAATGAAATGGTAAAAGAAAATAAGTTATCAACAATACTAGATGGAAATGGACAAATACTACGCAGAAATGTAGTTCATTTAAAGAAAGTTGAAGGGGAGTAGACGGTCTGTCGAGCGAGAAGAGAATGATTTAAATAATAGTATAGCAGCGGCAAGCAGTGAAAGTAAAGTGAATTGCGTTAAAATATGGTTGGAGTAATTAAGTAACTTACGGTGTATCTATTGAGTAGGTACATAACGACGTATGTAGTTATAATGATTGTGATGTATAACTGATTTAGTAAAGTTTAAAATATGGTTGGAGTAATTAAGTAACTTACGGTGTATCTATTGAGTAGGTACATAACGACGTATGTAGTTATAATGATTGTGATGTACATATAACTAATTTAGTTAAGTTCTTAAGTTCGATTGTGAAATCAATAATATGAGGATCATTATTATATTTAAATTATTTTGTAAAAGGTAGATGTAGTGTATAACATTAAAGGTATGCGTGAGGCTAGGCAGCCGAGAGGGCGCAATGATCGGAGGGTCATTGCGCACTGCAAGCTAGGCTGCCGCGCCAGGCGGACGCGCTGTGTTATATACATTTTGTGTTGTTTTATTTGGTACCCAAGCATAATACCTCGAAAATGATTACTGAACATAGATCATAGAATAGTCGCTGTGAAAATAATATTTATTTGTGTGCCTACTGTCTATTGTTAAATTTAACAGTTAAATTCCTAAGTGTGACATTGTGAAATAACTGAGGTTTGTAAAGACAATAACATTGCAATGAAAAAATACTAAAAATTGCATTTCACTAGTCAATATCAATTAGTTTTCCAAGGATATTTATTTATTTATTTATGTAGCAGGTACAAGTTTAGTGTAACTTTCATTGAAATTATTATTTTTACTACATTCTAATCTATTTATTTATATCATCGTTATGTGATCTGATTTATATTTGACTAATTTTCATATTAAATTTTTAACAATTTTTTGCGCGTTCCTTTGTTCCGAAACTAAGATAAAGATTTATAGAGTATCTTTTCTGCTTATTAGTAACTCTATGGTTCTAGTCTTGTGATGATTTTCAAATCAAACATTTGTGTTTGTTCATATGGCTTAAGAAGACCACTCCAAATACCTTCACTTATGAAATGATTACTTTGATTGTTTTTTTTTTATAAATTGCTCGAAATGTTTGTAGTAATTTGTTTCTAAAATATTTAAAAAACAAAGTTCTTTGACACCACAGAAATAATTCACGCTAAATTATTCATATTTCGTTATAAATGACGATAATTTTAACAAAATAACAGTTTCATACAAATGACGTGTGATTTCCATATTTATCCATTGTTTTTGTTGCCCAATAGTGCGAAGAGAATTTGGAACCCACACATTGCACAAACATTGAGTCATTTCACTATTATACTTCGTCAGATGGAGGAGGGAAGGAGGGTTATGTGATTTGCCTTGTTTTGATTTAAATAATAAAATACTTAAGTATATAATAAACATTTGAGTAAAATACCTGTAGTGTATGTATAAAATAGCGTAAAATACCTGACTACCCCTTTAGACATTTTCAAAAGATCTAATAATTACGTAGAGTTCTAAAAGAAACACCACCTACTCTCTGAGATCCAATAGAAATTTTTTTACGTTCAATGTACGTGTTAATAAAAGAAAAAGTTACGCTCAAGTACCAAGCTATTTTAATAATATTACACGTCGACGTCGTGATAAAAGCACAACTGTCAAATCTCTTTGATGTAGCGGCGCGTGACGTCACAAAGAGCTCGCGGATTCTTTACAGCATTCCACGAACACGCCGTGCTAAGGGTGTCTTGTTTTTGCGTAATGATGAATGGAAGTGCCCTTAGCATTATTTTAAAAGAAAGTTTTCATAAGTTACTGCCAGTAGTCAACATGTGCAACGAGTGGATATGTGTTATGTAGTTAGATACAAAAAAAATGTGTCTAAGTATTATATCTGTCACCTGGTTACCATAAAACAAGCATATTTGCTTAGCTTGGGACTAGATGACGCTGTGAGAAATGCCCAAGGATATTTATTAATATTTATTTATTTATCTTATCATCTAGTATTTTAAGTAAAGGCCTGAGTATGTGAGTATAATAGACCATATCGTCAGGAACTCGTGCTCAGCGTGTTGACATCACGGTCGCGACACGTGTGACATCAAGCGATGACTTCTGTCTGCGTTATTTGGTAACAAGTAGGTGCACAATGTAATATGTACTAAACTACTATTTACATTCCGCACATATTGCTTTGTAATTAATGAATACAAAATTAACTTAAAATACCAAGTGGCCGTAAACGGGTTTGTAAAATGTAAATCTTTATAAAACGTCATTCAAGGTTTTTCTATTCTATTCTTTGGTGTTTCTACTTTTAACCTATGTCTCTTTCTACTCTGTACATTTTTTAGTGGTCCTTGAGGTCCTACAGAAATAAACACATTTTTCTTTCTTGCCTTTATCTGACTTTCAAAAAAGGAGGGTGATCTACGTTCCATTTAATGGCCTATACCCAGCAGTGGGACAGATCGGACTGTGGATTGTAATAATTATTATAAATACATTTGTCCCCTGGCGGGGATTGAACCCCCTCCGACTCTCAACTGGGCCTCCCACTACGCCAGAGGTTATCTCAAGCTATCATACAGTACATAAGTATAGCTTCATATTAAATCCGTCATAACGTTATTGCAGGATGGGTAATTGGCAACGGCATAAAATGAGAATTACTGGAATCTTATAATTTGACGAATCTTCATATCTATTACTGGATACTAGAACGACACGCGTATTTGCTTACCTAGTTAAAACACGTGTGTGTATTTATGTCCGGTTTTTTTAATTGAGGTGTGTGATTAGTAAAATAGTTTTTTTTTTAGAATTTGAATGTAGATTTAGAAATAACTAAGTCACTCTTATTTATGACCATAAAAAAAACTAAAAAATAAACAAGGTCCAAAGAAAAAAAAAATTAGAATTACCTACATAAATAAAGTAAATAAGGCGATAAACCCCTTGTTCATATATTCCTAATTAAAAATAATCATATGCAATGCCATCGACTCGAAACGTCGGGAGAAAATCAAATAAAAATAAGTAATTAGTTTTACAAATGACACCTTTAATCATGATCACTTTGCTCTTCAGCATAATGCCTTATTAGAATAAATACCTACTCGTAAATATTTTGTCAATTAACAGACATACATCCTACAACTTTTATATTATAACAGACTTAGTATATGAGTTATTGGAATCGTGCGTCTGGGTCGTGGGTCGTGGGACGACTCCCGGACTAAAGGGCAAACGTAAACGAATTATAAAACAATGCGAAGCAATTTTATGTAATATTTAAAACTGGCATCGGAAACTGTTGAACTTCTGAGATAAATTAGAATCTTAGAAGCCAAAAACAATAAAGAGATAATTGATGTAGTTCAATTAACTTGTTAAATGATCTAAGCTTAGGCTACTGCATACTTGCAAGTACTTTTATAAAGAGATAAAGTTTATTTGTTTGTTTGTTTGACGGAGGTAATCTCCGAAACTACTCAACCGATTTCAAAAGTTCTTTCACCGATTTGCAGAATAGACAGGTCACTGTCAGGGTGGTTATAGGCTATAGTTTATCCCGGTAGTTTCATTAGTACACCCGTGCTAAGCCGGGACGTGCTGCTAGTTGTTTATAAATTGCATGTTTTAATTTCACTATGCTACCTACAAATCCATAGGATCAGAAAATCCATCCCCTACAAAGTAATCGGGTTGAAACTGTCAGTTTTTGCTCGCACAGGTGCGGGATAGTTAGAGACCATTCACACATAACAGGGCCGTGTCCGTGACGATACGCCACCAACATTAAGCTGTCGATCCTGCGATGATAGTCAAGCGATCGTCCTTAACGCGGACTGCTTTAAGCAGCCACAGAGCCCTAACTACCGGGGTCGAAACTATCATTAAGATCAATTATCGGTTTTCAGCAGTTTAACACAAAAATATCGCTTCCTAGCGATAAGACCGCCCATTGTACAATTATTTTAAGGATTTTTAGTTCATAAGTTTATTTCTGTGTGCAGTAAAGTACCTATTTTCATTCATTCAAAATATACGTCTATTACGTTCCGAATCCTGTTAAATATACACTTTCAGGACAAAAACTATCGTGACGTCATGATATTGGACATGCCCGCCTTTTTGCGGAGGTGAAACCCGACATGTGGGGTTTTGTTGGCGTATTACAAACTATTCAGCCATGCTTAGTTTAATCCTGAGGGGAATTTAAATTTGTTGTGAATGGAGATTATTTTCATATTTGTGTCTTGGATGAGCATGAGTGTGGATGGATATACAAGTAGAGGAAGGCCGAGGAAGAAGTGGATGGATTGTGTGAAAGAGGATATGAAGGTGAAAGGAGTGAATACGGAATTGACGAATGATAGAGATGAATGGAAGAAGAAAATATGTTGTGCCGACCCCACCTAGTGTGGGATAAGGGCAGGGGAATGATGATGATGATGTGTCTTGGATGAGTTTTGAAAATGTGTAAGCTAATAAGAAAAGCTTAGACCACCTTAGGTTTTTTTCGTAACTTTATCAAGAAACTAAACCTAATTAAATGAATGAAAACATCAGAAACTGACGTTTGAACCGCTACAACACAGAAAGACTACAAAGTTTACGTATGTTTTAATCCTGTAGGAAAACTTTTCATACAGCTGTTATTTCATAAAGCTGAGTCGTCAAGTAATGCCGATTAAAGTTTAACAGAATCACAATATTATATACCAACATCAATAGATTTACTTTTTTATCTACACTAATAATAAATACTTAGTGAATTTTCCGATAGGTACCGGAAATATCTGTTACAAATACAATTCAGTCGTAAACAATCCTTGTAGAATATAAAACGTAAACAGGTTTGTATAATTGTTTATTATGATGGATAATAATCTACTAATTCAGTTTTGTACCTGTAACCTTTTGTTTATAGCCGGTGTACCCTATTCACCCACAGATCTGCTCATTGCAGTAACTCAAAACCTTTGACAGGTGAATCTAAAGTATTGGTTGGTACACTTCGCCTTTGGTCACAAACATTGGCAACACGTCTGTCAAAAATATTATTAACAATTCATCTTCTATTGATCTCTACTCGGTGTTTTAGTCATTACCAAAGATTAGAGCTTTGATGATCATTTAAAATTAATTAAATATTAAGCACAATTAACTGATAAGCTGATGATTTCGCAGGTACTTGTCAAATCATTGATTAAGCTTTTCATAACATAAGAATTGTTATAAACACTTAATACGAGATAATTACCATGATTTGTGGTTGTTTGAGTTTCCCGATGTTTCGGCACAGTCAGTGTTTATAATGTTCAAAACCATGATAGTTTTAAAAGTTTTATAAGAATTGTTGACCAACTCGTTATATCTATTTGTGCCTTAAAATTGTATTTACATCAAGTTCAAAGGTCCTTTACTATAACTGCTATTCCCTAGATTAGAAAGGGGTTGAAGATTTCAATAAATCCACGTCCCCCACCTGAAAAATAAACACCCCATAACTGTCTCCAAGTCCATGATGGAGGGCACAGCACCTCCTCATAAAACTAAGAAATTTATGGCGAAAAAACACCATTGTCTGCGAGGTGATATGTGAAAGGTATTTTTAGGAAATAGGTGATGTTTTTCTAGAGATTATTTATTTTATGACTTACAATGTTTTTTTTGTAATATTTTTTGTTACATCCAAAAAAAATATTACATTAACAGTTTTTTATCAATATGAACAAATCTAAAATCAATAAAAAATCCAAGTTAATATTTTAAAGGCAGTTCATAAAACCAATTAATCATTTGCCTATTTCATCTACATTTATTGTCCTTTAACCAATTATAAACAGAATTGATGAATTTAAAACGGCCTTTGGATCAAATCGGTTCATTAGTCTTAGTCTAAGTGCTGGCATTGCCACCGAATAGTAAATTTTATTGTAGGCAATAATTTAAATTATAAAAATAACAAAATTATTTGATGTTAATTAATTGAATGCCAAGGCAAAAATAAAACTGATGAATCAGGTTGATTCTACGGACATGTTAATTTGATTTTAGACAATTAACATACATAATCAACGGAATGTTTTAATCTATTTCAAAATGCATTCGGTTTTGAATTTCTTGTTATTAATACAGTTGCATTATCCATTCCAAATACTGTTTTGTAAATAGTGTTAAATGTGTCAATCTATTCAGTATCATCATCATTTCCAGCTAAAATAATATCCCACAGCTGGTTCATCATCCTGGCCACTTCCTCAAAACCATTTAAGTCATGTTTTTTCCCCATAGCTCTTATTATTTTTAAGTCTTACAATTATTTTAATTTTATTTTTTCATTAAGCAAAATTGGATACTAAGAAACTGAGACTGGTGGTTAGTAAAATGCAACATTTATCAAAATGTTCTCGGGATTTAAGAGAGTACTCTCAGGCAAGAGGGACTATACATTTACAAAACAGGTTACTTACAATTTATACAAATTATTTAACGTTTCTAATGACATTACACTAATCGGTGTCACGACCATGTCGACCATACATTTTACATTGTAGGTAAGTTGTTGTTGTATTAATAGCGTGTATTACCTTCTTAATTTAGTTTTTATGAGTGTTTTCTGTCTGCTTGTCTTTCTGTTGCAATAGATCATTTATTTATCATTTATCTACCTCCTAAACAGTACACCGTAAAAGTCATTACAAGGAGTAATAAGTTAGCGCTGGCTAAAATACTCGTAGACCTATTACAATGGCAGTTATCGTCGAGCTCGCGGCGTGCAAACAGGCTCTCTACACAATAGCGACTGCTGGAACACCTAGCTTGAGTTTAGATGTAAAACATTTTTTAAACTATCGCGACTTGGTCACCGTGGTCACGAGTAGTGACACGTCATCGAAACGTCGAGGTAAATAAAATGATTTCAATACGCGATTTAAATCTCGATAATAATTATAAATAAGTTTATAAAAAATAAAAAAATCTTTCTGTTTTTTTCCTGAGTATAATCGCGTACACACCCACACTCTCAAATCTTATGTCTTTAGAGTCAGCTAACAGTCAATTTTGCTTAAAGGAGAGTAGCAGAGTGACAACATATTTGAAGTAACCAGATCTGCAATTTAGTATACATAAAACTACGGATTTTAACTTTAGTCTCGCGACAAAAGTCGCTATATGAACCGCGGCCTATGCCCACGTTCAGATTGTATTATTTATTGAGCAGGTAGTTTGGCCAGCCGCCAGTAGATAGGAGCAAGATTTTTAAACCGTTGTGTTTCAGTACGTCGTAATTTTTAAAACATGAATCACAAAAAAGGTCGAAAATAAAACGTGCATATTGCCGTTTTTGTTTATTTTTTGTTGTGTCTGGAAGAACCTTTTGGATGTGAAATATTTTGCAAAAACTAAAGGTTAGCTAACTATTAACTTTTTTGGTGCTTGAGGATAGAATAGATTTTTGATAAACAACTAAACTTTTTAACTACAAAGTTTTTCAATTACAATCAACACGGAAAAACTTGATGTTGGTAATTATATATGAGCTGTAGTTATGTATAGTCTCCTGCTTACCATTGTAACAGATAAAATAATACTAGTATGTAATAGTTATAGCAGTGCCATTATCCATGTCAATATAAGATCCATTATATAACTCAAATCTCAAATCTATGTAATAATAGTTACTTTTTTTTATACAATTTGGGATTATTTACGACAATACGAATAAACATAAAAAAAATACTTTATTAGGCTGCCTACTGTACGCATATTATCTCAAAGTTATTCTGCTTTTTTGTACCCGTTTCAGTATAGCACCCAAAAGCCTTTAGAAAAGTATATGAATCACAGTTTATTTTTAACTTTGTAGCTATACAAAGCTTTTATAAAGTTGTTTATAGGTAAGTTCCACGGCAAGTGGTTATAAAATATCTGTTTACAAGCCTTCAGCACCTGAAATGTAAAAGTTAACTGAGCTCGCCCCATTACCTCGCTTACAATGTTATTTGTGGCGCTTTGGATGACCTTTACCAAAAGTGAACTATTAAATTTTTTTTCGCATACTTAAATAAAAACTCAGGCCTATAATAGTTTCGTCATTCTTTCATAATACAATTATTAGAACTGTGTCGACTACCATGAATATGCTTTTATGTAAATGACTAATTTCTATGGACAACTCGCGCTTGACAGACCGAAAAACGTGATAAAAACTATGACAACAAATTTAAAAGAAATGTCTTTACAAAAATTGCTTGAATAAATTCTAATACAGTTTATCTATAACTCCTTTTTATTTCTTCATACTTTCCCACTTAAAAAAACACTATAAATTATTTATTAAAAATTCCTGCTTCACAGTTGCATGCTACCATCCAGTTCAGACAACAAGCCTACAAGGGCCAATAAAGACACGGGAGGGCGCGTTAAGCCAGTCATCTTGTTTTTGTAAACATCCCCAACCTGGCTACGGAGCTACGCCGTAGCAGGGGTGAGCTACGCTGCTACGACCTTGCTTAAACTTTGAATTTACTGAATCAAATAAATAGAATAGCTTCAAACTTATACAGTCAAGTAGAATGGTTATTTTATCACATTTACCAAAGTATTGGTATTTCATAATTGAACAGTGTCACTCAATACAAGAATTAGAAACAAAATAGTAGTAAATACCTGTTTTTCTAAGCGCTGACACACACATAAATGTATCGCAAAATATATTTCAACTCACTCGTGAGTCGCAATGATGTTGTGATACAGCCCGAGACGTTGTATAGGTACATTTTACTAAAAAAACCTGTGGATGCACTCATGTTCATTCATCTCCTTCTATGAAACCAAAAGGCAGACATGGTTACTTTTTTTAATTTGCTCCGAAAACTAACTCATTTTTCATTAGAAAATTGCTCGCAATTTTCCTTTTTTACCCCAAATGAAGTCACTGTGAAGTTCATTTTCAATTTGAGGGCAGTAAATCATAATCCAGCACAAAGGCAGAGTGGCGGTCACTGCGTTATTTTTCCGTCGTTAATTATTTCCAGTTAACAAGGTGTTGTCTCTGCGCTTATTTATTGCTCTGTGCAGTGAAGGTTCGGGTTGTGCTGCACTGCACAATATAACTACGACATACTTTGGTTTTTTAATGTAAAATCAAAATAATTCTAAACACCATTTTTTTTATTACTTAACGTATTGTGTCCCACTGTCCCTCCCACAGCTGGGCAAAGGTCTCTAAACTACCTAATAGCTTAATTTTTTCGTATGCATCAGTTGTAAGTGGGTAAATTTCAAACTACAAAATTAGAAAAATCAAGGTGGGCGGTTAATTTTGGCTGAGTATTTTTATGTTGTTATTTATTATAGCAGATTTTTTACGTGTTTGTCATTAAATCAATTTTGAGTTTTACATTAACTTATTTTCAACATAATCTTTGATTATTGTAGTCCACAAGTATGAATACTAATATCAACCTACTCAAAAAAATTGTTGAAAAAGATCAACTTTTCTAAAAAAACCTTGAAATTAAACGATATTTGGATGCGGTAAGTGGGCAGCAAATTGATTTATGGAGGTTTAATAAGTGATACTCGACACCCACTTCTATCGTAATGGCATGTTCAATTTATAACTCTTTTGATATAGTTCATGGTCAAGACAGGTGATCATCATTAGTTAGCCAGATTTCTTAAAAAGTACGAGAGCAACATGAATTTAGAAAAGTCAAGATGAACTTTATTTAAATAAATAAGATATAGGTATAAGATATATGAACACAGGACAAGGCTTGATGCCATGCATGATTAACCAGTTAGTATTTTTTAACGACTCACTATTTTTTGACACTTTTATTGTCATTATTCAAATAACATTTGGCATATTATGTTGATGATTTTTGATTGATACATGTCCTTCGTATCAAAAGTCAACGAACTATTTCACGGCTCCACTGTGTACTGTAAAATTATTCATTGTTTTTAAGCTAAGCGATAAAAAAATACATCTACCAGTGTCCTCCACCCTTTATGCAATGTTTTACACCGAGCCTCGTTAGTCAGGCACCTCGCAAAAGAATTAACGGTGTATTTTGACACTTATTACTTACAGCATAAAGGCTTTTTATTTCAGCAAGATTTATGGACGCTCTGCGGCGTGTCTTCCACGGGTAATTAATGCATTTCAACTGCATTCAGTTGAAGTAAAATAATTAATAATATACAAAATTATATTGTGTTATTTTCAGCTTGACCTCAGATGAACCAAATAATTTTGACACAGTTTCTGTAGTATTTCAATATACTCTTTAGGTAGTTCTTTCGTAGATACACAAATATGATTAGAAGTAAACAAAAAAATCTGGTGGAGCTCTGTGGAGAAGGAAGGCAAGCGACCGCCACCTCTGGAGGAAACTGGGGGAGGCCTATGATGAAGAGCAAAGTGATCATGATTAAAGGTGTCATTTGTAAAATTAATTTTGTAAACTAGATTTAAGTAAGATTGCTTAATAAAAGGCTATTGAAATTGAAATTGAAACAAAAAAATCTAAGTTTTCAATTGATAATTCTGATGAATCTGAAATCAAAACTTTTGGCACATAATTTAGACGGAATTTACTTCAAATAGTTATTTTTTTAATACCACCTTGAAATAACTTTATGGTTATTGTAAAATAGATAATCGTCTTTTTACTATTTCTAATCTTTTAAATATGTTTTACTGTCGTCTATACTTCTATTAGAACAAAACAAATACGTTTACTTTCAACGTTACTTTATTATTCATTTGATAGTTTAGTTCCTTTTCACATGCAAAAGGATACCTAATATAATTTAAAACTTATTGATTTAAACAGCCCGTATCGTGCGCTATAACCTTAAATTATAAATAAATAAATATCCTTGGACTTTTCACACAGCATCATCTAGTCTCAAGCTAACCAACCTTGTGTTAAGGTAGCCAGATATGACTGGTACATACATTTTTGTAAATACATACCCATTATAGATAGAATACACCCAGACACAAATATCTGCAGAACATACAAACATTTGTTTCGTAGCGGGGATCGAACCCGCGACCTCTGCGTCTCAGCCGGGCCTTCGCCCACTGCGCGAGAGAGGTCGTCAGCCAAACCTTATGTCAATTTTTTTTTTTTTGTTGAATTGAAATTGAAACCATAATACATGTAAGAAGGCACACTTAAGTGCAGGGCGTACCTGCCTCACCTCGATGTATCGCCCTCTTTAACGGCAATATGTCGACTGCTTCCGATACACGCCCTCGCTTTTATTTTTATTTTATTCATTGTATATTATCTACGGACAATGTTGGGATGGAAAACAGAGGAAAAGGATTTTATGAATTGAAAACTTTAAATAAGTTGTATTGCTTTGGTTCGAACAATCAATTACTTACCATTTTCATATTTTATTAGAGACACTACCTACTCATTAATAATAATTGCTGTAGGTATTTCAGCTTAAACTTTAATTAAAAGACCATCGATTTAATTAGAGCTAACTTATTTGTTTTCAAAAACAAACAATCTATTAATACCGACCTAGAAATAACTCTGCTAACATTATAAAAGTAAATAGAGTACCAATTTTAGCGTCAGTTGAGACGTAGCTTAACTTTCTTATCCTTCAAATACTAAAAAGCTTCCTGTCTTAGCTCGTAGATCACAGAGCAGCACTTTTTTAAACTCCATCGCGGGCATAGGGGCATCCTAGGGTGAAAGTGTACACGCAGTGAGTCAGGTACTATAGATTAAGCGTCTAGACGCCCCGGTGTGTCGCTGCCTTTATTTATTGCCAACGAAACATGTGTTTTCAATTTAGATACACGAATTCCGAGTTGTATTGTTTTGCTTTAGAAGCATAAATCAACGTGGAATTAAATTCTTGCTAGTTTCTGTTTATATGATAGAGCAGTTCTGAAAACTTTGGTGTAATTTATTTTATTTGCAATAAAAATTTCTGTTTAAATAAATTATATTGAAAGAAGATTAGCTAAGTTAATTGTGGCTTTCTGTAAGCCGTGAGTACTAACTCAACTGTATAGATGTTGGCAATTAGCACCATGATTCTGCTCAATCTAAATTTCAGTTTAAAATTTTCAATTTTCACTCGTTTTTAAACATGTTTTTCTATCTAATAACGTACTCAAGCAACTATGTTTAAGTAATAAACAAAGTATTTAATTTAATTTATTTGTTTTCGATTTCCTTTCTAAAGAAGGAAAGCGCCATAGTGGTTATAGTTCCCACACCGTTTGTTAGTATTGGCCAACTCTGAGACGGAGTTTTTAGGCATGTGCGTCAGATACTCCCGTAGTGTAAACATTCAGCCATTTTCCAAGTCAATTGGAAAACCCACTCAAAATCACAATAGCAAAGAGAACCCAGAGGAAGAGGTTACTCAACACCTCCAAGTTTTGAACGAGCTCTCCGGAAGTGCCATTTCCGGCCAGCACCTGTCTCCACGACCACTTCCGGCGCCTTGACCGCGCGGTCTGCTTTATCGACTGTCACTATTTATGTCAGTCTGTTGAACCTTTGAACTTAGGACTTGGTGCTAACAATGTCTTTGTTTGAGTTTTTAAGGACTTAACATTTACAATGTATATTTTTGTGGTCGTTATTGATTACCTTTTTGCATTAAACGAGATTATGTCTTTCGCGACCAATACCTGTCGTTTTTATAATCCAGAATTCTAGGTCGTTTGTAATGTTAAAATGTATTTAAGTCTTAAACCTTAAATGTAACACATTAAGATATAGTGATACAACATTGTAAAGAATAAAAGCTGCAATGCAAGGGCGCAGGCCACCCTCAGCTTAATTCACGGAGCGTTGGAATGCGGCCAACGAGCCATGCTACCTGCTTTCTTCCATAATTTCTCTTTATTTTTTACTCTAACTCTAAATCACTTTACAGACAGTTTACGAGAAAGCTAGCAATACTGAAATTTTTCTGCTTTATTTTTTGCCAAAAATTATTGAATTTGGTGTTTACATGGTACAGTAGTTTTTCGATTCAATGTAGCCTACCATTAGCTCAGCATTAGCCTACATTCAATCGAGTCACATTCGCTACATTTAGTCAAAGTAATAAAAAAAAAGAGTCGATGTTTGTAAGATAATGAAATACCTACTATGTACCTACTTCCTATTTTTTGATCAAGAAAAATTACAGAGATGAAACTTTTCACATTAAAATACTGGTACCTATACCTTTTAAATACTGTTATATTGTTATAATGACCTGAAAAAGAAATATTTTCTACAAAGATTCTAAAATGATAACTCATTTCATATCAGATAGAGACCGAATAATACCTTATTTATATGTGGCCTTTTCTAAAATGACTTTCATTCTTCACCTTCCAATAACCTAAATGCTTTTGCTCCGATGGTTCCTTTGTGTGGGAAAATCCGATGTTTTTTCCTCGGCCATTGTGTCCAGGTATGGGGATATTAACTCGGTCTAGACTAAGTCTACGTTTTTCTCATACTTAGATAAATACGCTTGCTTTATTTTCTAACCTTTTTTTAGACACAAAAATACAGAAAAGATCTCCATGCTAGAGAAGCAGGTAGTGTAGAGTTATAATTTTTTTTTTTTTTTACTTAACCTATACTGTCCCACTGCTGGGCAAAGGTCTCCCCTTTCTCCTTCCAGAGTTATAATTATAAATATAAAAATAAGTAGGTATGTCAGAGGAGGGGCGTTAGAGCGTCTCAAATCATCATTATTTTGTACTAACAGTAATGAGAATCTGACGTTCTCATTGACAAAGCCAAAGAAACATTAGAGCGCTCCGAAAGGAACGGATTGTGGTAACACGTGGTAATGCGTCAAGCCAATGTTGCGGTATTTTCTCGGTGTACGTGTGACTTCGCCGACTGCTGGCGACGGAATGACCGCTCGACGTCGTTGGGTGGCTTTTTATAGCAGAGCGATGTTACTCCGCTCGCTGCCGGCGCTCCACTGACTGTTGTGCGACGTTGAGCCGCCTTTTATAGCAGAGTTGTTGTTCCGTTGGCTGCCACCGCTCGACTGAGCGCCGCACGACTTCCGCACCGTTTTTATACTTTTTCTGTTTGCGCCGATACGGCCATTCTGACCATGGATGCGTCCCTGCATCCACTTTTCATTAACAAATTTAAACAAAGAACACGTCTGTAATAAAACATAAACAATTGCACATTTGACCTCATAGCCTCAGCGCTAATTTTGGTCGAAACCTCAGAGCCTCAGCGCTCATTTTGGTTCTCGTTAAAAGCAATCAAAAACAAACACACATGCACATTTGACCTCATAGCCTCAGCGCTAATTTTGGTCTAAACCTCAGAGCCTCAGCGCTCATTTTGGTTCTCGTTAAAAGCAATCAAAAACAAACACACATGCACATTTGACCTCATAGCCTCAGCGCTAATTTTGGTCTAAACCTCAGAGCCTCGGCGCTCATTTTGGTTCTCGTTAAAAACAACCAAAAACAAACACTACAATTATTTCACACATCGTGGTTGTCGTTGGTTCATCCCACTTCTGATGTCAGAGGAGGGGCGTTAGAGCGTCTCAAATCATCATTATTTTGTACTAACAGTAATGAGAATCTGACGTTCTCATTGACAAAGCCAAAGAAACATTAGAGCGCTCCGAAAGGAACGGATTGTGGTAACACGTGGTAATGCGTCAAGCCAATGTTGCGGTATTTTCTCGGTGTACGTGTGACTTCGCCGACTGCTGGCGACGGAATGACCGCTCGACGTCGTTGGGTGGCTTTTTATAGCAGAGCGATGTTACTCCGCTCGCTGCCGGCGCTCCACTGACTGTTGTGCGACGTTGAGCCGCCTTTTATAGCAGAGTTGTTGTTCCGTTGGCTGCCACCGCTCGACTGAGCGCCGCACGACTTCCGCACCGTTTTTATACTTTTTCTGTTTGCGCCGATAGGTATAGTAGTATCATTAATTACAGTTTGCATTTCCATAGCGTTGAAACTTGTGCTAGTTCCAGAGGTCAGCACGTAAATCACAGAATGCAGGCGCGTCACACGCACCTACATAAGTTATCGCCGCAACGTCATGCTGATGCGATATATTGCAGGTGAACTAAATAAATAACAAAACGTCAGGCGCAGTCGTGAATAGAGCGATGCATGACTCAGGAGTTAATTTAATAGTGTTTATCATGTCTAAAGGGTAGTTAGGGGCATAAAATTCTTCTTCATTACGAACTTAGAAAATGTCATCGACTTCTAAACTAACAGCTCATCTCACTAGGGTTAAAAAAAAAACAAAAGAATTTATAACAAAAACAAAAATGGATGCCAAAGTTCAAATGCCGAACAGAATGAAAAGTGTAAGCTATAAAGCTGAGAAATGAAAGGGCATTGAATTCTTCTATTAGCTTATCTGCGGAAAGTTTGCTTCACCTCGGAGGATTTAATTGTCCGCCTGTAATGGCATCTACTTCGCCACTGTCTGCTGATAGGGTGCTTTCTTATTGGCACCCAACGATATATTTAGAGGGATGCCTTACGAAGCATCTTGGCTGTAAGTAGGTGCATGGAATTATAAGTTTACTACCATTGCTTTAGTTTGTATAATACTCAGATAAAAATATAAAATCTACCTAATAGGTACTTTTATATGCTAGGTCAAAGTGAGTTTTCTACGAGAAATTCCTAACTCTGGTGATAATTATACTCAATGAGTTTCAAAATCAGAACAAACAAAATTTCACACTAATAATATGGAATTCAATTGATTTATTATTAAAAACATTGATTAAAACTAAAAAAAATATCATTCACAGTCCAAAGTTACCACACTGATAAGTTTAGTATAGGCTGTTTTGCTTACGTTCCCTGTTTTCTTATCCTCTACTTTATTTTACAAAACTAAATATAAATTTATAGACTCCTGGAGGCAGTGTAAAGCGCGCCCACCCGAGAATCGTGCGAGCGACGGCGGCTAATAAAGTCGTCTCAACGTTACTTTGCGCTAATCCCGCGCTCAGCCGCGGTGTACCCACACCTTAATGTCACGGCGCAAGTCATACACTTATTGTAATGATGAAATAGGCCTTACAATTTCAATCTTTAGCAAAAGCTATACTAGCATCACACGGTTATGTCATATCTATAGTTAGGTACTGCTCGTTGCTGTGGGGAGAGACAATACATTTTGATAAAATATTTATTCTAGCAACTCGTCTCAATGAAAAAACATTACAAGAATCTTATCCTTTGCTTATCACAAAAACAGTAGATAAGTACTCAGACAAAGGATAACTAATAAAATGTATATTATTTTGTTTCTCTATCAATCCATTACCTACGTCCGTGACTTGTCTTACACATAAATCTAGGGCTCGGCCAGACGAACGGTTTAAACTAATCTCATCTCACTTGAGTACGTTTATGGGATCACGGAGAGGGGCCACTTAGGCACCATTGTGGAGACCAGATCAGGTGAGCGCGGTAATCTTATTGCTTTCAGTAAACTTGGGGCCGAATATTGACACCGACGGAAACGTAGAGGTAGTGGCTCATATGAAAATTCAAAAAGATGCATGAGAGTCCAAAACCACTTCCGCTTAAGATTTTATAGCAGATAGACTTAGAAGATTATAAAAAGATAAGTAGGTAATACTTATAAAAATTCTAACATTTAGTTGCAAACATCATCGTTTCTAGTTTATACTAATTTACTCATCTATAACATTAGTAAGTATTTGTTGTATCTCATATTATTTTTGTTTGTCATACACAATTAAAATGGGAACAACACTTAGATATGGGTATGGAAAACTACTATAAAGGTAGGTGCTGAGAAGTTGTGGTGAGTCAAGAGTTTGTTCGTTGTGGAAAATAATTCAAATAGACAAAAATATACACAAGAAAACCTTTCTTAGAAAGGACACAAAGCGACAAAAAAAATACCAATATAAGGTTATTTAAATCCCCATGAACCCTCTGAATTGAATCTAATCAATAGATTCCAATCAATCACGTTATCATCTTGATGTATTACTGAGGTGCGGGGTATCATTCGTCAGGATTACGTGCTTAGGTACCGTCTACCGTACCTATTGTACCTTTACGGTTTTACAATCGGATGGAGGAAGATTGATGGTCGGAAATGAAAACGGCTTTGGTTTTATTTTTCTTTCATATCTTGTAACCTTTATATCATTTAGGTACTTTAGGTAACTTATTATATAAATGCGGCCAGTGTCTTGGGCTTCCGTCTGGCAGTGGTTTGGCTTAGTTGAGCTACCTAATAGACCGTTCTGATGACAAAAGTTCACTCCTAACATTCTAGTAGTTAAATAAAGAATCAAGACTTTTCTCAGGGAAAACAAACAAATATTCAAGTAACACAAACGAACAAAAAATGCTCATTATGAATTATCTATTATAGGTACTTACCTCAGTATTTACTGTACGAAAATAAGTTTTGCATTTAACATTATACAAACGAGTGCCAACAACCCGACGACGTTTGCACAAAATATCGAATGTCCCTAAAGCAGAAAATATCTGTATGTAAAGCATAAAAGCAATCCACTTATACCGGCGCTTACCTGCACGGCGCTCGGCCGTTACTTGCTCTACCACTCAAGGACGGACAGACAATACGTAGAGACGACATTCACTGTAATATACAATAAGCAATACCCAATGACATTAAAAAATTACCTTTACCTAGTTTTACGAAAAAATTAAGATTATGGTTGACAGAAAAATGTTATTACTCAGTAAAGGAATTGGTAGGTTGACTCTTGTAATGTTAATTTTTGTTATTTTTTTGTGGTTTGGATCAGTTGAGCTACCTATAGACCGTTTGCAACGGTCCTTAGGTGGCTCAACTGGTTCTATTTGTACTAAGTATTGTACAATAATGTAAATATTTTTTTTTGTTTCTGTAAATAAAGTAATATATGATTATTATATTATAGGGCGCTACATAAATAAATAATACCCAGTGTTATTATTTTTAATTTGATTTTGTTAATAATATTGGTATGTAGGTAATCTAATTTTTATAATAATTAATATTATTATAAAAATTAGTAATATTGCATGACACATATTTGAATTTTTATCTTTTATTATAATTAAGTACCTATCTGACATATAAATAATTATTGTACACCAACCTAAGTTGGTAACATAGAGGCTCTAATTTAATAATGACTAAGAACTGTAATTGACCTATGTTAAACAATAAATGCATTATGAATTATGAATTATGTATTTTGTGATTCATCATCAGTCTTTGCGTCTTTTACAGACGGATTAAGCAGAATCTGTTTTTGCTGTGCACTTCCTTTTACAATTTCTTCATTGTGATTACATCATTATTATCCATAGCCTGACTGCTATTGTTAGGTAACTATAGACATCCTCAAGGGTGTTGTCAGACTAATTAGATCGTCGATCGATGACATCGCTCAGGTTGTAGAATTAATAAGGGGGGTTCTGGACAAAACTTTTAAAATCCCGATCGAAAGAGATTTCTGGCATAAAAGCAAAAAAAAGGTGTTTATACCAGAAGGACCTCAAGGATCACTTAAAAATGTACAGTCTTATAAGCTAGATGACCTTATTGCCTGTTCCAATGTTCCATGTGCCAAATTGGCCAGCGTTGACTTAGTTGCTGCTATTTAAATTAAATTGAAAATACCTACCTAAAAGTTTACATCCTTCAAATACCTACGTAGAAAACCAAAACTCATGACATCGACTCCACGTCTTTCTGTCTGCAGACAATTTGCCGAGGACTTACCTCTTCATAAAGGGGGTCGGAATTTTTCTTTATTGTCCGGATTATTGAGCGCCCTCCGGAGTTTACGCGATCTTGAGATGACGCGATCTTTTACGATATCGCCATAGGAAACCACTTAGACAAATCAACAATGTAGCGAAAAGCGCAAAACGCTAAACCTAAAAAAAGACGTGTGGCACTCGGGGACTGCCGCGGTAAAGCTATTGCATGCCACCTAGAGGCGAGTTGCTGAACTAAAGTGACAGCGGTCAGGTGATTTCGTTACGGAATTTCTGGATTCGGTCTCCAAGGCCCGCGATAGAAGTTATGCAATAGCTTAAAAGTTTTGGTATCTACTAACAAGTCGACAAAGAACGTGTCAGGCAAAAATATTTTGAGACCGACCAGAGCAGTTTTACATTGAACTATATACGTATGCTCAAAGTAGGTACTTATTTCGTTTTATAAAACCTATTGTCCTGGCACAATACATTTAATCTAAATTCCTAGAAGAAATAGCATAGAGGTCGCAACACAGGGAACAGATAAATAATCATTAGTGCACGGCAGATGCACTTTAGCGCGTAGATGCGATGCTGGAGGATAAGGCTGGAAATACCTTAATAATGAATTGTATTCAAATAAATAAATAAATATCCTTGGACATTCCACACAGCTTCATCTAGTTCAAAGGTACTATTGAATTGTAATGTATTTGTAGATATTATTTCGCATTTTGAATGTAACAACAATCGACATATTTTTAATCTGTCGATTGAAAAATGTTCTAACGATGTTTACAATTTTCTCTAAAATGAAAAAAATTGTGGTGATCTTAAACTGACATTTTAAAAACAAAAATTAAAAGTAAAAGTTTACTTTATCCCAACTCAGGGAAGAGACCAACTCAACTTTAACAAGCCCCCACTATCTTGTAAAAGTTGTTACGTCAACCGGTTTGATAAAACATTTCAGAATGACCGCTAGAAAACTAGCTTACTTAACCAAACTGCATTCAAATCGTGTTTGAATGCAGCTCTCTAGCTCTTTACAAATCAGTCAAACTTATTCATCCTTATTTTATGTCGGGTATTAAAACAAAAAGCTTGGTAAATGATACTGTAATAAGGAAGACAACAGTTTAGCGGGCATCGTATCCAAATTCTGTACAGCCGGCACAGGAGGCACCGCGCGCGTACAAATTGAATGCGGACGGTAAACGACGCTGATTTGTTGATGCTACCAATGCTACACTCTAAACTAAGACTTCTGGATAAATATTAGAATAGTGGATTTATGTTCGTTGTGTTAAGCCCAAAAGATCTAAATGCGATAGGTTCTTTATCACGAATGAACGGTAAATCTTTCGCAAGAACCTATCGTTTAAAGTTTAGTTTTTATTGTGTTAGTTATTTAATAACGGAATAACTAGTAGTGATCATATTTATTTCATTTTTCACTAGAGACTCTTTTTATATTTCTCTACATGTGCTACCAGTTAATGAGATAGATAGATTTTAACTTTGCTTTAAGTATCAAGTACTACCTACCTAATGATTTTCATCAACTAAGTTTCGTCATAAGAAAAATGAATTAGAAACAGAGTTATTCCATTTGCGACCTACTCAATGATTGAACTCAACAAAGTTTTTTCTAAGTTTTATGACAGTCAATGTACCAAAACATACAGTTAAGATTCCAATGTTCTTCCATTTTACCTACCGCAGCTTTTAAAAGTTTCCTCCGCATCGGAACTTCCGTCAATCATCCATCACGCTCGGAGTTCAGGTACGATTTTTTATCTCCACTCAAGTTAGCAGAAATCGAGGGAAAGTAATCGACAGTCGAATTAATGTGGCGTCACTAACTCGGCCGACGCCGAGCACTTTTAAAAATCCCTCTTTTCTTAATTTTTACATCGTTGCAAGGTGTTACAATTTTAGTGATGGGGTACTGTTGGATTATCGTCGATATCGATAGGTTGAACAAGTATCGTCTCTTTAATGGTGTTGGAAAATATAGGAAACACGATCATTTTCAATTATTTGAGAATGAATTACTTGGTGAATTCAATTTTCCACAACTAATCAAAGACAAGCATACTAGGTAACTAGTTACAAATAAAAATACAAACTACTTGGTACTGGTAACTGGTACAAGCACCTACCTATACTATTATAGCCAGTTTTTAAAAGGTTAAGTCACAAACATAATGTTTTGTTTGATTTCGTTTCTTGTAATTACAATAGGCTACCTAAGTCAAATGGGGCTTACATAAAAGAACCACAAATGGAAATAAAATTTGTAAGCTAAAATACATTGTTTATCTTAATATTAGGGTAGTATCGACAACGCAACCTCAAGGCACATCCCTATACGCCTACGTAGAAACCTATTAATAATTCGCGGATGGAAAAGTTTATAAAAGTGTTTCGGCGTACCTCCGAGGGAGGGCCATTAATTACATGACCTCTTGCTGATGATAACGTTGCATTCTTCATGAGGGAGGGCGAATGTTTCACAAATTGTTATGTTAACTGCAGATTTACAGGTTTTCAGCGTCATTGAATTTTAATGAACTTGGGAACAGATGTGATTATGTTCCGAATATTGAGTTACAGCCTGTTATTTAAACATTTAAGATTATAATTGAGTGTCTAAAATGACAAACAGTAAAGAACAGCACCAGATTAAGCAATAATAATCCGGTCAAAATAAACATTCCAGGTTACATTAATTCGCACCTGGCTGAAATTTGGCATGAATGCTGGGAACCCTATTACACACAATTTGTCAATTATCCACATCGATCCAACGTGTGGAATTTTTTTTATTCAAGGTCAAATTTTTGCAAAAATCTGTTTTTTGAGTTTTCCAGCTAAATGGTAAGTTTTATCACAAAATTAGGTATGACAAAATTATTTATCATGCAATTATCTATATAAATTGTACATACACTTTTTTTCCTAAGAATCACCATTTCGGAGATATAGCTATGCAAAATCTTGAAAAAGTTTTGTTACAAATAATATGCACACTATTGCACACGTTTCCGTGAGGTAGTGTACATGGCGCGTTTTTAGGGTTTTGAAGTAAACAAGGAACCCTTATAGTTTCGGTCTGTCCGTACGCGCGTCCGTCCGTCCCTCCGCAGCTTTTCTCAGAGACTATTGATACTAGAAAACTATAATTTGGCAAGAACATACATATATATAATGCCGACAAAGTGGAAGCATAAAATCATAAAAATAGTTTTTTTTAAGGGTATCTCCCCTACATGTAAAGCGAGTGTGAATTTTTTTTTTGGCTTGTACTCCATAGTGTGGGATATCATTAGATAGGTCTTTTAAAAACATTAGGGGGTTTCTAATATCATTTTTCAATGTAAACATTCGTTTGTTGTTATTTTTTTAACATTTTGCATTGCTATATCTCCGAAATGGCGATTCTCAGGAAAAAAGTGAATGAGCAATTTTTATAGACAATTGCATGATAAATACTTTTGTTATACCTATTTTTATGATAAAACGTACCGTTTAGCTGGAAAACTCAGAAAACCGATTTTAGCAACATTTGACCTTGAATAACTTTTTTTCCACACGTTGGATTGATGTGGATAATTGACAAATTATGTGTAATAGGGTCCCCAACATTCATGCCAAATTTCAGCCAGGTGCGAATTAATGTAACCTTACCCCTATTTTTTATACTAATTTGACCGGACTATAATTATTAATTCATGTTTGTTGTAGATAGACTAGTTTTTATAAGACTTAAGTTATATAATGGTAGAAAAACTTCAAAATATAGAAATTGAAAACATCTACTTATAAATTAATTGATATTATTCTAATAATGAATGGATATTATATAGATAATGACTGTGTCCTAATACACGTAAAACATGCACATAGATCTGCAGGCTTATAAGATTCTTTGAAGATGAGTTAAAGGTTAATAGCACTTGACCGACGTTTACATGTTGATAGCATTTGTATAATACCATGTATCGAATAAAATAACTTAATTATAAAATATAAGAAAATACTTAACAATTTTGATAATTTTAGCTAATTTGCGGATACTAAAGGCATCTATAGCCAAGCGTAGCACATATCTGGTGGAAAAGCACCCTAAGACTTGTACACACAATCTGCTCTTTATAACACAGTGCTCAAACAATTCAAACGGTATCCAATATCGGTGTGTACCAGTTGTATAAGTTATCGGGAAGGTGCGCACCGTAAGACGCTGGGCTCTTGCCGAGGCACGAACAGACTATCGACGCTTGCAGACGTGCTAGTGAGGGAACCTATCGATACTTTGATTGAATACGTTGAACATTATATTCGTTTACTTTCGAATGACATAAATAGAATATGAATATGTTGCTGTTGAAAAATTTTAATAACTAGCGCATAGGCAGGTATTCATTGTTTGTCTGAAACCATTTTTGATTATTGCCTGATTAAAACTGGTCTGGGTCACATGGGTGAATTTTTTTATAGTCTATAAACGACAAAGGCACAACATTTTTGTGTTTTGTGTAATTAGATATAATACCTACATTATGTAGGTATTTCTTTTTTTAAATAATATATATTAGGCTTGAGTTACGAATTTTAGAATAAATCAATTACTTACTAACTGTTGTCACCATTTTTAACCCTTTTTTTCCTTATTTAAAATTCGTAGAGGCTCTACGAGAATGCTACGATTTATTTTTATTTATCTAAAAGTTCTAAATAGCATCGATATCGATAGAACTGAATTTCCTAATCCCTACACTGACACCTTGCGAATATATTACTCCGTGCCACTGAATCTAATCACAATCTGACGGATTAATATCTGACGGTATCGCCGTGTGTACCGGCCTAAGCCCACCGGCCATTTCGGGCTCAATTACGCAAACCTGCACTCTACTTCGACTCTATTCTATAACCCATTGGGACGATAATACCTTGTTTGTATTGCGAAATATATTTGCCGGGTGAGTGGGTTAAAGCCGCCGGCAATCGAGAAGATTTATTGTAATACCTGAGTTGTTTAAATTGTTGTTTAATGTTCGAAGTAAGAAGATTAGGCGTTTAATGAGTGGATGATTGATGAGATGGATTATAGTCGAGTTCGATGTGAAATTGCTTTATCGATGGGTTCGTCTAATCAAATGTTAGCTAACGCTTGTCTAGAATTTAGATTGTTAGTGATTATTTACTTAATCAATTTTTTTTTCCTAATTTGGTAAATCGATATCGGGTAAACATTAAGAGGTATTATCAGAACTTTTTTTAAAATAAAATTTAACTTTAACTAGGTATTCTTTCATAATAATAAAAAATAAAGAGTTCACATAAAACCACCGTGAAAAAGATCAACTCAGATTTAGATGGAGGGTGAAAAAAATATAAATCTGCTACAACTTTCAGCAATTACAATCTGAAACTCTTAAAACGGAGATTAGCTGCAATGACCCTCGGCTTCAAACTTATTCCCATAAAAAGATTTGGAAACCGACAAAAGGTGGGGTTTTTTTGCTAGCACCTGCTCTTGGGAAACTTCCCCAAGTTTCTGGAAAGTTGTAGGAGTTTGAAAACTTCCACCCGGATGTTGTTATCGGCCGGAAGCGCTTTAGGCAACTTCCTGTTTTGACGGACGTGGAAAAAATTGAAGTTTTCGCATTATGTCTTCAAAGAGTGATTATTCTTAAGACAGGTGGAGTAAGTGGAAAAGTTCCTTTTGAAGGTTTTATTAGGGTACACTCAACACTTCATTTAATATCGTTTTACTTCATCATCATAAAAGAGAGCCTTTTGTTGAAGAGATTTAAAAAATATGATCTACTCGAGATCTACAGTTATATTTAATTTAATTGTTTTTGAATGCCACCTAAGTACAGTTTAAATTAAAACAATTACTTAGTACCTAAGTTAGTGAAAGTTTTACCAAAATTATGCAGAAACTTTTAAGTCCTACCTAAACCTACGATAAAAAAAATTGTCACAAAACTTTGACTATTGCTCAAACGCACCTATCCTCAAACACTATTTGTTGGTAATACGACAAAATATGTGAATATCAACCTGTAAAAGATGGTAATATGTAAAGTTTGAGTACAGGACAAGTTTCATACAGCCGGGAGGGCCGGGGCCCGAACACCTCTGCAGTTCGTGAAAAATGTCGGGACATCGCGATAAAACTTTTTAAGTAATTTCCTATTCTTCCCTTGGGGATTGACGGAGCAAATACCATCACCATTTAGTCTATTACAGGTCTATTACTATCTAGCCAATGACGAGATAGAATGTTATTTTCAACGAGCAATCACGTGAGTTTATTTAATCTGCCTATTAGCTCGTTTTAATAAATGAAGTACCTATATGTACATATTTACCAAACAGCATCTAATTAGCGCGTCATATTTATCTACAACCTTTTCATGCCATCGGGCGAAGCGTAATCGGCTCAGAGTCTCAGACAGGTGAACTGTTTTAATTTCAACTAATTTCGCCATTTTCGGCACTTTGTAAAGCGGATTGGGAAAGTTGGAAATGAGTGGAAGTTGTCCGTCGAACGCAACCGGCTGCCTCGATCGGTAGGTATTTGCAAGGCTTTGCTACTTTACAGCTAATGGGGAACAGTTTTGTAGCGACATAATTTTGCAATATTATTATGTCGATAGGTATATATACCGTACAAGAGGTGCATAGGTATTTAGAAAAAAAACCTTGTCCTTGTTGAAGATCCCTTACAAAACTCTTGCTGGAAGGGTGCTTCTATAGCATAGACGAATTTAGGTCAGACGCATTATACTAATATTCTCATTGTAGGTAGGTACCTACTCATAATTTAATTTTCGTGTTTTCTGTGACTATGGTATCTTTTATTTCGTTTTAAATTTCATGTGTGTAATTAGATTACCTAAGTAATTTTAAGATTTCAAACACAATGTAAATATTGTTACTGAATAAATGAATTGAATTTAATTTAATTGTAAAACACAATTTTTACCTAACATTTTTATGACAAAAAAGTTTTTCTTATGATTTTTTCGTTGTTTTTGTAAGAAATAAAAGTGAAACTCATGAACCATTCAAACTTCAGCGATCAGCACAACAAAGCTAGTGGTACATTAAAAGCCAACAAATCTCTCAACCCTTGCGTCCCAGGAGTAAGCAGGAGTGATAAAAACTGATTGTAGGCCGTTACAGGCACCTGACAATGACACCTGCTGTCTATGACCCTCGGGGGCCCGTTTGTGTAAACATGGACCTTTTAAGGGACTGTGAAGTAATATGTTTGTTTTGCACTCTGTACTCGCAGATGGTAGTGTGATATGTTTTAGTTTTGGGGATAGAGGTAGGAATAGTCTTAAAGATTTTGTGAAACTTTGGATGCTTTGTGATACCTAGATAGGTAGGTAGTACCTACTTAGTATGTTTAAATTCAGGGTGAGTTTTTCAGGGTAAATTATGCATAAGGGCAAGGTACGGTTGGTCAACCGCCCAGGGCGCCAGATACATCGTATCTATAGACAATCGTATCTAATCATTCTTGATAATCACCCCCAAAGTTTCGGAGTTTTTCTTAGGCTGCTTATAGGCCTCCGAAGCCACGACTGGTCATCTTATATTCCCTCAGAAGCATGGAACAAGCGCTTAACTACAACATACTGTAACTCATAGTAATAGTAAGCCTCAAAACGTCGCTTAGCTTCAACGACTTATAAAGAAAATCACGACTGAAATGGAATCTGCTGAATGTATGAAGCTAGGCCTAGCCCTCTACCTGTCCCAGTGACCTAGTAGACTGCACTAACGTGCTGAAAGGTGGCTGAGAGCCGGCACGTGCTCGATGGCCGTGTATCAACGTTTCAGGTCAATCGGCCACTCCCAAGGTGCTAGTGGTTGATGCGCTAGTGATGCCAACTATCGATTATATTGACAGTCGATAGATTAAACTAGTAAGCGATTTTTGAAAAATATAAAATTGTGATGTAGGTTTTGCGTCGCGAAAAGTGTTTTGATGTACAGCCGGATTCGATCCCACGACCTTCAGATCGAAAGTCGAAGTAAGTGGTGGCCACTTGGCTAACACGTATTTTTGTGATCTTTCAACCTCTGCTAAATTATTACAAATGCTAGATTTAGTATTTTTGAGCACCCTATACAACCTAGTAGAATAAACAAAACTTGGATACCTAAATATCTGAAAAAATGTCTACCGCTCCCTGCGATACAGTCGTGATCATTATTGTCTTACTACTATCATACCATACAACCAACACAATTGTATAGTCAGGGTCAGCAAATATAAAATCATAGGTTTAGTTAATCGACTTTACCTCCTCCCTACCGCTCATACGTAAGAGGGTAGTCAGCGTTTTCCAAACGGGGTGAGTAGAGTAGCACAGGTGCTTACCGCCTTCGATTATCGCCTACGAAATTTTTAAGACAAATAAGGCATGGAAAGTTTGATTTTGCTTATTGTGCAAAAATAAAAGGTTGACACATGTTTTCACTTTTGAAGAAGTTACGTGCGAGCGATGCGAGCCGAAATATATATGGGACAGGCTTTGAAAGGCATTGTTTTGAAAAATATGTAGGGTGAGTGTTTTTTTTTGTTGGAGCCTTTTTCACACCACTTGTAACACTTTTAACATACTTTTAAGTACTATCCTGTAAGTCAGCGAAAAGTAAATTGCGAACGTCACGTATGAAAAATAGATGTAACAAAATGTGAAAATGTACCAAAAACTATTTGAACATAAGTACCTGACTACCCCCAACTACCACTAACAGCGTGATAGATTTATTATGGTAGTGGAAATTCCAGAGATCATGGGATCTTGAAAAAAATCTACTGTACCAACTAATACAGCAAAAGCAAATCTGACTTGTCATTAAAAGTGGAATTAACTAAAAACTCAATATATTTGTGGAAAATTTATTCGTGATCAAGTAGTAAAATAAAAACTCTACTATTTTAACACGCTACGTGATTTAATCCTAAGTGCCACTATGGAATTACAAATAAGGCACCAACCTTACAATATGACACCAAAACGTTACCTCTCTCGAAAACTAGTAAGTCCCTTCCTAATTTAATTGTATAATATTGTTGGGATTGCATTCACGCGCGAGTGTATCGAGACGATTTCATCCTCCTATCAACAAATACAGTTGTCACAATTTTGCCGTGTCCGTGTATTTTTTTATATCCTTGGACATTCGTCAGCGTCATCTAGTCCCAAGCTAAGCAACTTAATGCTTGTGTTATGGTAACCAGATGACTGATATAATACATAGATAGGTACATTTTTTTGTAAATACTAACATATTATCGATAGAAAACACCCAGACCAGAGATATAGAAATAGGCGGCAAGCTAAGCAACTTAATGCTTGTGTTATGGTAACCAGATGACTGATATAATACATAGATAGGTACATTTTTTTGTAAATACATACATATTATGGATAGAAAACACCCAGACCAGAGATATAGGTGGCACGACGATAAAATCGCCGCGATTCTCGCTCGTGAATGCGGTCCTTTATACAAAGTAACGTAGTCGCCTTTGTCTTATATTATAAAATAAAGGATTCCTTTATAAAAGAGCACATACTTAACTAGTTTTCGAGCTAAGTTTTTACAAATAACTTACAATGTATAAAATACCGATGAAAATTCACAAAAATTTAACAAATTCTAGTTAAATTTTCATTGCTTTAGTAAAATTGTATCATGAATTCATGAGTGTGCTGTGATTTAGCTTTATTTAGCTTGACACATTTTTACAAACTAAATATAAGTACACACAAATAAAATACAAAATAATTCAAAAATCCTTATTCTATGTGAAAATAAGCATGAATATCATATTACGGTCGAAAATAAAATGATTACATCATCGTAAGTAACTATGATCACAGATAAAATAATACTATGTACAGATACACCATCTAGAACATCAATTTCACTCCGGTTTTTCTTCGGGCTATTTTTTTGTGTTTGATTTTGCGGCGCCCCTAGCAGTGTTTAGGTCTTGCCTGCAATCATAAATATTAGCACTAGATGGAGTTACTTATTTTTGATTGCAGGCAAGACCTAAACACTGCTAGGGGCGCCGCAAAATCAAACACAAAAAAATAGCCCGAAGAAAAACCGGAGTGAAATTGATGTTCTAGATGGTGTATCTGTACATAGTATTATTTTATCTGTGCTATGATCTCGTTTTGGACGGAAAAATAAAATAAAAAAACACACACTATTTTAAAATAATCACATTAAAATTACATTCTAAATAAATCGGCAGTCGAAAAGAACTATAAAATGATTAGTAACTTAAAACTATCTTAGTGCTAAATATCTTCAGAGTGATATAATTCGAGAAGTAAGTTTTCCTCGAGGGAATAGTTGAGTAAAGATAAGGAGATTCATAATTTCGAAATTAGTATAGTCGACCAAGAAATTGGTTTACCACTCTAAAGGTAGCCGTTCAAACTGAGCGTCACAAACGCAGCGTTCACATTGACATCTGTCAACGCGGTCACAGCGGCACTGTGACGTCACTGACGCCGCGACAGTGACGCTGCGCTCGAATGACGTTGCCTAGAATTCCATACATTTGCATAGAACATCTATCTGTCGCACTGTCGCGGCGTCACAGCCGCGGCGCCAATGACGCCATAGACGCTCAGTTCGAACGGCTACCTTTAAGGCTGAATATAATTTGCACGTACAAAACATCAAGGGCTATTTTCGCTTGACTTAACTGCTACGTCAGAATCTGTCATTTTCATTGTTAATGTAATACAGTAATCCTTAGCGAATAATTATGTTACTGGGAGATGTCATCAAAAGTGGTAAACCAATTTCTTGGTCGCCTATACCTATTTTAAAGCAATTTTCCGTATAGCTGAGAGAACATATCGCAAAAGTAAACAAGGACTTGTTTTCATTGGTTGATAGAACTAGCGGTGATTGAAAACTGTAATAGAGAACTCACTTTCATGGTAAAAGAGAGAGTACTTTCAAGTTAATAATTAAGTTAACTTCTGTAAAGTGGGCATGTATCGATTATGTTTTGTACATACCTGACTACCCCCTTAGACATCTTTAGAGGGTATAAGAATTACATAAAGATCTGAAAGAAATGTCTACCGCTCGGGATACAGTCGTGATCATATTTCATTTTTGTTATTTTCACATGTTCAACATTTAAATGCAAGTTTAATTTAATAAAAATACCCCAAATCCTATTATTAATAAGTCTAATATTGCTTTAGTGTTAGCTCTTTGAGAATTTAGACTTTGAAATCTAAATTCTCTAGAAATATATTTTAAATAAAAATAAATCGAGTCCGATGTTTTAAAATTGATACAAAATGAAAAAGCCGAATGGCACAACGAGGGAGAAAGAATTTGAGATATTTAAACAATACAAGGAAACAATACAAGGTTATCACTAGGCATAAGGCATAGAGTTGAAACTGGGTAACGTAAGTTGTACAAGATAAGTTAGGCAATAGCCCAGCTAAGCGCTAAGTAATGCCAGCCACCCACGATTAAGTGCAACGTTAAGTTTTCAACGGTTTGATGCGAAGTCCAGCGGGCTTACCATGAATGTTTATAGCGATTCAGTTTAGGTCCAACTACGAACCACTTTTGACGTCAACTAAGACCCTGTTCACACGGCATTGTCCTGCACGTTTTTTTGCATTATACGTCTTAACGTATATATAGTGGCCATACAACGTACATATATCCAATCACACGGCGATTGTACTGCAAAAAACGTGTACCGCTTATACGTTTAAACGCATACGTCAGTCGTCGGTTTGTTTCCTTCACTTTTCTGCGGCTATTCGTTTTTTACACGAATGATAATTTACCGTGTGAAGACCTGGGTGATTGTACGTTAAAAAACGAATACGAAAAAACGTGCAGGACAATGCCGTGTGAACAGGGTCTAAGGCGCTGACGTGAAGTTTTGACAGTCAGACAGAACCTATACTGAATCGCTAAGACCATGGTACGGCTCCAGTACCTACGCAGTAGAACTCAATCGTGGTTAGCATTAACGAGACAAGGTATTTTGTGTTCAATCAATTGCAACAAGCAATGGATATGCAAATTTACATGATAATTATCATTTTGTACGCACGTTATATTTTGTACATTAATTTAGAATATTATTTTCAAGCATTTTACGATACTTGTGAGATATTTTTAAAGCAATTTTTGAGTAATTTATGAGTACAATCTTTTGTTAATGAAAATGATACGATAGCAAAGTGTAAATTGGGTCTCTTAAAGTAAGTTGCACTAATTAGCTGCGAAATTAGGCTGTTTCAAGCTCGATTAAGTTTTATTAGAATACTCATCGATAGCACAAGGAAGACGTCGTTTGGCGAGAGTGAGAGATTTTATGCAGCGAGGTATTTTGATAAAACATAATGTATTTATGGGAGACCTAGGAGGTGGCGCGGCAGACCTATACTTCATTTCTTGAAACGAGCTAATATGAAGAAAAATAAACTCACGTAATTGGTGTGGTGGTCGAAAATAATGTCTTACTCGTAATAAGCTAGATTGTCAAATCAATTATTATTGTAAATTATCAAATCTGGCCAATCCGAGAATAGACAATTATTATCGATGACCAATCACGTGCGTTTATTTTTCTTCCTATTACCTCGTCAGTGAAGTAGGGCACTAAAGGATCCATTATAGAAGAATACATTACATAAGGCAATGTGAACTCGCCCTAGGCCGCTTTTCGACGCCAATCACGTGCTTTATTTTTTCTAACTATACGATCGACTCGGTGAACAGAGTATAGTTTTAAGAACGTGACGTGTAACACGCATTTATGCCTTAAATGCGCGTCAAAGTGGTATATAAGACCTTATTGAATAGACATTTAAGTTCACAGGAGTGGTTAACTCTTATGACGGAGGTTTTAAGCTGCCTAAAGGCCTCCGTCATGGTGATAAAGAAGTGTAAGTGCGGTGTTATATAAAGAACTCCCTTCGCTTAGTGACGCGCGGGCCGGTCGCCGCGTTCAGCGCCGCGGAGTCGGGGTCGGTCGCGCCGTCGGCACCGCGTTCCTCCTGTAATAACATTGTATTATAAGTATTACAAATTAAGGTAATTTACTTGTAGCTTTCTTTTCTGATTAATAAAGTTACTAACTTGATGGAGGTTTGAGATTTTCTTTACATTAGTAAAGAAAGAAAGATAAAATAATTTATTTACTAGCTGATCCCCGCGGTTTCACCTGCGTAAGTAAAGTCTAGGATAATTTATATCCCAATATTCCCACGAGAAGGGAATATCGGGATATAAAGTATCATAAGTCACTTTCCATCCCTTTAACTTCTCACTACTTAAACAATCACGTCAATTAGTCGCTCCGTTTTGCCGTTATAGACGGACACACACACCATTTTCCAATTTATAATATTAGTATGGTATAAGTTACCTGTGTAAGATATTCGCCCTTATGTCTGGACAGAGCTCGCACCAACACAATCGCAACGACGATCAACAGCAAGAAGATAAACGCCAACACAGCTGTAAACAATATCATTACTAGATAATGTCACAAACAATATATTATTTTCTCTAACCTACACTGTCCCACTGCTGACTCTCTCCTATCAGCTTTGCGATCGCCGGCTTGCCCTAAATGCATCTATACTCTGTTCATTGAGTCGATCGAATAGGGAGACTGTTCATTGAGTCGATCGAATAGGGAGAAAAATAAACGCACGTGATTGGTCGTTATGTTGGTCTTTATGTCAAATGAAAGAACATCATGAACACGTTTTTATATTTCTGCCATTAGGCTCCGCTCAATTGTTAAATCTAGCCAATCACGAGAGTAGTCACTGATTGTGCGTCCTTTTCATTTCCATACAAATGTGCAAGAGAGAGCGGCTTATTATAATATCGCCGCGGTGAACGGAGTATATATCACCACGGCAGCGTCTTCGAATCAGTATTGATGAACATAAATCAAACACAAGTTTTTTCTTGAATTTTTCATTATGACATTGTAATATTAAGTTGTATGTAACTCACTGCCCAGTATAGCCTCGTCCGTCTTGTTGAGGTCCAGTTCGTGTTGCAGGTCGACGTCGGGCGGCGGGCGCGTCTCCACCGGCTCCGGGGGGTGGGTCACCGGCTCCACGCCACAGAAGTCCTCGTTCAGATTACCGCCTGGAAATAATGTATTCTATACACTAAACTAGATGGCGCTAGTAAAAATGACCCGTTTCTAGATCGCGCTGACGAAAACACGTCTTAAAATAGGTTTCATCATCATCATCATCCGCAGCCCGACTTCACCCACTGCTGGGTATAGGCCTCCCTCAGTTTGTGCCATCCGCCACGATCCTGTGCCAATCCGATCCATCTTTTGCCCGCGACTTTGCATATATCGTCTGCCCATCTCGCTGGCGGACGACCAACACTTCTAAGTCCCTCTCTTGGCCACCATTCGGTTACTGCTTTACTCCACCTGCCATCACCTCGCCGAGCCATATGTCCTGCCCAGCTCCATTTGAGTTCTAAAATACGATTTCCAACATCTTTTACTTTTGTTTGCTTTCGGATTTGAACGTTTGGAACTCGGTCAATCAGTTTGATGCCTAACATGGAGCGCTCCATGGCTCTCTGTGCTACTCTCATGCGGTACACAGCCTCATGCGTGCACGTCCATGTTTCGGCACCATACGTCATGGTGGGCAGGACACATTGGTTGTATAATCGGGTCTTCAGGCACTGTGGAGTATTTCTCGATTTTAGGATAAAATAGGTTTACTTAAGTTTAATTCAACTTAGTTTACTAGAGGGGAGGGAGGGCTAATGCAGTTTGGCGCCTATATTAAACGCCTATCGCCTCTATCTACTGCAACTAGCTTACTATTTCGCATGTTGTACACAAAAATAAATAATTAATTAAACAATGAGAGGAACGGGAGGGGGTATGTTTGGTGGCGGGTCACTCGCACACGACCAATAGCACGCGCTACATCAATGGTGTGAAGTGCGCCGCGTCACCACGACACCAATGCCACCTAAGATTCCTTAAAATCACCTACTGCGCAGCTTTTCCTCTCAGCGTTCTTCTTACGTGGCACGACCTATACTAACAATTATTTTGTCGTAAAAAGCAGCGTTGCAAAAACGGCATTAGTCGTTGTTGAAAATTAAGTCTAATGCAATAAGGTTGGTTATTACTAAAATATTTAAGTAACTTTTATCTAGACTAACCTAGACTCCTGACATTGGGCGGCGGGTCCTGTTGGAACAGCAGCTTCAATGGGTATATATCGTCGAACTCGACTCGACTGACGCAGCCGACGAAGCCCTCGTTCATGCTCTAATAACTAGACTAACCTAGACTCCTGACATTGGGCGGCGGGTCCTGCTGGAACAGCAGCTTCAAGGGGTATATATCGTCGAACTCGACGCGACTGACGCAGCCGACGAAGCCCTCGTTCATGCTCTAATATCTAGACTAACCTAGACTCCTGACATTGGGCGGCGGGTCCTGCTGGAACAGCAGCTTCAAGGGGTATATATCGTCGAACTCGACGCGACTGACGCAGCCGACGAAGCCCTCGTTCATGCTCTAATATCTAGACTAACCTAGACTCCTGACATTGGGCGGCGGGTCCTGTTGGAACAGCAGCTTCAAGGGGTATATATCGTCGAACTCGACGCGACTGACGCAGCCGACGAAGCCCTCGTTCATGCTCTAATATCTAGACTAACCTAGACTCCTGACATTGGGCGGCGGGTCCTGTTGGAACAGCAGCTTCAAGGGGTATATATCGTCGAACTCGACGCGACTGACGCAGCCGACGAAGCCCTCGTTCATGCTCTAATATCTAGACTAACCTAGACTCCTGACATTGGGCGGCGGGTCCTGCTGGAACAGCAGCTTCAATGGGTATATATCGTCGAACTCGACTCGACTGACGCAGCCGACGAAGCCCTCGTTCATGCTCTAATATCTAGACTAACCTAGACTCCTGACATTGGGCGGCGGGTCCTGCTGGAACAGCAGCTTCAATGGGTATATATCGTCGAACTCGACTCGACTGACGCAGCCGACGAAGCCCTCGTTCATGCTCTCGTTGCGGCCGATGTACATGTATTGTATGTTGTTGAATTGTGCGTCCGCTGACTCTTTCACGTTGAAGTCGTATTCTTGGGTCTCTGAGTTGTCCACCTGAGGAGGAGATAGATTATTTTATTCACATTTTGGTGATGAAAAAACTTTAACACATTCAAGGCCCAGCGCCGCGCGGCGCGGCCAGTAAGTCCTGGGCACCCAACGTGTTTAACAAAAAGGAAATCATTCATAAATGAAAAATCTTACCAAAATGGCTTTGACGTGATTCGCACGGCAATCCGGCTTGCGGACGATTGCTTGTCCAAACCCAAAAATTTTAGTAAGAATTTTCATTTATGAATGAAATGCCTAAATGTGATTTAACACTATATAAAATAGTTTCCCGATATTTAATCTACGAATCATGGTTAATATCCCGTTTTAAGTGTTTATAATAATAACTAGCAGCACGTCCCGGCTTAGCACGGGTGTACTAATGAAGCTACTGGGATAAAATAACCAACCTGACAGTTAATTCTACACATTGGTGAAAGAATTTCTGGAATCGGCTGAGTAGCTTCGGAGATTACCTCCGTCAAACAAACAAACATTACCTCTTTATAATATTAGTATAGAAGTATAGATAGTATAGTATATTAGTATATGACGACCTCTGTGGCGCAGTTGTGTTAACGCCCGGCTGAGATGCGGAGGTTGCGGGTTCGATCCCCGCTACGGGACAAATGTTTGCATGTTCTGCAGATATTTGTTTCGTGTCTGGGTGTTTTCTATCTATAATATGTATGTACTTAAAAAAAAAAAAAAAAAAATGTATCTAAGTATTATATCAGTCATCTGGTTACCATAACACAAGCATTAAGTTGCTTAGCTTGGGACTAGATGACGCTGTGTGGAATGTCCAAGGATATTTATTTATATTTATTTATAGATATGAGTTTTCCGTTAGTTAATGTAGGAATCATGGTAAATATCCCGTTTTAAGTGTTTATAAGAATAATAGCATACCTTGAGGGTCATGGTAGCGCCCCCGTTCTTCCTGCCCAGCCTCACGTCGTGGTATTGCCCCAGTGCGAAGTGCTTGCCTTGGAACACTATCTCCTGACGCTCGAAACCGAAATCAAATACCACACGGAGATGACCTGGGAACAATGGGAAATTATTAATTACTGATTGATGAACATTCTATACTTCATTTCTTGAATCGAGCTAATAGGAACAAAAATAAACGCACGTGATTGGTCGTCGAAAATAATTGTATTTCTCGTAATTGGCTAGATTGTCAAATCAACTGTCAATTGTCAAATCTAGCCAATCCAATGAATTTCGACGACCAATCACGTGAGATTATTTTTATTCCTATTAGTTCGCTTCAAGAAATGAAGTATAGTTAACCATTGAATATTGTGATAAAATGATCTGTGTAATCCTACTATCCTATCCTACTATCCTACTAATATGTGAAAGTTTGTGAGAATGTATGTATGTTAGTTATTCTTTGACGCAAAAACAGCTGGACGGATTCGGTTGAAATTTGGTACGTAGATAGGTGATTAACCTGGATTAACACATAGGCTTTTTATCCCGATATTCCCGCGGGAACGGGACTTACGAGGGTGAAACCGCGGGGCGCAGCTAGTTCTACTATACATATAATGAAGTTTGGAAACAATTTCGCTTTTGGCTCTATTACTGCAAGATTGAAAAAAGTCATTTTTGCAGTCTCAACAGTAAATTAAAACAGAAGTTACCAACTGGATGTTTTGTTATTTACAATATCTACAGATGGACTATAAGCTACATTTGGCAAATGGCCTCAACACATACAATATAATATTCACACCCAGTTTTTTTTAGTTCAATTCATTTTATTTAATTCCCTTAAGGAAATAAAGAAAGAAAAAAAATGTTTATTTCGTAGGACCTCAAGGATCACTCAAAAATCGTAGACTTATAATCAAGGTGACTCTATTGCCTGTTCCAAAACAACTCCCTGCACAAGGGTAGGCAGAGACCATGGATTTCTTTTTCTTCAAATTCAAAACGTCAGTGCTTACCCGAGTTAGATACCATCAAAGTGAGATATTCCCCGGTAATGTTGGAGTAGAACCCAAGCAGGAACCCCTTCGGATTGGTGGTGGTGAAGCCGACGCGGATGTGCTCCGCGATCGTGGAGCGCCACGAGCCGAGGAAGTCGTACTTTATTATGGAGTTGGGTCGCAGGTTCACACCGATCTCTGTAATATATTCAACAGTGAATTGAGGCACATAAATATAATGATTACTAGCCGTTATGATCCCACTGCTGGGCAAAGGCCTCCCCTACAGAAATATTTATAGAGAAAAAAAAAATTAGGCTTTACATCTTTACTATACTTCATTTCTTGAAGCGAGCTAATAGGAAGAAAAATAAACTCACGTGATTGGTTGTCAAAAATAATTGTATATGTCGTGATTGGCTAGATTGTCAAATCAATTGTCAATTGTCAAATCTAGCCAATCCGAAAATAGACCATGATTTTCGACGAGCAATCACGTGCGTTTTTTCTTCTTCCTATTAGCTCGCATCAAAAAATGAAATATAGATCACATAACACAGAATAGTAGAAACCTACACAAGGGCATATAGATGAATTACATGAAAAGGTCAATCCGTGGATGATGTTGTGGGTCATATGTTTACTTATGTCTATATTTACTCAACACCTTGTACCTAAAAGATATAAAGTATGACTATTTATTTTCCCAAACAAATAAAATAAAATAAAATAAGTGGCTCACCGTCAGCACAGATGGGTCCCTTGAATGCGGTCCATCGACAGTCGCACGAGTAGGAGTCGTATCCCTCGAGACACGTGCCGTTGTTGAGACACGGAGAGGAGGAACATTTGCCCACGCAGCCTACTGTCACTCCGTATAAACCTGGGGACAAAATGGACTGTTAGTAAAAGTTATACTAGACATTATGTAATCACACGGGAAAATTTATTTGCGTGTGATTTTTCGGAAGAATCGAAACATTATCGGTAACTAAATCGACGATATTTTTCCGTGTGCTTATATAATATTAAGTTAAAGGATAAGGACGGATTTAAGATTACTTAATTTGGTTATAAAAACTATAATAAGTAAACAAAATATCTCAAAGTTTTAATGGCTTACTCCAGCGGCTGCTAACTCTGATAAACCCCTGTCAATTCCAATGATAAGTATGTTGATAATAAGTAAGTTGTAAGCTAATCTATACTAATATTATAAAGCGGTAAAATTTGTTTGTTTGTTTGATGGAGGTAATCTCCGAAACTACTGGACCGATTTAAAAAATTCTTTTACGGATGTGTAGAATGGACTGTCCGGGAGGTTATAGGCTACCTTTTTGTCCCGGTATCTCTATTAGTACACCCGTGCGAAGCCGGGACGTGCTACTAGTACATAATATACATAAATAAAACATACATACACTCATACATAAGTACACTGTACTTATGTAACCTGTGGCTATACATACCCCTAGCGGCATATCCCCTCAGATCAACAGGCCGTCCGTTCAGCAGCAAGGCCCGCATGCACCCCACGAACCCGTCCTTGCGATCCAAGGCCGCGCCCAGTGCCAGCCCAGTGGTGAGGTGGAGGGCTCGCACCGGCTCCTTGCCGGTTCGAATCTCGTTCTTTAGCGCACCGTCTACTACTACGCGGGCTTCTTTCCTGTATTACAAGTGAGTAGACATTAACGGTCGGTTCCTTTAACTTGATAGACCGCAAAGTTACGTTACCACAGACTGACATCTGTCATTTATTATTTATAATAATAATAATAAATCTTTATTTCAGGCAACTTAATAACAATAAGTAACAAGATGTTATTTACTTAATCTAAGGCCCATATAATTTATGGATTACACATGGATACAGGTGACGCGTGTAGACATTGTTACATATTAACATAACTAACTGACGGTCGTAGGACTTTCGCCATAGCAACGTTGTTATTTGTCAAAAAGTTTTATACATTTTATGTTGTAGAAATAAAGTTGCTATGGTGATGGGCCTACGGACATCCGTACGTTAGTTATAGAAATCGGAATCCAGCTTCGAGAAGAAACGCGAAAATAATGATTTTTAATCTTCCTAATTCGAATAACTAATGAACTAGATGAAGATAATGATTTTATCTTAGAAACTATTGTGTAAAAGAGTGTCTTTGTATGTATTTACATAAAAAAATAATGTATTTAAGTATTATATGAGTCATCTGGTTACCATAACACAAGCATTAGGTTGCTTAGCTTGGGGCTAGATGACGCTGTGTGGAATGTCCAAGGATATTTATTTTATACTAGCTGCGCTCCGCGGTTTCACCCACGTGAGTCCCGTTCCCGCGGGAATATCGGGTTAAAAAGTAGCCTATGCCACTCGATATCCCTTCAACTATCACCACACAAATAATCACGTCAATTCGTTGCCCCGTTTTGCCGTGAAAGACGGACAGACAGACAGACACACACACTTTCCCTTTTATAATATTAGTATGGATTTTTGCGTAGAGTAAGGAACGCTCACCTGTTCCGCTCGATAGAGACGGAATGCCAGTTGTTATCTGCGAGACGGTTGCTCGTCTCCACGGAGACGCCGAGCGGGGTGTCTCCCACTTGGAACTGGAACTGTAGCTGGTCGCCGCCGATTATTGACAGCTTTATGTAGTCTTGTGGACCCTGGGGGAATGGTTTATATTATACTTAAAAATAATTCATTAAATAAATAATTAAAAATAAAACCGGAATGCGTGGAAAGAAAACGGGGAGACCTTTGCCCAGCAGTGGGACACAAAAGGTTAAAAAAAAAAAAGAATTATAATTATCTACTTAATTGTATAAAAGTGGGTATGTATACTGTACACCGTAATTATGCCCGAATATTCATTCAAACACTAATTAAATATTGAAGGCCGTATTAACTCTATTATTAACTATATATAACATGCAAATGTTAAATATGAATATCCGTAATAGTATCCGTTTTAGTAACTAACAAAATATTTGTTTATCAATACAAATTCATAAACAAATATTTTGATAGAGACCACTTACTTTAATTACCGTTTCATGTGTTACTTAACAACTCATAACAACATAACTCTTATCAATAAATGTAATTGGTGAGTAACCAAATACCAATTTATAAAAATAATTCATCCTGACGTCACAGGGGTTAACTCATTCAAGGCCCACCGCCTCGAGCTGCAGCACGAGGTAGTGCGTCCGGGGCACCCAACGTGTTAAAGTAGCCGAATGGAAAGCCCTTTGCCTATCAGTGGTACACATTAACAAAACACGATATGTTACCTTAGAATGTAAGAGCACCGCGTTCTCCTTAGTAGTTTTGAACTCGAAGTATATATCCCCGCTGTGACCGAGATCGAACATCGGCAAGAGTATCACGCCGTCGGAGATACGGAACGTCACCGCGTTACTGAACAGATCTAGAATAAACAATACCAAATAAATTAATTATAGTTTAAGGAAGTAAAATAATCAGATGAAGTATGACCAAAATCATCAGAGAGAAAGATTAGAAAGAAATCACTTATTACGATCGCTTATACATATATATATATTGATTTTTGATGGAAACTAAATAATAAACAGTATAGGTCACTTGCTCATACATTCTTATAATACGCGTCACGTTAACAGAACGCTGAGGGGAAAATCTGCGCAGTAGTCGACTTTTAGGAATCTTGAGTGTACCACTGCTGGGTATGAGCCTCTTCCCTCAAACGCCATTCTAATCGGCTCTGTGCTGGTCTCATCCATGTCTTTGCCTCTAATGGCTTCTCTATGATCCACCCACCGGGCTGGTGGTCTGCCCCTGTTTCTATAGCTTTCTCTTGGCCACCACTCGGTCACGGCCTTACACCACCCTGCCATCAGCAAATCTGGCCAAATGTCCAGCCCAGCGCTACTTAAATCTCGCGATACCGTCACCGGTCATACTCTGAATACGATCAATAAAGTAACGCTTGAGTATAATGAAGTCTTACCATCTCCCTCACACAGCAGCGGTCCGAGCGTGTACCGTCCTTCTTTCTCGTCGAGATGCGAGCCGGTGTCGGGATGTACTATGATATATCTTACCATCTCCCTCACACAGCAGCGGTCCGAGCGTGTACCGTCCTTCTTTCTCGTCGAGATGCGAGCCGGTGTCGGGATGTACTATGATATATCTTACCATCTCCCTCACACAGCAGCGGTCCGAGCGTGTACCGTCCCTCTTTCTCGTCGAGATGCGAGCCGGTGTCGGGATGTACTATGATATATCTTACCATCTCCCTCACACAGCAGCGGTCCGAGCGTGTACCGTCCCTCTTTCTCGTCGAGATGCGAGCCGGTGTCGGGATGTACTATGATATATCTTACCATCTCCCTCACACAGCAGCGGTCCGAGCGTGTACCGTCCCTCTTTCTCGTCGAGATGCGAGCCGGTGTCGGGATGTACTATGATATATCTTACCATCTCCCTCACACAGCAGCGGTCCGAGCGTGTACCGTCCCTCTTTCTCGTCGAGATGCGAGCCGGTGTCGGGATGTACTATGATATATCTTACCATCTCCCTCACACAGCAGCGGTCCGAGCGTGTACCGTCCCTCTTTCTCGTCGAGATGCGAGCCGGTGTCGGGATGTACTATGATATATCTTACCATCTCCCTCACACAGCAGCGGTCCGAGCGTGTACCGTCCCTCTTTCTCGTCGAGATGCGAGCCGGTGTCGGGATGTACTATGATATATCTTACCATCTCCCTCACACAGCAGCGGTCCGAGCGTGTACCGTCCCTCTTTCTCGTCGAGATGCGAGCCGGTGTCGGGATGTACTATGATATATCTTACCATCTCCCTCACACAGCAGCGGTCCGAGCGTGTACCGTCCCTCTTTCTCGTCGAGATGCGAGCCGGTGTCGGGATGTACTATGATATATCTTACCATCTCCCTCACACAGCAGCGGTCCGAGCGTGTACCGTCCCTCTTTCTCGTCGAGATGCGAGCCGGTGTCTCCGAAGCGAACCTGCTTCACCGGCAGAAACTCCTTCTCTATTATATCGCCGCCGTCCACTTGGAACTCTGAATATAGAACACGAACAAATAATTCAATATGATCACGACTGTTATGCCAGGGAGCGGCAGACATTTCTTTCAAATCATTATATAATTGAACATGTCTAACCCCCGGTTCCTATAACAAACTAACGGACGTCCGTAGGACTTGCGCCATAGCAACGTTGTTATCTGTCAAAAAGTTTCATACATTTTATGTTGAAATAACAACGTTGCTATGGTGATGGACCTACGAACATCCGTTAGTTTGTCATAGGAACCGGGGGTAAGAGCAGGTAACTTTCCATATGTGAGAGGTTTCAAGCCCATTGGCGGTATTGGAGAGCTAACTGATCTTCATCTGTGTTTTTACAGGTTTTTACCAGGTTTTTGCCTGTGTTTATATATTAAAAAAGCCTTTAAACAATAAGCGCTCACTTTCCCGCTCCCGCACACCTCAGTAGGTTGACTGAAAAGTTTGTATGTGTTCAGAAGTAGTACTATTATGTGTCTACTGGACTGGGTAAGGCATCAATGATATCCATATCTACATATAAGTACTCACCATCAGGATGCAGCTGTGTGTACTCGGCGTCACAGTTGCACCACTTAGTGGGATCCACACAGTTGCCGAGCACTCCGCACTCGCACATGCGACTGCCGGCGGGCGCGCCTGCCCACGCGGACATGCGCTGGCCCGAGCGGGACACCCACCATGCGAAGGGGTGGAACGATGCCTCGTCACCTGGGGATAGACAGCTATTTATAATATGCTGTTGTAATATATGTTATATTGTCATCACTTCCAAACAAAACGTCAAATATCAACCGACAGTTAGCGAAACGAAAGATAGATCGAATTATTATTGACATTTATAAACACAGGTTGTTCGAGCTTATGCTACAGAAACTAGAAACTGAACGCATCGTAGGACGAATACAGCGCCCTCTCAGCGATGAGTCACTCGCAATAAATTATAACCAAAAAAATTTACATCACCATTAGGCTTACTGTTGCCCTTTTGGTAATTTTTAAACGTAAAATTAAATACGCAATATCAAGAAAATGTTGTTATCATTCCACCACGACACAAATCCATCAATAATTCCTACACAGGTTTTTTTGAAAATTAGTGAGGGTAGTTCTACGAGTCGTATCTGTACTATTTATGTAATGTAATACAGGTTTTTTTACTAATTTTAAACTTTGTACTTGCAACTTACTAGGAGAGTTAAGTAGTCTCGAATGCCGGCACATATACTCCAGTCTCTGCGTGCAAGAATGCGATCTGTTGAGCAAGGCCTCGAGTTGGGCACGCGACGCGTCATACGTTATGTCCTGGCGGAAACTGCCCGGCTCTTGGTAACCGTCCACCACGGTGCTCTGGGATGATGAGTGTTGCACTGCTGTTATGATGCGACCGTCAGCTATGAAATAGAATAGAAAAGGAATGTTCAAATATAATATTATTTATTAATTTATTTTTGTGGAAGGAGAGGGGGGAGGCTTTTGCCCAGCAGTGGGATGTGGATGTCAGCAGCGCGGGACACCGCTTGCACGTTCTTGTACGCGAGGCAGGATAGCGGGTGTACGTTATAGATAGACTTACATAGGAACTCGCAGGTGACGGGGAAGGCTGGCAGCGGGCCGGAGCCGTCCACGTCGATGTGGATGTCAGCAGCGCGGGACACCGCTTGCACGTTCTTGTACGCGAGGCAGGATAGCGGGTGTACGTTATAGATAGACTTACATAGGAACTCGCAGGTGACGGGGAAGGCTGGCAGCGGGCCGGAGCCGTCCACGTCGATGTGGATGTCAGCAGCGCGGGACACCGCTTGCACGTTCTTGTACGCGAGGCAGGATAGCGGGTGTACGTTATAGATAGACTTACATAGGAACTCGCAGGTGACGGGGAAGGCTGGCAGCGGGCCGGAGCCGTCCACGTCGATGTGGATGTCAGCAGCGCGGGACACCGCTTGCACGTTCTTGTACGCGAGGCAGGATAGCGGGTGTACGTTATAGATAGACTTACATAGGAACTCGCAGGTGACGGGGAAGGCTGGCAGCGGGCCGGAGCCGTCCACGTCGATGTGGATGTCAGCAGCGCGGGACACCGCTTGCACGTTCTTGTACGCGAGGCAGGATAGCGGGTGTACGTTATAGATAGACTTACATAGGAACTCGCAGGTGACGGGGAAGGCTGGCAGCGGGCCGGAGCCGTCCACGTCGATGTGGATGTCAGCAGCGCGGGACACCGCTTGCACGTTCTTGTACGCGAGGCAGGATAGCGGGTGTACGTTATAGATAGACTTACATAGGAACTCGCAGGTGACGGGGAAGGCTGGCAGCGGGCCGGAGCCGTCCACGTCGATGTGGATGTCAGCAGCGCGGGACACCGCTTGCACGTTCTTGTACGCGAGGCAGGATAGCGGGTGTACGTTATAGATAGACTTACATAGGAACTCGCAGGTGACGGGGAAGGCTGGCAGCGGGCCGGAGCCGTCCACGTCGATGTGGATGTCAGCAGCGCGGGACACCGCTTGCACGTTCTTGTACGCGAGGCAGGATAGCGGGTGTACGTTATAGATAGACTTACATAGGAACTCGCAGGTGACGGGGAAGGCTGGCAGCGGGCCGGAGCCGTCCACGTCGATGTGGATGTCAGCAGCGCGGGACACCGCTTGCACGTTCTTGTACGCGAGGCAGGATAGCGGGTGTACGTTATAGATAGACTTACATAGGAACTCGCAGGTGACGGGGAAGGCTGGCAGCGGGCCGGAGCCGTCCACGTCGATGTGGATGTCAGCAGCGCGGGACACCGCTTGCACGTTCTTGTACGCGAGGCAGGATAGCGGGTGTACGTTATAGATAGACTTACATAGGAACTCGCAGGTGACGGGGAAGGCTGGCAGCGGGCCGGAGCCGTCCACGTCGATGTGGATGTCAGCAGCGCGGGACACCGCTTGCACGTTCTTGTACGCGAGGCAGGATAGCGGGTGTACGTTATAGATAGACTTACATAGGAACTCGCAGGTGACGGGGAAGGCTGGCAGCGGGCCGGAGCCGTCCACGTCGATGTGGATGTCAGCAGCGCGGGACACCGCTTGCACGTTCTTGTACGCGAGGCAGGATAGCGGGTGTACGTTATAGATAGACTTACATAGGAACTCGCAGGTGACGGGGAAGGCTGGCAGCGGGCCGGAGCCGTCCACGTCGATGTGGATGTCAGCAGCGCGGGACACCGCTTGCACGTTCTTGTACGCGAGGCAGGATAGCGGGTGTACGTTATAGATAGACTTACATAGGAACTCGCAGGTGACGGGGAAGGCTGGCAGCGGGCCGGAGCCGTCCACGTCGATGTGGATGTCAGCAGCGCGGGACACCGCTTGCACGTTCTTGTACGCGAGGCAGGATAGCGGGTGTACGTTATAGATAGACTTACATAGGAACTCGCAGGTGACGGGGAAGGCTGGCAGCGGGCCGGAGCCGTCCACGTCGATGTGGATGTCAGCAGCGCGGGACACCGCTTGCACGTTCTTGTACGCGAGGCAGGATAGCGGGTGTACGTTATAGATAGACTTACATAGGAACTCGCAGGTGACGGGGAAGGCTGGCAGCGGGCCGGAGCCGTCCACGTCGATGTGGATGTCAGCAGCGCGGGACACCGCTTGCACGTTCTTGTACGCGAGGCAGGATAGCGGGTGTACGGCTGGAATATAAACACATTTATATACGCTACGTCAATAACCGATAATGGCGGTGATTCGGCGGGGCACTGACTAACTAAAAATTCCTAAATTCGAGAGCTCTTATTTCGTTCACAATAAAGTTCAAATCAAATAGACCGTCTGAGTGACAGTTCTAAAATTACGTAGTTTACGTCAAGGCCTGTTTGTCTTGTTATAGTTATAGTAACTCACATGTGTGACAGACCGCGCCCGCATACCCCGACCCCTGACAGTTGCAGGTGAACTCCTCCGCCGTCTGAGTACACTCGCCGCTGTGCTCACAAGGGTTCGGGTTACATCTGGAAATACACATTTTAAGACATTCAGAAAAAATTAAACACCATGTTTTATTAACTCACAGATCCAATTTTTATTAACTGTCAGACATTCACGTTTTTAATTAATGACCAAAACATACAAATCATAAATGAAAGGTGTATTTTTAAAGAATAATATTTAGTATGAGCGTAGTAAATGTGTGTAATTTTTATATTTTTATTATTATGTTAAACCACACATAAGTATTTCGTCGGAAAAAATAAAAATCTTAATAAATGTTACGACTTCGGATTCAAACCTGCGATGGTACATGCAATCGTCCTATACGCGGTTCAGTTACCAACCCAGCTAACGAAGCCTTACTTGCCGAGGTCGAAATATCATGAGAATCAAATATCGGTTTTCAGTACCGATGGCAATTCAAATGTGTGTAAGTTTGTGGTATGCAAGTGTATGTGTGTTTTGTGTGTGTTTACATTACCTGTCGATCATCTGGCAGGCGTCGAATACGACCTCATTAGGACAGCAGTACTCTTCCTTCTTCCAGTCTGTTGGCAGGCGGTAGTTCCCGTCCACGGCTATCTTGCGCATGCAGCCGATGAAGCCGCGAGGGGGCGCTTTACCACCTATGAAAACATTTTTAAGATCAGCCGAGCCTTCGGTGGATACGTTTAATTGTAGGTCTCGGCTTTTAAAGTCGATAAGCCATTACGGAGGCCTTTAGGCGGCCCATGTACAAGAGTAAGTGTAAGAACACGGATTAACTTCTTCCCAGTAAATCCTCACAACACAACCTGACCTGAAACTTACCAAGTTTCACAAATATTTGATTAACAGTTCGCAACATAGCTCTAACAAAAATATACTTAAAACTGTTTTCTCGAACTCAGATCAACTCCAAAATTAACTTATTAATAGTCAAATTACGTGACAAGTGTCAAATGAAGAATAAGTTTGAGACTTAATTACGTGATTTGATCATTCCCTTCAGTAACTTCCAAGCATAAAATAAGTCCATAAACTCACCAGCGATATAATAAGTGCTGCCCGTCATAAACTTGAGTTTCTTCGTTGTCTTAACCGGTCGGTAATCGACGGATAGCGTGAGGCTATCCACAGCCATGGTCAGCAGTAGCGAGTGCCAGCGACCGTCGTTGAATTGTTCCGCGTAATTGTCCAGCTTCACTCGGGGACCTTGCGTTTCTAGCTCCACTTTGATCTTACCCTCTTCAATGTACACCTGAGGGGAATTGTTTGATAGTTAGGCGAAAGTGTTTGTAGCTTTATTTTTACTAGCTATCGCGGGCATTGAGCGTGGAGACCGAATCCAGAAATTCCGTAACGAAAAAACATAAAACGCTTGTCACTTTAGTTCAGCAACTCGCCTCTAGGTGGCATGCAATAGCTTTACCGCGGCAGACCCGAGTGCCACACGTCTTTTTTTTTTGTTTGTTTGTTTGGCGAAGGTAATTTCTGAAACTATGAGTAGCGAAAATTATTTCACCGATGTGTAGAATGGACTGTCGGGATGATGTTGGGAATTGCATTGGAACAGGCAATAGAATCACCTAGCTTATAAAACTGTACATTTTAAGTGATCCTTGAGGTCCTATAGACATAAACACACTTTTCTTTCTTTCAGTTATAGACTATATTTTATCCCGGTAGTTCTTTAGTACATAACATGTTGTGCCGACCCCACTCAGTTGGATAAGGGCAGGGAGATGATGATGAGGTCCTTTAGTACACCCGTGCAAAGCCGGGACTTGCTGCTAGTTTGTCTATAAGTACAACTCACCTTGACATGACCATCAGTATTGAACTTATGGTATATCAGCAGTCCGTGTATCTCATATGTTCTGAACTCGAGCGATATGTTCAATGTGTTGGCTCCGGCGTACCCGCGCAGTTTCGCGTAAGAACCCTCTTTCAGGAAGGTGATGGGCACTACTGGTGGCTCCTGAAATTAATTGATGTTTAGTAAACTTGCAAAAAAAGATTAACTTGGTTAGAGCAAAGGTTAACACTATTTTTAAATAACTTTAAGCTGCCTTTAAATCTCTTGGTCACCCAACCGTTTCTTTCGGCCCTGATTCGCATTATATCCTAATAACCACGGTTTAAGAAAAATTGTGATCCCAAACCCTGGTTTAGCGATACACTATGGTCTAACGCTAAACCTAGGCGACCCATAGTTTAGCGGTGGTTGTAATCACAATAGAACTGCACGGGACCATAAACAAGAAAAATATAAATAAATTGGATTTGTGTAAATCAGATTATATGGGAATTAAGACCATTGTTTTGATAAACCTTTTTAGTTATTGTAATAAGACCGTTTATGTTTGTATAGTACTCACGGGACATGCGTATAGTGTGTTGACCCGTGTATAATTGAAAGGCTCTCCAAGGATAAACCAGGATTTTTGTGTAGTTTATTGTAACAAGACCGTTTATGTTTGTATAGTACTCACCGGACATGCGTATAGTGTGTTGACGCGTGTATACTTGAAAGGCTCCCCCGCGTCGTACCCCTGCCGCAGCTCGCTGATGACGTTGCTGGCGTTGAGGTACATGTTCTCCACGCAGCCGGTGAAGTTCTGGTTCACTACCGATGTATAGTACTCACCGGACATGCGTATAGTGTGTTGACGCGTGTATACTTGAAAGGCTCCCCCGCGTCGTACCCCTGCCGCAGCTCGCTGATGACGTTGCTGGCGTTGAGGTACATGTTCTCCACGCAGCCGGTGAAGTTCTGGTTCACTACCGATGTATAGTACTCACCGGACATGCGTATAGTGTGTTGACGCGTGTATACTTGAAAGGCTCCCCCGCGTCGTACCCCTGCCGCAGCTCGCTGATGACGTTGCTGGCGTTGAGGTACATGTTCTCCACGCAGCCGGTGAAGTTCTGGTTCACTACCGATGTATAGTACTCACCGGACATGCGTATAGTGTGTTGACGCGTGTATACTTGAAAGGCTCCCCCGCGTCGTACCCCTGCCGCAGCTCGCTGATGACGTTGCTGGCGTTGAGGTACATGTTCTCCACGCAGCCGGTGAAGTTCTGGTTCACTACCGATGTATAGTACTCACCGGACATGCGTATAGTGTGTTGACGCGTGTATACTTGAAAGGCTCCCCCGCGTCGTACCCCTGCCGCAGCTCGCTGATGACGTTGCTGGCGTTGAGGTACATGTTCTCCACGCAGCCGGTGAAGTTCTGGTTCACTACCGATGTATAGTACTCACCGGACATGCGTATAGTGTGTTGACGCGTGTATACTTGAAAGGCTCCCCCGCGTCGTACCCCTGCCGCAGCTCGCTGATGACGTTGCTGGCGTTGAGGTACATGTTCTCCACGCAGCCGGTGAAGTTCTGGTTCACTACCGATGTATAGTACTCACCGGACATGCGTATAGTGTGTTGACGCGTGTATACTTGAAAGGCTCCCCCGCGTCGTACCCCTGCCGCAGCTCGCTGATGACGTTGCTGGCGTTGAGGTACATGTTCTCCACGCAGCCGGTGAAGTTCTGGTTCACTACCGATGTATAGTACTCACCGGACATGCGTATAGTGTGTTGACGCGTGTATACTTGAAAGGCTCCCCCGCGTCGTACCCCTGCCGCAGCTCGCTGATGACGTTGCTGGCGTTGAGGTACATGTTCTCCACGCAGCCGGTGAAGTTCTGGTTCACTACCAGACCCTCTTGGAAGTTGGGCACCCCGCCGATGTATAGCTGGAAGGTATATAGTTATGAACAGACTTATATACAGACTAGCTGTGACATGGCTAGCATCGGTTTTTGAGTAGTAAAGGTTTCTCATACATTTGTCTCAGTATAGAGGTTTTTTTTTAAGCTATTGCATAGCTTCGCGCGTGGAGACCGAATCCAGATATTCCGTAACGAAAAAACCTAACGCTGTCACTTTAGTTCAGCAACTCGCCTCTAGGTGGCATGCAATAGCTTTACCGCGGCAGTCCCCGAGTGCCACACGTCTTTTTTTTTAATGCTACGGTAAACTGCTGATAGTCGTCTCGAGAACTCTCCCTTGATTCTCTTCTCTCCCTCACGATGACTTGGTCCACAGAGAAGATGATATCCCGTCGATTGGGAGAGAGAACTACAGCCAGATGTTCCCCACGTAGAGACCCCATAGTACAATATAGATACTCACAGCTCTATTGAGGTTGAGTCTCGAGAACTCTCCCTTGATCCTCTCTCTCACGATGACTCGGTCCACTGAGAAGATGATATCCCGTCGGTTGCGAGAGAGAACAACGTCGTGCCAGATGTTGTCGTCTAGCAAACTGCCCACGGAGAGAGATGTGGACTGCCCAGAACCTGGTATGTGAAAGATTGAACAACATTATTAAAATCACATAGGAAATTACTGACGTAAAAACATTGTTCACTGCTGCGCCCCGTGGTTTCACCCGCGTAAGTCCCGTTCCCGCGGAAATATCGGGATAAAAAGTAGCCTATGTGTTAATCCAGGGTATCACCTATCCACATACCAAATTTCAACCAAATCGGTCTTAAAGATGAAATTCAGGCGTCACATAAATTATATTGTTATGGGATAGTTTTAAAACGTAGCTTAATTAGAAATAATACCCTACTTTATTCAGGAGGTTAATAACTCACCCAGATCAATGTTCAGTACAAGTCGATTGTCTCTGAGCTGCAGTGCTATATAATCTCCCTGAGTGCCCCGGGAGTACAGCAACGCCCCCGACGCTGTGCTGGTCTTGAATCTGAAGCGCACCACTTCACGGGACGCTGATATCGGGTCTCGGAGCAGATCCATTTTAACGAGGGACGACCCGTTGAAGTATAGTGTGTCCGCCACTGGAAGAATGAGTATTGTTTGAGTATTGGCCTGGCTGTTTGAAATCCACCTCCGTGATATGGATATCAAATGAAAAAAATAGTCATGTGACTTAAATCCAATATGGCGGACGTCCAAGATGGCGTACAGGCTATTTGAAATGCACCGCCATTATATGAGTTTGTCTAATGTTTTGTGCGTGCTAAAAGGTTTTTTAGTTTTTTAAACTATTTTAAGTATATTATTAATGTCAAAATCAAGCATAAAATGTGTCACAAACTTTCGCATTTATAATATTAGTAGGATTACTTACCATAATCACATCCATACACTTCGACTCTCATAGATATCTTGTCCCGCCACCTCATCGGATTGATCCTGATGTACTGCGCTATAACTGGCACCTCGAACTCATTCTTCTCAACCGTGTTCCCGTCCTGATTGCCTTCGAACATCTAAGAAATTGCTTTATTTTATTGTCTATACTAATATAGAGATTTGGTTTTTTTGACGGAGATAATCTCCGAAAGTACTTGGCCGATTTCAAAAATTATTTCAGCGATGTGTAGCATGGACTGTCCGGGAGGTTATGGGCTATATTTTATCCTGGTAGCTCCATTAGTACACCCGTGCGAAGCCGGGACGTGCTACTAATTTTCTATACTAATAGAGGTTTTGTTTGTTTGACGGAGATAATCTCCGAAACTACTCGATTTCAAAAATTCTTTCACCGATGTGTAGAATGGACTGTTGGGATGGTTATAGGCTATATTTTATTCCGGTAGTTTCATTAGTACACCTGTGCTAAACCGGGATGTGCGAGGACGAGTCATCTAGTAAAGATGCAAAAGGCTGAGCTTGTTTATGCTTTTTATAATTTTGTTAGAATATTCGAAACATAAGTATACAAAATTCCTATTTGTAAGGTGATAGTTTTAATAAAATTAGTAACTAATCTACTCAAACATTAGAGAAGAAAGATAAATATTTATTTATTTACAGACACCACTACTTGTTAGAATTGTTTTACTTACCATTTGATTAAGCATTCTGTTTCTTTTATTTGATTACTTTTTGAGTACCTACTTCTCTCACAACCAACTCTGGTTGTGATAGAAGTACCTACTCCGTCTTTTTTTGTAGAAGATTAGAGCATTCGAAAGGGTGAAGGAAAACAGCCGATGGAAAACTTCACATGTATGGAACTTTTAGTTCATGTAAGTTACCGGCGGCGGCGCTGCATTGGATTCTGGCATTTATTTGTAATATTTGACTTGGTATCGAGGATAGAGTCGCGCCACGTAAAAGAACGATGAGGGGAACGGGAGGGGATGTTTGCGCACGGGTCACTCGCTCACGAACCAATAGCACGTGCTTAATCAATCAATGGTGTGAAGTTAGCCACGTGTCCCCTCCACCAATCCGACCTAAGATTCCTTAAAATCGCATACTGCGCTTTTCCCCTCGGCGTTCTCTTTACGTGGCGCGACCATACCTCATCATCTCCCTGCCCTTATCCCACTAAGGGGTTGGCACAACACGTTTCTTTCTACCATTTCCCTCTATCGCTCGTCATCTCAGTACTCACTCCTTTCACACACATATCTGAGCGACCATGCCTATGCGATTGAATTGTGGGACTCGACATATCATACTAACCATAGTATACCCCTCAGCATCAGTAATAGCCCGCCAGCTTTCTCCATCATCTGAATACTGCATCATATACTCTGAGACGTACTCATCGGTAGCGTAGCGCCCCCTAGTGGCGACGCCGCGCAACTCTCGCCGGCCGAGCAGGTTCACTGTCAGGTGTTGGTAGTAGGAGCTCTCTTGAGGGGTCCAAGCGCTCGTCCCTTCACCGGTTATGTTAGTTAGTGGAATTTACAGAGTTGCTTTGATGGAATTTGGCAAAATGTTTTTTAATTTATAAGAGAAAATAAGGCTTTGTCGCTGAGCGACCACATCGCCCTATAGGTAAACAGAAATCAATGTTAATAACAGCTTAGCTAAAATACTAGAAACTCCCATGATTTGATAAGTGTAAAAGAAAATATTTCGTTACCAAATTCCAACAAATGTTGAAAGTGAATTATTTATTAGTCTATGTAGATATTTATAATACTAGATTAAGGTCAAGAATTATTTTTTCTGGTTAACTATGTGTAGATACAAAATTCTTGCAAGTGAAAAATTAAGGTACAAGCATTGGATACCTTCACCTGTGCAAAGCAACTACCAACTAACTAAAAATCCTTAACTAGGTCCATGCATGCCAGCCCATATCCCGTTGTTTACCTTAACCTCCCCTCCAGCTGCTTTATATTGGACATAATCAAGGCCGTTGGAGCCATAGCTTATATGGTACTCCTGTACAAATTCCTGCGAGTGAGCCCTGCCCTGTGTGGCAACTCGTGTTATGTTCTTCACGCTGCCGAAATCTATCACGAGCTGCTGGTCGAAATCGTTCTCCGAAGCCGTCCACGCATTCGTACCTTTTCGAAAATTCTCGGTTTACTTCAGGTTAGTATCTTTTGTTTGTTAGATAATTAAACTTAGATTTTGATGATAGATTTATTATACTAATTTTTAAAACTAATCCATAACCCGTAGTATAGCTTAAAATAAAGGTTTTTCTTTCTTATTCATAAAATTATCAGTGAATCGTGCGCACGGCTCATGCAACGGTTTTGCTTCTTGCACCAACTCTTCAAACGTCATGAAACGGTACGGAATCGAGGTGTGCTTCGTCTGATCTTCCATGTTCAAGGAAACGGCGACCGCGTGACTCTTATCAAGCAATGTCTCCTCAAATATCCAATCTTTCTTCAGCACATTTCGCTCATACAATCTTGTGTCTGCGCAAAACTCTCCAACTTTCAACATCGGCGTTCGCACGTCAAAGCTTATCTCTTTTAACGGAACAGTTATTCCAAAGCCTGTGTTTTTCACATAGCTTTCTTTCAAACACCACATTCGGTAGAAGCAAGCGATCTGTTCCATTTCGGTAGCAAAACTCTTTATCGTCTTCCATTCGTGTTGAGAGAACTGTCTGTTCATCACACGGAAGAATTCGAGGATATTTTTATCGCGTGGCGGTTCTATCTTCATCACATCAATGGCTATACTCTTATTAGGGTGTCCAGCTAACACAACATAGTCTGACTGATGTGATATGTTGAAGCTTGTAGGAATATCTCCGACACCAAGCAGGTATGGTTTCCCATGACTGTCCCTTCCAAACTTAACCTCTTCATAAGGAATAGAGGTAGCCAAATGGACAAACTTTCTGAGCATAAGACGACCGAGTAGTGATGATTTAGCGTCATCTTGAAATACGAATTTTACGATTCTTTCCTTTTCCTCAGTTTGAATGAAACTGGAAGCAGCTAGTATCTCACTGTAGGCTGGCTGCCAAGTTTTAGCATTGAACGCCCATCGGACATTAAAGTTCTCCATTTTAAAGAGTTTAGAATTTAAGTATATATTTGAGGTCCACTTTGATTTATAGTGTCTTCGGACCTGCAGATCAATGAATCCTGTTACTTGACATCCTCTTCTTTTTAATTTTAGTTTGTTCCGGTCAGATAATGGACACAAAGTAACCTACACACTTTCAACTGACTAGCAACACATGCATGCAATTACAATACATTAATTTATAATGAGCACAACACACCAAACATTGCTTCTAACAATCAACTACATTATTATGATACCTATCAGTGCTAAGCTGCAGCTTTCAAATTTAATTCCTTCTTTATGTCTAAACAAATACAGTTCAAATCATGTTGCACAAACTATTTGCAAAACTACATTCTTTGCTGTGAATGAATTTAAAAGTAAATAAACTAAATTTAATATACCTACTTGGGCATTCCAATAGCGTCATTCAGTAAGCTTAGCAATTTAATGCTTGTGTTACGGTAACCAAATGACTGGTAAGGTAATGCTAATGGATATAAATTATCACTAAATAAATGTTTCTACATGCTAGCTAATGTTTCAACTGTGACATCTAGCTCAAAAATACGTTTTTAGATTCATGATTTCTATTTCAATCATTCAAATTAAACTTAATTTAAAGTTATAAGTATCAAAAGAGATTGAAATTAATAGAGACTAAAATAAATACATAAGGTGATTTACCCTTCTCAGAATTTATCAAAGATTTGAGATCTTGGAGAAAGGCCAGGTCAGAAGTACCCTACTCCGGCAAACATGAAGAATGGGGGAAAGAGGCGTGATAATGTACTTTTGTATGTTGAGATCTTTTAGATTATTACTTTTAGATGTTATGAGGAGGGAAGAATGTCATGTTACTAGGAGAGTACTAGATATGAATGTGGATGGATATAGGCCTAGGGGAAGACCAAAGAAAAGATGGATGTATTGTGTGAGGGATGACATGAGTAAGAAAGGTGTGAGTGATGAGATGACGTCTGATAGAGGGAAATGGAAGAGGAACACGTGTTGTGCCGACCCCACATAGGGATAAGGGCAGGAAAATGATGATATGTATGTTGAGATCTTTTGTGTTCTTGCTAAAAATATTCCAAGAAGCGTGAATCACCCCACAATCTGTACCTAACTTTAGTTTTATCAACTACTTTTGATACTTTGCAAGTTTCATTCACAAAGACTTACCGTAGAGCTTAGCATTCTCTGGTCCTCTGTCTCTTAGACTTGATGTAGCCGTCAACTTAGAAGAGGCTACAAGTGGCTCATTGCATTCATAGTCGTAATAATACCTCGAGTTATCTGAAATACAGGTCACAGTACGGTTATCAGGGTTTTTCATAAATAAATAAGTAGGTAATTAAATAAAATAAGCTATTATGATAATAATAATCAAAAAACAATAAAAAAAACCGTTGAGTAACAGTGGAATTACACAGCACGATTATTTCTAACTACGTAAATACAATAATTTCTTTAGTAACAAGCCACAAATAAATTAAATTGTTAAAAGAAAGCCGGGAAAATAAAGAAATTGGGGAGTTATAATAAGACGAAGATCGTTACACTCACCTGCGTAGGATTTTGTGATGCTACAGGCAAGCAATACAAATAAATGATACACAAAACCGTTCATCATAATTTCATTTTAGATCTGAGAAGAAATTAAATGGGAAATACTACGGTTCCAGTCAGAAAATCATAAAAATTGTTTGATCATTACGTTAGCGTTGTCACACACACACACAATCATCAAGCCGGAAAGCCAGGCAACACCCTAAGTGTGTTATTGACAACACTACTGTTGTTTTCACTCCAATAATATGTCAATGTTACATCATTGATTGGCTGAACACAAAAATTTTGACATCTGTTAACTGGGCAGCAAATCAAGAAGAAGTAATATTTGTTGTTGTTTTAGAATAAGAAGTAGAGAACAAAAAATTGTTCAGTGACCAATATCAGTTTTTTTTAGAATGTGTTGATATCTGTGTTCATTGATTTTATTATCTTTTCTTTTCATTTTTTTTTCAGTTAATGATTTGTTATACTTATTTTTACTAAGAACTAGCCATCAACTTCGTTTTTCAATTTTAACAAAGTGGTGTTAAAATTTTTTTTTTTTTTTTTTTTTTTTTTTTTTTCTAACCTATACTGTCCCACTGCTGGGCAAAGGTCTCCCCCAATTTTCTCCAACCATCTCTGTCCTTTGAGACTTCGTACCTTGTTAAAATTAAACGCCGATTTTTTTCTAATGTGTATGTATTATTAACTCAAATCTAGGAAAGAGTTACCGAACGCAACTAAAATATGATGTTGCTAGTTATAGTAGGTAACACCGAAAAAAAAGGAAAATTGAGAAAAAAATTAAGATTGTTCTGTTGACGTCACGTCAATCAGTGACAATATTAAAAGAACAAAATACAGATTTGTAGGTGTAACGTGTTAAATTGTTCGATTTATCTCTCATATTTTATCCTACGTAAGTACCTACTACAAAAGGAGTTGATTTGTTTAGGTTGATTGAGTAAAATGCTGGCTGTCATGGCACTTGTCTGGCAAGTGCAGGCAAGGCAAGTGGCATGGCAACACCAGGTTAAATTCCACAAAAGTTTTTCAATTGTACTGAAAATTGATTTTTAGTCGTTTTCCTTTCACAATCTTACTCAAATAGTGCTAAAACTATCAAGATCTAGATACTTTTATATAATTAACGCTTAGTAAACAGGTGATACGTATTGAACTCATTTCTGAGCGAAGCGAACACTGTTACATTTTTTACTCTTGCTTGCCACGTTCAGTCGGCATTATTCTCTATTATTTGTGTAGAAAATGTATGATATTGTGTAAGCAGCTGATTATTTAAAAGGTGAGTGCAATGAAGAACCGGCGGAGTAGAAATAAGCTCTGGGTCACTGCATTGCAGATGAGTTCGTCGTAAGGTCCGACCGTGTACACTATGACATCAGACATGTCTAAATAGGTATGCAGGTGAAATCTGAGCATACAATAGGCCTCTGATGAGAAAAATACTCATGTGATTGTTTTCCAACTTAATATTCAATGAATAGCATATAAGTGAGAGCCTGAATTAAAATAGAAAATGGATAATAAAACAGGTTCATTCTCACTGTAGGTAGGTACTTACTAAAGTTTTGTATATTTTTTACGACTAAATAGAAAAAAAAGAAATAACACAACAGTATTCTCAAGGTGTGGTAGACATTCTTTCAGATATTTAGATATATTTAGATCCTTTGAAAAAAGGGGTAGTCAGAGGAATATCCAAATACATTACACACTTGTCCACAATTTGCAGAAGTATACTAACTATAGTGACAGGTTACAAGTCCATTGATGCTGTTAAATCCTAAATGTTTATTGAAATAAAACAGAAATAAATACATTCTTTCTTTCCTATTTAAAATCAGCCATGTCGAGCATGTCTGATCGCAAGGCAGAGCTGGAGCGCAAGAAGGCGAAGCTCCAGGCGCTCCGAGATGAGAAGGACCGCCGTCGCAGGGAGAAGGAACAGAAGGATGCTGAAGAGGCTCTGGTAATATATAAAAGCCTTTATTTCTACTGCTTTACAATGTACCTAATATCTATCTGTCTAATCACTTAAATTTTCTGCAATAGTTGCCTCTACTAGGCCTCCCCTAAATCTCTTCATATGTCGCTCTCACCCGCTATGGATGGATTTTGTTACACTTACTTAAAGCAAAAACTGCTGAACAGTATTGGTTGAATCTTAGATTAGAGATTTTATTAAAACATCACCATCTTAGTAACCAAGTTACACCATCTTAATATCTTGATAATTTTACCTTACCTTACCTTACCTTATTACTTATTTTTAATCGTTCTGACATGCCTTACTTTGTGTGATCTCACTGAAGCTTGACTATTTAGATTGTTAAGGTATCATAACATCATTAAAAAATAGTTAGGCCCACACCACCAGGTTCTTGCTTGATTCTTCACCTGGTGTAGGGTAATGCGTTGGAACAGGCAATAGAGTCACCTATAATAGCTTATAAGACTGCACATTTTTAAGTCATCCTTGAGGTCTTACAGAAATAAACACATTTTTCTTTCTTTCATCAAATGCAATGTGCTTGTATTCCAGCAAAGAGCATCAACAGCGTCCAGCCTAGACAGCCGACGAGACCTGGACGAGATGCTCTCATCCCTCGGAGTAGCTCCTGTCAAAGATATCCTTACTTCGCTATCCTCGATGACATCACTCACCCCAGAGCAGAATGCATCGCCCGACGCCAGTCTTCCACTCACTGATAAATCCAATGTGCCTTCTTTGAGGTAACTATACTATTTTATAAATTATATGACCGGGTATTTATCACGTTACCTTTTTATTATTTATCCCGACGTTTCGAGACGGATTGCACCGCCCAGAAAAAAAAACAGGTAAAAAAGACAGTAACTATACTAATAGGGTGTCCAAAGAAACAGGTGTATTTCGCCCTGAACGGGATCTCGCGTCACCGTTTATTGTTTAGGCACTTATAACGATCTGCAAGATGAAGCTAATGCGAGCTGACATCTCCGCTTATTAAAACGCACGGGTGTACTAATGAAACCCTAGATTTTACCGGGCCTTTTATAAAATACTAGCAGCACGTCCCGACTTTGCACGGGTGTACTATTGAAACTACGGGAATAAAATATAGCCTATAACCAACCCGACAGTCCATTCTACATATCGCTGTAAGAATTTTTGAAACGGATGAATTGTTTTGGAGATTACACCCTACAAATAAACAAACCAATGTTATTTCTTAAACTTTCGCGATCACAATTCATATCATCAGTCTGCCCGCGACCACGACTATTGTAACATAGTCGAAACGTCGGGAATAAATTAAGTAATTAACGCGATAAAAACCTGTGTTTACATATTTCAAAATTATAAACAAACCAACTTTACCTCTTAAAGACATGCAAACAAAAGTACCTTACATCCATAACAAACTGTTGTGAATATCCACAGTGGAGCCAGGAAGGCACCATCACTCCAAGTGGTCTCGGTTCAGTCCACCGACATACCGCCGAAGGAGCAAGTCACTTACGCGAAGCAAACACAAACAACCACCACGGGAGTGGTGGATGTACGCGATGGTAAGTGTTATTCTATGCAATACCTAAAGTCATATATAAAGAAGTTTTTTTTTAAATCGAATTAATAATAATATAAAGAAGTTCCTTTGAGTATTGAATGAACAGATTCTTATAAAAGGAGTATGAAACAACTGTCAGTTGGTAAAAGTGTACACTGACTTTGAAGGTAATCAGATAACTTTTTCCTAGGTGAACCTCATACATTATTTTTAAATTTGAATTGATTATTTTTCAGTTGTATGCACTAAATTGTTGTCTTTTATTATTTCTAAGATGTTTTTAATACTTTCACAAAGTTAATAACATTACTTATATTATTTAAAACACCGTAATTCCAATATTATTTAATTTGCATTATTTGTTTCTATTAACATTATTGTTAATCCCATCACATTTTATTCTGTTGATTAATTTGTTAACTGTGATGTCTGTGGGGTGTCGGTGTAACTGTCTTATCATTTGCAAATATGAAAATTTATACAATTTAAATAAGTAAGTAACGGTGATTCGGTGTGGCACTGACTAATTAAAATGCCTAAATTCGAAAGCTCTTATTTCGTTCTCAATAAAGTTCGAAAAACAAAAAACAGTCTGAGTAACATCTCAAAATTACCTAATTTTAGTAAAATTGAGGTGCATGTATGTAGTTTTAGTCAGGAGCAAAAATGGTCTGTATCAAAACTACCATACATTCACCTCATTTTACTGTTATTTTATTTTGAACTTTATTGTAAGAGCTTTCGAGTTTAGGAATTTTCAACTAGTCATTGCCACACCGAATCACCGCCATTGTAGTTTTAAAAACAATTTGATCTTTAATAGATCAATGTATGTATTTGCAAATGACTATTAAAACTCGTAACCAATGACACCTGTAGTTGTTTTTAAGCAGTATTTACTTTTCACATCCCTAGCTTGATTGTAACTTGTCTTTTTAAGGCAATTCATTTAACCCTGAAAATGTTTTACCGTGTCGAAAATTTGCTATGTTACTTCTTTCTTTTACCAAAGACTTTTATCATACTGTCACATTTTATTTTAGAATCTTCTAAAGAGGTCAATTACCCAAACTTCTCCCTAATAAATGTTATTCCAACTCGAATTTTTCCTCAACTTCATTGTGACCGTTTTATTTTTCCTATAAAACAAGTACTGTATCTTTAAACACTTTCGACTCCACTCATCATTCATCAGCCGCTCAAATGTTAGCCCACTGCTGGGTAACCCTCCTTTTAGCGCCACTCAAATCGGGCCATAGCCAAGTTAAAATGTCTCCCGTAAATGATATTCCCGCCTTTTCAGGCGCCATTTTCTAAAAACTGTCTCAAACTTTACATTATATTGATACAACGAGAAATTACTCGTGTAAAAATATTGTCGATTGAGATACCGACCATGTTTCGATTCTTCCGAAGAATGTTCATCTGGAATGTGAGACGCGCCCGCAAGGAGTGACCATACTCATACCCAGATGAAGATTCTCCGGAAAAATGGAAACATTGTCGGTATCTAAATCGACAATATTTTTACGTGAGCAATTTCCCGTTGTATTAAAATATAATGTCTCCAACTTAAAGTTTAGCGTCATATGTTATTGTTATTCGTGAAAGTAAATACTGTATGAGAATGGGTGCAATGTTTGTGTTTGTGCTACCATAAACAAGGCTGCTCTTCCAATGCATCACCGCTTGCAGGATACATGGAGGACTGGTGGCGGCCCCGGAAAGGTAATATAACATTATTAACATACTAAGGTACCTTAAACACTTATAGCAGATTTTCTTTTGATTGGAGTATAGATTAGGCACGATGTGACAGTATGACAAATAACTTTATGTGGTTATAGCAGACTTACTCTTGAAATTGTCAAATTACTGTTATTGTATAAATTTGACTGTAATTATGGAAAAGGACCCAAATGAAGAATGCCTATGTATATAAACCAAACTACAATAGTACAAAGTTTATCGCTATCCCATACGAAATACCGTGCCTATACTTATTTAAATGTTGAGACCCTCAAAAAAATGTCTGCTATATTTGTAAAAAAACAGTAATCTTTCAAAAACAGTAAAGAGTGTGCATGCTAATATGTGTGAAATAATCTTTTAAAAACAATTAACATATTGAACGATCTTTAATATCCAAAGAGAACATATCCGTTTTCATTAAAATTAAGGTGTCATCTTAGAGCATTTAGAACCTAAGGGTGTCATGTATCCAGATTGTTAAAATTTTGTACATTGAACATAGTTTCAAATTTTATAGAGTCAATCAGACCGTGCATATTTTGGTATGACATCTTATTTGATCGTGATCGTAATGTATGTTTAGTGTATATGTGTGACTAACGCCCTGTTTCTATTTCCAACTTACGGATGTAGCACATTCGCCATAGCAACGTGTTATTCGAATTTAGGAATTTTTAATTAGTCGATGCCACACAGAATCGCTACCATTGTGTTGTAAAAACAAAGTTGGTGATGGACCTACGGACATCCGTACGTTGATTATAGAATTTTGGGATGAAGTGTGCAATCACCGGTTCATCAGACACATCTGAATGTGAAGACATGTGCAAGCATGTCACACATCGCACTCGCATGGGCTCATTGAACAATAACAATCACTGTTTATAGCCATTATATGTATATATTTGGGTAAGTGGGTGATTCCAACTGTACATCTGTATAAGAAATTTCGCGAAAATATGTTACTGACATATTATTTTTATGTTTTGTCCTGTTTTAGCACACGCCACAGATTACTACGGTAAGTCATTATTCCTCCAGGACTACTCTTAACATCTTCATGTCGGTTATTAACTGGGTGTCGGTTGTACTTAGTCTTCCCATTATTTCTGTACATAGTATAGGTCCTATATATCACGCTTTTAGAAGTTTCCTACTAACAATGCCGAGGTGCGGTAACGTCAGATTACTTGATAAAACATAGCACCTATCTCATAGATCATTCATTTATCAAGGAATCTGTTATCCATAATGGGTTGAAGTGACGTCACACGATGTCAGGTATACTATAGACAAATATGTGGCCTTCCAGAGTTCTCCACGAAAGGGTCCTAAGAGATAACTGGCCGCAAACAATGAATAATATACAGTATTAATATGTGTATATTAAATATGGTGGTAGATATGGGGTGCCATCATTTCATCAAGCTCACTTACCCTTCCGTCTCCACTAACAAACACTGCACATGTCTTAACACACGGATACGTATTTCAATAAACTCATTTTTATTTACAATCTCCATTGGCCATATTCTTTATATTATTATATTGTAAATAACTGTAGAGTTTGATGAAATACTCCGATAGGCCATGCTGTTAAATATATAAGCACTGTTACGCTAATCTATGTATAAAGTTTTTTTAAATTATTTTTATATAATGGTCGAAAGATACTGACATATTTTTTTGTTTTTCCTCCCTTTTTCAAGACGAGTACAATCTAAACCCGGGTTTAGAGTGGGAGGACGAGTTTACAGGTAGGTTTCAAATCTGAATCATACAAACAATCATTTGGAACTAAACTTGCCCTACGTAGAGCCTGCCACTGTCACTTAGCATGGTTTGTTTCTAACTATATATATCGCTATTTATTTAATAACGCTAACAAATACATACTACCATCATCTTTTTATTTTCGTTTCCGTGTTGTGTATGTGGTGGATTATATATATTGTTCATTTTAATGAATCTTTGTCGCTACATGCACTACATACTGCTTATTTATAAATTTCTGAATTCAATTCGATATTATTTCAGTTATGAATATTGATTTCATATTGCATGTGACAGAAGTGTTCACTTTGAATTAATTTATTTTGTAAGCGCATGAGACAATGTCATCATGATTTTGCTATTATAATTATTATTTGTGTTATATTTATGTATTAATGAAACATATCTCTCTAGTGGAGAGCTCGGGAAGATTTTTTGCATAGTTTACTTTAATAGCTTCCTGTCACCGACGTTTAACGCTTCCTACGATGTGTTTATTTGCACTTAAGGTTGAATTATTCAATATAAACTCCATCATTGTCATTACTAGTTCATTTGATGAATACATTTATAGCTTGTATCAAAGTAATATTTACTTATACAAAATTTTTTGATTCGAGCTAATAGGAACAGAAATAAACACACGTAGTTGGTCGTCGAAAATAACTGTCGTTCTCGTGATTGGCTAGAATGTCAAATCTAGCCAATCACGAGAAAGAAAATTATGTTCCACGACCAATCACGTGCGCTTATTTTTCTTCCTATAAGCTCGTTTTAAGAAATATAGTATAGCTTCTTCGAAATAATACAAGATTGAAATAAAACCTCCAAATGTTTAAGTCTTTATAGAGTCTTCTTGTAAAAAGTATATCTTGTATATTTCGGATAAGTTAGTATCAAATGAGAATATAGTTACAGTAATGATATTTTGTTTTCGCGCGACGCTGCTTCATAGACGAAGGTATAACGACTCGGGTATCGTATGATAGTTATGACTTTTGCATGAATTTGAGTAACGTAGTTTTAGTACTATTGGTTTTATCATAACATTTTGTATTGAAAATTTCTGCCTATAATCTTTTGACTTGCTGTAACTCTAGTCTCTTCAAATCTTTGCTTATAAGAATTGTAGTTTTCGCTTCGAGTCACAGATTGTTCAAAATAAGTCAGAAACTTGTAATAAAATTAACAGAAGAACAAGAGACACTAATTTCAAACATGTTTAAATCAAATAGTTTTATGTTAAAAAAACCTCGGAAACTGTAATTTGAAGCAGTGCATCGTATAAAAGTATATTTTGTCCAATTTATACTGATCATCTGTAGACTCCGTTAAAATACCTAATATAGAATTTGCAAAGATCTTGTAACTTAAGTCTTAAGAAGTATGAATGAATGAATGAAAATTAGGAAGTACTTAAGTACTTAATTACATAGTGCTAATACAATCTGTGATTCGAAGCAGTGTGTCAGTATTACCGTAGCAACACAACACGCTTCTGTTACGTTTCCATGACACTGTCCCACCATCAAAACAGCATATAAATTGATAAAGTAATTTGACTCATCCATAACCTAATCGAAAAGTATTTTTGACGTGTTACTGAGAAACATTTGCATAATATTTCAAATGCAATAATGCTTTTGAAAACGAGTGATTTGCAATTTCCTTTTTCATTTTATGTTGAAACTCAATGTTTATTTTCTTCATCTTTCATCAAAAATACTTCCCATTACATCCGATACAGTACTTCATCATTCCATTATCTTCTCAGAGTAGTACCTACCCTACACAGTAGACACAAGTAGCGCATAGTAGACAAACACTACTCATAATACTCAGAACACAATCGTTTCTTGAAGTTATACTAAAGACGAAACTTAATCGCAAAATATATCGTTTTAAGGCGTGTTACAGTCTCAAATTTTTTATTGTTTACCTTAAATAACGTACTTGCAACTGATACCTAATCAATTACTCCAATGACTATAAACTTCGCGGTGTTAAAGAATTATTAATCCCGGTACTCTTCGCTTTAACAGCTTAGTTACATAGCCTGAAAGTACCGGCTTTTAAGGTCGTTAAGCCATGATTGAGACCTTTAAGCGGCTTAAAAACACCGTTACCAGAGACATTATGTTTATTATGTCTAGTTAAACTCACGATAGTTTTGAAAGTGAAATCGTTACCAGAGTTTACAATCTTACTTTTTTTTACATAGATCTTACCTAAAGATATGTGAGACATGATGTATCTAAGTTTATAAAGTTTTAAAGTGAGTCTTAGATGGTAACTTCAGGAAACAATTTCTTTTCAGTACGGCTAACTTACAAGTTTTTTTGAAAGCCTAGACAAAGCCAATGATACGATTTTATATAAATAAATAAATAATCGAAAGTTCTCCCACTCTAACACAAAACAAACCTCGGCTGTGATAGTTTTCCTTTTAAATTCACTGTAATACGTACTACTAGACGAGACAGCCTGAAGAATCTTTTTTATTTTTTATTTATTCCACCTCTTTGTTTATCAATCGGTTTCAGACGGATAAGAAACTGGGATTTCTTTTTAACTACGGAACTTAAAAAAATCTTTATTTGCCTTGGTCACGCCGTAATTTGAGTTTCTAACTACTGGTGGTCTTACAGAATTAAAAAGAACATTGCGCAGAAAATTTTACGACTATTTAAACTTCTTGATCAAAATAACAGGACGTCTGTCGGGGCTAGTATATAGTATATAGACATATAGATAGATTAACACTTTATTGTACACCATAAATATAATTAAATCGTATAACAAAACGTATTACGAGTACTAGTAGAACATAAGAATTCATCCATCGACTTGACAAACTTCTTTTACGACTTAAATGTAGCAACTTTCATCATAGTATACCGTAGTACAATAATGTACCAAAGTAACCGATAGAAAGATTTTAATAGTTTCGACCCCGGTTGGACAACCCGTGGCCGAGTGGTGGGTCAATTTTTCTCATGAAATTCCAAGTGTGGGTTTAACACTATATCAAAACTGTTTAGTAAGTTAGCCGTACGCACACACATCGCATGACATTACACTATGCGGAAGGGGAAGGGCCATTCTTATTCACCGTCCAGTGCTTACATTCGACGGCGATGCCGCACGGCAAGGCGACGACGAGGAGGCGTTCCACGGGAAACTGCCGCCCGGCATACTGCCGCACGGCTTGCCGACTGTCAAGGAGGTGCAGCCCGCGGTCACTGACGAGCCGGAGGAGAAGAAGGAAGAGGAGGAGAAGAAGAGTGAGTACACTTTCATTAAATTTTACATCGTCTTAATATTTGTCTTAGGCCCGTATTCAGAGACTATACTCAAGCGTAAATCGTGTCTCAAGCGGTGATTCAGTAGCTCAGTTTTCATAGAGAACTGTCAAAAATCGATGCTTAAACGTAGACTCTAGTTTGAGTGAAGTCTCTGAATACGAGCCTTAAAATATATAATGCTACGTTTCAAATTCTGATGCAGTGGTTTTTTGGTCCAAAAAATTATGTAAAAAAATTAAATATGATCACGACTGTATCCCAGGGAGCGGTAGACATTTCTTTCAGATCTTTATGTAGTTCTTTAGATCCTTTGAAGATGTCTAATGGTGTAGTCAGAGGTATGTCCAAATACATACTTGGTACATGCACACTTTTGCAGAAGTTAGCTTTCCATTATACTAACTGCAAAAGCCTTTAGTAATATGACAGATGTTAGATCCCAACAGTATGTACATAATTGTAACATTTCCAGTCCGCGAGCTGAGCGCCGACGAGAAGCAGACCATCATGCTGTCAGCAGAGTTCCAGAGGTTCATCGACCGAGCGGGCCGGGTTATCGAACGCGCCCTCGCTGAGTCTGTGGACATCTACACTGATTACACCGGCACTGGAGACGCGGAAAACGCACTGTGAGTACTTACAGCAATATGCTGTCAGCAGAGTTCCAGAGGTTCATCGACCGAGCGGGCCGGGTTATCGAACGCGCCCTCGCCGAGTCTGTGGACATCTACACTGATTACACCGGCACTGGAGACGCGGAGAACGCACTGTGAGTACTTACAGCAATATGCTGTCAGCAGAGTTCCAGAGGTTCATCGACCGAGCGGGCCGGGTTATCGAACGCGCCCTCGCCGAGTCTGGACATCTACACTGATTACACCGGCACTGGAGACGCGGAGAACGCACTGTGAGTACTTACAACAATATGCTGTCAGCAGAGTTCCAGAGGTTTGTATGTTTGTTGAAGAGCTGGCTCATAGATAGGAAGGAAGTATCAAAAATACATAACTATCCAACGTCCATGGAACCTTCCTGTACTAGACTTCGCACATCTATGCGAAGGTATGGAACATAGAATATCCTCCTTTTTTTAAGTCATTTAAAAATGATTAGTATCGATTGTGTTGTACTTTAAACTCCATATTAAACCCACATTTGTTGTAGGTATTCCGATGGGTATGCTCTATTTACTGGTTCGTAAAACAGGATGAGTTTTGTTTTTGTGACTGAGAGTTAACAGTCCGATCTAAACTACCTTCCACTCCAGATGTGATTATTTCTAATTGGCATGACTTTTGTTAAACAGTTTTTAGTTTTTATTGACTTTAACAGGTAATGTTTTTCTTACAAGTTCGTAACTCCAAATCAAATCAAATCAAATCAAATCATTTATTTTGCGAAACAAGGGTTAATTACAGGATGGCATTGAGAAAAATATGTACAGCCTTGATCAGCTTGTCAGCATGCAAACATAGAAACTTACAATTACAATTACAATGTCAAAATCAATTAAATAGTCATGGATAATTACAATTACAATTTCAAATTTGAACTCCGTACTAATGAATGATACTATAAAATAAATGTAATCTGTGTTTATAACTATTTGTTACTAAATTGATATTGAATAACCCAAATTATCATCAAAAATCTAAACTGCGTTATTATATAACAACTATAACTTTTTCGCTGTGAGCACAAAGAAATATCCTGTCAGCATGTTTGCTGACAGCAAAATGCTAATGTCGAACCAAAGCTCATTTCTTACAAAACCAAATCACAATCAAAGCAAATACCTGTCAGCAAATCTGCTGACAGCAAAACTGCTGACAGCAAAATGCTATTGCCGAACCAAAGCTCTCACAATGAAACTAAAACAAACCATCGTTTTCAGCGACGACAAATCCCTAGCGCGTCTCTCCCTAGTCCGCACCTTCAACGACCCTCGTTGGTCGAAGGGCCGCTGCGTGACCTGCCTCGACTGGAGCACGGCTCACCCTGAGTTACTCCTGGCTTCGTACCACAGCAGTGATGACGCGCCTCACGATCCTGACGGCGTCTGTCTGGTCTGGAACACCAAGTTTAAGAAGACAACTCCTGAGGATATCTTCCACTGTCAGTCTGCGGTCATGAGTGCTACGTTTGCTAAGTGAGTCTGTTTAAAAAAAATAGTTCATTGTCTTTTTTAAACTTTCGCGATCAGAACACATGATAAAACATATATATTTACGGGTATTTATCGCAATTACCTTAATTTAATTTTATTCCGATGTTTCAACTGGATTGCACCAGCCAATTGTAGTTAAAACTCATTCATCATAGACCTCTATAACTAACGTACGGACATACGTTAGTTATAGAATTTGCAACAGACTCGCTTCGCTCCTCTGCTATTGTATGAACGTTACAGGTTCCATCCTAAATTGATTCTCGGTGGAACGTACTCGGGACAAATCGTGCTGTGGGATATCCGCGTACCAAAGCGTACGCCCGTTCAACGGACACCGCTCTCTTCTGTCGCACACACAGTGAGTCAATTGTTCAAATTACTTATCATCATCATTCTCCTGCCCTTATCCCACGCTAGGTGAGGCCGGTCCAACATTATTGATAATTGATGTGTAGAATGGACCGTCGGGATGGTTATAGGCTATATTTTATCAAGGTAGTTGCACTATTACCTGTGCAAAGGCGGAACGTGCTGCAAGTTCAAAATGAGGGTTTAAATACACAGTTTACCTACTATCACAAATTACACAAGTACAGATACCTCATCTCGAACATTGAAATGACTCCTTGTTTCGTCTAGCTTTTGGTGTTTGATTTTTGTGGCGCCACCTAGCGGCGTTTGGGCATCCGACTGCATGCTACTTAGCACTAGATGGAGTTACTTATTATTAATTTCAGGCAATATATACTTATGTATCTAGGGGGAGACCTTTGCCCAGCAGTGGGACATGATAGGTTAGTAAAAAAATAATATATACTTATGTAATCTGTGCTATTATTCCCCAGCACCCAGTATACTGCCTGTCAGTGGTAGGCAGTCAAAACGCCCACAACTTGATCTCAGTATCGACGGACGGTCGCATGTGTTCCTGGTCTCTGGACATGTTGTCCGCTCCTCAAGAGACGTTGGAACTTCAACATAGACAGAGCAAAGCCGTGGCAGTTACCAGCATGGACTTCCCTCACGATGACGTCAATAACTTCGTACTGGGAGCTGAGGATGGGAACATTTATACTGGTGAGATGCTATCGTCATTTCTAGATGAAACTGCAATGAGAGAAAAGTAGCCACAGCTTTTACATGATGTGGAGAATTCATGACATTTTGTAGAAATGCCAGGGGGTCTAAAAAGGCCGTTTCGAGCATTTCTGCTAACAATTCATATAAATGAGTGAAAATGGTAAACAATTCATGAATAATTTCAATTTTATTACCAAAATTTCGTAGAATAGATCAATTTGAGCCATTTTACCAAAGTTTGGTGAAAATGCTTTAATATTTTGTAGGTGAATTAATTATAAAAAACTTAAGTAAGTGCTAACTCACTTTTGTTAGGTTGTTTATACGGAGCTCGCGCGGGCGTCACAGAATGTGTTGAGGGTCACGTGGGCCCCATCACGAGCGTGTCGTGTCACGCGGCGCCCGGGGCGGTCGACATGTCGCATCTGTACCTCACATGCTCTATGGACTGGAGCGTTAAGCTGTGGAGTCTCAAGGTAACTACGCTTCTCTCTTACAAATACGGAGCTCGCGCGGGCGTCACAGAATGTGTTGAGGGTCACGTGGGCCCCATCACCAGCGTGTCGTGTCACGCGGCGCCCGGGGCGGTCGACATGTCGCATCTGTACCTCACGTGCTCTATGGACTGGAGCGTTAAACTGTGGAGTCTCAAGGTAACTATGGTTCTCTCTTACAAATAATGCACAGCTTAACATTAAGCGAAAGTGGACTTTGTGGCAAGCTCTGTCGATGGTTATACAAGTTAAATCCACGATGAAGGACACATAACATAGAGGTTTATGATCGGATATGATGATAAAATGAGCTCGCCTCATACAACAAAGAATGGCGCCAGGAAGCACAAAGCCGGGATTAGTGGAAAGAGGGAAGGGAGGCCTTTGCCCTGCAGTGGTGTTTCCCACTGCAGGCTTATAATAATAATATGATGATGATGGATGGATCGTTTAAGAGTGAAAGAGTCGAAAGCATGATGTAGCAAATATAAATCTGCAGTCTCTGTCCTACCCATAATTGACAGAGGCGTGATTTTATGTATGTAGAATGACGTTTAATTATCCATCATATATCTTAGTTCTCACTTTAAGCTATAACTCCCAATTTTCAGGAAAACAAACCCCTCTACTCGTTCGAAGAGAGTGGTTCGTACGTGACAGACGCTCGCTGGTCCCCCTCCCACCCGGCGCTGTTCGCGGCGGCCGACGCCGGCGGCTCGCTGCAACTGTGGAACTTGAACAGAGACACGGAGGTGCCTCTAGCTACCTTACAGCACCAGGTGACTTGCCTTACTTTGTAACAAGCCCCTCTACTCGTTCGAAGAGAGTGGTTCGTACGTGACAGACGCTCGCTGGTCCCCCTCCCACCCGGCGCTGTTCGCGGCGGCCGACGCCGGCGGCTCGCTGCAACTGTGGAACTTGAACAGAGACACGGAGGTGCCTCTAGCTACCTTACAGCACCAGGTGACTTGCCTTACTTTGTAACAAGCCCCTCTACTCGTTCGAAGAGAGTGGTTCGTACGTGACAGACGCTCGCTGGTCCCCCTCCCACCCGGCGCTGTTCGCGGCGGCCGACGCCGGCGGCTCGCTGCAACTGTGGAACTTGAACAGAGACACGGAGGTGCCTCTAGCTACCTTACAGCACCAGGTGACTTGCCTTACTTTGTAACAAGCCCCTCTACTCGTTCGAAGAGAGTGGTTCGTACGTGACAGACGCTCGCTGGTCCCCCTCCCACCCGGCGCTGTTCGCGGCGGCCGACGCCGGCGGCTCGCTGCAACTGTGGAACTTGAACAGAGACACGGAGGTGCCTCTAGCTACCTTACAGCACCAGGTGACTTGCCTTACTTTGTAACAAGCCCCTCTACTCGTTCGAAGAGAGTGGTTCGTACGTGACAGACGCTCGCTGGTCCCCCTCCCACCCGGCGCTGTTCGCGGCGGCCGACGCCGGCGGCTCGCTGCAACTGTGGAACTTGAACAGAGACACGGAGGTGCCTCTAGCTACCTTACAGCACCAGGTGACTTGCCTTACTTTGTAACAAGCCCCTCTACTCGTTCGAAGAGAGTGGTTCGTACGTGACAGACGCTCGCTGGTCCCCCTCCCACCCGGCGCTGTTCGCGGCGGCCGACGCCGGCGGCTCGCTGCAACTGTGGAACTTGAACAGAGACACGGAGGTGCCTCTAGCTACCTTACAGCACCAGGTGACTTGCCTTACTTTGTAACAAGCCCCTCTACTCGTTCGAAGAGAGTGGTTCGTACGTGACAGACGCTCGCTGGTCCCCCTCCCACCCGGCGCTGTTCGCGGCGGCCGACGCCGGCGGCTCGCTGCAACTGTGGAACTTGAACAGAGACACGGAGGTGCCTCTAGCTACCTTACAGCACCAGGTGACTTGCCTTACTTTGTAACAAGCCCCTCTACTCGTTCGAAGAGAGTGGTTCGTACGTGACAGACGCTCGCTGGTCCCCCTCCCACCCGGCGCTGTTCGCGGCGGCCGACGCCGGCGGCTCGCTGCAACTGTGGAACTTGAACAGAGACACGGAGGTGCCTCTAGCTACCTTACAGCACCAGGTGACTTGCCTTACTTTGTAACAAGCCCCTCTACTCGTTCGAAGAGAGTGGTTCGTACGTGACAGACGCTCGCTGGTCCCCCTCCCACCCGGCGCTGTTCGCGGCGGCCGACGCCGGCGGCTCGCTGCAACTGTGGAACTTGAACAGAGACACGGAGGTGCCTCTAGCTACCTTACAGCACCAGGTGACTTGCCTTACTTTGTAACAAGCCCCTCTACTCGTTCGAAGAGAGTGGTTCGTACGTGACAGACGCTCGCTGGTCCCCCTCCCACCCGGCGCTGTTCGCGGCGGCCGACGCCGGCGGCTCGCTGCAACTGTGGAACTTGAACAGAGACACGGAGGTGCCTCTAGCTACCTTACAGCACCAGGTGACTTGCCTTACTTTGTAACAAGCCCCTCTACTCGTTCGAAGAGAGTGGTTCGTACGTGACAGACGCTCGCTGGTCCCCCTCCCACCCGGCGCTGTTCGCGGCGGCCGACGCCGGCGGCTCGCTGCAACTGTGGAACTTGAACAGAGACACGGAGGTGCCTCTAGCTACCTTACAGCACCAGGTGACTTGCCTTACTTTGTAACAAGCCCCTCTACTCGTTCGAAGAGAGTGGTTCGTACGTGACAGACGCTCGCTGGTCCCCCTCCCACCTCTACATTACTCTACATTATTATCGACGTTTCGAGTGCGTTACAGCTAGCTCTCATGGTCACGGGTAGACTGGTGTACTGGAGCTACCCCCGCTAATTGAGGGAAGGATCCACGACTACCCTCAATTCGCCTTCAGAATCAGAAATGGACAGTCGGCGACACACAACACTGACAACATCTTCGCGCGGAATTACCTTACTTTGTTTGACTGGCTTCTCACTGAAGCTTGACTATTTAGATTGTAAAGGGATCGCAGCTAGGCCCACACAACCAGGTTCTTGCCTGATTCTTTCTTTAGTTTAGGAGTTGCGTTGGAACAGGCATTAGAGTCACCTAGCTTGTAAGACTGTACATTTTTAATTGATCCTTGAGGTCCTACAAAAACAAATACATTATTCTTTCTTGTTTCCAGGACGCCTTCACGAGACTATCCTGGTCGCAGTCGGGTCAGTTCCTGACCGCGGGCGATGACGCGGGGAATATATCTGTATATGAACTGTCTGAGGTCAGTACTCCTACGATACAATACAATATAACTTTATTGCACACCAAAAAAAGAAACACAAATTGCACATAGCAAATTAAAAATAGTGAAGCAATGGGCGACCTTATCGCTGACAGCGATTTCTACCAGGTAACCTTTGGATGGACAGGATACAAATTAACTGTTACGATATACTATTACGATAGTTATTTATTATTCGAAAGATATATGTATGTACTTAAGTACTTAAGAGCTAACAAATTGCATTTCAATGAACCATTTATACGTCTTCGCATAAAACAGCTGTCGCAATGTTCACATTATAAAAACTATTTCACTTTCAAAAGTTTCGTTAACTAATTTTGCCGCTGAATATATTTATTAATACCTATTACCTAATTGCCGTGCCGCTTTTTATTCCTTACCATAATTATACCTAAACCTAGATATAATTATGGTAAGGAATAAAAAGCTCTTTTTATTTTTTATTTTATTATTACCTAATTGTTAACAGCAAGTGGCGCAGCCTCGTCACGACGAGTGGAGCAAGTTCGTGTACACCCTGCAGGATCTCAGGAACAACCAGGCTGATGAGGAGACGGACCGGCTCAGCCTGGCCTCCGGACCCTCGTCACTCACCAGCCTCACCAGCATGGCGTCCAACCCGCTCAGGTGATACATGTCTGCTTGTCTCACGTTGGCAGCGACCAGCATGGCGTCCAACCCACTCAGGTGATACATGTCTGCTTGTCTCGCGTTGGCAGCATTACAAAACCTGTCTCTTTTGTGCAGATGTTACCTTGATTTTGCTGAACCTCCTTATAGCGGTAAACGTAAGTTTGTTTAGAAAACGTCCTGTGCAGAACGAGGTTCGAATGCTACGGAAGACATGTTGAATTATTGGTCCCGAATTTTGAAGTCACATCAGAAGCCTTTCGAAAGCTCAAAGCTCTGTCAGAACAGCTGTGCTGATCTGTTGAATTAAATATGTACCAGATCTCAGATTGTTTGCTAATAATACGAAACCATTTGTTTAAAATTGCATTTGGTTTTGCCATTTAAAAGTCTGCCAAATCTTGAGAGGATTTGTTTCTCTGTTCCAGATAACTGCTATACTGGGATGCCCATTGCGGATGGAAACTGTAATGGCATGGTACTGAACCTTAAAATACAAATAATTATAAAACATTACATGTATTTGTTGTTCTATTTACATACAGTCTATTTTAGACCTTATCAATATCATAGACTTTATTGTTAAAGTGATAGATAGCACATCATTTATGTCTTTACAAATATGGTTTTTCAAGATGAATGGTAAAATTAATTAGTTTATCCAAACAGCTGTATAATATTGCACTTAAGTAAATATAATGGACTAAAATAAAACATCAATTCAGTATTTCGTTAAATGATTTTATCAAGTTCTAAGCACAATAATAAACAAAAATTTAAAGGAATATCTATCATCGGAAACTGTTGAAGTTTTGCAGTTTTTGTGTAAGAATTAAATTCCCCATAAATAAGTAAATCTAATGACAATTCTTTGTAAGTGTAACTGTAAAATTAGTTTTTGAGATTGGCTTTATTGGACTGATGTAAATGGATTTAAAATGGCTCTTTAAAAGTCATAAGGCAGGTAGGTAGCTACATAGAATTTCTAGTAACAATGATAGGGCATAGATTATGCAAAAAACAGCATTTTATTCCACTACTCTAATGCAAATTGTATGATAGTCTTAGCTTAGTTTAGTACTTACCTATATTTTTATATTCCCTAACAATTAAATATTTATTGAATTATCAAGACAGTTTATCTGTTAGCTGGTACATATAAAGCTTTACTGTAATGGTTACTGAATAAAAATATGCTTAAATATGTACTTTTTACTTGTTCCTTACGTCAGCCTACTCAGCAAGTATCTAAGGTATTTTAGACATATCTTTAACTTGTATATCTTGACAGCTTAAATAGTTCTTTTGTAGGTACTATATCTCATCATGGAGTTATAGCCAATTGTTCTGTGATTATTGAACTGAATAGCTGCCATTTTATTCAGGTTTCCAGTTGAAAAATTGTAGGTAAAGAAAACTAGTCAATTTTATTTAGGTAAAAATGGCATAACAACTTTGCCCTTAGATAAATTGACTTCTTCCCAGCATGAGCAAGTAAATGTTTTCCTATCCATAGAGTCAACATAGAGCTTCCCATCCAAATGATCAATTTCATGCTGTGCTATCCTAGCTGCCCAGTCTTTGTATACTTCTTTGGTGGGGTCTCCATTTTCATTGTAACCTGTAATAAGAGATTTCTTGTTTGCTTTTCATTTACAGTAACAAAACATTTTTCCAAGAACTAAGGATGAAATCAGACAGAAATGTAACATGTAAGTAAGAATACATTGAAAAGTATACTATAAGTTTAGGGATTTATGCTTACCTGAGACTTCCACTTGTTTATACCTCGGCACTTCTGCCTCATAGCCTTGGACACTTTCACATCCTTCACTGTGAGCCACCTTATTGAAATCCAGTACCTTCAGCTTAGGGTTAATAAATACCTGAAAAAAAATCTGATTATAGCAGTGATTCTAAAATGAATTAGGTATGTAAGTATCAATAAAATATTAAAATGATCACAACTTTACTGTAGGTATTCTCATTCATGGTGCGATGACAGGTTGGTAGCTCATCAACACTATTTTTTTTTAGAAAGCAAGTGGCTTTCACAATAAAATAAAATTTTACTTACTTACAGTAAATGGTACTTCCTCTAGTCCTCTTAATTTGGCAATATTCAGAGGAGCCTTTGCAACCTGATCTACTGTGAACCTCATAACAAAAATTCTCATATTCACTCCTATTTGCGGCGCAGACATTCCTAAACAGTTATATCTTTTGAGGACATGGTCTAACTTTTTAATTACAGTCTGAACTTCGCTACTTTTTATTTTATCAACTGGTACGGGCTCGGAAACCCTGCGAAGTCTTGGGTCACCGATTTGCACAACATGTTGGTAGGGAGGATTGGACTTGCCACGAGCAGGGCTCAGTCGCGCATACCAGTTTAAAAATCTTCTCGTTAAGCTCATCTTAATTTATTTTATCAAGCAAAATACTGGATAACTGGATACGGGTTCTTTGATTATAACCTCTCAATTTGTTTGTGATCTCTGTGACCGACTATCAGCTGACTGCCAAAATAGTGGCAGACAATTGTCAATTCTGTCTGTCACTGTCAAATGAACAGCTGTCCGTCCGTCAAAAAAACGTGCCGCTCCGTTCAGCGGAATCCTATTCGAAGATTTCGAAGCAAATAACCGGGTTCTCTCTCGTGTTTTTCTTGTGAACTAGAACCAGTTTATACCTAGTTCTAATATTTAATTTACGAGTTATAAATAGTAATTACAATCGGTGTAGCAACCAGGCGCGTGGGAAAATAGGACATTGTTTAACTCTGCAAAGTTAACCTTAAGTTCAAAGTAAGTACAATACTTATCTATGTATAATTTTATAAAACGTTATCTTATGATCTCTTTCATTGCGGCGGTTCGTTGCATTTTTCTTGGATACATTTAACTAATATTTGTGAGCACATTCTCCTCTGTTATGCAAATATAGGGAAATATATTCCACAGATTTTGTTATGTTGATTTTTAAAATACAATTGATTTTCTACTGGTTAAGTGGTTAGTACAGTACAAGAACCCTTGTGCAACGGGTAAGACAAATCCTTATAATACTTACATTAGTTTTTAAGAATTGTTGTGGACTGGACTACTAGTAAACATTTTAATTAGCTGTGACCTTGCCTTTATTGTGCGCAAATTTCGTTATCTTCTACTCTACAACACAGATAAATTAAAACTATGTACAAGTGTGTAATTCCACCTTCTATTTTTTCTTGTATATTCCTGGGCTATTTCATTATTTCTTAATAAATATGTATTAATCCAGATACCTACCTACCTATAAACGCTAAAGACCAAAATAGCTACAAATTAAATGCTCATTTCAGATGCTCAAGCTCGGAATAAATCTCACAAGAACAGCATCACTCTTAATAAAACGCACTATGTCTTCCCAAGAAGCTGACGTCTTATTTGAGACTCTTAATAATGCAGGAATAGTCACCCTCAACCGTCCTAAAGCACTGAACTCATTAAACACATCCATGGTGTCAAAGTTACTACCGCAGCTCCAAGAATGGGAAAGCAACAAAGCTTTGGTTATTATCAAAGGTGCCGGAGAAAAAGCTTTCTGTGCCGGTGGTGATGTTAAAATGGCTATTGACAAAGTTGAAGGCCCAATTTTCTTCCGAACAGAATACAGTGTAAATCAACTTATCGGCAGATACAAGATTCCTTATATCGCATTCATTGATGGTATCACTATGGGAGGTGGTATAGGTCTGTCTGTTCATGGAAGGTACAGAGTAGCGACGGAAAAGACTGTTATTGCAATGCCGGAGACGAAGATTGGATTGTTCCCTGATGTTGGCGGATCATACTTCTTGCCACGATTGCCTGTTAATCTTGGACTGTATTTGGGCTTGACTGGTAAGATAGACAAAAAACCATGCAATTATGTACAGGAGGCTTACCATGACGTATTATTATACAATTCGGTTTAGGTTCTAACTGTTTAACTTTACGCCAGTGCCTTAGCTTACGTCAAAAGCAGTTCATTATAGGACCTAAACTGAGTCGCTTTTGACGGTCATAGTAAGCCGGCTGAATTTAACTTGGGGTTTTATCCCAATTCAAATCATTCATTAAATACTCACCTTCTCATTTCAGGTGACAGATTAAAAGCAAAAGACGTAGTAAAAGCCGGCATAGCGACGCACTTTGTCTCCAGCAAGAGACTGTATGAACTAGAGAAACTTCTCTCTCGCTGCACCACCGATGTGGAGATCAGCTCTCTCCTCAACAAGTTCAATGAAGAACCTGAGGAGTTCTCCCTGGCTCCACACATCCAACACATCAATTACTGCTTCGCTGCGTCTACTATTGAGGAGATCATTGAGAGACTTGAGAAGGTTAAGAATGAATGGTCTGAGAAGACTTTAAAGGTATGTTGTTGGTTTAAGATCTCCTTTTGATTTATAAGATTTGCAAGTTAAATAATTGTGAAAAATTGATTTGGTACCACAATAACTTAAATCTTGGAATAGAGAAAGTAAATCGGTAGGACCTCAAGGATTACTTTGATATAGTCGTACAAGGTATGTGATTCAGTGGTCGGTCATGACGAGACTCGCGTGGGATTGGAAAGAGTGGCGTAATAGAGAGGAGGCCTATACCCAACCGTGGGTGGAAATGGGCTGAGATGATGATAAGTTACACTCGATTCATAAGTAATATGTTTCGCAGACGCTCGGGTCAATGTGCCCAGGCTCGCTGAAGATAACGCTGAAAGCGCTGCAGCGCGGTGCGCAGCTGCACCTCGGACAATGTCTGCAGATGGAGTACCGCCTCGCATGCCGCGCTACTCAGAACCACGACTTTCCTGAAGGTAAGCCAAACCACAGATTACATAAGTACAGATACCTCATCTCGAACATTGAAATGAATCCTTCTTTTTTCTTCGGGCTATTTTTATGTTTGATTTTTGCGATGGGAAGTGTCATAGGCCACTTTTTATACTTCACTTACGCGGGTGAAACCGCGGGGCGCAGCAATTGAATTATACTTTGTCATTTAAATTAAAAAAGATGGATAATGATTCAATCATTATCCATCTTTTTTAATTTAAATGACAAAAGAAAATTTCATTTTTTTTTTGAATTTTTTTCAATGGAAAAAGTAAAGGGATTAGGAGTTACTATGCCAAAATAGCATTGGCTAAGCTAATTTCCAAATGCTAATCTCCAGGAGTACGGGCCCTACTCATCGACAAAGACAACAACCCTCAATGGAACCCTAAGACCCTCGCTGACGTCACAGAAGACTACGTCGAGAGCTACTTTAAGAAACTACCCGCGGACAAGGAGTTACTCTTCCCTGATTCTAAACTATAAATATACCATGCCTTATAGGTCGCGCCACGTAAAAAGAACGCTGAGATGATTTTAAGGAATCTTAGTGGGATTGGTGGGTGTTGGGCCTACTACGTTACTAGAATTCGGGCATTCGATTATTGCTATTGAAATGACAGCTTTACTGTTTCAAAGTACTGATATGTTATTTTGTTACGATTTTGTATACAAAGAAAACCTATACTTCATTTCTTGAAGCGAGCTAATTGGAAAAAAATAACGCACTTGATTGGTCGTCGAAAATAATTTTCTTTCTCGTGATTGGCTAGATTGTCAAATCAAATTGTCAATTGTCAAATCTAGCCATTCGAGAATAGACAATTATTTTCGACGACCAATCACGTGAGTTTTTTTTATCTTCCTATTAGCTCGCTTCAAGAAATGCAGTATAGCTGGAATAACCATATGTCTGAAATAAAATGATTTATTATTATAACCACTTGGCCACGAAGCATATAACGCCGCAGACGAAACTATATTAAAAACCTAATCAGTAGTAGGTACATAAGCTATTATGTAATGCAAACATTACATAATAGCTTATTTACTAAGTTAAGTAGTAATTAGTACTTAAGTAATATTTTTATTATGTTTAGGCACCTTAGATGTCAGATAACATGAATTTATTTTACTTTTATATATTTGTACCTACTTAGACTAAAGTGGTATAGGTTCGAATTTACTGTTGAATTTACTTTAAAGTAATTTGTGTGTTGTAAACAATGGTGCACTTGTATGACGTACATACATACATACATAAAATGCGTCTCTTCCTATGGAGGTAGGCAGAGATCACGGATCATAATTATTATTATAATTTCTAATGTAAAATAATATGCAAAGGTGTATTTGATATTGACCAATATTTTATATTTTTATTTATCTATTTAAAATCAAGTTATTCAGCTGTTTGAGTTTAGAATTGATTTATGAAAGTTTCATATTATATACAAAAACAGTTGAAAACATTTTTAAAAACCAATAAAAAAAAAATGCTTCATTGCAATAAGCATTGCATTTATGTCGGACTGTGGAGAGGTCGTTTTGACGTAATATTGTTTTATAAATGCATTTATTATTATAAATTATAGAAATATTTACTGCATGTGTATTTTTGTATAAAATATTTAGGAAAATAATATTAAAATCGTTGCCATTTACAACTGTATTTATTTACAAACTTCCACCTGCAGCTTCACTCGCGTAGTACTAACCCAAATAAATAGCAGCCTAAGTGTTATTCGAGGTCATAAACTATATACATGTGTCAGCCAAACAAATCCGTCAAGTGTCTGCGTGAAAGAGTTGTTAGTCAAATCAGTAAATCTTCGTAATTTTGGAAATATGTACTAAAGAGAAAGAAAGAAAGGAAAATGTGTCTATTTTAGTAAAAAATGTGGAAAATGTCCTTTAGGACTACTTGGGTTGGTAGGTACCTACCTACCTATATATCTATGTATAGGTACCAACCCTTTCCCGATTACTTTGTCAATTACTTATAATTATTAAGTAAATTGTCGTAATGACACCAAATTGGCCAAATTGTTAGATCATCAAAGAAATTACGACAATTAACACTAGGTATCTAAGTCAATTTATTGGTGAATTATTCAAACTATGTGACAATTAAATAACCTTATTAGAGGCTTTTTAATGAAGCCATAAGGTTGGTTGTACATCATGGAGGTACCTACTTCTTTTGCAAAAGATTTCACAAACAAAACTTAAATAAGTACTTCTACAAATGCATTTTCGTGACATTTTTTCCTAGATATCAATAAACATGTGATAGTATGAGTCTTGAATAGAATTGAAGATCCTACTTCTAGTAATTTATCTAGTTAACTGTCCTCATTAGTATAATCTTCAATAAATAACGGAGAAGACAGAGTATGATGACTTGACGAGCTGAAAAAGAAAATATAAATCGGTCCCGTTTCAAAACTATGAGCGATAGCGAAGCAAGTATGCATAGCTCGCTTTGCGTCTTATACTAACTTGACTTGATCCGCTAACGCGATGAGTATTATTATGTATAGATCCTGAGTAGGTACTTACATACAAGAATGATTGGTAGGACAAATCCATTAATCCAAGGCCTTTTAGCACTACGGGTTTCTGAAAAGAAAAATATCAGATAAATATCCGACGATAATGATTTAGTTTTCTTTGCATCATCACTTTTTGAGAAAATATAAAAAAATATATAACTAGTGTTTTCATTATGGTGGTTTTAGTAGGAACCTACCTTACCTTACCTAACACGTAGTTGTTATAAACCTGGATTTCGTTAAGCATTCGTTTTGCTATCTTATATCTGGACTATCTGTTGGGGAACTAAAGAAAACCAACGTAGATAGTATTTCTAATTCGCTTCTTTAAAGTTAATCAACATGCACTATAGGTAGGTAGGTACAGTACTGTGAGTAACAAAAAGTTCACCTGAGCTCGTGCCATCGCTATGAACAAAAGACGCCTGATACGAACAGACCGTCCACTGCAGTTTTGCCAGCCGGAAAAGTACATAGCAGTTGCGAGGTTTGATGCCTGTAATAAAATGTAATTAGTTTTGTCTCACTGTGTAGTGTAGCACTAACGGAAACAAACAAAAAAATTACCAACGAACGAAATTCTTTAGCAGTAACATACTTTAAGCCAAGTTCTCATAAGGAGCGGGTTCTGAATGATAAGCCTTAAGGCAGGCCGATCAGCGGTTTCTCTAGGATGAGTCAGCTAACCTCTTGCCACTAATCGTGCAGTGCAGCCTTGGCCTAGAGATGATAATTAAGATATATGCAAATATAAGCCCATACCTCTATGGTGATATCTCCCGCGTTCCACAAGAAGAATCCGGTGCTGACGAGGACGGCTGCGGCGGTGATGGCCGTCGCGAACGCGTTCACCATCGTCCGCTCAGATTTCTGACAATATTCGTGATATTTGGTGGATTATCTTAAATTAGGTATTGTACCTATTCATAGAAATTAAAACTGTTCCTGGTTTGAACAGGACTTCATTTACCGTAAAGGTGGCGATCCGCACTGTAATCGCGACTAGAAACCGAGACAGGAGACCGCGACAAGACAAGTGTCTCGGTCTCTTCTGCAATGTAGAAATGTTTCTCCTAGAGGGAAATGAATGACCACATTTTGGTGTAAATAACCAAAATGTGGTAATTTTTGCGTTGTTTCGAATGAAAGAAGCAGGCAATTTAACTCTTAATATTTCTAATTAAAAAGAATAAACTTACCAACATTTGCGACATAAGGAACACCAGGATAATCATAACGAACACAACCTGGCCGCTCAAGACGCCACCACAGATCTTTTTGATGCGATTAACGGATCTGCAATATAGGTAGGTAACACAAATTAGTGAAAAACTGTCACAAAGTTACGTATCTACCTACATTCTGAAACAGACAATTTTCAGAAAGCTTTCGAAAAATATATTATGACAAAAAACTACCCAAATGAAAAACTTACGCAAACGTATCTGTGTGCAGTTTAATGCCAGTTCGCAGTCCCTCCTCGTACTTCCATTCCATCTGTATTTGCGTCAGATCTTCTTGAAAGATACCCTCAAGGCCGCGGAAGTAACTCTGAAGGTTCTCGAATTGAAAACTTGTGTATGTCGTGAGGCTTAAATCAATCAAAAATAATTTACTTTCTCTCGACGGCAGTAACTCATGAGGAGTTTCTAAGTTAGGTGGAAATAGTAGGTATAAAATGATACGGTTACGGCTTGGTAGGACTCTTGCAAGGAATACCTACTATGGTTAGAATGTTACAGAGGATTTATTCTTATTCCACGTTCGTACAGTAGGGGTACATAAGAGAGACTAGAAGAGATAATGAGACCAAATGTTCCGCATTACCTGACGACCAAGGTGTAGGAGCTAAAGACGCGGAAGATGAATATCCACCAGACGACATTGCTGAGGGACCGCACCGCAGCTGCGGCGGAGGACTCCTCGTGCACAGACGGCCACGCTGTTATTAAGGTCGTGAACGTTCCCTCTGCAATTTATTATTACAGGGTTTGGCAAGTTCTTGGCCCCTGACGGCTATCTTTTCGAATGGGGCCAAAAACGTGCCCCATCCCCACACTCGTGTTTCCTTGAAATAATGTCAGGGGCAATATGATTTTATGAAAACAACGAATGTTAGCATATAGAATAGAATAGAATAGAATATACATTTATTTGGAAACAACAGCACAGACTACATTACATTAACAACAGAAGGCACAGAACAGAAGACACAAAACAGAAGACACAAAACAGAACATATTTGGCTTCGATCAACATTAATCGGAGATATTAGCAAAACGAGTGACGTTGAATAAATAATTTAATAAGCGAGTTTGTCATAGGGTTTTTAGCCGGCAGAAAGATATGGAATTTATGTTCATTTACCAGACTTGATGACCTGAACGAGTGCGCTGATACTGTGAAGAACCATAGACCCAATGCAGCTCAGCACCAGGATTATTGACGTCACTGTAGACTTTCTTACCATCTGAGAATTGAGCAACGAAACTAGGTAAAAAAACCTTAAAAGCCTCAATTCCTTAGAACTTCTTTTATGAAATGGTGGGTACTCTGAGCTAGGCTAGCAAATAACAATTTAAAAATGATTTCCGACCTACCTGGTCTTCGACATTAGGATCGTTGTACACCGTCCTCATGCTCAGAACATGAGTTATCCAGTCCTTGATATCGTTCGCATTCCTCGTGATCAGCGTTATGTACATCAATAGGAAGGGATGTGCCATGCAGTAAATCCATCTATCCGACACTTGTTTGTGAGTCAGTTCATTTTGTGTCATAAATGCGGCAAACTCAAATGCAATTAAGATGTAAATGGTTAAGTACCAGAACTTGCCTACATAAGGGTAGTACTTAAAGAAAAACTTTGGCATGTGAAGGTCTTCGATCCAGAAGTTTGGCATACCGAAAATAAAGCTCAAATAGCTGATCTTGTAATAGTATTCTGCTGTTTTGTTTTCGTGCATTTTGTTCTTCATTTTCAGAGAGCAAATGATGGTCTTGTATTCTGAAACTCGTCTCATTTACTATGGTCTGAGCTAGTCTAGTGATGGTTATAATTACTAAGCAAGGATTAAATATACTACCCACAATCACCGTACATACGTATTATCCAATTATGATTTTCGGTAATTGAGTATTTCGATCTGAGAACCATAATTATTGCTATAACAGGGCTAACTGTCTGATTAACACTAGAATTATATCATTATAAAAAGCAATATAATTTCCCGAGTACCTACCTACTTAATTTAAAGAGAGTTAAATAAAACAAAAATATTTTTCACTAGAACATTATGTTTATTGTTGAGTAAATATGAGGCAAAAGAGGGGTGTCAGGATCCACAGTCACTGCCTACCCCCACGGTGCTCCATGTTTATTGTTCGCATCAACAGAATAATCAATTCAAATACAGCACAGAGAACAGTGAATAAGTTGACTTCAAGAGCTGAAACAAAAACAATACCCAAGTTGAAAAGGTACCTAATTGTAATAAAACTAGAGTTCATTCTGATTAGTGGCATTTTTACTTACCGTTACATATGATTGATATGATAGCTCCATTATGCCAAGTCCATATATCACTATGGGCTTCTGTAAAACAAAATGCAAAACAATGTAACAAAGGACATGACATGCTTCGATGAACCGCAACAACTTCCTATATAATTTATCATCTAAAATCATCTTTATCATAGAGACTGCCTATTTTAGTAAAGGAAAAGTTTTAAGACGCTATGCGAAAGAAGGAGTTGCGTTGGAACAGGCAATAGAGTCACCTAGCTTATAAGCCTGTACATTTTTAAGTGATCTTGAGGTCCTACAGAAATAAACACTATTTCTTTCTTTCTTCTTTAACTAATCCGTGGCCAGACTATTTTTAGGAACCTATGATTAGGTACTATACCTAAATCATGTTTTTTATAATGATTATCTTATTTTTATAATATTTATAACCACCTGTGCCATTAGCATCGAATACAGCAGCATTTGCTTCACATTACTCAATTTCTGACCACGACAGTTCTGCCAGCCCGAGGAATACATTGCTGTAGCAAGTTTCGAGGCCTGCAACAGATTTTAAGATACGTTGGTATTACCAGTTAAATCAGTGAAGAAAAAAACAAGAAACCTGTATTCACCATGGTTATTATTATGTGCCAAAAAACTGTACTGGCACACAGATACCTACGTTTAATTGTAACATGTGTAGTTCCTTTTGTTTTGTTACATTCTGTGTGGTAGGTTACCTGCATGAAGTTACGAACCTCAACAGTGATGTCCCCCGCGTTACACATAAATAGTCCGGTGCCAATTAGAACTGCAGCTGCTGCTAGAAATGGAGCACCCTTGCTCATAACATCTACCTCCGAAGTCTGCAGAGAAAATAATAGGAAAATAATAGGTCTCTCAGGGGTCAGAGTTAGGGCCGACATAGAGATAATAAAACTAGAATCAGTTTAATACTGACTAGCATTTGAGACACAGAAATTATGAGCACGATGATGTTGAATATTATCTGGCCACTTAAAATGCTTCCACATATAACTTTGCTTTGATCTACACAGCTAAAAAAAAAAGATTAAAAATAGAAGACTCAAAAATAGAAGTTCATTGAAAATTAAATGTAATTTCTTAACTCTTATATAGGTAACTATAACTGTCTGTTTGGAATACCTACATACCATACCACAAAACAATAAATTATTTTGGTAATTATACGTACTGCAACGTGTTTTGATATAATTCAATACCGACTTTAAAAGCTTTTTCAAATTCAATTTCCGACTCCTCTTGACGAAATGGCTCTTTGAAAATATCATCAAGGCTCTTGAAATATTTCTGAAGGTAAATGAATTGGTGGCTCATGTTGGCGGTGAGGCAGATGATCATAGCGTACACGCCCATCGAGCGGACCACCAGGGCCCACCAGGAGATGTTCCACACAACTCGAACTAAATTGGCTATAAGGGAGTTGTTTTCAACGTCTGGCCATGCGGTTACCACTGTCGTGTAGGTTGTATCTGAAAACAAAAAGAATAATTAATAACTAGTAGTTCGCCTCGAACGAGATCTCGCTCGCCGGTGGTTGTGTATATTATTTTTTATCATATCCTTGGACATTCCACACTCACGCTCTATCTAGCAAACACAGTAACATTCACAAATAACATTATTAGATAGTTATATAGCTAGATAGTAATATTTTATTCTTTAATATTAATACATAAGTTCATACCTTGTAAAAACACCTGCAGGAACCCATCAAAAGTATACATGGCCATGGAAAGCATGCAACTTGATACAAAAGCCGTGGAATAAAGTTTTGATTTCTTCAACAGATGCTCTTCCACATTTGCGTCATTATAGACTTTTTTCATTTGTAGTATAAGATTTATAATCTTCTTAATCTTCGTCGCTTTATAAGATAACATGATCGTGTAGGACCACATCATGGGATGGGAGATTCCAAACAATAGCAAGTCTACCTCTTGTTTTTCATTCAGTTTCTGATCCGTAAAGAACGCTCCCACTTCAAAAAATAAAAATATAAAGACAAAAACTGCAATCACTTGGCTGAATAAGCTGAAAATCTTCGTTATTTTCTTTGAGATGTAGAGGTCTTCGATCCAGAAATTGGGCATTCCACAAAAGAAGACTAACACTGAGAGTTTATAGAAGAACTCTGCGGTTTTAGTCGATAACGTGTGATTGGCCATGGTTCTATTGACCAGCGTTTTGTTTGAACTCGTATGTTTGAGTAGCAATGCGATGCACCGAGTGGCGAAGTAGCATACCTATATTTACAGATAATTTCCCTAATCGGCCATCATCCACTTAATTACATGATATTCTATCCGTTCCAATTAACATAGCGTTGACCACTTGCAACGTGAACTTTCATTTGAATACAAAAAATACGATTATTTTTTATATTTGTGAGCCAAAATCATTTTTGAAGGTTTTCAGGTAGTATGGAGAAAATAAAAATACAAAATGCAGTATATTTCACTGTATTTAAAACAGAATATCACAATGCTTAGTCCATTGTAGTCTTTACAAATAAGTGCACTTACCTACATTTTATACAACTTGATGGTGATTGTCGTTTGTTTACATTAAAATTAATTACCTACTAAAAAAATATATTCTCCATGACAGAAATTGAAGAAAAGTCAACAAACAAACGATTTAACACAATAAAGCCCGCCGCACACCAGACATAGGTACATTTGTGACTCGATAATTGTAGCGCCACATTTGAAACGCAAAAAAAAATGTGAAATGCAAAAAATGCACAAATGTTTGAAAAACAAACAAAATGCACCCGCCACAAATGTTTCTTCGGTGTGCGTGCTCACGTACAAATGTATGGGGGCGTTAAATGTGTCGCGTTTCAAATGTGGCGCTACAATTATCGAGTCACAAATGTATGCCTGGTGTGCGGCGGGCTTAACAGTACCTGCCTACCTATATTTATTAATAACACAGGATAGGTTAATTAATTTCCATAAGCGTTGCGTTTTCCGTAACAAACTTCGCTCTACTATTGCAGTCTTTTAAAAAATGTTCAACAATTTGTTGTAGTCCCAGTAGATTTTTTCTGATTCGTAACCTCGTTTTTACATTGACTAGACAGTATAATTATAGGCTTCTGAAACATTTATCCCTTTATCTTTCGTTATCACAAACAGGATAAAAAAAATCATAATCCTTAATTTTAAAGGTTTTTCAAAAATAATCTTAACTATTGAACTACCTAATAGTATGCGACATTTTTTAAAAGCGAAGTTTTCCATCCATTTTGAGTTGTCAGTTACTTTCCATACTCCTGTCGGATCATGGCGGCTCCTCTCTCGGCCACCATCATGATGGGGGCCTGCGGGTTGCCCGTCACCAGGGTGGGTATCGACGACGCGTCCATCACTCGGATACCTGGAAATATTAAAAACAGGTAGGTACAGTAGGTAAAGATAAAGATAAATATGTATTTGTTAAGGCACACATTTGCACAGGCACACTATAGAAATAAAAAGAAAAACATAGAAAAACAATAAAGAAGACAGTAACAATGAGTAGAAATATTGTGCGGCTCAACAGGTCCAGCCTCAGCGTAACTTCACTACCGCAACGTGTAGGTTTTTTTAATAGACCACATTATGCGGCTAATACAAACGATTCTCTTCTCTATGTTATGAAAATTCAGTAGTTACCTTTTAAATTGTAGACCGTCAAGTCAGTGTCAAGCACCCTCCCAATGGCCGCGGTTCCGACCTGGTGGTTCTGCGGGTCGGTGTTGACTCTGATCATGCACTCCAGCCACGCGTCAGACCACTGTTGGTGCTTGTCATCACAGCGAGAGGAGTACGCCGGGTCCACTTTGATCTTGTATTTATCTTGCAGTGACTGGTGAAGAAATGGTTAATTTAGACTTGTTTATTATTTAGGATATCTTTTAGGATATCGTCGATGATTTTTCGTTTGGAAAAAGAAGGTACTATTTCATAAAACTCTTAAAAAAGTTTTTCCTAAATCTTATGACTTTAAGTTCAGAGCAATTTTCTGCAGTCTACCGGTGCATTTCTGAATGACTCGGAAGATCCTCATTTTTTTTTAATGGGATTTAAAACCTTCTCTTCTTTGACCTTTTTTGAAGTGGCAATCATTTGGATTTCATTATCATAATCATCACCAGCCATTTTTAACCCACTGCTGGGCATAGTCCTCCCTTAGTGATCCTGCGCTAGCCTTAGCCACGTGCAAACCTGCCTTGCGGATTGCGGATTTTTATTGACAATGTCAAAACCACAGACCTTGCTGTCGAATATTCTCCTGAGCACCTTCATGGCCTCCACCACGACGTCCATATCCCCAGGGTCTGAGAAGTAGTTGGCGTCGAACAGCGGCGCGTCCAGTGGGTCGCTGGAGTTCAGGGTTAAGGATCCCACGCTCTTGGGCAAGAGGTATACTGCGTTCGCCCTGGAAGATCAGCCATTTCATCATTGTTAATTTATTTCAGTACTAGCTACACCTCGCGGTTTCACCTGCGTAAATCCCGTTTCCGGATCGGAATAAAAAGTAGCCTATATGTTATTCCAGGTCTTTAGCTACCTATATTCTAAATTTCATCGCAATCGGTTTTGTTGTTTTTTCGTGAAAAGCAACAAACAAACATCCATACTCGCAAACTTTCGCATTTTTAATATTAGTACCTCGGACATTATAAGAGCCTAATAGGTAACGGTTTCAGAGATGTAAAAATGGCATCATGTAATTAGGTAGGTACTTTAGTCATCAGTTTATTCTGCAGAGGCCTAGGTACTCACGAGACGTTCATCCCATCCTCGGGGCAGTCAGTGGCGTAGGCCCCCGGCTCTCCGTTCCGCGAGCACTCCGCGTAGAACCCGTTGAAGAAGAACTGCATGTCCGGCTGTTTACGCTGCTGGTCTGCCCGGCTCGAGTACAGGAGTCCGGTTAGCTACACATTAGATAAATGAAAAATATTACCTACTAAAAGTTTTGGGATTCGAAGCCACGAGAAGCGATCGGGCTCAAGCCGGTCTGCCTTACCACTCGCCACGAAGCATGGTTTAGCACTATTAAAAATTTAAAAACTATTAGATATCATCATCATCATCATCCACAGTATTATCCTGCTGCTGGGTGTAGGCCTCTCTTTGTTTGCGCTATACTTCTCGACAGCATTTGAATTGCGGACATACAGAAAGTGAAGTAGGTACATATGCTATAACATGAAAGAACTACATTACTGCAAGGCACCATTTTACATTCGGTCGCGGATCTTCGGCGCCGGAACGTCAATAGGTACATGCAATAAATAATAACAGGCACTCTATCGCGATGTAAGTTAGCTACAGCGCTTTCGTGTAGTACGCGCATTAACAATAAGTACCTAGTCACTTTAGCGCGTTCCAACGCGGAAGTTCACATCGCATATTTTATTATATTTTCTGTCAGGAAGCGGTTCCAAATTAAAAACAATAATGATTTTTTTACCTTTGGAAAAACCCTAATAACTCCATAGGGTTGATGTGGTCGCGGTTCGTTAACCACTGCGAAATTTGTACTTTGGTGTAATTAACCTTACGCACTATTACACGGATACCCTTTACCTACTTAGAGAATATCTTACCTACCTATAGATAAAACTGATGGAGTGGAGGTTATATATTGTAGGTAAACTTCATTGTTTTAAAATTTACCTCCTTTTTAGAAATATTTAAATCCTTTCAAATGGGTAGGTAGATATTTATTAAAAGAAAATTCCCAGGAAAATTAGCAGCTTATTTCAAATTTTGTGAAAAGATAAATCGAAGTTAATCAATAAAATAAATCTAAATAAACGATATATACCTACTTATGAAAAAATTAAAACGATAAACATTGTCATTCTATTTAGTTCATTGTCCCTGCCGTACATGACGAAACACCCTTCGAATGGTAACAAAGAGTTAGGTAATCTATCTCTCGCAAAATCTAAAACAAATGCTTAATACAAAAATATGCTAACCTGCGTAATCCCAGTACTGCTCATAGGCCCCTTTCTCGTCAGCAAGTACTCCGCAGTATTTGCCCAGTCCAGTACGAACGTGTTATTGACCGCCTCCAGCACCAAGTTGAGGGTAGCCCCGATATGGTTCCTCAGGTTCTGACCAACGGGCAGGTCTTCTACCACGGGTATGTTGAACTGGTCCAACGTCTCTTTAGGACCCACTCCGGAGAGGAGCAGGATGTGTGGGGAGTTGAGTGCTCCTGCACTTAATATCACCTAAAGGCAGATAATTTTTTGGTTATTTGAAACGCTGAACTGAAATGTAATGAATGATTGGTCAGCATAGTACTTCCAGATAAAATGATGGGGAGTGGCTGCTGGAGGCTTAGACGTCTAAAAACATATGTCACATGCCAACAATTTACAGGATTTTAGCCTTTTTTGTGTCAGGATGTAAGTTCATCGTAGTACGTCTACTTCTACATGTATACCTACCTAATTTCATAATTATGTTTCTAATTCTTACGTTTATCAGCTAGTCTCAATACAATAACCTATCTAACTATGGTTTATCTTACTGAGGGTAGATATTTGACTTTACTTCCATACAAAATGTGTCTTGACTCTTGACTCTTGACTGGCAGTAAGTAAACGCATGATGGATACCTCCTTTGCCGCTCGAACCGTGTACTTCTTCCCGGTGTTTTCGTCCAGGAACTCTACTGCCACCGCCGTCTTCCCTTCGAAGACGACCCTGGTGGCCCGCGAGTACAGCCGCACGCTGAGGTTGGGCCGCTCTGACTTCGGCAGCAGGTACGCTCGTGCTGTCGTGTAGCGCTGACCGTTACTGGAATTTGTAAATACGTTAATTTGATTAGAGAAGCGCTCGTGGCGAAGTTTGCTAAGACGGTCTTGATAGATCATCGAAGTTAAGCAAAGCTCTGAGCGGTCACAACTTGGATGGGTGATCGCAAGTGGCATTATCAACTGAGCGCTTCCGTGCTTCGGAGGGCACGTTAAATTGTCGGTCCCGGCTTTTAAAAGTCGTTAAGCCATGACGGAGGCCTTTAGGCGGCCTAAAAACTCCGTCACCAGAGTTGGCCACTTGCTCATACGAAAGAAGAAGAAGATTTGATTAGAGATGTGGATAATCTGTCCGAACGTTTCGGATTTTCTTTATCGATTGAACTATATAGGTAATTTACAAAGATCTTAAAATAAATATCGAAACAGGAGAGCTGTACCAAAAACCAAAGCTTTAAGTTATCTGTACATGTAACTTATACTAATTGAATCAGCTGATTTGTATTACTTTATAATGTGAAACATACATAGTGAGTGTGCAAACAGACTGACAATATTGGTGAGGACAACATTCATATTATTTCATATCTTAATGCGTTATTTTAGAGTCCATGGCACGTTTTAACTTACTCATTAAAAGCTTGTGCGATAGTGAAACCCTCGGGGGTGTTGGGGTCGTTCATGTCAGTGATGAGAGGGAAGCCGGTCTCGTTGATGGCATCCATCAGCTCGTATACCGCCTGCGGCTGGTCGTAGAACTGAAACACGACAGGTATCAAATAGACTGATGTTCTTTGAACGTTTATCTGAACGTGCTCCAACTTAGTTTCTTGCCTGTTCTTGTCTTTGGTGTATGGAGTTGCGTTGGAAAAGGCAAACGAATCCTCTAGTTTTAAGGACTTGACACGCCAAAGATATCTAAAAACGATCGTTAAATAAAGAAATTTTGAATTTGAATGTGCCTAAGTATTTTTAAAAGTTAGTAAGTCTACGTCAACGCATTCAACGTTCTGACTGAACTCTAAGGGGTTTATTCATAAAAACTTGACAATTTAATACAGGTTTTAGGAACGTTTTAGAACGTTTTTTTCTTGTCACTCATATTTCAACGAAAAGAGATAGCAACAGATTTAATATACGTTTTAGCTAATACAGGTTTTAGGTCGAATATGCATAATGGGGTTATTACTTAAGTATTGTAGCACTAACCTATGATACGCATGTCATGTCAAGTTTGATAAGCATAATATCCATTCATGGCAAAACCATGTTCTTTACGATTTACATAATACAGTAGTCTAGACTGCATGAGTCAATTACGATAAGGTAATTACCATGATCTACGTTACATGAAGTCTAGACCCATTATTTATGGTAAAGTTTACGTCAATGCTACTCTACAAAATTTAACGATGGCCCATATAAGTTTTTGTTTGTTGTTATTTTTGTACCTTTACTTTGATCAGACTCGTGCCAGATCAGAACTTTTAAGATAAAACATTGTACAAATGGTCTTACTTTAACATGATCTAAGTGCAAGCTACAACCCCCTAATATTTGTCATTGATCTTACCCACTGCACCGGCAAACGTCCAGAATCTGAGTGGTATTTCTCGCTGACGAGGGAGCCGATCTGCCGGTTGCCCTCCGTCATATCGAAGTACTTGAGGTTATCTTCCCAGGACCATCCCTTAGCGCCGGCTTGCACCCAGTCGTCGTAGTCGGCAGCGTGCCCGCGGTGGTACATCATGCCGTTCAGGACGCTAGTACCACCTGGAAGTTGTTCTTAGTTGTAGCACAGAACATTAATGTAAGAAGTAGTTGTAGTCAAGCTTAAAGTGGCAGGCTAAGACGTTACTAATATATAGGTAGTTGAAGTTAAGCGCTTTTCTGATCGGTCAGAATTTGGATGGATGATCGCAAGTCGCGTTATTAATATGCTATGGTGTTTCTGAGGGTACCTACGTTTTTATCGGTTCCAGCTTTAAAGGTTGTTACTATGGTAGGTTTTTCCTTGACACTCACCCAATACTTTGCCCCTAGGCCAGCTGCATCCCTTCCCGTCTTGATTGAGGCAGTAGTCCCCTGGCTTCGTGTAGTAATCCCAGTCCACCTCCTTGTTCCCCCAGAACGTTCGGTAGAATGACGGCACTTTCGATCCTATTGGCTCCGGCCCGCCGGCTTCTAGTAACAACACCTGAAAAACATTAAAATGTATATCGTGTTTTAATGATGATGATGCTTGTTTTTTCATTGCTTTGTTTTGTCATAAACAAAACGCATTTATCTTGCGCAGAATCTTAGTAGAGGCACAGACAACTCTTCTATGGTAGAGCCACAGAATAAAGATGGAAAGAGCACACACTGGCAACGTTCTATCGCACATCGTCCTCAAAGCAATGTATGTTTCAACACGAAGAAGTTGTGTTTTTCCTTTTTAATAATAGAATAACAGGAAATTGGTAGAACCTACGTCGCACAAAAAAGCGGCAAAGCCATATTCTTTTCTTGAATTATTAATCTTCATGAAATTACTAAACAATAGAAGAAAGATAAGGAATTGATTTTAAAATACCTGAAATTTTTCATCCTCCGAAAGCCTTCCCGCTACAATAGATCCAGCCGACCCGGCGCCGATGACAATAAAGTCGTACACATCATCCACATCATCCACCGACTCTATCCTCTTGCAGGGCTCCGCTATATCGCAGCGGCCCCAGAGGAAGCCCTGCAGTAGGCTCATGAAGAGGATAGTCCCGCTGCATATTGAGGAGTTCTCTATCGAGGGTCCTTCGATGACGAATGGACAACCGCAGTCCTAGAAGGGGTTAAAAGGTTATAAATACGACCAGGGGGCTTAACATGTGCAACAAAAGAAATCTTCTCGTCTCGTCGACAAAGTATTCTCTCCTGCTCTATCATAGAGAGAGAGCAGTTCCTGCAGCCTCGAGATTACAAACATACATTTCACATACAGTGGAACATAAAAATTCTTCCTTTTATATTGGATGGATGAGAACGGCACATGGCCGATTAGAATGGCGTTTGAGAGAGTAGGCTTATACCCAGCTGTGTGCTATAATTTGAGCTGCCGATGATGGTATTTTATAACAAACATGCTTTGTATGTATTGTTGCACGTTTATCATCATGATTTTCTCAACTACGTAGGTATAACAACCTACTGTTAACATAAATGGTTTGGTTACGTTAGTTTGCACTGTCATTATCTACGTTACGATGCTTTTCGAAAGAAATGTTCCGCACAGCCTTCCGTGGCAGCTTGATCGGCTTCTACCAGTAGGTACTCGTATATCAGTGATACTCAGTGTGGTGAAAAATGGTTCACATTCGTCACAAAGTAATTCTACACGTGAAAAATATTCGTCACAAGTAAATGTGAGGGTTGTTGTAAATTCGTCACAAATCCTCATTTAAAATAATAAGAAAAATAATAAGAAGCAATAATAAGAAAAAAACACGTGGAGCCGACCTCACTTAGGGCAGGTGTATGATGAATAAGAAATTTTCTTGACGAATGAAAATATTACAGAAATTAATCATCACACTCATCATTTTAGTAATATGGGCTAATCAAACACTACAATACACTTTAATTATCGTGTAAGGTTTGTTATTATAAAATGGCAGTGAATTTACATTATTATATAAGTACTTAATACAATTTCGAATTTACATTGTTACGAATCTATAACAAACCAGTGAAAATGTACTAAAATAACTTAAGTAAATACCTACTTCTATTTCTATATTTCTACTTACTTCTGCAGCCAATATCATTCTGGTATTTCTTTTTCACTCGGCCAACAGAATAAATGCCTAGAAATAGATAGGTATTAACAATTAATTATGTGCATGTTATGTCTAAGGCAAAATCTAGACGATTAATAACATTACACAATATCGTGTTTTGCGCAATATTATTGTCTTTTTTCAGTTATTATTGAAGTCATGTAGCGAAACAACCATAATGGAGCCATAAAAATATTGGGCAACCCTATTGTAGGGGTAGGGCCCGCCTAATACATACCTAATCATAGCGAAATTATGTAAGGATAGAGAGTCGGATAATTTAAACTTTGTCACACATTATATCGCTTCCAATTTATAGCTTGTGATAGAACATACGCTATTTTTTGTCCGGGTTAGTATGACGCAAGCAAAGCCGCGGGCAGATACTAGTGTTTAAGTATAACTTTGTTAACGTTTTTTTCATAAATGAGAAGTCATGAACACCAATATCCATTTTTCTTTTCATAGTTTAAAAACGTGGTGAAATATATGTTTTAATCATATGAGACGGACTTTTTTTTATTTTATTCGAGAAACAAACAATAATACTGTAATTAGTATTTTATTAACAGTTATTAAATAAAACCAATAAATAAAGTTTCCACAATTAAGAACTCATCATATTTCAGTTTTAATAATAGGTATCTAGGTCTACCCTTCCGATTTTAGTGATGTTAGTACTAACCTTAGTGGACAAATAAATGAATTTAGTTCTACTTACCTAACTAGGAAATTGTGGAGCTAACAAAAAAGTGTTTTCTTATATATAGAAACATTAATCTAATCGTATGTACCTAATTATTAACATATCTTTCGCAGAATTTTTTATTATTTTATAGTTAGTACTCATTTAGATAAATAAGATAAAGATAATTTATCTTCGCGAAAGATAAAGACTTACCATACATATCTAAAACGAAGATTCTTGTTTTCAAATCACGTAAGTTCACAATTTTGCACTAAAAACACTTTGCTAAAAAATATTAACTGAACTAGTTTGTTTTTTTTTGTTTGTTTGTTTGTTATGTAGCAAGTGGCCAACTTAACAAAACTCACATAAAATGTTTGTTTTCTATAAAGACATGTCGGTAAGTAGACCTCTACGGCCGATCTAACAATTTGAATATTATTTGCGATCGGCGTTATATTTTAGGGTTCTGCAGTTTTATTCAGAACCAGTAATCCTAATTACAGATCGGTGACCGGTAGGTATTTTGATATTGAGTTTCTTGGATCTTCGCAGAGCTATTCTAGACTAAGCCAAATTATTGAGTATGTCAGTATTTAAGTTTTAAAAATGTGTTAGTTATTTTTAGTGCCAGGCCTCCGTCATGGCTTATCGATTTTTTATCCGGAAAATATAATACGCCATTTTATTGTTCAGAAAACTTTAGTGATTTTTTGTCCGCGCTGAACGTCACTTAACTTCAACTGCTTCAACTAAGCAACACCATAAACACATCACGTTAATTAATTTGCCCAAGACCTACTACGACTACTTAATCTGCAAGTCCCCAGTGTTAAATACTACCACAGCACTATGTAATTATTGTAGGCTACTCATGTGGCCTTTACATCATTACTTGATGATTTGTTCGACGTCAGAAGGTCGAGGGTTCAAATCCCGATCACGCACCAATGGATTTTCATTCGAATTCGATTTTGGACATTTCGATTCGAAAAATAGGCACTCTATTACGAGCTTTTTATGAAGGAAAATATTCCGAGGAACCCTGAGGTCAGTCAGCGTATTGAAGTATTGACCATCTGTCTTTTCTGTGGATATGTCCGGCTAAGCTGGCTAAGGTTAGGTGCTGGGCGAGCCTACTCCATCTCAACAATGTACCAGGCGTGACAGTGTAGAAAAAATTGAGAGGTAGTGGGACAACTCTGATAAACAAATAGTTTTAGGGTTTGGATATTCAGATATAGTCAGCCTATTTCTTTGTTTTTTGTTCTGTTTGCTGTTTATTTTATTGCATCGTTTAAAGAACGCTAATGTTATTTTTTGTTTGCCATTTTACAAATCCTTGTACAGTCTGCAATAATTAATGTCATTGAAAATAATACAAAGTAAATATCAAAAGTAACATTGAAACAAGTAGATAATATAACATACTAAAATTACGAAATGAATAAAAAATTACGGAAGTTTAATTTTTTGGACTAATCTGCAGATATTGAAGTTATCCTAAACATTGTGTATTCAAGTTTTTCATACCTATTAGTTTAAATAATAAATTCTTTATTATTATGACAATTACATTGATTAGCGTAAAAGTTAGTAATGCCAGAACCTCATATTTAAAACTACATATTATTAAATACTTACGTACATTTATGCAGCTTTTGCAACAAATTTTGAGGACTATAATTTGATGTAGGTCGATATTTCCAGTTTTATTAGGTCTTTGACCTCGATGAATACAAAGATGTTTCTTTACCAAAATGCAACGAAAAAATGCTACAAATTATGAATTTGAAACTAGTTTAGTATGGTTGTTGTACCTACTTGTTTTAGTATGTTAAACTGATAATTAAGGCAGATACATAAAGGAAGTAGATAATTTTGTAATTTTGTAGAATAGAGTTAAAAGAATGTTTCTGGTATTATCGCACGACCTTTTTTTTCTACTGCGTAGTGGTTTCCTTATTTTTTTAAGTATAAATGAATTTTTACTACATTAGTTACCAGCCAGCGTATATGCGTGGTACATAGCTGGTTTTTTATCCAGCTTTAGCTTACTACCTATACGTTATTCCAAATCCTTATCGTACCTATATTGCAAGCTTCAGCCAAATCCGTTCTGTAGCTCTGTCGTGAAATAGATACATCCATCTACTCACAAACTTTCGCATTTGTCTACACTAATATTATAAAGAGGAAAACTTTGTTTGTTTGTTTGGTTGTAATGAATAGGCTCAAAAACTACTGGACCGATTTTAAAAATTCTTTCACCATTCGAAAGCTACATTATCCACGAGTAACATAGGCTACTATTTATCCCGATATTCCCGCGGGAACGGGACTTACGCGGGTGAAACCGCGGGGAGCAGCTAGTAATATATATTATGTTTAACTTATCTATAGCACCGTTTTATGTATCAGGGCCTAGACAATGTAACAAGACTTTCATGATAATCGTCGTAATGCGGGGTTGTAGGTAACCCCTTATATATTTGCTCTTTTTTTAAAATGGTTCCTGAAATATTTTGCCATAAAAGCGAAGACGTGGGCATTTAGCTTGTTTAGTACATTTTGTGTAATCATGAATATTTTCCCTCGGTAACTGAAAGCCCATTGTACATCCTTAAACTTCATATCCATATTTACGTTTTTGAAAATGACTTTGCCCGATTTTTTCCCTGGTGTAGGGAGTTGCGTTGGAACAGGCAATAGAGTCACCTAGCTTATAAGATTGTACATTTTTAAGTGAACCTTGAGGTTCTACAAAAATAAACCCATGCTTCTTTCTTTCTTTCATCTAATGTCAATCGAAATCAGGCGTAGCACCCTGAGCGCGTTTAAATCTTTTGTATGAAAGTATTTTTTAACATGCATTCCAAAAGTGTGTTTTTAATTACAAAAACAACTATGGTGTTATTGCACTTAATCCGAACAAATATGTAATTTATGCTTTTACTCATGTTTTTTTCCAATACTAAAGCGTAACAAGATGTTATAAAGATAAGATTAGGTATAAATAAATAAATAAAATATGCTTGGATTATTTAAACGGCGTCATCTAGTATCTAGATAAACAAGTAATTTCTTGCGCGGTAAACAGATGACTGATTTAAATTAGTTTTTGGTCAGTTTAGGTTCTAATTTTACTTCAGCACCTTATCTTACGTACGCCAAAAGCAGTTCATTATAGGACCTAAACTGAATCGCTTTTCACGGTCATAGTAAGCCTACAGATGGCATGTTGTACCTGTGCCTGAATCATAGCTAAAGCCAGCAGCCGTCTAGTGCGAGCAGAGAACCTGCCTTCGCAGTGCTGCCAACCACACGCGTACAATGCAGCGGGTAAGTATGATGCCTGGAATCAATCAAACGTACAAGATGACAGCTGACTTCACGCAGCCGCAGCAGACGACGTGTCGCAGGTTCAAATCCGGTCGTGCATCAATGGATGTTTCGTTTAAAAATAAATATATATATATATGTGCTCTTAACGAACTCCGACATAATCTGTGTATCGCATCTCAAATTTTACTTTATTCAATTGCTGGAATAAAATGATATGCACCTCAACAGTGACGTCCCCGGCGTTCCACATGAGGAAGCCGGTGCTGATCATGGCGCCGCACGTCGTGGAGATCACCGTGACCATGTTCATAAGGCTGCGCTCTGACGTCTGAGACAAACATCGGAACAGGCAATACAATCACCCAGCTTATAAAAAAAAAACTCCGACCTTTGCTTCTATAGTAGATGATTTATACAGCGTCAGGAGGCATCTTTGCCTACACTTAACGGGACACTGTAGTGCCTGGGACTGTTGAGATGGAATAGGCTTGCCCAGCACCTATATGCATCCTGACACTGTATAAATCATCTAATAAAGATGTCAAAAAGGCCTTAGTTTTTTTAAATAAATAAACACATTTTTCTTTTCTTTCTTTCATTCATCAAACAATATTCTTCATTCTGATATAGATATACTCTGATCTCAAAACCAATATTTCGTGCTAGTCATATTAGTAATACGCATAATCCCTTTGGCGCCAATTATTGTTTTCCAGCATTTTTGACATGGGCATAATGTTCAGCTCACCATCATTTGCGACATAACAGACACCAGCTCAGCTATGGTCATTATGAGTTGCGCGCTGAAGATAATGCTGTATATTTTCTGGCACTCCTGCGCACACCTAAAATGAAATCAATATAAGAACTTAAATAAAATTTTGTAATTTCCCATTGTTTTAATCTTTCTATAATGCTTACCATATTGTATCAATGTGCAGCTTAATCCCAACTTTCAGTGCCGACTCATACTCTCTATCCAACTGAGTCCTGGATCCTGCTTTACTGTAAAACTCTTCCAACCTCTCAAAGTACGTCGTGAGGTTCTTGTACTGGAAACCGAGGCATATGAACATGGAGAGGATGAGGATATAAGATCCGGAGACTCTGGTGAAGTAAGCCCCCCAGAGGAAGTAGATGATGACGCGGGCGACGTGGGCCCTGCTTGATGGGTCCTCCACGTCAGGCCAGGCGGTGATCACCGTTGTAAATGGAGCTCCTGAGGGAAAAAAAGGAGTTTTTCAATGAGGTAAACGAAAATCTGGAGTTTAACGAAACTAGTGTATGCGGCGAGTGTGCGGACAGCGGACGAAATTCAAATAAAATAATATTTTTATTTTGTTATCTGTTTTTAACATCAAGTAGAATTATGTAAGTAATTTAGAAATATTAGAAATTAAGAATTAGGCTGTCGATTCGGGCTAGAGATTTTCTTTATAAGTGCGGTGCTGTGCGTAGTGCGTCCGTAGACCATCTACGAGACTCGTAGAGTCTACTACGACAGTCGACGTCACTGGATCGATCTTTGTGATTTTATGATTAACTAGTAGCACGTCCCGGCTTCGCACGGGTGTACTAATGAAGCTACCGGGATAAAATATAGCCTATAACCTCCCTAACAGTCCATTCTACCCACCCGTGAAAGAATTTTTGAAATCGGTCCAGTAGTTTCGGAGAGGAATGTAGTTTCGGAAAGTCTGTAGTGATAATTTATTTAAATACTTAAGTCATTGAGTAATTGAGTTCACATGAAACTATGTCGATAGGTATTAGATAAAGCACCTGTTCTAATGTACTGGATTAAACCACTGACGCCGTAAAACAGGATGCAGAGTCCGCAGCTCGTCACGAACGAAGTCAGGTAGAACTTCAGCTTGCTGATCATCTTTTTCTCCACATCCAGCTCGTTGTGGACCTCCTTTAGACTCACGGCCAGTCGACGCAGCACCTCCCTCACACTCCTCTTGTAATACAACAGGTTTAAAACGTAAATATACAGCAACGGGTGGGAAATACCAAACACCAATCTATCCGCAGATTGCTTCGGAGACAGATTCGTCTGCGTTATAAATGACGCCACTTCTGACGCCATGAACAAGAACATGACGATTTCTATGAAAATCGATATGAAATTGAAGATCTTCACAAAATTTTTAGGTAAATTCACGTGTTCTATCCAGAAACCTGACATGCCGCAGAAGTAGAGAGCTGTGTTTAGCTTCTGAAACAGTTTTGTGGTGTTGTTGGAGTATGCAGTTGGTTCGATAGTCAAAGCCATTATTCTCGCGAATTATTCAACGTCGTCAAAAGGTGGTGGTTTCGATCGCAGTGCAGCGTTTTGTGGGAGGGTTGATTGGAGGTGTCCTGCTCGTGGACTAAATTATAATTGCTACCTTGGCGATCAGGCAGCCTAGTATTAACCATTCCAAACCGGTTACATGAAGGGCATTAGATATAGTGCCATCAGCGAGCATTAAATTTTGCAGTCAAATGGTTCGCAAATAAATAATAAGACTTTAGCAAAAAACAATCGTGTCTATAATTTCGTATAAAATTACTAAATAAGTAGGTAGGTCTTTCAGTTTTTTTTTTTTTTTTTTCCACGCAAGTTTCACGCAAAAACTACTAGAAGGATATGACTGAAACCACTTGAATCCTAAAATATAATACCTATCTATAAGTAGTTTATATCCCGGATAACACATAGGCTACTTTTTATCACGGTAATCCCACGGGAACGGTAATTCTGTTCACCGCAGGTAACGCCAAGGAATGCATCTAGTTGAGTATTTCATAAAAATTTTAATAGGTACAGCTAGCTACCTTCCTAATTATGTATAGGTATTTAATTTAGACCGTGTGATTGACGCAGGTGGTTTTCAGCACGAATAACATACCTACTGCTATTTCCCAAAGTCAAGGATGAGCAGTCGCTAATTATTATTCATTAAGCTCCAGTACCGTTATTCGAAGCATAAAGAAAATATATTTGAGAGATGGCAACCTTGTTTCTGTCTCGTGTCGCTTTACTGGTAATAATTTACTGAACGCATCCATCGTTTAGTTCTCCCTATATCCACCAGGTGGCGCATGAGTCAACCTTCTGCGCTGTGCGATTTTTATTCTCATTGGCGTTTTGTTTTCGTCGCGTTCGGACGTGCTAAAGTTCCCAGGAACTCTTAGCATATTATACTGGTAATTTATCTTTGAACACTTGCGTATCGTTAAGTGTTCAATATTACATACTGAATTTTTAACGGTTTTACCGTTCGAGTTTATTGTGTATTGGAATTTAAAAACTTTTTATTTTCTAGTAGAAAATGGCCTCGAATTCAAGTTCGGATTCGTCTTCGGGTTCTGAGGAGAGGAACTCCGCACCGCCTGCAGTGCAGCTACCCCCGAAGCCTTCAAAAAGAAAAGCTTCTAAGGAGGTACGTGAGCCTAAAGAAAAGCGATCGCGAAATAGCGACGCAATACGACAACTTACAGAGAAGGTTAGTCAAATATCCGATTTTCTGGGTAATTTTTGCCAACCCGTTTGCAACTCAACTGAATATGGTGACGAATTAATAGGTGATGTAAGTCGTGAATTATACTCTGATGACGACCAAGTACCCGCAGTTACGACAGAAACCTCAAATATACTAAAACTGACATTAAATACAGTCCTGAAGGAACCCTCTGTTCCCAAATCCTCACAGGCCCACGTGGATACGATTCAAGGTATTCAGCATTTCGATTCTGATGATTGGTCTAATTTGCGATATTCGGAGGTTCAAAAACGTTACTGTTCTCGACCGGGTTTTGTAGACCTTGAAACGAATGACGAAATAAAGCCTTACGATAGGTTTACTAACTTAAGACTAACTGAACGTGGTTTTGCTGCAATAACGCAAGCACTAATAAAACAGCAAGAAGCTGCGCAAAATGCTTTCGATTCGTTGGTGTCGTGGTCACAATCGACTGATAACTTGTCATCTCGGGCACTAGTAGATAAAATAAAAGAGCTTTTTGAAAATGGGGAGTTTCAAAAAATATCTAACGATGCCCTTCAATTGGCTTGTGGTCACCGGGCCGATCTTATTCAACAACGGCGAGATAGCATTCTTCGCTCAGTAAAGGACAAGTACTTTAAGGCGACGTTACGAAAGATTCCTCCAAGTTCAGAATACCTTTTTCAAAAAGAAAAATTTTCTTCTGCTATTGAAAAAATTGGGGGTAGTTCTAAATGTTTCTGGCCGATACGTCAGCCTAGCCAAATTAAACCCGCTGCGCAAGCGGATACAAGCCAAAGCAATTATAAGACGCCTACGCAAGGCTCTTTCGATCCTACGCATTTTTATGCGAACATGCCGAGATACGGCTTACCCCTGCCTGCGCAAGGCAATCAACCATTCAACCCCATGAGGTGGCGTGATATGTATCGCCCACAAATGGATCAATATCATTCTCAAGGCTCCTCGCGTCAAAGAGGACCCAGATCCCGTTTTACAGACGGATACCGTCCAAATACAACCAGAGGGCAGAACAAAAACTCTGGACAGGACCACCCGCGCAGGGATTACCAACCAAAGAAAAAATTTTGACTAGATCATCTTTCGAGCAGGCAGACTAGTAGACTTCATACACAATTTGCAGTCGCTACAGGCCTCGCCTACCAAAATAAAAATAATTCAGGGTTTTCGAATACCGTTCTACAGAAAACCTCTTCTTTGTGCCCCAAATCAACCGTTTTTCAACCTGAAAAGACTAAAAAAGAAAGACTGGCTGATAAAAATAGACTTATCCAATGCCATGTGCCATGTGCCAGTGACAAAAGCGCACAAGCGTTTCCTTCGCTTAGGTTTCAAGGACTAAGCTATTCGACTCCTTCAGAAACTAGAAAGGCAGGTGAATCTCGAATAATCTTATTTAATACCGCAAAAAGCTCGCTACCTAATAATCGAGGCTACCGAAATAACATGGTTAGTACAGATGAACAACGTGAAGGATCGGGGTCAGTGGCCCCCAGAGAAGTCTGCTCTACACTCGAATCAACGAGAAATGTTAGCAGTATGGTACGCGCTAAAAGACCGTTGTCCCTTCCTAGCATATTCATCGCTCTCGATACAAACCGTCAATGTCAACCGGACGGTAATGTCATTTCTGAAAAACGAGGAAGGCACGAGGTCTGTTCCCACGAATCTAAGTTACAGGATATTTCGTCTGCTCGACCATCACAATATTCAGCAGAAGATTTTTCGCAAATGGAGAATTCCGCAGATACACTTACTTGCATCGACGACAGCACACGTAGTCCCGACATACGCTTCACTAGACGTGAACGACCATCATGCTCTTCTACACGACGCGTTCAACCAGAATTGGAAGTACAGTCTAGCAGGGTTATTCCCGCCTCCGTTTCTAATACTACCTCGTGTTCTAGCCCACCTCAACTCGGCGACAGGTACCTACTTGCTGGTAGCCCCACGATGACCGAAAGTATTCTGGAGACCCGATCTTCGGAATCTCACACTGGCGGATCCGTTCAGCACCCACAACCTAGCGGAAGTGCTGATAGACCCAGCGACGGGCCGACCCCCACCGCAAGCTCGAGTAATGACCTTGGAAGTATGATGATGTGGGGCTGGTCGGAGAGCTTAAGCCACTGGTCCCAAGAACAAAAGGATTTCCTATGCTCTGGCTGGAGGAAGTCATCACTGGGAACCTATAAGCCAGCATGGGCAAAGTGGACCACCTGGGCTCAAGGTAATTCAATTAACTATCTAAAACCATCTGGTTCCGACTTAGCAAGATTTTTGATAGATATGTACCAAAAGCACAATTTATCTTATCCTACTATTTTAGTTTACAAATCTGCCATATCTACACTTTGTGACCCTGATTCAGCCACTAGGTTAAGTTCTCATGTTCTTGTAAAACACGCATTGAAAGCTATTTCCAACAAAGTACCCAAACTAAATAAAGCCCCGATATGGGACACTGATTGTTTAATAACTGCATTACAGAACACTCTGGTTAACGAAATGAGCCTTTACGACTGCTCAAAAAGGGCTGCTATTTTACTTTTATTATGTTCAGGTCGTCGGGTTCATGATTTGTCCTTGTTATCAGTTGATGCCAATAGTTGTTTAATAGATGAAAACTCCATTACTCTATGGCCTAAATTTGGATCTAAAACTGATTCTTATGCTAACCATCAATCTGGTTGGAAGTTACTCAAAAACGATGACAGTCAAGCTTTAGATCCAACATTTTGGATCAAAAAGGTTATAGTGTTATCTTCCGAAAGACGTAACATATGTAAATCAAACAATTTGTTTTTGACAGCTTGTGGACCACCTAAAGCAGCCTCACCCACTGTTATCGGAAACTGGGTAAAGAAAGTGCTGAAAGATGCAGGGATCCAAGCAAGTCCGGGAAGTGTACGTCCAGCCGTAGCATCCAAAAACTGGGTACAGAACTGCCCCCTTGAAGAGATCCTAGCCCGAGGAAACTGGCGTTCACAGAACACCTTTACACAATACTACTGTCGGGTCATTAAGCCTACTGAACAGCTCTCAAGTACAAGTTCATGTTTCATGCCTCTCAATTAGTGGTTGCATTGAAAATAAAACTAGTTTGTTTGATTACCTATGTAATTCTTTAAAATTTAATTAACCTAGTATGATTGTTATAATTCCTCAGAATCTAATCATTGTAATGTTGTACTAAACATTGTAATGTTGTACTAAAATAAAACTAGGTTGTTTGATTACCTAGGTATGTAATTCTTTAAAATTTAATTAACCTAGTATGATTGTTGTAATTCCTCAGAATCTAATCATTGTAATGTTGTACTAAAATAAAACTAGTTTGTTTGATTACCTATGTAATCCTTTAAAATTTCCTACTACGATTGTTGTAATTCCTTAGAATCTAATCATTGTAATGCCTCATTACTCATTTGTACTCGATTAAGTGTACCTACTTAACTTACTATGATTGTTCTTAAACAAAATGTGTTTTTTGTTGTGAAAAATAAACCATTTATTTTCATTACTTATTTATTTCATGATACCATGTCTGTTCTTTATTTCACATTAATAGAACAACTTCACTGCTCATGCTCATAATCTGAAAGTTATTAAAAACATCTTGCACTATTTATCTAATCACATAGGTACCAAGATAGAATCATTAAATCACATTGGCGTAGATACCTATACCACCAGGCGATAACAGACAGATCTCAAATATATTTTCTTTATGCTTCGAATAACGGTACTGGAGCTTAATGACAGCGTTTTACCTAACAATAAAACGCTTATTAAGCGGAATACCTTATTCGAAGCATAAACTTTTATTCCTGCCTGGCTAATATTATTAATTTGACAATTTACAAAATGTAGGTACTTAAACATTTTTATCAATTTCAATAGATAAATCTAGAAAACTGTGTTCTTCCACAGATGACATAAGTACAGATGCCCCATCTAGAACATTATGCAGGTAATTTGTGGTTCTACCCCCACAAAATTACTTTCCTATCTATTGGGTGTTTTTCATGGATAGAATCATACCTTATCATTATGTTTACCTTAGGTAACTAAATAATTTTTGTGAAATTAACGGATAAAAATGTGTAGAACCTACATTTAGCTAAATATTTATTTTTGAGATCCAATGAGAATAAAAATCGCACAGCGCAGAAGGTTGACTCATGCGCCACCTGGTGGATATAGGGAGAACTAAACGATGGATGCGTTCAGTAAATTATTACCAGTAAAGCGACACGAGACAGAAACAAGGTTGCCATCTCTCAAATATATTTTCTTTATGCTTCGAATAAGGTATTCCGCTTAATAAGCGTTTTATTGTTAGGTAAAACGCTGTCATTAATATAATAACTATGGATACCTATATACTTGCTTACTTCTTTAGTACGTAGGTACGTGGGTACTAATTCTAATAAAGGTAGGTAGGCACCGTCGTTTTTAATTATTCATTAGAGCTTTTTTACTGATAAGTATAATACTTATTATGCAGTTGTTAGTCAGCATTCAAAGTTGGATCTCTCATCTCAAGGCTATTGCAGTGGGAGAATAGACACGAAATGTGTTACCAAAAAAAGAAATTTAATTTCTTCGACCTGTCATGTCATTGTCAAAAATTAATATTATTTTTATTTGTCAAATTGTCAGCTGTTTACGACTTTTCGGAAACATAGAACTTTCGTAAAATAAATTTCTTCTTTCTACTATCACAATTCTAAAGTTCTTACCATGTATTACTTTACTCTATGGTTCTTACATTCCTAGTTCTTTCTCGGGCGGGTTACGTTCATTCGTTTTTCGAGGTTAGAATTTTGTAAACAAAAGTTTGTTTATTACGGGAAACCAAATTCGGAGGTGCTTTACAAGTTAAATGTGAACTTTTTGTTTTATAGAATGCTGAAAACATATACTCGTAAGCGGAATCAGGAGAACAAGATAATCGAGGATGTCCACGAGTTGTGTAGATTGTGCCTGGCACGAGCGGACGAGTCTGTGCCGATTTTCGGGGAGGTGAATAGCGCGTGCGCTGCTATACCTATGAGGATAATGATCTGTGTGGGACATGAGGTAACTAGAAGTAGTACAGGTGTTGGAACAAGCCCTTACTAGCCCCTATTGTAACTGGTCAACTGGTGCAAACCTCCGGTAAAATAAGGCCCTACACCCAGGACTTACATTACATTTCAATTTTCAGATAACTCAAGAGGACTGCTTACCAAACACAATATGCACAAACTGTCATCAAGAACTAGAGAGATACTATAAGTTCCGGAAGAAATGTGAAAACTCCTATCGTAGATTGAAAGCTCATTACAACGCCACTAAGTATCAACAGAAAATAACGGAATCAATAGAGAATAACATAAATGATGAACAAAATAAAGTTGAATTGCAAGAATATAAAATAAATGAGGAAATAGCGCAAGGTGATGACATGGAGAGATTGGTTGTTGATGTGTATAATATTGAAGGAAACGGCGAGCTTGACAAGCCACAGATAGCTATGGACTTGATCGCTGAACCAGTCAAAGATGAGGAGAATGTTGAAGAAACCACAGAAGTAAGATTATAGTATTTTAAATGCTTTTGGAAATGTTTAATGTAAAATTATATGACCGGGTATTTATCACGTTACCTTTTTATTATTTATCCCGACGTTTCGAGACGGATTGCACCGCCCGTGGTCGCGGGTCGACTCAAAAAAAATATAAAATGTGTTCTGATCACGTAAGTTTAAAAAAGACAATTTAATGCAAAAGTTTTTATGAGCAAGCGGCAAACTCTTGTGACAGAGTTTTTAGCCTAAAGGCCTCTGTCATGGCTTATTAATGCGTTGACTGCCCATGACGCACGTGGACTATGTGTGAATGGTGGGCCGTGGTCCTCTCCTTAGGAGATAAGAGATTAGGCCTGCGGGCTTACCATGACCGTTTATAGCAATTCAGTTTAGGTCCAACTACGAACCAGTTTTGACGTAAAGTAAGGCGCTGACGTAAAGTTTTGACAGTAAGGCAGAACGTAAACTGAATCGCTAACACCTCATGGTACGGCTCCTGGGCTGTTAACGTGTTAACAACTTCAAAAGCCAATTGTAACAGGAGCTTAATGTATCTTCCAAATATAAAATCGTCTTTCCAACTTCGTTAAGACATTTGAATCTTCCAGATCCAAGTGATAGAGCAGAGTGAGGAGACCAGCCCGGACATATCTACGTTCCTGAGTGCCATCCTGGTGGAGCTCGGGGTCCTGGTGAGGGGCGAGCGCGGCCTGCTCTTACAGGACCGGGGGGGCACCAGCTTCCAGCTCGAGACGGGGGACCATGACCAGGTGGAGTTTGAACTGGTCGAGGAAGATAGCCAAGTAAGTATACAACATTCATTATTGTGTGCGACTTTTTGTTATGTGACTTTTGTAGTCTTTTTGAGAATAAATTTCTTTAACCATTCATCATCATTCACAGCCCGACTTCATCCAACGCTGGGTATAGGCACAGTCCTTTATTCGTCGGGCTATTTTTGTGTTGATTTTTGCGGCGCCACCCAGCGGGTGTGTTTGCGAATGTGTCACTCGTTCACGAACCAATAGCACGCGCTAAATCAATGGTGTGAAGTACGCCGCATCACCACGACACCAATCCCACCTAAGATTGCTTAAAATCAGAAAGCTGCGCAGTAGCGCAGCTTTTCCCCTCAGCGTTCTTTTTACGTGGCGACCGGCGTTTTACGCGACATAAACACTGTTTTTGATAACTTTTTTTTAACTTTCAGGAAGAAGAGCCAGTGGCGCCACCTGTAACTATCACTCCGAAACAACAAGTACCGAAATATCCGAAAATAACAAGTACATATCGGATAATGGAGAGCGAACATGAAAAGCTGACTAAGAATAGACGAGTTAGAAAAAAAACGAATAATGCACACAAAAAGAAAAGGTGAGATCGGATATTTTATATAGTAAGTATGAATGATACTGTGTGTGAACTGTAAATACATACAACCTACCTCTTGAATCACTCTAAGTATTTAAAAAAACCGCATGAGTATCCATTGCGTGGTTTTACAGATTTAAGCATACATAGGGACATAGGAATATAGGGACAGAGAAAGCGACTTTGTTTTATTTATTTATTATTAGGAAAACCAACAGCTACAATAGACAGTATTAGATACAATTATAGCTCCAGAAAGCCAATTACAGGTTCTCACTGTAGTGAGAACTTGTATTGATATAACTTTTTTTTAACTATGTAGTGATATCTAAAGATCGCGAAAGTTTAAATAGGAAGATGATGATTGTTACGGCCCTTTCTTATAATTATTGTATGTTTTGCATGAAATGTCACTAAATTCATAGCTGTCTATTGTATCTACGTTTAGTACATTCAGTCGCAAATAAATTACTCATACGCACGGACGTTTTTCTATTCACTAAATAAGTACTCAACCTAAAGCAAACCCTAACAACCTCAACAATGATTAATTTAAGTATAATTGGTCAGTGTATCGGACGCGTGGTGTGGTGAGTGCGCACGCACGTTCGCGTCAACTGGCGCACTACGCCGGCACGCGGCGGTGCACAGCGGCGCGCGACCCTACGTCTGCACGACGTGCAACAGAACGTTCGCACAGAAGGCCGTGCTGCAGAGACATATGCTCGTGCATGAAGGTACGTGATCTTACCATCTTCCTATATCCAACTTACGGATGGCCGTAGGACTTTAAAGCAACGTTGTTATTTGTCAAAAAGCTTAAATGTTGTTGTAAAAACAAAGTTGCTATGTGTAGGGAGTTGTTTTGGAACAGGCAAGAGTCTCCTAGCTTATAAGACTGTACGATTTTGAGTGATCCCTGAACCCTGGATTAACACATAGGCTACTTTTAATCCCGACCGAACGGGACTTACGCGGGTGAAACCGCGGGGCGCAGCTAGTAATATTATAAAGAGGTAAAATTTGTTTGTTTAAGACGGACGGAAGTAATCTCCGAAAATACTGGACCGATTTCAAAAATTCTTTCACGGGTGTGTAGAATGGACTGTCCGGGTGGCTATAGGCTATATTTTATCCCGGTAGCTTCATTAGTACACCCGTGCGAAGCCGGGACGTGCTACTAGTTTACATATAAATTGTTTTCTTCAGCTGTCCGTCCGTACGCGTGTCCCTCCTGCCCGAAGAGTTTCACTCAGCGCGGCGCCCTGGCGGCACACTCGCGCGCGCACGCGGCTCCACACGCGCGCGAGCTGGCGCTACACACATGCAAGCTGTGCGACAGGATGTTTCTATACGCCTCGGGTAAGTCATGACATGAATTTACGATTGTAAACGACGCTTGAACTATTCAATAAAAAAAAATATTAGCCGGTTTCCTGTGCCACTTATACCATAGACAAGTAGAATGTGTCCCCAGGTCACTAACGAACAGCAATTCTCATTTATTAAGAGATTTTAGTCTATGGTTATAGGAAATGTATACAATATGTCCCCAGGTCTCAGCCGGCACATGTTGACTCACAGCGGGCACGTGTTCGCGTGCGGCACGTGCGACCGCATCTTCAACGACAGGAGCTCGTTGCTGCGACACGTCAGGAACACGCACGCGCAGACAACGACCGTCGCGCCCCCCGCGGGCAATCCCGATCAATAGTTCCTGTTCCCGTAGGAATACCTGCCGGCTTAACATGTGCAGCGCGAGAAATCATCTCGTCGTCGACAAAATATTATCTCCTGCTCTAACATAGATAGATAGATAGATCAACACTTTATTGCACACCACATTTACATTAAAACAAATTACAGACACACAGCATTTAAAGTGAAGTACAATGGGCGGTCTTATCGCTATGAGCGATTTCTTCCAGACAACCTTAGTACGTTAGAGCAGTCTGACATGATCGAGATATTACATTTGTCGTGTCGAAACGTTGCACATGTTAGGCCTACTGGATTAGAAGTAGACTACACGAAAATGTGTGGACTAAGCGGTCCAGTCTTTGACCACGACGCTGGTTGGGGCGCGGCGTCCACAGGTTGACCGCGCGACGAGGCGGTGCGAGGTGGTTCTAATAAATCATTTATTTCAGACAATAATATTGTCTAACCTTCTATATATAATGTGTAACCATCTATATTATAGAAGGTTACACATTATATATAAAAAATACGTGTGGCACTCGGGGACTGCCGCGGTAAAGCTATTGCATGCCACCTAGAGGCGAGTTGCTGAACTAAAATGACAAGCGTAAAGTGATTTCGTTACGGAATTTCTGGATTCGGTCTCCACGCTCAAGGCCCGCGATAGAAGCTATGCAATAGCTTAAAAATGATTTTAATGTGCTTTAACCATAATGCCGACTGGATGAATTGTCACTTGTTATTTTTGTTTCTTTTTAGGGTTTTTTTATCATGATTCTTTTATCAAATAATGTAACTTTTTGGCTCAGCATTTCTTCAGATGATAGTGTCATTAGCCTTGTTTTTTTTGCTTTTATTGGTTAGTTATTTTGATGTTTAATAAACAAAATACTATGTTTATGTATTGGATGAAAGGATTTTAAAGTTAAGTTCACCAATACACCTGTTTTTATGTGTCAAAATTAAATGTGAATTTGAATATGTAAGACTGACTTGTGTAGGCAATCTCCTACTTGATGTAGAGTAGATTACTGAATATAAGATCATTATTTTGATTTATGAAATGTTATTAATGATTAAGATTTGATTTAGAAGCAAATATTTGGCAACTGCTTATCTAATATAAAGTATGTAATTTGTTTTATAACTAAGTGTAAATTAGTGCTAGATGAAATTATTTATGAAATAAAACACAATTATATTATACTTAGACATTTTATTGGAAAATTCTCATACTATAATTGAAGGCAACATGGTATTGTATATATCGTCAACATTGACCAGACATATGTTGTATACTGTACTGCTGAAGGCTGCAGGAGTGCAGAAAGGTCGGCGTGCGTCAAATGGCACTAAATGTATCAAACACTTTATAAACAATTATTCCAAATTAACCATTTTTTTATCAAATAATCAAACGCCACCGCTCCGTCACATATGGAATGCCTTTTACTCACTTAAATATTAAATTATACAGTTCGTACGAGCGCACGACAGAACGCCGGATATGATCATTTACACTTGCAGACTAACTCGACTCGCTACATCTAAAATATAAATGATTATAAAAATAAATAAGGGGTCGTCCCCTCCCTCCCGCGCTGGGCGCCTACCTCTAGACCTCCAACCTCCAACCTCCGCTAAAATAATCAACAAACTTTAATAACGTTTCTACCGCAAATAGACGCCGCAAATATCTCCGCGCCTTGCGTCAGACCGTGCGGGTTACATGTTAAGATATATAGCACATGTTCTAAAACAATATTACATTACTATCAAGTAATAATCGAACCTATTTACATCGAGTTCCGAGACGTGAGACGCGCGAGGCGAAAGGTGGACGGCGCGCGTCTGACGCTCACAGCGGTCTATGAAAATACAGTCTTTACAGTACAAAAATATGGGAACTATCGTTCGTACAATACTGTAAGGTCCCGTCTGAGCGGCGAGGCTTGGCTCGGCTCAAAACTATGGACAGGAGCACCTTTTACATAGAATGAGCGAGCTGCAGTCTCCACCGCATTACGCACCACCAGAGCGTTCGCTAATATCCAGGTTCAACCAAGGGGATGCTTTTCCTGGTCTATAAAGAGCTTATCCGGAATGAATAACTTGATTACTGGTATTATAAATTAACTCGAAATATTACTTATTTAAAACAATCCAGGTGGAACTTTCTAGATTATTTCGAATTTATTTGTAAAACCACAATATCAATAGATTTATCAGTTCAAAGCGCAACTCTGAAAATAATGGTCGACACAAAATTGTCGTGCTTCAAAAATATATCCATCAATATTTACACATTCAAACCAATTGGGCAACAAGAATTGGATATGTCCTGGCCCCTTTGAACGCTACGCGCCCATCATAGAATAATAAGGCCATTTTACAATAAAATATTATGGAAATTATGACTCTCCTAAAGCCTTTAGCTCAATTTAAATTGATAATAGGCGCTTTCGGTATCAGTAAACTGATCTTTAAGTTTCAGACGGCGAGTAGTCAAAACGTCACTTTTCTTAGAATAAAAATCGTTATGACAACTTTGAGCTTAGTGCTGACATTGGTACCAATATGAATTTAAAAGTTTTATTACAACTTTTGGGCTTCTTTGGCGTTCAAAGGGGCCACTTGTTGATTCTTGCCAGACCGGGCCAGAGAACTTACAAGTAAGTGGCTATAATAATATATTTTTTTAATAAAATGTTTCTAAAGTATTGAGCTGTGGCCCAAACTCGATCTAGCGTGAATCATCCCTTTGGACATTTTAATGGGTAGAGACATCGGAGTAATAATGTCCACCAATCGTTTGACCTTTGCCGCCAGACACGTCAGCAAAGTTTTACATACTCTGCCATCGTTCTGTGATCTGTGCAGAGATTTAGGCCGTGTACAATCATCAAAAGGTAAACTAAATGATTTCAGTTCTAACTAGTTATAATTGGTGCTGTCCGGATAACATCAATGCTCGATAGATGGCGTTGTTTTAAGTAACTACCATGACTTGTCAAAAAGTACTTGCGCTAACGCGTTTACAATTTTAGTACATCAACTACCCGCTAGAGGCACAGCGACGTGATGTGTTTTTATACATTACTGTTAAATATAGAGGGAAGTGGAAGAAGAATACATGTTGTACCGACGCCACATAGTGGGATAAGGGCAGGAGGATGATGATGATGTTAAATAACTATAAAGTAGCGCGTATGATCAAAGTCATGGTAGCACAGTACAGAGATTTATACCGTAAATGAAAAGTGAAACTAATTTACAAGTCAACAGATGGCGCTGTCCGGACAGCATAACTAAGCTCGGTAGATGGCGCTGATGAGCACGTCTGGCGATGGTCTCCGCACGATCGGTTACATATTCTCGAACTGGTCGACGCGACGCTTGGTGTTCCCCTTGCGTATCTCCCTCAGCGTCTTGTACTTGTCGCGGCCCTGGCGCACGTTCTCGCGGTGGATCTTGTCCATGGCGGTCTCCTTCGTCTCGTCGCGGGACTGGGCGAGGTCTTGCTTCAGCGCCTGAGGGTGGGAACGGTTCAGGTGAACGTTGTAAATACATCCTATTCTTCTAATCCTTCCTACTAATATTATAAATGTGAAAGTTTGTGAGAATGTATGTATGTTTGTTATTCTTTCACGCAAAAACGGCTGGACCGATTTTATTGAAATATGGTATGTAGATAGGGGATACCCTTGATTAACACATAGGTTGCTTTTTATCGGGATATTCCCGCGGGAACGGGACTTACGCGGGTAAAACCGCGGGGCGCAGCTAGTACATACATAAAATCACGCCTCTTTTCCATCGAGGTAGGCAGAGACACGGAACTCCACTTGCTACGATCCTGACACACCTCTTTCGCCTCGCTCACTCTCATTACATTCTTCATACATGCTCGCCGGTTTAGGGTACTTTTGACTTGGCCTATATTAGGTATAATGTTTGAAAATAGATCATCATAGAGCGGGCTAGGCTACAGCCTTTCAAGTGAGTTGATCATCATAGAGAGGGCTAGACTATAGCTATAGCCTTTCATATACCTTGAGCTGGTTATACAGCCACTCGATCCTCTCTACCAGCATGCGTCTCTCATGCACCGGGTATACTATCTAGTAGACCCGCCGCCGATAATCCCATCGGGCGCGTGTGAAAGCTCCCCGACGCCCCTCGCGTGCTCTAAATCTGCATCAGAGCCCTATTCCTTATAAAAGCTATAGCTACGTGTGTTTATTACCTTGAGCTGGTTATGCAGCCGCTCGTTCCTCTCAGCCAGCGTGCGTCTCTCATGCACTGGGTCCACTAGATCATCCGGCGCGTGTGACAGCTCCCCGCCACCGCCCGCAGACTCTAAACTTCCCTACGCAACAATAATACCCCTTCCCCCGCAGCTAATTACCTTGAGCTGGTTATGCAGCCGCTCGTTCCTCTCAGCCAGCGTGCGTCTCTCGTGCACCGGGTCCACTAGATCATCCGGAGCGTGTGACAGCTCCCCGCCACCGCCCGCAGACTCTAAACCCCCCTAGGCACCAATAATACCCCTTCCCCCGCAGCTAATTACCTTGAGCTGGTTATGCAGCCGCTCGTTCCTCTCAGCCAGCGTGCGTCTCTCGTGCACCGGGTCCACTAGATCATCCGGAGCGTGTGACAGCTCCCCGCCACCGCCCGCAGACTCTAAACCCCCCTAGGCACCAATAATACCCCTTCCCCCGCAGCTAATTACCTTGAGCTGGTTATGCAGCCGTTCGTTCCTCTCAGCCAGCGTGCGTCTCTCGTGCACGGGGTCCACTAGATCATCCGGAGCGTGTGACAGCTCCCCGCCACCGCCCGCAGACTCTAAACCCCCCTAGGCACCAATAATACCCCTTCCCCCGCAGCTAATTACCTTGAGCTGGTTATGCAGCCGTTCGTTCCTCTCAGCCAGCGTGCGTCTCTCGTGCACCGGGTCCACTAGATCATCCGGAGCGTGTGACAGCTCCCCGCCACCGCCCGCAGACTCTAAACCCCCCTAGGCACCAATAATACCCCTTCCCCCGCAGCTAATTACCTTGAGCTGGTTATGCAGCCGTTCGTTCCTCTCAGCCAGCGTGCGTCTCTCGTGCACGGGGTCCACTAGATCATCCGGAGCGTGTGACAGCTCCCCGCCACCGCCCGCAGACTCTAAACCCCCCTAGGCACCAATAATACCCCTTCCCCCGCAGCTAATTACCTTGAGCTGGTTATGCAGCCGTTCGTTCCTCTCAGCCAGCGTGCGTCTCTCATGCACGGGGTCCACTAGATCATCCGGTGCGTGTGACAGCTCCCCGCCGCCGCCCGCAGACTCGGAGTCTGCGTCGGAGCCGGCGTCGCCCTCCGCACCCTCCGTGCCGCCTTCAGACACGTGGTGGTGCTGGGGGGTGGTCGCCGCGGCTAGCAGGGCTGCGGCCTCGTCCTGGAAACATTGAACATGTTATTCTTTATTGCACACAGGAAAAATACAAATTGTAAGGGCATGTACATAGGCGAGCTCAACCCTTAAGAGTTTTCTTCCAGCAAATGTTATTAATATGCTAAAAATATGATCACGACTGCTTTGTCTTCACCATTCAGAGGCCGGATTCGATCCCACGACCTTCAGATTGAAAACCGAGGTTGTACGGTTTACGTACAGCCAAATTGATTTGCTTACGACGCAACCTACATTTTGACTTTATACATTTATTTTACTTAATTGTAATTTAGTTGACATTCCTCCTGCTTCGTACGTTATATACCAACCTGCTTGCGCCGAGCCTCCTCCACCTCCTCCTGCAGACGGCGTGTCTCCGTGTCCTTGGTCTCCACCTCCTGCTGGATGCGGGACACTTCCTCCTGCTTCGTACGTTATATACCAACCTGCTTGCGCCGAGCCTCCTCCACCTCCTCCTGCAGACGGCGTGTCTCCGTGTCCTTGGTCTCCACCTCCTGCTGGATGCGGGACACTTCCTCCTGCTTCGTACGTTATATACCAACCTGCTTGCGCCGAGCCTCCTCCACCTCCTCCTGCAGACGGCGTGTCTCCGTGTCCTTGGTCTCCACCTCCTGCTGGATGCGGGACACTTCCTCCTGCTTCGTACGTTATATACCAACCTGCTTGCGCCGAGCCTCCTCCACCTCCTCCTGCAGACGGCGTGTCTCCGTGTCCTTGGTCTCCACCTCCTGCTGGATGCGGGACACTTCCTCCTGCTTCGTACGTTATATACCAACCTGCTTGCGCCGAGCCTCCTCCACCTCCTCCTGCAGACGGCGTGTCTCCGTGTCCTTGGTCTCCACCTCCTGCTGGATGCGGGACACTTCCTCCTGCTTCGTACGTTATATACCAACCTGCTTGCGCCGAGCCTCCTCCACCTCCTCCTGCAGACGGCGTGTCTCCGTGTCCTTGGTCTCCACCTCCTGCTGGATGCGGGACACTTCCTCCTGCTTCGTGCGGATCTCGTCTTCAAGCTTCTGACGCTCGGCGGCTTCCATGTTCTGGAATAAATGGTCAATTCTTAGGTTCTGATAAGGCTTTTGATAGAAGTGTTGATGTTTGACGTTTAAATTTAATTAGAAATGATTAAACAATGTTTTCGTCTGTGATTTGCAAGTAAAAGTTAAAATTGTATTGGCGTTACACAAGGTTTACCTTTAGGTTCTACTTAAATCAAAATCTCTTCTCTGTTGGAGTTCCACAAGGTCCAACTTTAGGTCCTATATGATTGATACCTGCCCCTTTGGACTTCCACAAGGTCCACATTTAGGTCCTACATAAACAAAAATGATCTCTTCTATGTTGGAGTTCTACAAGGTCCACATTTAGGTCCTACATAAATCAAAATGATCTCTTCTACGTTGGGAGTTCCACAAGGTCCATCTTTAGGTCCTACCCTATATGATTGATCTCTACTTGTTGTCGGCATGTCATGTGTACCTTGGTCTCCTCTAGACGTTGCATCATGGCCTGCAGTTCGTTCTGTCTCCGCTCGAGCTCCTCCTTGGCGGCTTGCAGCTGCTTGAGCTGCTCCTCCAGTCGCCGGATCATATCCTGGGCTTCCATCAGGTTCGCCTGCAATATTGACCTTATATTAGTCTATATATTATGATGAGGTAAAGTTGGTTTGTTTGTTTGTAGAGGGTAACCTCCGAAACTACTCATCTGATTTCAAATTTTCTTAAACCGGTATAATAATAATGGGCTTTCCAAACATGGAATGGGCGTGGTTGTTTGGTGCGCGGTCACCCGTCCATTACCTGCGATCGTTCCATCTCCTCCTGCATGTGCCGCAGCCTGTCCTCGTACTCCTGCTGCTTCTTCTCTGCGCGCTCGCGAGCCGCTATCTCCAACTGGAGTTTCTCTCTAAAATATTAACATTTACATAAGTTAGTTACCGGTTTTCTTGAAACATAGTGAATAGTTAGGCTTTGTCGATAGTTTCATTAACATTAGTTACTATTTTTTGGAAATAAAGTGTTAATAGTTACTGTTGTCAATAGTAAGCTCGACCTTTCCTTGCTTTAACTATAAGATGTACGGAATGAAGGAATATCCTTAAAGCAACTTCACACTAGTACATGTGATTCAAAAGTGTACTAATCTTTCACAAATCGGAGGCTATCGGGCCCATTTACTACAGCTATCAGCTATCCCGAGAATGTTTAACAAGACAAATAAATATATTTATTTTCTCGATTACTATTCATACATCTAGAAACAGACAAAATGTCGGTAGTGAGGGTAGTTCATGCTATTTAATACCGTGTCAAGTCCACGTATTTCTAGATAATATTAGAGTTTTTTTTAATATTAGAGCCACTTGCTCATCACAAACAACAAACAAAATATTATAGTGACAATGGCTTACCTCTGAGCCTGCTTGGCCAGTTTCTCTTCTCTAGCCTGCGCCTTCATCTGCTGCACATCGATAGTATCAGGCTTGCGACGCCGCATGTACAGCTCGTGGTTGCCCATGCACAGCGCGAGTATGCGCTTGTTGATGCGCACGCGCGGCGCGAAGAACACAAAATCGGGCGCCTTCTTGTCCACCGGCTTTATTATGAACTTGCGGTCGTTGAACGAGATGTTGCGGATCTCGGACCATGGGAAGCCGATTTTGGGAGTCAGTCTGGAAAGGTGAGAACGGGATTACCATGACGTATTATTGAACAATTCAGCCCCTCTACTCTAGAAACCAAAAATAACCTTTATTTTTATAGGAAGATAGAAACTTACTTATAAGCATTATATATTTTTATAGTGTTAAACCATAGGTACTTAGGCATTTCAATTCTAATTCCCTAGGTTGACAGTAGATGGCGCTAGTCGGTGCTTTAACCGAAAAATATGATCTTACTGATAGTTTCGAGCTTAGACATTAGGGCTTGGTGGCCGAGTGGTAATGGCAGACCGGCTTGAGGACGATCGCTTGTATCTCGCGGGTTCGAATCCCGTCTAAGCCCGTAACTTTTAGTAAGATTTTTTATTTATAAAAGAAACTTACTTGTCATCCTTCTCATAGATGTTAAGTCCGAGAGCGTCGACCCCCAGCCACAGCTCTGTGTTCTTCTTGTTCCTGATCTCGAAGTAGTTGACGCCGTACATCTCTAGATCCTGCGCTATCTTGAGGTATTCCATCATGGCGTCCTCGCGCAGCATGCCGCGGTGCTCCTGCCACCAGTTCGTGATGCTCTGCTCCCACTCCTCGCGGGACATCTGTACGGGAATGTGGCTCTTATAGCAAACTCATAATAATAAAATAATAAATATCCTTGGACATTCCACACAGCGTCATCTAGTCCCAAGCTAAGTTAATGCTTGTGTTATGGTAACCAGATGACTGATATAATACATAGATACATTTTTTATTGTAAATACATACATATTATAGATAGAAAACACCCAGACACGGAACAAATATATCTGCACTCACAGTCAAACTCAAAATGTGTTTATTCAATAAGATCTTATTACAGACCACTTGGAATAGTCACGTTCTTAAAACTAGGGGATTCTATTGCCTGTTCCAACGCGACTCCCTACATCAAGGAAAGAAGCAGGCAAGAACCTGGTGGTGCGGGCCGCGGCATTTTTTTTAGTGGTCCAATAACTAAGTTGGAGCTGGCTGTGGACTTGCTAATATGGCGTGAGGTTATGAGCGTCTTAACGCTTTATTCTCCGTAAATGATCTTGCATTTGTGTATGGGACTATGACAAATGTCTTGTAGAAAACATAAGCTCTAGACTCTGACTAGAAACAAGCGAAAATGGTATGACTGTGACTATAAGTAAATATGCTTAAACCTTGGTATCGTAAATGATGTATGGTATGCTGTGCTGATACGTTAGGATAGCTTGTCCTAATGCACGAGGATCGAGGCTGGTGAGAGATGACCTTACCTTGTGCTGGTCAGTGACCCTCTGCGGCAGAAGGCGGTCGTTGGTGAGGAATCCGGGCGCGTGCGCAGTAGGATTGTGGTCGCCATGCCGCGCCTGCACCGCGTACGACGCGAGCAGTACCGACGTCTCCGGCGGGCAGTAGATCTCGTCGGAGAGGATCGCGTTCTTCACCTGGATACAAGTGTGCGTACAGTTTTATGGAGCCTCTATTGTGCTGGTTATTTTGGAGGTCTTCTAATAATATTGAACAAAACGTAAGAATGCCAGCGTCTTTGTATCATTGGTCACTATACAAGGTGATAGCACTGTTTGGGAGAAAATGTTTTGCTTCTAATTCATTATTTATCAGAGGAGTTACTGTTCCTAAAATTAAGTCGAGACTTTATTGTTACAGTATAATTGTGGTGCTTTTGTTTTTTCTTAAACTTTCGCGATCACAATTTAAATGTGGTGCTTTTGTCAAAACATTGCTACGATCGCAAAGAGGAGGTGCTGCAAAGTACCAGGGAACCTTGCCCAGCATCTAAACCTTCCTCTCAGCTATAACCACAGTAAAGACAATGGTCAATAAGTCAACTTTCTCAATAGTTCCATGATCATAACGTTAACATACTTGCAAGTAGAAGAGCTTCAGTGTGATCTCCTGGATGAGCTCGTCGGCCACATCCTCGGGATAGAATTTGGCGCGGAATTTGAACTGCAACGGGTTCTCCTTCTTCACGTCTTGTCGCATCACCTGCAGACAACAATTTTTGCTTAGAACATTTGAACACGTAATTTTAAAGGGTTTCTTAATCTGTCCATCTATCAGCTATCTGCTGCTTTTGTTCGCATTTCGATTGTACTGTACCTTACTTTAGCTATAGACAAAACTCCAGCAAAAGTAAGGTACAGTGGCTCTATTTCTTGAAATCTGTTTATCTATATTCGTTATTGTGCACATAAAATTTGATTCAACTTGCATCAAAAATAAAATTGAAAAGATGAGAAAATAATTGCACATGATTAAAGATTGAAGAGCCAGCAGCGTGTAAGGAAAAAATATGCATCAGAAATATGTTTTTTTTATTCGGTTAAAAATGGCTAAAATGTAACGTGGCTTGACACTAATACAAAACCATTTATATATTCTAACAGGTGCTGTACGCGTGATCCATTATCAATTCGGAGACATGAAAACATAGTTTTTATCAGTAAGTAACTAAAAGTAGATAGCTAATTAATTTTTTGAATTAACATCGGATTAGTTCTATTTCAACTAATCCGTTAAAGGAAGGTTCATTGTTGTGTTCGTGCAAGGATATTTGGTGCTACCGTCTACCGTTCACAACTCAATCATCAATAGATCCTATTTCTAAAGAAATCATGCACAATCATGTGAATCTTTTAACATTCAAAGCCCTTTGAATTTCACAAGATTTACACTGCAGACTTTAATCAGAACCACTTATATCTGTAAAGATGAGTCACGGGTACCCGTATCATATCACTCTTCCAATAGCATGCATCCAACTGCAGACAATAAGCGGTGCGCTTTGACTGTGTTCAATCAGACTTTGAATTCAATCTGATTGAATCGCGGTTCATTCATCGGTAGGTTTTATTGGCCCGACTTAGATTGGTACCATTGATAGTTTAGACGAGTTTTTAGCCAACAGTGGCAATTCAGATGCCGCTTAAACCAAGCTAATTAAAGATGATGCCATCCTTTTTATTTCGATCGCTATGAAAGGGACGGCAACTTCTTTAGTTAGTTTAGTTCTAGTGTTGGCTATATCTAAATAGCTACTTAAGACTTCAAGAAATCACGTAGTTCCTTTCATAAGCTTTATCATCAAGAACACATGCCAATTTAGTGTCCGAGTATTCTGGAAGATTTCACTAATATGGAGGGAGACAACACTCAAATAGGAGCAATGATTATTATAATATTTTGTTGCAGGGATATATATTTCACACAAACACACAGGTCACTAAAATAGCTAATTTCACACAAACACAAACATTTTTGTAGATTTTTAAGTGGTATACACATGGTGAGGGTTAGTATCTTACCCATCTGGAGAACGGTAGAGACCCTGACTTCGCAGCGTGCCCACCGGGTCCAGGGATTGCGTTAAAAAGGCAACAATTAATTACAAGTCATTGTCAGTCACCGGCTAATTGTACGAGCTTCAACGTTGATGAGCCATGTAAGAAGATATCACGCGATATATCCCGAGACATGTCTTTAGATGTCATATCAAGACAAACGGTATCATTAGTGATTGAGTAAGATAATATATGCTATGGGTATTTAATATACAGTTTATCTTTATGCTTAAGACTTTTTAGCGATCTTATGTTAGGTATGATTTAACAAAGACACAAATTAGCTAACCAGCTACATAATTACCACTACAAACAAAGAGGAATAATTTAGTTCCTGTATTTTTTACACGACGTTAATTGTTTATTTTTCTTAAATAACAAACTAAATAAATGTAAATAAGTTAAAAGTAAAACTATTTTGCATTTGAATTATGTTGTTATTTAACATATTGACAAAACAAGGTAAGGAAAACAAACTTAACTAATGAAAATAGCCATATTTCTCTAGATACAATTACAAAGTATTCATTTAATAGCGCACAACAATCCATAAAACGGGCAAATCCAACTTGATTAGCATTACAAGATATAGAAACCAGATAAGATAGATAGATAGATAGATAAAGGTCTTTATTGACACACACACACACACACAAATTAGATAAATGTCAGCGGATCGTGTCAACGGCCGACGCAGCACAATACTGTAGTGTAACCTTCGAGCCTACAGCTTACACCTATCAAACATTATTAATTGATCACTGGTTTATTCTTCATCACCATTGTAAACTGTTTTTAACGACTTCAATGACTAATTAAAAAAACTTAAATTTTTAAAAACCAAAACAATATTTGAATTAACAAGTTATTTTTGAGTTTTGTAGTTGTTTTATTATTATTATGAATAGCGTAATTTACTAAGAAACTGACTAACGTAGACTTTGGACTAAGATAATATTGTGTCTAGATATTTGATAACAGAACTAAAATTACATTAATTAGTTTCAGTCATGGTAAGGCGATATAGCTATATGATTTCTTTTTACTGGTAATTTATTAATTACTATATTAATAAAGAAGTACAATAAAGACATTAAAACCATTTTGACCATTTCAAAATACTTCTTTAAAAAATGATCATCATTGATCTTGCAATGTCCGTAGATCCGGCTATAAGGAAAAATCCCAAATACCAAAACATAAAAAAAATAATTAAATATCTCTCTATGATAATTTATAATGATAGCAAATAATTTGAATTATCTCAGTCGAATAAATTAATTACAAATATCAATCATAATTTAATTGCAGTCACTGCAACACGAACAGGATTCTGATGGACTTTGGTACATTGAACGTCAGTGAATGCTATAATCATGATGACGATACAGTTTAGAGCGTTTTAATGTAAAGCCTACTTTGCATGACGTCACTAAACCAGCACATTCCGAAAGATGAAAGTAGCCGGCACTTATACGCGAAGATTTCACAACATCGTAAATTGTAAGTACTAATAGATCGTTTTTAACAGAAAGTACCACTTGTAGCTTTTGAATAAACAGATTTGCTAGTCTACAAGTTACTATAAAATGTTCTAGCTGTAGTTATCAGGTGATTTACTTCTCGGCATGATTTTAACTTAACGTTTTTTTGGCAAAGCTACGTCAAAAATCATCTAATCGCCACACTGAACAAACCACAAATCAAACATACTAGCTCTACTTTGAACCTGGTAAGTCCATAATTTGAACCTTTCTGAAGACCAGGCCTTACCAGGTCATCGGCTCTGTCATAAGCAGCTTCTTCATCACCCTCGTCATCTTCGGGTGATAATAGTTTCTTGACAGGTCGTGACAGATGTACCAACACGCGAGAGGTCCTCTCGACGATGGAGTCGGGCTTTGAATCATAGTTTGATGAGGTCAATTTATGTTATAGGTTCATTGACATTAAGGACCTTAAGATCCGTGTTTTAATAGGATTTAAAACGTTGAACCCTTACGTATGATGTAGGGCTTATTGAATAATTTAAGACCATCTGTCACGAGTCATAATGTCGCGGATAGCTTAGCTTGCTTTGTAAGTGTGAGTGAATGTCTTGTGGTATGGATCAAATGGCACAAGTCAGGTGTCACAGTGGCAGGTTGTAAGCAGATCCGGGCAGCTAAAATGAGCAAAGAATCGCGTCGCTCTTATCTGTGAGCTAGCAGCGGCGTCTTAGGCTCCTCGATCGTTGAGCAATGCAGTCGTGGGAGCGGCGAAAGTACGGTCGTTGAACCGCGCGTGATGCCTGCAAAATCAGCTGTTCTTGTGCGCGAATGCAGCCAAGCCCTATTGGTGCCAATGCTGTCAATCAATCTACCTACACGACACCTTTCTCATAAAGTTTTTCCTCAATGTAAATAAAAATCGCCGGTTAATTTGGGTCGTTCTTGTTGTGTGATTTGAATCTGCTTCCCAGACACGCAAAATTACGCTTACCTTATTTGGGACGAGGTTGGTATAATTGATATTATTTTTTTAAATTAATGTAAAAAGTAATTATGAATGGAATGTTTTAATAGGTCGCATGGCTGGACTAACATTTTATATCATGACAAGGACAAAGTAAAACATTTTTTCTTTATTAATTCTTGTACTTAGTCAAAAAGAATTGCAAAATTTTAAATGTGATTTTAAGTGTGTGTACTGTGTAGTGAAACCAGTGAACGATTCCAAGAACAATATTGTTTCATTAAAGAGGTGTCTTTGCAGTAAAATAAGTTTCTAGTAATTATATTATTTAGTACTACCACTACCACCACGTACACAATCTCAAGTGACAGAGAGAGATGACCACATATCGCCGCACCACTCCAACGTAACCCAGATCGCGGACGACGCCATGGCATGGCGTGGCACCTTGCTCGACCCTTCTCTTAAATGTTTGGCACAATTACGTTTCATTAAGGCGAAAATGTCAATGCAGTTCGAACACACGGATTTTCCTTATGCAGTTAACCAATTCATGTGACTAGTTTCATCCAAAAGCTTGCATAACTGTCTGTGTTGCGATACCTTTTTCTCTGAACTTGTCATGGAGACATACCATTACGTGGAATTATGACAACTTTCAGAGAAGTCATGTCCGTTAGTAAGACGAAGTAGAAATTTTGAGGAGCGGCCGCCCTAAACTTGTTAGTAAATGGTATGGCACGAAAAGCTTGAAAACCCGTTTCGAGTACGTCTAAGCTCGAGACGGTGAGACTGTACTGGTTTTGCATGCGGAGGACATCTGAGCCACATTTTGTTATGCATTAAGGAGAGGATCAAGGTCGCGGTATGGCGGTCGGCTGTTCGTCCGTCACGGCACTTTCACCTGTCTGCGGACGCCGCTTCTAACCCGGTGTTCTCTGCGGCCGGCGGCGATGCCGTTGTCTGAAACACTTGCCGCTCTCAATGAACGTTGATACTGGCCTAATTGTGCAGCGTGATATTTTGCTAGCTAGTATTCTATTACACGATACATTAATGCGTAACAAGTAATGACAGGCGGTTTTGCAGAACTAATAGGAACGTACAGCACTTCGAATTTGTGTCAGAGATTCCAAGACAACAGAGCGGCCGTCATCAAAGTGAGAGTTATCGCAACCTGCATGAGGCATGAGCACGTAAATTATACAATTTACAATTTGAATTACGAACTAATGTTCGTATTTTATGATCACGAATACCTAGTGAAGCATTAAAATCTTTTGAGCAAACGTCATCAAATCAGAGATCGTGATTAGCGAGTAAGAACTAACTTGACGTCGACTTAGTATTTTAGTTTTCATTATATCTGCTTGGGACTAGTTTTTTGAAATTATGGCGATATCTTTACATTTTTACGGTGATTTCTAGCGTTTTTTAAATAAACTACGTCACCGAGGATATGAAATGGAGCCATTAGTGAACATGGCATGGCTCTATGTTAGAAGCTGTCAGACGCTGACAGCGCCGTTATATCAACAAATGGAGCTGAATTAATTAGTCTCCAATTAGTAACCGGTGAGTTAGTCACGTACGAACAATTTCGAAGTCGGTTAGCAGGCAGTTTTGATAGCGACAAATTGTGTCTGCTACTACTTGATAAAACACGTTGGTTTCAGAAAACTTGTAGAATTTTCAATTATTGTAGTTATGCGTATTTAAAAGTTATTCAAGTCCACAAGAAGTCAGGGCACGGCACGCAATCATGACATCGCGTGCGTTGTGGAACCCTCTCTCACGTGCCTGCTGTTTCTCAACCCGTCTCTCGTACGACTTTATTGTCCAAATGCGACCCTTATACCAGTTAGTATGTGTCAACATTATGTTTAACATTCCTGACAATGTGTACCTCAATGAAATGGCGATATGTCGTAAACGTACCCCCATCAGCGGCATACCATGGCGCATTCGAGTCTGCCCGCACGCTCTCTTCTCCCCGCATCGTGTGGAATGTTGCGTTTTTGTCCTCCTATCATCGTGATTATTGCGCGTATGAAACATGGCCCCGATACTTTATTACGTCATTATATTTGCCGTGTACTGCGACAGTTTCGCTATTCGTCTATGGTTTTTACGGTGGCTTGTAACGTTTTTAAGGAAATATAATGATTCAGCTTAAAATTAAAATTGTGAGCATCGTAAAGCAATCTGTAAGTAATCCTTAAGATACGTCACCTCATTATCTCGGCTGAAGATAACAGTTTTTGGTAGTTAATTTATCGTTTAATGATAGCTTCTACGACCTTGAGAATGTAACGTGAGCCACATTAGCAAAAGTAAACGCGAATATTACTGTAGATATTTTATCTTCCGTCCCTGAGAAGGTCATATCATAAGTAATCAAGGAAGAGAATCGTGCATTTAAGATGATGCGTTTTTGTCAGCAGCCGGCTTCTTAGGAGTTGCATAATAAACGATTATTTTTGCACGTGACTGTTAGCACAATTCAGAACAAAGATTGAATAGTGAGTTAATAAAGGCGTCTCTAATAATGGAAAATTCTGGAAGGATCAGATTCCACCGATGTTCAGTGGCACATACTATGCGCAGGCACCGAAGCGAGACCTCACGGCCGCATGACCCCGTTCCCACGCCATCATCACCTGTGCCATCACGACCTGCAGCCCAAACAATACCCCCTGTCCTTGAGCTTTCAATACCTATGATGATCACACTCTAATTCAATTTCATAATCTGCATCTTCTATTTTATCGGCTTTTAGATAATAGATGAATTTATCCTAAAGAGAAAAACGAGTAAGATTCAAGACCTCTTAGATCTTTCAACACATGTTTAGTTACTAGTACAAGCCTACATTTTGCAGATGATAAAGTTCCATATGGTCTGCTACAAGTCGTTCGCGACATCTCGTGATTTTTATAATATTTATGTCTTGAACACAGCAAGTTAATGAATACAATATTCATATAATTGTTGCATTATCTTCTGAGATTATTTTATGAATGTATTAGCACGATGCAAACAGCGTACGTGTTGTAAGAATTTGCATCTAAATCGAAATAAAAACAATAGATTAAGTAGTAAGACATTAGACACGTATGCATGGCATAGTACAAACAATGCACAGTTTATTTTAATTATGCATTATCAATGGATGCGACTGGCGCAGGATCGTAGTGGATGGCACAAACTAAGGGAGGCCTATGCCCAGCAGTGGGTAAAATCGGGCTGTGGATGATGATGATGATGATGCATTATCTAGGTGAATTAGCAACAGAAACTTTACTTGTCTTATGAGTGGAAAGTAAGAAAACAGAAGTTGATTCTAGTTTAAAATGGAATAATGGCATCACAGTACCCAATCAAGAATCACAAACTCATAAGCTAATTGATTTTGAAGGTTACAATAATGATGTACCTTTGTCACCTTTTTGTCTGAGATTGAGACAGAAACAAAAATGATTGTCGTCTGTAATATACGTATCGCATGAACTCATGTTTATTGTAATTTATCGGTAGGGGGTATTTTTTGTAGCGTGATCTCATACACATGTGGGCTAAACGGGGGATCGGACCTTTGTTAAAATAAACAATATCATATATGAGCTTGAACTTTTAAATGATTCAGATAGGTACATAAAGATTATAAGCTTCAGCTAATAGTTGATGAGGATAAAATAAAACGTGACGAAAATGAGTCAGCTTTAAGATTTTTTCCTTTGGAGCACATAATAATCAGCATGAGATCACAAGGTAAGTTATGTTGTAAAAATCTTATGGTTCAGCTTAAAACATAGACATAAATACGAATACCAGCGAAATATGGATGGTACCTATATGGTTCTAATTAGTTTGAAAGATAGATCTTTTACAATGAAATATTGAAAACATAATAATTAATGACTAAAATATAGACAACAGTTTCAGTATTGCAAAAGCTTAAATCGAAAACCACTCCTCAGCAGCATTCCTTATCCTTATAGGAAGGAATGCGACTGCCCAAACCAATCAAAGACAGCAAAACTAAAGTTATTCCAATCCCGTCGCCGCTATTGCTAAACACGAAAGTATTAAGCAGTCAAAAGCGTTCGACCGTGGCATTTTACCTACGCCTAGAACCGGAATCTCAGATATGAATGAATACGGCAAACACGAGAGACTAGGATGATATAACTCACGAAGCCACCTGTCAGCGAAACATCTTCAATCAGATAAATATTATAAACGCCTTCAAATTAAACAATTTGCCGTGAATAGGTGTTTAAACATCAGAAATAAGTTGTTCTCGATAAATACAAATAAAAAAATGAATAGGAGAGATCAATACGACCAATATGTCAATAGGCGACACTTGTGCAAGCAAACGCTTGAGAAATCTTGGAAAGCAAGGTAAAGAACCGCCTTTTATATAAGGTTTCGTCGGTAAAACTATAATTGAAAACTTAACTAAACAATAAAGTAATATTTATTGCTTTTCCAGGTAACGATTGTTCTATGACTAAAAGTAGCGGAATTCAGAGTAATTAAAATCAGCTATAGGTGCAAGTTTATCAAAGACGTCATTGAGACGGTTAGTCACCAGATAAATCAATATTATAAAGACGCCTACACACAGATTACTGTGGGGTCAATAACTCAGAACAAGATTAAAGACGACTTTATTACAACTGAACTCGAGATAAAAATGTGAATACAATTGAAGTTGGGTATACGTTAATGTATTACTTGTTCTTGTTCACTTCGTATGTTTTTAAAACATAGAGACTTGCGCTATTTGGAGTGGAAAGATGATTCTAGAAGAATAGAATAAGGTCTAAAGAGAACAAACTTAGGATACCTAATCAAGGAAATGTCATAACGTCTGCAATAAATTGACCATCAGCAGGAAGTTGGCACGGATAATAGGTAGTCTTCAAGTTTAAGGCTGAACTCATGTGTAGCCATTAGGTATGAATTATAAGTAATCGTGCAAATGGCGGCGTAACCACAAGGCAGGAAAAATGAACCAAAACAAGGTCTTTACCTTCTTTAAGTATACACGTAGTGAAGTGACTTCATTATATACGATGAGGTAAAGTAATAAAACAGCTCATCAATAAATAACAGAGACCTATTGGCACATCTAGTACCTATTAACATGCTGATGAAAGTTCAATATGTATCATTAATCTTCTGCTAGAAATTAATAATTAATCGATTAAAAACACATGCTCCGTCCAAACGATTAACGCGTCTATTTGTGAATTAGAGATTTTAGCAATAGTAGAATAGACCGTTTAGTAGTAGATTCATATGAGAAAGACAATTTGAATAAAACGTAGAGAATATTTAAATGATAAACTGTTTGGCATGACAGGAAAGCAAAGAGTCGAACAATTATCACGCTGTCGAGGTCACGCAGCACGTAGTAACTGGTAAGCAAGGCATGTATTACGTAAGTGACACACCATACTCACATAGTCATGTAGTCGTAAGTATAGCTGTTACATCGGAAACCTTTAAATAGCAACGCTGATACATGCCATGAATATAATGAGCCTCGCGGTCTAGATTAAAAATTACCCGTATTCATAATTTTTCTATGAATGTAATTATTGCACGTAACACAGCTTCAGTTCAGCGAAGGTAATTAAATGGCTAACGATAAAACCTTTACAAATCCGATAAGAAAATACAAACGAAGGCCAAAGATGCTACATCTAACACCATCAAAAATTGAAAACATTAATTTGTATAACTAGTTTAGAACTTGTTTCTGGAATCTTGTTCATGTTTGAGTTGTATATAATTTAGCAACTACATCATGTGGGAAGAATAATTCATGGCAAATTTATAGCTCCTTCAACATAGGTTATTTTTGAAATTATTGCAATAAGGCAACTTCCAGCCAGCTAAGTCAGGAGCATTTAACACTGACTCTTAGTAATAACATAGATTCAAGATATATTCCAAACGATCTACAAGAGCTAGATAAGTGAAAAGTCACATTGCTTGTAGCAAGATAACTAGACTATAAATAGACGATGATGATATTAACAATTAAAATATGACCGTTAACGGGCAAAGAGAGATAAGCGGCGCAGATGGGATCGCGGAGCTTCCCAGACCAGCCTTCTGAGTCATTGCGGCGCGGCACAATCTGGTGCCTGTGCCGATAACAGACAAAGATTGTACTTGATAGGAGCTTTTCTTCATGAAGATGGATAAATTCAACGACAACATTTCTCAATTTGTAATAGAGTGACGCTTCAAGATAATCAATTGTCTCAATTTTTTGTTCAAATGGTAATATACGTAGTCTTACTATCATGTATTGTGTGTTTTCATTAGAAACGAACATGATCACATTGATCACGCATGTTACATGTTACATCTAACACTTTAATTCACACTTCAATATGTAGATAAGTGATATGATTTTATCATTAAGTAAATACATATATAGAACGGTGTCGTCTCTGTATGCAGTTACTTTAATAGCTCATTTGTCAATAATATTAACCACTAGAGATCAAGGTAAGAGTCAAGAATAACAGGCGCAAGGTAATGATCTCGACCCTTGGTAACTAAGGACGAATCAGCAAGATATTAAATACAAGGTACTGACATTATTACATGTTTCGTGCATTCTAAGTACGACACGCTCCGAGGTCGACTGCAAGAAGATTATGTGGAAAAATACAGAAACGTTTTCTCAAGAGAGAAAAAAATAATGAAAAAGAAGTTGGGAACTGTTGCCGTTGTTGAATTAGCCACGTGTCGAAAGTAAACACGTTCATTGAGGCTAGAGTGTTTGATAAACTGTTCTCGGCAACCGCTGACTAGCAGCTAATGTTGATAAATACCCGGTTACTAGCCGATCGTACACCTTTCGCTTCGCAGAGTGCGTGTAAACGAGCTAATTTCTAAAGTACGTGTTATAAGAGTACATTACTTCATAGGATGACCGAAACAGCACTTGGACAGTTACCAGAAAATGTACAATACTTGTCAGTTTATTTGGAGCTGTGAACTCAAGACACTTTCATTTCGTTTTACTCTCAAACTGCAGCTTCATAAACATTATCAATGTCATTAGTAACATCAAAGCGAGCGAATGTTTAAAATTCTAGCGTTGGCGTAAAGTTTACATTGGAAACTGTATCAACACACTCAATGCTAGTGTCAGTTACATATTAATGACTACTTGGAAATGTGTTTATTGCGAAAGTCACTATTGACGCAAGGATGTCTGTGGATCGTGATACTTTTATCGATCGGCCTTTTATTTTCTATTCGTCATCTACTTTCTTTTAGTATTATACCATAATCAGTATATCTTGCACTGCATCTGGACAAAGGCCTCCCCTTGATCTCTCCCTCTATAATGGTTTTGAGCTAATTTGGACGTACGACCGTTGTCCCATACTCTAGATTTCGCGCCATCTCATTCATCGATTTTGTTCTGAGTATTTAAATAAATTTGAAGAAATAGTATAGGATAATAATATAAATTTTCCCAATATCAAGTCTGATATAAAAATAAATGCAAATTTCGACCTTAGCGATCGTCTATTATTGCAACAGATGAATAACACACCTACATGCAATAACCCATACTTGATGAGGTGACTCAGACGACAGGACATGTATGTAAGCAAACTTCACGCTCAAAAACGTTAACTTCTATTTATCTATTCAATGAGGAATGTACTTGTATGCACTTCAACCTTGTATATCTGTTGCTAATAGGAAGGACTATTTGATAATATCAATAAATATCGATGTTGATTACGTTCGTAAAGTGATTTGCAAGCCCTGACATCACTAGATTGTATTTTCAATAAGTTCTCGCAGTCATGAAATCCTGTATTTATTACAATGACTTAATTTTGTCAAGGTGATAGACAATTAACTGGTGGTATATGCACACTTATATACCTTATATGCACATGCATAACGGAATACTGTTGTAATAAATTGTAAATAAATCTCAGTTTTACTATTTCTGCAGCCGTGGCATATTTATATACTGATTATGATAATAACCTTACTTTATCTACTCGTAGTTTCTATTATCTGCTAATTTTTAATAAGTTACCTACTTAGTTAATTAAACATGTACTTATAGAACGTGAACTATCTTATCTTCTATGTAAATCGATAAAGAACACTCATGAAACTGTTTAATGTGGACTGAACAGTTTTACGATGGAATCTCTAGAATTTGTTATGAAAATACTTCGTAGTATTGTGTCCTCTCCTCGTTATGAGCAAGGAATTGAAGTGCAGCGTTTCAAGGATTTGTATGAACTTTACCCGTGATCAGAATAACGTCTATACGAAGGTTCAACGAATATTATCTTCAAACAGCGCATTTTGCCGCCATCACGTCTCAGAAGAAAGTCAACGACGACCTTTGAATATTCATGTATCTAGAACCAGTATGTCAAAGCTGGTGTCCTCACTGATAAACGATTTCGGTAATCATATTCACTGCAACGTGGTTGACATTGCTTTACAGGTCAATGTCGAATGAAAAGATTGTAACGGAAAACCATTTCAAAGAGTTGTATATTTTAAGGGTAACGGAACTATGCATTGGCTTAATCGAATAATAATGTAACCTTCCAAGAAAATTATGTTACTAGCACAAAAATGGATTTATGATATAGAAATAAACACGTCACACGAACATTGTATCGCGTGCGATTCGAGATAATCAACGTACTAGCAAACATTCCATGCGTGGAGAAAACAGAGTGCAAGTAACTCATCGAATGCACCGCGCTGGAGTTTAGCGAATGAGCAGACCAAAACAAACTTGAACTTGGTCAGCGCATCGGTTCCGCTAAAAATAATCTTGAAACCACGGAGCTTGTGCCATTTCCACGATGAAACGACCATCCAATAGCATTAGCGTCGATGGTTTTGCAATCTTTATGTGTTTAAAATGCAAATGGAACGAAGGATTACGCCAAAGTGGAATGTTTATTTGTCGCTTTGCTAGTGAGGCATAATTTTAGAAAAGATGAACTAGTTCTTTAGATTTCGCTGCAAACATTGCATTTGCTGGAAACACTGCCAAAAAATGTATCAAACCAAGAAATTAATATAAAGATGATGAAAGAAAGGAGTATGTCTAACCTTTTTGTATAGCTTGATCCAGGTGAGATCGCCTTTTGAATCGGTGTACTGGAGGCCGAAGAACCAGACCTCGCGGAGGCCGATGGTCTTGACCACCTGGTCGAATAGCTGCTTGCCGGTGGTCGTCTGCTGGATCGCGAACTCCAACTCCGCGTCCATCGTCGTCACCCGGACGTTCATCTGGAAGATATATATTATTAGGTACAGACATAATAGAATGAGATAAACAGAAAATATGACGACGATGACGCCATGAATCAATCTTCCTTAATGTCAGCTTAACTAGTATCAATTTAGTGAAAATTAAGAGGGACATAATCTTTAATGTAATAGGATTACCATAATGTCTGCTTCAAACAATATTTAGGTAAAACATGGTATATAATGCTGACTACTTTAGCGATTGAATATTCAGTTCGAACGATACGCAGTGATACCAAATAATTCTAAATACAGAAATGTAATAACTTCAATGTGTGTTTATTGACATTAATAAAACTAAACAAAGCTTTTATAATCATTCTTGTAAAATGCCACTAGAAAACATGTCAAGAAAGACAATTTATAACGACACTTATGTGTTTTATCGCGCTATTCCTCTTATTCATTTGCAGCCGCTGCCCTTGCATTCGACCGCAAACTGTCGACCTCAAGTGTCGAATCGAATACGGCGAAGAAAATCGTGTAAACGTATTGCTTGTATTGTATATAATGCGAATCGAATTATTGTTGCTGTAGAAAAGAACCGATGGTTACAAGCCGTGACAAATATCACTGTAGAAACTTGTGTGGCGTGGGGTTAAAGAAACGTTGCTGCCAATGACAGTTTCTCATTAATACTGATAGAGATAAAGTGAATTAAATAGTAAATGAGTTCAACAATACACAACATCAAGTCATAATCAAACTAGTTTTTATCATTGACAGGCGAGAAAGAAACTCATTCACAGAGTAATATAAATAGAGATGGAAACATAAATAGCTGAGTAAATAATGTTTTGGTGGTGTTAATTCAGGATGATGCTGGGCGGGCGCCAAGCGGATGTGATGTTCCGGGTGAGACTATGTCACTGTCTATTTATCGAATCGCTTTTTGTATTCACTTGTCTGTGACGTATTTCCGCTGTTTATCTTTTTATTTTGATTTTATAATTCGAGTAATTAGTCGATATGACATATAACTCAAACACTTGATACAGTTTACGCTTGACGCCGGCACCTTTATTCAGAAAGTATTACAATGCACTTTTTGTAGTGTCTTTATTGACTAACGCATTCACTAGCACTGTAGTGAATGCGTTAAGTACAACTACAGTGGTAGTGAATGTGTTGAATACAAATGCAGTCCAAAAGTAGCGTAAGACAGCAAATGCGATTCGCCTCCATCAGTATTGAGAACGATTACAACGTCACAATGGACGCCGTCGGCCCGTGATTTTATCTTTGGCATGGTGTTCAACAATACAGCTAATAGTTTCGTTTTCATTCATAGAAGTTTCGAGGTCACCGGCCAGCCTCGAATCTTCATGGCGTATCAATCAGCGCGAGCCCGCATCATATAATGATAATGTCCAATGTTTATATGGTGTGACAGTAGCTAAGCTAAGCGGTTGACATAAATATTCCGTTGGAATAACTGGTTAACACGAATTATGAAATACAAGTTGTCTACACAATGCCAGAAATTGGTTTAGATACTTTTGCTTTTCGGTAAGTACAAATACAGTTTTGGTATCATGATCATACACGCGTGATCTAATAGAGATCAAGATTATATCGCTATCATGAAAAGATAATATTTAGAGACTGCATTGAAGAGAAGAGAACATGATCATACACATCATTATAATGATCGCAGAACGGAAACGAGAATAGAAAAACTAACTTAGGGACTAGCGAAAGCACATTCCACCACTGGAATTAGAGAATGGAATGATAAAGATACTTCCGCGTAAAGCTTTCTCTACTTACACTCTAAACAAGGTGTGAATTCTGAACATTGTCTGAGTAGAGATGAGAAGTCAGATACACGAGAGTTAATATTTCAAGATATAGACCCATAATTATAAAATACATACTTATAAGCTGTCTAGAGCTGTTAACAAAAGAAACCATTACATGAATGACGAGAAAAACCATCTTTCTACTCGTATACAGCCAGTAAAGACCACTGCTGGGTTAAGACCTCTTCTCTATCACGCCACTCCTGATGGTTTTGTGCCAACCGGATCCACAGCTCTCTACTGGTCTATAGTTAGAACCAGAGCGGTCAAATAAGTCTGCAAAAACTACCCAGTATACTTTTATCTAGGCAGAGAAGTGACACCGGCTAGATAAGGCTGTAAGTCGCGTTATCGCGGGTAAACGGCGGATGTTTGTGCAAGCTGGCGCAATTGCCCGATTATACTTGCACGCGACGTGTACTCAGCAAAACGATCAACTGGACCCATAACGGTTAGAAGAAAAAGTCTCTTAAGTCATAATAACGTTGAATGGAATCTAGTTATAAACCGTAGTAACTATTATAACATGCAACAATTCAAAGAAATATTTAATTTGAAATTACAAAACATGCAATTGAATTGCATACTTTGAATAGTGATTGGATTTAAAAGTTGGCAGATAGGTATGTATATTGAAGGCCGCGCATGATGCAGCAGGAAAATTGATAAAAGCCTGCAAGTACCAGAATAGCATGCAATGAAATCATAGTCAAGTGTGTCGCTGAGTTAACGAGCCATAAATATGTTCATAATAGCGGCTGTACTTTAAACAACAGCTCACGAAGATAACTCAAACAGTTGGTCATCGTTCTCGCGAAGTGCACCGCGTAATCAAAGCGCAAACGTTGGAATCCGGAGATGACATCATAATCTTGGCTAACCAAGCGCTTCAATTTACAATGTACATACATACTCGTACCAATACAGCCTCGCAATTATAGCAAATATACACACATTACGTATGAAACCCTTATACGATAAGTATTCTGCCGCAGCGCGAGAACAATAGTCAAGTGCCCGCATATATTATTTCGCGGCATTTGCGTTAAAGTACCTGAGAGATAGATAATAACAATTTATACCCATGTCCTCGCTGAGACGAGTAGGAAGTCCACACGGTGGCCAAGGTAACAACAGTAATTAGACGTGGAACATTGAATTTCTTGTATCACATAATGATACAATTATTCGTTTTGAACTTTGACATTACAGACGCAATTACTAAATTGCCGTAAATATAGTTAATTTAATACATTCGACTACAAATCCATTAAGCCCAGGCGCGCACTAGGCAGCCAGGCTGCGGCAGCCAGGCTGCGGCAGCCAGTAAAACATATGACGTTGTATAGGAGCCCGCGCACTAGGCAGCCACGAAATCTCGGCTGCGGCAGCCAATAAATCTCGGCTGCAGCAGCCACGTCATATGTTTTACTGGCTGCCGCAGCCTGGCTGCCGCAGCCTGGCTGCCTAGTGCGCGCCTGGGCTTAGAGTTAAATATTGTTGTGGTTGGCCAATTAATTTTAATAATATTCGTGTAAGAAATACTATAGACTGTGTTGTATTGTAACTTGAAAGACTAAACGTTCACTAGTTTAGTAGTCTCCTCTCCAGTAGATACTTTCTCAAAGTCACTAAAGTATTGAATTACTAACACAACTGAATAAAACTACACACATGTCATCTCATAACAAATGATGCCCATATTGTGTGTGTATAAGTTGCAGCTTTAACTGCTTTTGTGTAGGGTTCAAATGTGAATGTTAGTCGAAGGGATGGAATAGACGGAGGGTGCGAGATAAGGATGCTCCGACAGGTGCTATCGAACAGGTGATGGTAACACGTGGCCCATATTGAGGGTTGCGTAGGACGGCCGCTCAGGAGATCGATTCTTGAACACATTTAAAACATGACGCGGTAAGAGATTGCACGTTATCTAGCTTTTGTTTTCTGAAATCCATAGAATTTTTCAAAATAAGAACGCCGAGACGGGCCGCGTTAAGACATGGTTATTTGGAGAATAAGGGGGCAGGTAGTTTACCTGAAACCTGCAGTACCTTATCTCAATGAAATGAGACATGTAAACTTTGACATTGCAAAGATTCAATTTAGTAACCTGTAGTAGAAGCCATGTTCAGAAATAACAGGTCAATTACGATGCAATCATCGATGAAGCGGTTTATGATTGATTTTAAACGAATACACCTGGGACAGTATTTCATAGAAAATCGCTTTAACTGCTAAACGAAAGAGATAGTAATCGACAAGTGCCAATTTACTCAAGAGATGCGAATCTCACTCTCACAGTTTAACAAACGAAAGCTAATAATTCTCGGAAGTCTGTAAAGGTGATAGAGAAAGAAATTCAACATGTTGTGTAGAAATCGCAACAGTGTGCTGGTGAAACGAAGTGAAACGGTGCCAAATGGTCATGGAGCATATCGACAGTCAAATTAAATTCAAGTACAGCAGTAATGAGTGACAGAGTACGTGACAATGCCCATTTGTATGCTATCACGCGCAAGAAATGACCATTTTGAAATTATTATAAGAGTCTTTATTGTGAAGGCGTGAAGTTCATCTACTAGGTGTGCAATTAAATTTTTTAAGCGCTTCAAAGAAGGGGAAAGCAACCGGTAGATTTGCTCTACTGAATGAAGTTAAGTTATCTCGAGATTCTCGAGCATCACCTATGACTCATCTCGATTTCAATTTAAGATCTATAAGGCGGCCTGCTGGTCTGCATTAATAATGTTTTAAGATGACTCATCTGGTAGGGATAATTCTCTTTTACTGTAATAGTAAAAGAGTCAGAGTTACTGTTCACTAACATTTTGTGTAGATAATAATAAGTGAGATGGAAATGAGATTCAAAAACTAACATGTAATCTTTGGCTCGAGGGCAAAGTTGAAACAAATAGGTAATTTTTTGTCACGTCAAACAAGCTTTCAGACAAATGAGGAAAAACCTTGGCTCTACCATGAGAAGGTACTCGTATGCTAATGTGCAAATTAATAATATTAGACAATAGTTTTAATTGCTACAATATTCATTTATATTTATTTACCACGATTGATGTACATAATTATTTTAATGTAATTTGAACAAAAACTAAATTTTAAAAAACACATGCCACATCTTTACCAGATAATTTATATATATTGTCAGGAGGCAATCTCTGCCTACAGTTAACGGGACACTGTAGTGCCCTAGACTAGACAGACATCGTTATTTTCTGTATAGTATGTATTAAATGTAATCGTTATATCAAGCGTCTGTTGAACGAGTTAGATTTGTTAAAAGTGAAGAAGTTCATGAAAATTAACTGTTTGAAAAATAAATCGGTTTTCCAAGTTACACAACTGCAATATAAATGACAATATTCAGAGCATAGGATAGATTAATTTATAACCGAAGACATTAGGAAAAAGACCGTTGGTAGTTTTAAAAATATGGACACAAGAGAAGGCTAAGAACCCTTCGTAAGACAGGATAATTCTCCGTCTCCTTCTTTGGTACGGGCCTGAAAGGGACGAAGCGAAAGACGGTTATGGCCGTTTGCGATGCAAAATAAATAATAAGGCTATAAGCGGCGACTCCATTTTGTATTTTCTGGGTTTACGTTACGATGACATCACCGTAACTTATGATTTGAGTCAACAGCAGAGCTGAAATCTATACAAATAATATGTACGAACATACATCTGTTGCCAAGTGGAATTTTGCAATTTTTTGCAATTTAATAGGTTTTTACTAATAAAATTGCCGTTTGGTGGTACGAAACAGCAATTTCATAGGTTCATAGGTACTTAGGTAACATTATTTTCGGTGATGATGAGGAATAACATAATCAATCCATTGCAAGTTTCGAGAAACACACAATTAAAAGGATTACATTATGTAAGAATTCCACAATTAAGCACTAATAGGATCAAACTCCAACCCATAGGATTGACCCAAAATTGAAAGGACGGCTCAAGGTTTCATCGATAGGCATCAGAGAGCAGTCACGAGACCTCCTTTGATCGTTATGTAACGTACCTGCTTGCCTCCCGCGACCATGGTGCTAGATTTAGGGTCACACGCACAAGAAAGTCACACACACACTGTTCTATGGTACTGTCTCTGGTTGTGAGGGTAAAGGGTTGTGGTGAGGCGACACTAGAGCCGCGTCAGGCGGACGCGGCGGTTCAGTGAGGACTGGCGCGCAGGCGCCCGGGGATGCGTCTGCGCCCCGAGCTCAAGGCCGCAGCGGCGGCGGCGCCGGCGCGCTTACCTCACAACCTGCCTACGGTTCGCTGCCTTTGGGGTTCCTTTGGCTCAAGCAAGCAAAGCCTTTGATAAAATTTTTATTAGGCAAAGCCTCCGATGAAATTTCCGTTATCATCTTCATTGCTCCATTGCTTTATCATTCATACTGATTTTGTTTAGAGTTATCATACTTTTCAGTGTTATCATTTTTTAACGTCTGCTTGTTTACTTTGTTTTTATGTTTTTCTTTAAAATAGCAAATCTCTATCTCAGAATCATGTATGTAGGTATGTCTGATGAATTACACATTATTGGTATTATCTCAGTAATTTATTTTAAAATATAAAATTAAAATATTCTTCATACTTAAATAAACTTTTGTACTTAATGTCAGTAAGTGATACATTCACTTGACCTTAGATATCATCAAATATACAGTCAATCATAAGTGCTCTATGTTGAAACTTTCCAATACATCAATATTTCATAAGCTGGAATCCTCAGCTTCACGTGCACTCGTACTTGGTAAAGTTTTTTGTGCAGTATCTAATTTTAATGATGAGTCTTGACATTGAAATGACGTCGGCATTGTATCGCAGTGGTCGTAGCGAACAGACGCACTGCACCGACCTACGTAGCAGTCGGTAATGTGTGCTATTTGCAGATAATGGAGAGAGTTGTCTCATCATTCACACGTTGATAAGGCATTGAGCTCTTCTTGGGTCGCGGTACAAGTGATCTTCTCTCTCGATTCAGCCTCGATTTCAGCAAACTTTCATTGCAATGCGCTCTCAACTAATAACTATTGAGAGCGCATAATTAATTATCTAATTAGACATAGATAGTTAAGTTAGACCTTAAACTATCTGTTTACTATTGAGAGCACAAAAGCTAAACTTGAGGCGATATGTATTTATTTCGTTTCTTTCTATTTGCCTTTGGCAAGCGGTGGTTGTCAATTGATTTATTAATTACTTCAGAAAAAAAAAATCTTAACGAGTTTAACCGAAGAATGCTTTTGTTAAAAGGCCTTCAGCGAAAATATTTCCGCAAATAGAATTCCTGGAAATACAAGAACGGTACGGGCGCAAGGTCTCAGGTAAAGCCTTCACACGTCATGCGAGCGTACGATTGGCTTTGCGTCTAGGTCGATGGGTCAAACGAAATACGAATTCAAAATATTTCCGACGAATGGTCAATGTATTGATTCCGAAGAAAGAAACATCCCGGTGTTTCGATCCCGAAGATTTTTATTATACTATATGATATTCATTCCTGGAGGAGAGCTAATCTCCTAAGATCAACCCTGTTTGAAATGGTCCAAGCTGAGTGTCAGTTTACATTCGGACCAATAATATCGGATGTCAGTGAGATAGAACCTGTCTCTGGCAGGTATGTAAACACGACGCATAGAATGCGAGTGCAGCGGCCACTAACCAGATAAGCGCGAGTCGCGACACACTTTCCCACTTCCTTCCTACGGCACACTTGCACCAGCTCTGTGTGCGTTTTGTAATTCTATTACTCGTAGATTTATAACCATCAGCCCGCTTTTACGAGCGATGGTGTCCAATACACGTTATCATTACTGTCTTAACACATCAGTTACCTCATTATTTAATGCTGGACTGTAAGCTTCAGATTCAGAAAGACTAGAACGTCTTCTAAAACTACAAATTCTAATGTTTAGTCAGCGGGATTTCGCATGTCATTGGCAAAACTCTTATTTGCATATAATTGTGAAAGCAATTTGATATTTTTGTCTGGTATACTAATAATATTTCCTACAACAGTGTCATGTGTTGGGCAATCTTTGTGACGGTTCTTGTTCCGTAACAAAAAACTTCAATTCCGTATCATGATGTTTTGTTTGCGTTTTTCTCCACCATTGGAGTAAGTGCTATGCACGCAACAATATGTCATTCATATGGGTGTGCCAGTTTGATTGCACGTCCATTCACATGATAAGCAGGCTGATGCAGGTTGAATCCCAACATCCATTTGCCATGAAACAAGTCCGTTCAATGGTAAAAAAAGTACGGCAGCGACACAGGCTTAACTCTGGGTGCTTCCAGAGTTTAGCCTGTGTCGCTGCCGTAAAATGCTGATGCTGGTTTTTGCAGAAGTAAAGGACTTGATTTGAACGCACACATCAGTATTTAAATCCGATATGAGTGATATTGGATATAAAGTCAAGAATAGCAAGCTTCAAAATTTAGCTTTCTGCGTATTTGCGGCCCTATTAAGGCGGTTCGGTTTTGTTCCCACTACACTACCGTTTCCTTAGGTTCTTTAGCAAATTAGTGGGTTTAGAGAGTTTAGTTGTGTGTTTAGCGTAAATAGGAGTACATAATCGGATGAAAACGGGACACAAACTTTTTAAATACATGTCAAACTGGAGTATTAAGGATGATAAGTTCAAACAACGTATTTCTTGTAAATGGGAGTCTAGCTAGATACTGGACATATTTACAAAAACTTCACACGAGCGAATGGATATGGGTTGGGTATATAAGTTGCAACAGGTGACTCAAGTATATCGACAAGGTTACTAAAATGGGGTCACACACCAAACAGTGACTAACCAAGACGCTATCGCTCCCGCTTAGATCGAGCGCGTTCGTAAGGTAACCAAGTATCTGCAAAAATAGTTGTTCATTTAAAATTAATGGATAAAGGGAAAGATAATGGATCTAAGACAATTCCTTGAGAAACACTTGGCAAAATAGGTTTAAGATCAGAGCATTTAAGGCTCTATTTAGGTACTTTCTATTATAGCTAAGGGTGGGAAGTCCACATAGGTCAAATAACCTTAGCAATGTGTGTAAGTACTACCTACTAAGATAAGGTTATGTGCTGTTAAACTTAATCATTAGTAATATTATTTTTCTGAGATAAAGATTTAAATTTTAAATGAAGGAAGGGGGAGACCTTTGCTCAAAAGTGGGACATAATAGGTAAGTTAAAAAAATAATAATTAGACATCATTTACTACAAATCTTGAATTGGAAAAGTTGAATATATAATACTTACTTATGTTAATAAAAAATTGTGCTAATTTGAATGAATATAATGTTCAAATATTTACAATTACAAATATGGAGGCTGTGATCTTAATATTGTATAATAGGACCACAAGATTAAAATAGGTAAATATGGTATGCCATAATTAATATATTGACTATGAATGAAACTGGTTTAAAAGGTCCATCTGTCAAATAGGTATCATGATGATAGGAATTTGAATGAAATGTTTATTATGCAAATAAAAAGATTTTTGAGTAGTAGGTACTTAAGTTTGAAATGATACTCAATTCATACTTATCATGAATATGAATGAAGGTTTTATAAAAATGTTGAAGCAGTGGGTGAAGATGGACTGTGGATGATGATGATGATTGGTAAGCCAAAGTAATCCGCCTAAAACACCATTAGCACATTCATTATAATTGAGTACCCAGAAAGAAACATGTTGTTTATACAGCATGTCACTATTTGTCATCTGATGATGTAATTTACTAAATCACAATGTGTTCACACTGTACCGGGAAGTGAGTCAAAATAACTTTGTGATAAATACAATACTAACATATCATTACAACAACTGTGTAATGAAACTGACTAAAATATCCTTTGCCCATATCTAGTTCTGTTGTACTTTCTACTGTTTAAACCCATTATTAGGCACATTGGACCAGTAAACCTATATTAATTTAACCAATATTAAATCTGTTAGAAAGAGAAAAACAACTGATGTTTTATAATGTTTAAATTGCAACATTTTTATCAAGAGGATGCAGTGATAAGGGAAATGGTATAATAATTAATGTATCAAACCAGTTAGTGTATAGTTTGTTAATGAGATAAAGTTTATTGGTGAAGTTTTAACACGGTTTAAAAACATGAACACATACATTCTTCTATGTCTATGAATTCATAGGAAATAAGATGATCAACAGCAGGTTGTACATGGGTCAGACTGGCACAAGATAGGGAGGGTTGGCACAAGCGAAGAGAGGCCTATGCCCAGCAGTGGGATGAGACGGGCTGCACATGATGATGATGATGAAGATGATCAATTTTAACCATAATAATAATAATTGGTAGGTATCTGAATCTACCCTTACATTTTTTTACCATTTTAAAGATAATTTTATTGTCTTCAAATTGGATGCAAATATTTAGTTCACTAAATTAAGGGCATGGGCAGGGCAGTTAAATATGAAAGGAAATTTGTGACTCAATAATGTAAGTGTTGTATGCTTAATTCAGCTTACAGATATCATTATTTTAAATATTTGAAATTCAGGTCTAATGATGTGTACATTATTATCTTATCAGCCCGAAGTGATAACCAAATGTTCAGCAAGTTACGAAACTGAGTAAATTGAACTGTTTTCACTTTCTAATAAGTAGGTACAGATACACTATTGAACGGGTCATTTTTAGACTCCGGTTTATGTAAATCTCTACAGCATGATTACAATGCAAGTATTTCAGCAGTGTACATGCAGTTTTTTACTGTCTAATGTGGCGTTTGTCGACATTGCGATGGAGAAATCGGTAAAATCACGCACTAAAAGTGTGGACAAACTTACAAAATATCATGTAATGGAATCTTATAGGGAAAAGTAAATACACAAAAAAGTAATAGTACTTACAGATTTCGGCATGTTGGCGGCTTAGGATCTCAATCTGCAAAGATACAAAAGTATATGATAGATTTGAATAGGAAATTTCACCGAGAGGTAGCTTGAATTGGCAGAAAGAACTCGCCAAGTACCTACTGACTAAACGATAACCATGTAGCGCGACACTTTTATATGTGGACTCTGAGTTGTTGTATACAATTTTTCGTATGATAGATACATAAAAGTGATTCCAATAATATAGCAGGCACCGGCCGTTAGACAAGGAAAAGTAAACGTTACCAAGTGCTTGAAATTTTTTGCGAGGGATTATGTTGGGGGGCTGATAGATTTGCTAGAATTATTCACAGATGTTTGCTTACCCGGTAAAATAGTAATTTATCGCCTAGTAATCCACATAAGTAGCACAACACTCACATAGAACGCACACACCCTCCAGCCACAAAAATATCGAGATGTGACATGACAACTGAACGCGTGACGTGGTAGCCGGTAGGGATATTCATTTAACATCGATATATAGTATTTATTCGATGTTTACTTTACGATATATCGGATTGATTCGATGTTTTGTCAAATATTTATTGTATTCGATATATCGATATATTTATAGAAACATCGAATATTTTTGTTCTTTTATTTTCTTTTTGTTTATTATACTAGAAAACAAAATAATTTTAACACTACTTGATGACTTGGATTTAAAATATGTTTCAAGAGGTAGCGACATCTGTGAGTGACTAGCTTAATTACTTAATCCATCATAACAGATCGATTGACCACTCTAACTTGATTCACTCTAAGTTTATATAATCTGTGGATTCTATTCGTTCATTGATATGATTCATTCTATTTACTTTCACTCACTCTCAACTCTTTCTTTGAGTCTCTCACTCATTCTTCTCATTGTTTTACTTACGTAGTACGTGACAGTGTTTTTTATTTAAGATAAAACATAACGATATTTCATTTCAATTTTTAAACTTGTAAGTTTAAAAATTAACTCAAATTCGGGTGTGTACTTGAAACTAGTAGAAAGAAATAAACATTTATTAATTTGTTGTTTTTATTTTAGCTAATAGCAAGATGGCGCCTCCAAAGAAAAGTCTCGTATGGAAGTATTTTACAAAAATTGAGTGCTCTTTAGGCAAAGGTAAAGTGAAAGTCAGTTTTTGCAGGTGTACCTACCTGCAAAAACTGACTTTCAAGTTTTGTTTTTTGGATATGTAATAAAAATTTCTATTAATTTGTCGTTTTTATTTCACTTGTAAATGTAGGTATAACTCATCTCAGTCATCTCACCGTTAACTTGGTATTACAATTCTATTTAAGTAACTATGTAAATAGTGATTCTCATAGAAAATCACTATCATTATACTACTAGTTTATCTATGTTACTCTGGTCTCTGATTCTACATTCACACCTGCAAAATCAAAGGCCACAAATTTTGCGCATTTCACTCGAAAAGGTAAAATTAAACTTTTGTGGAAAGTATTCGATATATATCGATGTTTTCTAGCGATAGTAGCGATATATCGATAAACATCGATGCTGGAATCCGATATTTTATATCGAATAAAAATATCGATATATTTTTTAAGTGGACACCCCTAGTAGCCGGGGCTGCCCTGTGCAATAAAAAAAAACTACTACACCAAAAAACAGAGTAGTAGAAAAAGTATAATTTTAATACAAAACCAACCTAACTGTGGTAATGGTTTTAGGTTTGATATCTTTAGTATTGTAGATACCTTTACTAATATTGTAACTTACTTCTAGGCAAGTAACATTCATAGACCTATGTTTCTATGAATTTCATCATCATCATCATCCACAGCCCATAGGCACCCACTGCTGGGTATAGGCCTCCCTTCGCAAACGCCACAATACTCGGTCCCGTGCCATGCCAAGCCAGGAATTGCCCGCAACTTGTCTCAAGTCGTCAACCCAACGCGCCAACGGACGACCACGATTTCTATAGCCGGTCCTCGGCCACCATTCGGTCAAGGCCCTGCTCCACCTGCCATCACCTCGTCTAGCCAAGTGTCCCGCCCAATTCCATTTTAGATTCGCAACCCTAACTCCGACGTCTTGGACTTTAGTCCGGCGTCGGATCTCGGTGTTGCGAATTCGATCTTGTAGTTTGATGCCGAGCATGGCGCGCTCCATGGCTCTCTGTGCTACTTGAACCCTGTGCACAGTCTCCTTAGTCAGCGTCCATGTTTCGGCACCGTAAGTCAAAGTTGGGAGGACACATTGGTTAAAGAGACGGGTTTTCAGGCACTGTGGAACTTTCCCCGACCGAAGCACATCCTCCAGTTTCCCAAACGCACGCAGCCCAACCGAGTTGTATGAAAGTCTATGAATTTATGAAAGGAAAATTACTAATTTTGTGATTTTTTACAATGGCAATATTTGCCACCTTCTGACACTGACATAAACTTCAATCACAATCCCACAGAAAATATATTTTGTTTGGCCTTGCCAGTTTTAAAATTATAGCGTCGATTTGATACATTTTGCTTTCTCTGGATGGGAAGTGCGAATGAAAATGAATTAATTTTTGAACGAATTAAATTATGTCCAATTAACTGAACTGACATATGACATCTAATTGACACTGACAGTTCTGTCTCTCTGACAGATCAAAAAAATCCGACTGTTTCTATTTGTTTTTCTTTCTGAGTGAGATTGAAATGAATAAAATTTAAGTTTTACCATTTTTTATGCACTTAATTCCCCTTATTTTTATCCGCAAGTGCTAAATATGTTTAGTGATATATAATAGCATCAGTCATCACCACAACAACATCAAAATGGGACCGTCTCCGTTTCGGCGGCTGTGCCACTGGGGACCGCTGATTGTTTTGTGTTAGTTCAACTATAACAGTGCATCAATTCTATCTGTAGCATGATAATATCATCAGAAATAAATCTGTGATCAATTTATCTCATTAATGTCCTACGGGATAGCTTTTAAATAGTAAAAATTGTATACTTTTTCAGGTATAATAAAACTGATAACATGGGCCATGGTGCACCTGCACGGCATGTGGTGGCCGCCGCACGAGTCTGCCGGTGGCGCGGCGCACGCGGCCCTCTTCCTCGGCTTCGCGGCCGCAACTCTTTACTACTTCCTACAGGCGCTACTTGAAGGGCCCGGATATGTGCCATTGGGGTGGAAACCTGTAAGTTTCTTGTTAGAAACTTAAACTACTACTTCCATACTAATATTATTAAGAAGTAAAGTTTGGTTGGTAATCTTATTATTACTAGTAAAAAGTGAAGATTTTAATGATTTGGACTAGAGTCTTATGCTACATGACATGCCAAAGTCTGCAAGAAGCCATGCTAAATTTTACATCACACAAACGTTTTCAGGAAAATGAAGAGGATACCAAATACTTGCAGTTTTGCATAGTCTGCCAGGGGTACAAAGCACCGAGGGCACATCACTGTAAAAGCTGTAAGTGAAAAAAAAAAGGAAAATGTTTTTATGTCAGTAGGACCTCAAGGATCACTTAAAAATGTAGTCTAATAAGACAGGTAATTTAGATTTTACCGAGACTGGGCATGTATTTGTATTTGTAGTCAATGTTGATTAAGTAAAGAAACCAATATAGTAATAATATATGTATATTAATATGATATGGTATTTCTTTAGGTACAAGCTAAGTCCATTTCAAGTTTTGCCTAAATCTGTCTAGCTGCTTAATGTAACAAGCAACCATACTTACTTTTAATTTTAAACTGTAGTTTGTTGCAACTTATAGGTGGTCGCTGTGTTCTTAAGATGGACCACCACTGCCCGTGGATCAACTGTTGTGTGGGCCACGCCAACCACTCGTACTTCACCTTGTTCCTCATATCAGCTGTGATTGGCTGCTTCCAAGCTACTATTGTAAGTTTTGACATTCACAAACTTGGTTTTTCTAGTTTACTAAATTTACCCTACTTACAACTGATCTGATCGCTGAGTAATACTGTTCTGTAGATCTGATGCATACGAAAAAAACAAAGTTATGGGGGTAGTTTTTAATGATTTTTGTACCGAAATAAGTATCTTACACTTGACTAACTTGACTTTTATACTAGGTGCTGACAATCTGTCTATACCACGCCATAGTCAGCGTGTGGGATATAGGTATACCAAGGCACGGGCCGCGAGCCGCGCGTGTTGCTGACAATGACTAATGACTAGTTTAATTTAGTGGCTAATTGTGCCGCTGAGTATATTATATACCTACTTTTATACTAGGTGCTGACAATCTGCATGTACCACGCAATATTCCGCGTGTGGTACATATACCACGGCACGGGTCGCGAGCCGCGCGTGTTGCTGACAATGACGACGCTGCCGCTGGCGCTGCTTGCTATCGGGATGGCCCTCGGCGTCGTCTTGGCTGTTGGAGTGCTTCTTTTCTTTCAGGTAAACTTTTAATAACTGAACATGCTTCTAAAAGTACTTCATGTTTATAAAAGTACCTGGATTTATATTTAAGACTAAAATCCTAATTACATATCTGTTATTATTTAAATAATTTGTTATACTCGTAGAAGAGCGGTTTCTCCTACCACAAGCATACTTTTATAAAATTTTTGATTTTTTGATTTGATTTTGATATCTTCCATAGATTAAAGGTATCCTCCGCAATCAGACCACAATAGAAGACTGGATAGTGGAGAAGGCCGACGGTAGGCGTCGGGAACGCGGCCTGCCTCCCTTCGTGTTTCCATACAACCTGGGGACCAGGAGGAATGTCAGGATGATGTGCTCACCGGGAGACGGACTGAAGTGGACGGTTAGAGAGGGCTGTGGGCAGTATGACTTGACGGTGAGTTTGGTAACTCATTCCCTGCCGCAGTGCACTCTGAAGAAAATGAATATGAATGAAGGTAATACACCATGTATTACGGCCAATGAACGCGTTAAGTACCAAGAACCTGATTGATTACTATGTATATAGTTTTTAAGTCTATGGATCGACTTCTGTTTTGTGAACCTAGATAGCGCTACTTAGATAGATAGATAGATAAAAGCTTTATTGACACATTTCGGCACAGTGTTAGTTTGTTTTTTTTACTACTTAAAAAAACAAACAATTATTATTATTTTTTACTCTGTGCTGAAATGTGTCAATATAGCTTTTATCTATCATAGAGCCTGTCCAGAAAGCGCGATTTACGCGCGTGTCAACTCGCGCGTAAGCACTCGTGCGTTCTCGAGATACTAGAGCTACATACATCCCGTCCAGATGCCCTCACGCGTTACTTCACACGCGCGTAAAACAGGTCTCTGGACGGGATGTATGTAGCTCTAGTATCTCGAGAACGCACGAGTGCTTACGCGCGAGTTGACACGCGCGTAAATCGCGCTTTCTGGACAGGCTCTAAGTAGCGCAATTTTATTCTAAATACAAATGCGAATGTGAAGGCCAATTTCCATTAAGTGTTCTTATAAAGTGTAATTCTCCCACAGAGTGAGCAGATATGTCAGAAGGTAGAGAAGCGTCAGCGCGCGCGTCAGTGTCGCTGCGTGGGCTCGTACAGCGGGCGGTGGGTGCCTCTATGTACCTACCCGCGCGCGGCCGTCTCCGCTCCGTGCTCGGCCGAGCCGCGGCTGGCTTGTAGCCCGGGGGATATCGTTACTGTCACGAGACATAGGAAGTAAGTTCACCATCTTCCCGACTGGTCGCTAGTAAATCGTGATCATAATTTATTTTGTTCATTTCATATGAATTAATGAAAAATTCTTTATTGCACACCTTAAGTGTAGGGAGTTGTTTTGGGACAGGCAATAGAATCATCTAGCTTTTAAGACTGTACTATTTTGAGCGATCCTTGAGGTCCTACGAAATAAACATATTTTTCTTTCTTTCTTTCTTCTTGCTTCTCTTAAATAACAATAAAACAATTACAACAAAGTTAAAAATGTACAATGGGCGGCCTTATCGCTAAAAGCGATCTCTTCCAGGCAACCTGTGGATGGAAAAGATTTACACTGAAAGGATGATTCGGGTGCATAGAAACAAAAAATTTGTAAAATAATAAAAAAAAACTCGATCAAGTACCTAATAATAAACTACATAGACTAATCATATGTGTTATGTTCCAGACACTGGTTGTACGGCGAGAAGCACGTGGGCGGGGGCGAAGGCCGGGGGCCGCGCGGGTGGTTCCCGCGGCTCGTCGTCGACACAGACCGACCTAAACCTGACTAAGGTCATTTCATTTATAAATGAAATGCCTAAGTGTGGTTTAACACTAAAAAAACCCATACTAATTAATTATAATAATAGGGAAAGTGTGTGTGTCTGTCTGTCTGTATAAACTACTGACTAAGGTAGTTTATACGACCACATGGGACGATTGTGACTTGAACTGTTCCAGTGCTAAATACTTTCAAAACTATCGTCGAATTCGTATTCCCGTTGTGTTATTAATGCCGAGTGCTAAATAATTACATATTTATAGATAGAAATATGTGCCACCAATCTTAGTATATGTTTTTTTAATTAATTATTTTTGTAAATACTTTCGTGGGTTGTACTAGATATTGTAATTACCTATTTAAAGTATGGATTTTTCTATCATCAAGGATTAGTAACGGTGCTATTATTTTTGGGTCTAATTTGTCGAATGAAACTATTATAATTATTATAATGCAAAAAACAGCGCTAGAAAGTTTACCCAATACAATCTACTAAATGTAAATAATTTTGACCTTAATCATATTTGACTGTCACAACCAACTTTATTTTTGTATTTTTTTACTTTTTTTAATATAAAAGTATCGGGTATTATGTGTATATCTGGTCTCTAGCTGTAAATACATTTTGCATGGTCTCCTTGCATTTATAGTTTAAGAAGCGTTATATATAGTTTTAGGTCTATGAAAAGCTTATGTGAAAAATAAGTACTTACAATTGTTACTTGTATAGAAAAGTTTACTTATTTTGGACAACATCAAGCAACATGTTAAAGTAATAAAGAAAATACAAACACACGCTCGAGATATTTAGTTTGTCATCTTGATGAATAATAATAATAATAATAATAATTTATTTATTTATTATGACAACTGAGTCCAATTTTGTTAGTAATACTTAGTATCTAGGGGTTAGTACTTATATTCTAATTTAGATTTGGTCCTCTGAATTAATGATGTTTTCGTCATTATTTATCGTGATTGTTATTGTAAATTATTATCTTTATTTTCTTGTTATTACTAATTAGCTATGTCCACACTATACCCTTTCATCTTCAACTTTCGCCGTCATGTTTCTATTCAACTTTCATTAGGCGCATTCAATAATTGAATGCGTTAACGAACGCAACTCCAAAATTGTCATTTAGTTCAGTCGTAGTTTCTGCCAGCTTTTGGAAACATGTGCGACGAGAATATATTACTATGTGGAATATGTGCGGCATACTTGGTCATAAGAAATTCCAGAAAAAAAACAATCAAGAGAAAGTTTTGGATACGACGTTATTATAACAATCGAAGTAATGTGATTATGAGCGAACTACGAGAAGATAAAGATATTCTTTTTAAAAACTTTACACGCATGTCCGAAAGAAATTTCGATGGACTTTTGAAATTGGTTGAAATGATAATTACAAAGCAGTCAACCTAGTTACGTGAAGCGATACCTAGTGAAATAAAGTTAGCAATAACGCTTAGGTTTTTAGCTACTGAAGACAATTTAATGTCTCTTTCGTTTTTATTCAAGGTATCCAAACAATTCATATCAGCAATGCTACCAGATGTATTAAAAGCCATATTTAAGTACTAAAACATTATATTAAGGTAAGTAAGAGTTTTATTTATTACAAAATAAGATAACATTTAACACAACCATAATCATTTTTTAAATAGAACAAATTCAGAAATATTACTAATATCTAATATTTGTGTCTCGGCCGGAGAGTCATTTGGCATTTCAGTATCATTCAATATCTCAGTAACATTCTGTATCTCAGTCACATTTCTGCATCTCAGTAACATTCTGCGTTGCGGCTACACCAGTCATTTGTTGCATTTCCAGATCAAAGAGTATATTATTTATGCGCTGTTGAGCTAATAGCCGATTTAATGGATTAAGGTTTCTAATTTTTTGAGCTATCAATTGTCCGTAAATAGTGAACTCATCTTTTTGAGTTAATTCATCACTAGCTTTTTTCATAAATTTGTAAGCTTCCTCCTCTTTATCGTCAATTTTTGTACTTTTAATATTTCTTTTCTTTCTTATTGGTGGTAGGATAAATTCATGTTCATCTTCAGACATAAACGTCGATTGCGAAGTTGCTGAGCTTTCCCTATTTATTATTTCAGCTGGTGCATCCTGAAACATAACATAAATACCTAGTACTTAAACAGTTTTTTGTTTTTTTTTACAGTTACTAACAAACGAGCAGCATTGGAAAGCGATTGCGAATGATTTTGACAAGCGATGGAACTTTCCACATTGTATTGGCGCCATGGATGGAAAACATGTGGTCATCCAAAGACCAGAAAATACAGTGGGCGAATTTCATAACTACAAAGGAACACATAGCATAGTATTGTTCGCAATCGTAGATGCAAACTGTTGTTTCACATATGTTAATGTTGGTTGTCAGGGTCGAATTTCGGACGGTGGTGTTTTTAAATCCACTTCGTTTTATAAGAAAATTGAAAGACATGAATTAAATATACCAAATAATGAACCACTGCGTGGTAGAACGATGTCAGTACCTTACGTATTAGTTGCTGACGATGCATTTGCACTATCTACCTATACTATGAAACCGTATTCAACCGATTTAAATGTGGGGTCTCCAAAAAGAGTATAATTATAGGTTATCAAGGGCAAGACGTATCGTTGAAAATGCATTTGGGCTGCTTGCATCTGTATTCAGAATATTTCGTAAGCCCATTGAAATAAAAGTCGACAGTACCTACTGTAATTGGTATTGTTTTGAGTTGTGTTTACATACACAATTTTCTACGAATGCAGACGGATTCTACGAGTGATTACTGTCCTCCAGGTTGTTTTGATAATGAGGATGTAAGCACTGGAGAAATTATTCCCGGGTCATGGAGCGCAATAACCGCAGATGACAGTGGTTACAGGGCACTTCAAAGAGTTCCTCGTAGGTCATCAAATACATCGAACCAAATACGAGAGGAATTTATGAGTTATTTCATGTCAAATATTGGAGCAATACCCTTTCAAAGCCAATACTTATAACTTATAACATTTATTTGGAAGAAAATGTAATAAATTGATTGAACTAACTAAGCGTTTTAAATACCTTTTCATCCTCAGTACTAGTTTCTCTAGTTTCTCTTGGCGTCAGCGAGTCAGCAGTGAATAAAAGATGTTTATAAGCAAACCACGGTGAAACATATATCTCATCGGATCCAGCGCCGCTCTTTTTCCTGATGACTTTTTTATGTTCTTTAGAGAAATATGAGCGAAGACTTTTGATCTTTTTTTTAACTCCATCGATATCCATATTATATTTACTAGCAAGAACATGCAAACCATCGTTCCTTTTTACTTTATTTGTGTAAAGTTTATTATTTGTATCCCAAAGTTGTGAAAAACTTCTGTAGTCTTCTATAAACTTCAATGTTGTATCTTTTTCTTCGTCCGCCATCTTGTTGTTGAACGCTTTGTGGCACAGAAATCCAACCGCGTCGGGGAAACGTGTATCACAGCGCGCGCTTCGTTTTCAACTGTCATCGCATCGCGCATGCGTTTAAGGCATGCCTCACGTGCGCTGTTGGCTGCGCTATGACGCATGCCCTTGATGAACAAAAAAAGGCACAGTGTGGACATAGCTATTGGTGTATGCGAAATGTAGGTATGTGGGTAACATGTTTTGTTGTATTGAATAGGTACATTCGATTTTTATAAAGGTGTAAAACAAAATAAATGTGTACCTACTGAATAAAAATATAAATTGTTTCCTGTACCTCTAGGTACTAATATAATTAGGTATCTTTTAATAATACCCCATTATGCATATTCGACCTAAAACCTGTATTAAACCTGTATTAGCTAAAACGCATATTAAATCTGTTGCTATCTCTTTTCGTTGACATATGGGTGACAAGAAAAAAACGTTCTTAAAACCTGTATTAAATTGTCAAGTTTTTATGAATAAACCCATAATAATTACATATTCATATTTTAAATGGTACCTAATCTTTGAAAGGAAACACAGCAAGTTTAAGGAAAATTTTTATTATGCATTAGAAATAAAATTATGTCAAACACATACAAAAGCTCAAATAAAACTATATTAAACTCATTTCATACAAAATGATTACAAAAGTTACTTATTATCACTTTTTAATACAATTAATAAATGCAAATTATGTACCAAACTTTATTTATTAAGTTTACAAGTTTGTACCACTCATGCTTTAACCTATAATTACGTTAATTTATTAATTTGAATCAGCCGGAGTTTTTCTAAATTTCCACTTTTCCTCGCTCCAATGACTCTTAATAATCATTATCAGTTTATAGATTCAAATATAGATAGAAATGCTATGAATATATTAAACAAATTGAGTGAAAAAAATCACGAAATCCAAACGTACCACATAACAGATTTAATTAATTCTACGAAACCTGTTTTAGGACATATTGGGCCCATAGAAATATAAAATCCATTCAATCAATTAAGTAAAAGTTCTCCGAACTTTCAAGCCAATAGTTCTTTAGAACTTCCAAACCAAAAGTTCTTTAGAACTTTCAAGCCAAAAGTTCTTTAGAACTTATCTGTCATTTAGTACTCGTTATCATCATCGAGCTCTCCCTCAGTAGAGTCCACTCCGACCTCCTCATAATCCTTCTCGAGAGCTGCGAGATCTTCTCTTGCTTCTGAGAACTCCCCCTCCTCCATACCCTCGCCGACGTACCAGTGGACGAATGCGCGCTTCGCGTACATTAGGTCGAACTTGTGGTCGAGCCTGGAACGTTAGAACTTTTGAGTCTAGAACTTTTGTATTGATATGAATGAACTTTAGAACTTTATGAATGAATTAGAAATGAAAAATCATACTAAAAGTTTTGGGCTTCGACGGGATTCGAACCCGCGAGATACAAGCGATCGTCCTCAAGCCGGAATGCCTTGCCACTCGGCCTCCAAAATCTAGTGTCGTAGTTCGAAACTATCAAAGATTATCACCGACTATATTATGAATGATGAAAGACAGATGCCTATTTAATGGATATTTGCACAAAAAATATGTAGGTATTCTTAAGCTATGTAAGTACCTACTTATCGAAGCTGTGTAATGTTGTGCGACTGTTATATCAAATTATTTTCAGTAGTTTCAAATAAATTATTTATGATCGTATGCAAAAATATCCGCCCGAACAGGGACTTGAACCCTGGACCCTTGGATTAAAAGTCCAATGCTCTACCGACTGAGCTATCCGGGCTGTAGGCGATTTACCGAATTAAAACACTCGCTGGAAAGAAGCGAGCCAATTATTTATTCAGTTGTTAGCGCACTGTTTATTCTGAAATATTGTATTATGTACCTAATTTAAAGAAATTGTGGTTTTATTCTACATTATTATTGAAGGTTTAATTTTTGCGATCAGCTTATGTTGTTACCTACTTATTTTTGATTGCTGTCAAGACCTAAACGCCACCAGAACGCCGCAAAAATCAAACACCAAAAAACAGCCCGAAGAAAAATATGAGTGATTTCAATGTTCGAGTTGAGGTATCTGTACTTCTGTGGATACAAGGACGGGCCATAAAGTCTATAGAATAGAAAAAAGTTTTATATTCCAAAAAACATAAATTTACATCTAGCCAAACACGAGAAAGACAATTATTTTCGACGACCAATCACGTGTTTATTTTTCTTCCTATTAGCTCGTTTCAATAAATGAAGATTAGTTACCTTGCCCAGGCCTCCGCGATGGCTGTGGTGTTGGAGAGCATGCAGACTGCGCGCTGCACCTTGGCGAGGTCACCGCCCGGCACCACCGTGGGCGGCTGGTAGTTGATGCCCACCTTACAACAATACACATATTTGTAGACAAACAGTCGCGTTAGCCACACTCAACCACCTGAGACTTCTCGACGTGAGATAGCTTTAGTCTACGACGACAATCATCTCGATCGCGGCGTGCATGTTAGGGTAAACGAGAAAATTGAAGAGAACGACAAAATTTTTCTCGTCGCGTGTGACTTAACTCACGTTGCACATGTTAAGCCCGCTGGTGTGGTCTACACACGCAGGGGGATGAGTGTGGTCCATCATTATCCATACTAATATTATAAAAGAGAATGTGTCAGTGTGTGTCTGTCTGTTTGTCCGTCTTTCACGGCAAAACGGGTCGCCGAATCGACGTGATTTTTTGTGTGGTGATAGTTGAAGGGATGGTGAGTAATATGGGCTACTTTTTATCCCGATATTCCTGCGGGAACGAGAATTACGCAGGTGAAATCCTACCTGGAGTTGTAATGTAAAAACATAGGTACCTTGAATCCTGTGGGGCACCAGTCCACGAACTGGATGGTCCTCTTGGTCTTAATTGTGGCGATGGCTGCGTTCACGTCTTTTGGCACCACATCTCCTCTGGAAACAGGTAGATTATTTTATTAGTCAATCACTTATCTACTCGTTTTTTTCAATGTAGAAGTCCTTGGTCCTTATGAAACAGTTTCAAATGGTTGCCTGGAAGAAATTGCTTTCAGCAATAAGGCCGCCAGTTGGTTCACAATGTGTTTTTTTTTTAATTGTTACAGTTATAGTTTTAAGTAACCAATAAAGAGTTATCTATCTATCTATCTTTAAATGTAGGTAAAATATGAAACGGTAATTTACCTGTACAACATGCAGCAGGCCATGTATTTGCCGTGACGCGGGTCGCATTTCACCATCTGTTGAATAAATAGGGTGACTAAATAAAAGCTAAGCATAATGTTTGTGTCATGGTAACCAGATGACTGATATTGATGCTTAGATACATTTTTTTGTATATACCTACATAGGTAGGTAGGTACCTATAATACATACCTATTATAGATAGAAAACATTAGGCGTTTTCATAACTTCATCATCATCTCCCTGCCCACTAAGTGGGGTCGGCACAACACGTTTCTTTCTTCCATTTCCCTCTATCGCTCGTCATCTCAGTACTCACTCCTTCACACACATATCTGCACACACACAATCCATCCATCTTTTCTTAGGCCTACCTCTTCCAGTGTATCCATCCATCCACATTCATATTCATCGCTCGCTGTGTAACATGCCTCTCATCCCTCCTCATGACATGACCATACCACGCCACCTTGCACTCCTCAACTTATCAATCACCGGCGCTACTTTCAGACTGCATAACAGATAACTTGTGATCGCCAATCTCTACCTGGTTCGCTGGCTCGAAGCAGGCGTTGGTGATCTCAGCGACCGTCGTCAGTTGCTCGTGATATGCCTTCTCCGCGGATATGACGGGCGCGTACGTGGCGAGGGGGAAGTGTATGCGAGGCGGTGCGGAGTGGGTGACGGGTGGCTCTAATGAGTTGTGAACTTGTGACCTTAACACATTCAAGGCCCAAGCCTCGACCTCCTCCTGTAGCTGTGCGGCCGCGACCGCACAGGAGGAGGTAGTGCGTCCGGGGCACCCAACGTGTTAAATCATCTCTACCTGGTTCGCTGGCTCGAAGCAGGCGTTGGTGATCTCAGCCACCGTCAGCTGTTCATGATAGGCCTTCTCCGCGGATATGACGGGCGCGTACGTCGCGAGGGGGAAGTGTATGCGCGGGTAGGGGACCAGGTTCGTCTGGAACTCCGTCAGGTCCACGTTCAATGCGCCGTCGAAGCGGAGAGAGGCGGTTATTGATGATACTATCTGCAAATGACGAGAGAAACCATACGATCTAATGCTTTTTAGATTAGTGACGGATTTTTTGAAGATCAGAGGTTTAAGTCTTACAGCGTGAGCGTATGTGCTTCATAAGCACTGAAGGCGATAGTGCTTGAGAGATACCAATTTCAATGATTAGGATGCAAAGTACCTATAAGTAATCTTCTCTTCGGTTGCATTCTCTTATTATAGAAAAACATTCATAACACTATCTAAGAAATTGAAATTAACTTCATTTTACCAACATAATGTCATCTGTGTTCAGGGGTTTTCTAGATTTGTGTTCAAGTCAAACTTTTGTGCACATCGTTTTGACTGAAAGCACTTTAAACTGACCTGTCCAATAAGCCGGTTGAGGTTGGTGTAAGTGGGACGCTCGATGTCTAGATTCCTCCTGCAGATGTCGTAGATGGCCTCGTTGTCCACCATGAAGGCGCAGTCCGAGTGCTCCAGGGTCGTGTGCGTTGTGAGGATGGAGTTGTATGGCTCCACCACTGCTGTGGATACCTGTGGATAACAGAAACATTTGCGGAAAATAACAAAGAAAGTCTCGGACGCACGGACGGACAGACCGAATAGGTACCGGTTCCTTTTGTTGTTTGTCTTGTTGTTTACTTCGGAACTCTAAAAATAAGACATTTATATGAAGGAAGTTGCAAAAAAGAAGCTTAGGTACCTATTGAACAAGTTGCACTTTGAAAGTCTTAGGTACTAAGACAAACGAAGAACTTTGGAGACAAATCTCCTCGACATAATGTATTTTCATCAAAGACTTCCCATAAATTTTGGTAAATTTCCCTGCATGGTTTTCTACTTGGTGATGTTAAACATTATTTGTTGTTGTTTTAAGTTATATATGTATATAACTTAAAATAACAACAGCGAAAGTCGCCTAGTTTGCAATGGCTCTACACCGAGTGTCTCTATAACTGACTTTCGTACCTGTGGTGCTGGATAGATGGAGAACTCAAGTTTGGACTTCTTCCCGTAGTCGACGGAGAGGCGCTCCATCAGCAGCGACGTGAAGCCGGAGCCGGTGCCGCCGCCGAACGAGTGGAACACGAGGAAACCCTGGGACAGTGGTTACTTGAGCATAATGAGCCACCTAGTTCCATTGAGATATATTTTTTATGCTTGGTATGGCTTTGGTAGGTGTTTGGGTATTGGGAGAAAAATATCAAAAACAAGGCAGGAAGTTGAGCATAAAAGCAAACTGATTGATTTGTGAGTTTAGTAGGTATCTAAGGGTTTGCGTTTTCATTCACTCATTAAACATACATTGACTTAAATATAAGGTAGGTAAGTTAACATTTTATAGACGTTGAGTGACGCAAATTGGTCACCACTCAGCATTTGCTGCAGTAGCTCAAGGAGCTACTGAGCGCTGGTTTTCAGTGATGCCATACGAGACGCGCAACAAATGCAGAGGAATTATAATAGCGAATGAGACGAGGCTAGATGTCTGCAAGTTTATCCTCGACAGTAATTCGAAGCCTCCAGTTTTGGATAGCTAGGTAGCTATCCAAAACAGGTATTAGTACCTATTTAAGTCGTTCTTAACAAGTCACCTGGAGTCCAGTGCACTGGTCTGCGAGCTTCCTGATCCTGTCCAGCACGACATCGACGATCTCCTTGCCGATGGTGTAGTGGCCGCGCGCGTAGTTGTTGGCCGCGTCCTCCTTGCCAGTGATAAGTTGCTCTGGATGAAAGAGCTGACGGTACGTGCCTGTGCGGACCTCATCTGGAAAACCAGGTTTTTGAATGAATGAGTGAATGAATAAATGAAAATACTTTATTGCACACAGAAATAAACTTATGAACTAAAATCCTTTAAATAATTGTACAATGGGCGGTCTTATCGCTAAGAAGCGATTTCTTCCAGACAACCTTAGGATGTTGATGTTTTTGTTATATGTAATTCACTTTGTTTCTGAAGGTTGGGTTTATTGGGCTGTAACTTTAAGTAATGTGAGAATCAAGATCATAATTGTCGTACTATAAATATTTGGTTTAAATCTTCACATTTCGGAGCAAGCATTTCATAGGGCACATCTAGTAACTTATTAGTAACTTATTTAGTAAATTATAACTAAGTAGGTACAAATGGAGCATTGAGATTTATTTGCTACCATCCTAAAAAACACTGTCGAATCTTATATTAATTTTAGCCAACCGAACTTACTGAAACTAATTCCAGTGTTGATTACCGAAAGGAAATGCCTTTGGTTTCATTAGCCTAAGCACTCATCTAAACGAATTTAATTGAGGCAGGCGCGCCACTCAGACCGTCTAATGGCTTTCTTCGAGCTTCATTGCCTCTTGAGCCCTTGAAAGCTTACTGTATGTCTCACCATCTGATTCAATCAAATGGTATTTTTGTTTTTTGATGGTTATTTTAAACTCCAGTTTTGTTTTAGCTTAATTAATAATAATGGATCGCTATCTCATGGTGTAGTTAATACGTATATAGATAAAAATAGATGTACATTATGTCTATAGATGGATGTTTTATACTCCTGCACGCGAAAAGTATTGAATAGATTTGGATAAACTTGGAAGATAGGTATTTATCTACATAGTTGTACTGTACACCCCGTGTAAAATAACCGCCGAGCATGACTATAGCCTTTACTACAACATAAACTAGTTAGGTACTAGTTAAGTAGGTAATTCAAACAATACTAAATCCACAAAAATTAATACCTACTGTATTTTTTAACTATTTTGCGATCTCAATAACCATCATCCAAATAAAAGGAGATGAAAGCCTTACAAGAAAACATGAACAAACAAAACACAATTAGATTCCGTTCACCGTTTCGACAACAAACTTGAATTATCTCCGCTATAATCAAAATAAATGCCTTTGTCATCGTAATAACTTGATAGACCTAGGTTCTATTTGGCTAGGTAATGACAGGCCTCGTGGTAACGCGCTGGGGTCGATGAACTATCGTACCTCCCCGTAGCATGATACTGAGTATCTTGGTACCTTGGTATCTTTACCTGAACGATTAAAAACTATTTAGATTTAACTCTAAGTGCTCAATTGCAGGAAGGTGATTTAGGTAGGTATTTAGTTTATTTGAAAGAGCTTTGCATATGTGTTTTTTAAAGAACAATAGAAATAGTTAGGTGGTTCAGAATATAGATCTCTTTTAAAGTATGTTTAATCAGTGCATTAAATTCTAATCAAATTTTAGTGACATAGCTCGCTCTACCTTATCGTTTGAACTTATGAAAGAGTTTAAAACTCTACTACCAGCGGTCTTTCTAAACCTTTCCAAAAAGTGCATCTAAAAAAACTAATAATATGTAGGTAACACAAAAATACTGAACTCACATCACTCCAGTTTCAAGTCTCCACGCTCCATATTAAACCCACTCACCCACAACAGTAGGTTCCAAATCCACAAACACGGCCCTAGGCACATGTTTCCCCGCTCCAGTTTCACTGAAGAATGTGTTGAATGAGTCGTCTCCTCCGCCCAGGGTCTTGTCCGACGGCATCTGGCCATCAGGCTGGATGCCGTGCTCCAGGCAGTACAGCTCCCAGCAGGCGTTGCCGATCTGGACTCCCGCCTGGCCGATGTGGACTGAGATGCATTCCCTCTGAGGATCAAACAATTTTCGTTAGGATAGGATAGGAATATCTATCAAGCTGATGCCGCTCGCTTAGATGTTCCTCATAGCTAAATAAATAAATAAATAGCTCTTTGAAGCGACATTTTGTTAGTGTCGGTGGCTATAATTTAAAAATACATTGGAAGATTGTAGGTATGTTTGATTCTCATAAATTATCTGAATACTTACCTATTGTAATGTCTATTTTGCCTATAATACTAATCGTTTGTAGAAGACATAATTTATCATTTACAGGTCTTCGACCTCAACAATAGCTGAAGAAGCCCTGGCGCCTTTAAAAGCCTTCAATTTAGTTCTTAATTGTTGGCAACACTCAAAGGATTTGCTACTCATTGTGAATTAATTTACAGCTGGCAATATTCAGCTTTACCCCGTTATGCATATTCGATCAGTAAACCTGTATTAGCTAAAACGCATATTAAATCTGTTGCTATCTCTTTTTGTTGACATATAGGTGACAAGAAAAAAACGTTCTTTAAACCTGTATTAAATTGTCAAGTTTTTATGAATAAGACCCTTGTATGTAAAGCTTTAATAGGTTAATGATAGCAGCGAGTAAGTGGTCGTAAACAAATGGGAGTAACTACGAGTGATTTGTTCTATCAAGGCAAGTATTCTTTGTTCAGAAAGTTTTTCAGTCACGGAAGTTGCCAAAATTCTGTTTACTTCGTGCTATTAAACACGAGCTAACATTTTTTTATTATTTCAAGCCAAATAGTTCAGTTGAGCGTGCTTCGGTAGTCGATACACAAAAGTTTGTAAATAATTGGACAGGTGATAAACTAGACTTCTGAGTTTGAGAAAATAGTCATGAACTTCGCAAAAACAATTAACATTAAATTTCATCATTAGTCACCAGAAAATACTTTAAAACCCTGCGGCTTTGAAATTTTTACTTATAGGTGTCATAAAAGCTCGACAATACTTTTGTAGGTAATAGAGTTTGTGATTTCTACTAGCTACCGTAGAATACGTTACGGTACGGTGTGGTACGGTTACTGAACGTAAATGAGCCTTCATCAATCAACCCCCGCGCTAGATAAACCACCATAAAAACTTTATTGTTACCTACATGAGGGGAAAATCTAAAGTTCATCGTATGCGGAGTATTGTACTTGAATTTTACACGAAACTACACAATATTTTATTCATTTTTTTTTTGATATTTTTTATAGTAGGTTAATAACCTACTACTTAATTAGGCAGGTAAGTGTCAAAGTTGTCCTAGACAATTTAAGTACACTAAATTAACACTATGGTATTTTATTATATTTTCGACGACCAATCACGTGCGTTTATTTTCTTCCTATTAGCTCGTTTCAATAAATGAAGTATAAGTATTGTGCCTTTGAATTTTAAGTAATAAGTTAGGTGCCTACATAATCAAGAAGTTATTACTAAAATCTAATAACAAATAAATTGGATCACCAAGACTGAAGTGATTATGTACCTACGATAAACTACAGCCATATTTGGATTATGTTATTGAGTTCGTACCGCCAAACCATTACAATTTATCCAATTGTCTAACTAGCTTCCACGCATTTGTCTCCATTTATGGTCTTAAGATGGGATCGAAATCAATTGATTTACAATTAAATTAGACCATTTAATGGGATTGGTGTAATAAACAACCGAGTAAGGATAACCACAAAGTGTAGGCGTTTAATTTTATCAATTTGTAGAAAACGCCTCCAGTGGCGCCGGCAATTACATCTGTCACATTTGAACTAGGAACAAGGCTGATTGGTAGTCTCGTTACAAACTACCTAGGTACCTACTTTTTTTTTAAATTTAGAAACTTTTAAGCTTTGACATAGCACTTTTTTAAATTTAGAAACTTTTAATGGCTTTATACATAGCACCCAGTGAGTTTGGGTTCAAAGTTTTAAGGTAGTTATTTATCATTATGTTTTCAGTATATACTCGTATACCGTATCTAGGTATAGGTATTCGTCACCTACTATTTTTGATAGAACATTCGATTTGGCTGTTAAAGCTAAAAGCTCTAACATAGACAACAGATTTTATAGTCATCAGTTCATAAGTTGTTTTTCTAGATTTGGTAAATTATGGTCATAATTCAAAAGCTTTTAGGAAATAGGTCAACTGTTATAAATTGTAAGTAGCAATAAAGGAAGACAAAATGGGCAATAATAATTGTAGATTGTCACGCACTATGACACAAAAACAACCATGTTCCAGATGGAAAGAGCCATCGATTGGTAGACACATAGACGTCATGATTTATAATAACGATTGATTTAAAAAAAAGAACAAGACAAAAATATAGATACCTATGTGACAATGTTATGAGGTCTACAGCAGCTGCTCCTAAGAGAAAGGGACTTGATTTCTCCATGTAACTTATCTAAATAGCCCATTGGTTCCCACTGCTAAGCAAAGCTCTCTCCTTAGACACTGATCAGAAATGGACAAGTCAAACCTAAATAATTATTATAAATAACTTGATGGCTCCTGAGAATTTTACTTCGAAATGCCCAAAATAAATTACTTTATAATTATTTCTCGTACTTACGTAATTATGAATCATGTTACTTTTTTGGTGCTTCTTATTTTCGAAACATATCGGTGATTAGGTGACTCATCTAATTTACAGAACGAACAAACAAAATGAGTTATTCTATAGGTATTCAAACCTTGTTTAGTTTCTGTAAGTTTTATCGAATGCCTACTAAACTAGGTACCTACAATACAATAAGTACCTACATACTTCGACCCCCCTACTAAAATTTCCAAGCCTAGTCGAAACACGGGCTTCCTGTAAAAGCCTTAAAAGTTCCTGTTTCAAATTACCTACGCAAGAATCTAGGTAATATAACAGCTTAATACTTTTCCCCTAAACAAACGACTGTAATTCTATAGTTGTGTGGAGGAAACAGGCAGTGGTGTGGTTAGCAATTTTAATAATTTTAGTTAGAAAATTAATACGTTAGCTCTTGGGGCTATTGTCACGCACTTAATGTAATTATTGCTTTCGAGTATTATTATAAACTAAGATTTATTTTATAAAATGCTTCTTTTAGTTTTTAGTTGCTTAGCTTGGGACTAGATGACGCTGTGTGGAATGTCCAAGGATATTTATTTATTTATTTATTTTAGGTCCTTACGTACTTTCATAACACCATTTGTTTAAATACATGACATGTGTGTGTGCCTATTACTCTTTTTTAATGACAAAAAAGTTTAGTTAGTAGCCATTTAAAACTAGTAGCACTATGGGTCTACATTTCGGACACGTTCACGAAGCAATCTCATCACACCAGTCGGTCTATGATTAAATCGACACGCTGGGGGTCAACGCGCCTTGTAATTTCCTCAATAATACTGGCACTTACAAAAAAAGTAAAATAAAAAGTTAAAAGAGGCGAAGACGTCCAGCATTGTCTGCCAGTCACGGAGTGTTCTGTTCTGATTTCAAATTAACGAATTGCTCGCAGACTTTATCATGGCTTGGCTACTGTACGCAGAATGTGTCTGTCTGTCAGATTGATTGAGAGAACTTTTTTCGTGAATTTATTACCTCTCTTGTTTTGTTATTTTTTGCGATAGCCAATGTATAAATTCAATTAGTGATCGATATTCCAGAGTTTTTAATCGTCTTGGTGGTCTCCGTTAAAAAAAAGCCGTTTTATTTGACATAGAACAGGGTGATATCACCACACGGGCACTCCTGCCAATGACTCAGTAAAGCCACTCGGGATAGAGTAACATCCTTTTTGGGAGTGTTTATATTGAAACCCTACCCTTAGGTACCGTAAATTGTTTCTGGTTAACAAAACCTAGATCTAGTTTGGAAATAACTCAAAACTCGTCTAATGTTGGTATGGTAATACATAAATAAGTAGGTACTTACACAATTATTATAATTAAAAAGTACTACATTCCGCGTGTTGTACGCGCCTTGGTAAGTTCAAACACCTCTTGGATATAATATTCGAAATAAAACTAGTAGATTTGATAATGGCTTTAGTCACGCGGGTGTGGCCTAGTCTTTATGTTGGACCTAAGCGATTAATGTCTGTAAAGTAGGATGGTCAAGTGTGTGAACTTAATGGTTTTAGTTTACGGCAATGAACTCATAAAGCTTTAGGTACTGAAGTTAAAAAGTGGCACGAGTCTGGACTGGGGAGGGGAATAAGATAAATAAGCTGTAACTTGATTAAGCTATCAAAAAGTGAAGTAGGTAGAGCTTTTAAGACTTGCGTGGGCAGTTAATGATTCATTGAAGACGAACAATTGAAACAATTGATAATTAACTGAGAATCGATAAAAGCAACAATAACATGCGTTGGCGTGGTTTCAAAGCTTAACATTTTAAGTTTGTTTCTTTAATTATGAACACCATACGAAGAACTACGTCGTTTATTTTCATCAGAATGGTAAATAAAAAGACAAATGTCTGAAGTGAATATTGTGATAAATCTGTTGTGGTTTTTTTTTTCAGGATTAGGTAAGGTATGTAGGTAGGTGCTATAAAGAATTTCCTTATTTTTTTTTTAATTATTTGTCTTTTAGGTACTTCTCTGATTGAGCCGATCCTTTATTTCCTCTTACAATACGACTAAGCGCGTACCGTTACATTGATCTTACATCTCTAAGAAAGCTTCAGTAACAACAAACGAAACAACTAACAAAAAATGCATTATAAACAAATTATTCGTTAGATGGTGAGATCAAGGATATTTATTTATCAATTCGCTGCTCGTGAGTTTAACCCTTAACCACTGACGTACGAATGACATTCGTCGCCGAATTAGTTTTTCCTTCAGAACTTCGTTTTCCGCGGGAATACAAGTTAGCCGTTTTTGGTAGTTTCCTAGCTGGTAGTGACTCATGCACAGCCGGGAAAACAAAAACGTGACACAAGTCTAAATAGGTAAACTGGAAGACCTGACGTACCACATTCGTATGGTCAGTGTTAGTGTAACTTTTTTTGATTTGAAAATGTATGGCGATCGAATAAAATTTTGCCTTTACCTTCTAAATCTCGTAAATTACAGAAAGTTCAAGCTAGGAAAACGTATAATAATGCTATACTTGAAGAAAAAAATATCCAAAGTCACAATTTTCTTACGAGCTCAAGGAGCCTTACGGGGGCGTATTTTGGGTCAGAAAATTCTTTCTAAAACCGCCCAATAATACTAAATTTTTAAAAAAATTTTACTCTTTGAAGACTTGCTACATTTACTTCAAGCAGAGACTACGTTTTAGCTATTACAGGTGTTAAATCTATGAAAATTTTATCTACTTGCAATATTCAAAATCAACCTACAAGAACTGCCGTTAAAAAGTGCTTTTAAATATTATTTCCTGATTATGTGTTACAAATCTCATAAAAACCATCTTAGTTACATGAGAAAACGAAGGAAAAAAGTTCCTATAGTTAACAGGTTTATTTTATCGATTTTTTTAAAATATACCTAATTTTTTTCGATGCCGTTACGGATATTCGTCAATAAATATTTTTCTATTTATATTTTTTATTTTTATTGTTTTCTATTATATTGTTTTAGACATGTTTTAAAATAAATCTAACAATAAACATAATTAACTGCACTTATTGACTACCTCAGAGGTCTTTAAAAACGCAGACGAACGTCATTCGTACGTCAGTAGTAGCGCTACAAAATGACACGTCAGTGGTTAAGGGTTAAGATAGGTATTAAGTAACGTAATGTATTAAATTAGGAAAAGGTGTAAAGCCTTAAAAGAGTGTTCAGTAAAAAAGTTATACTTAACATAAGCCACAGTCAATTACCTATAATTATTGTTATTCTGCTTTTTTTTTGTTAACAGTAAAAATAATCTTCTTTCAGAGAGAATAAATGTATAAATAAATGTAAATGTAAATGTAGAGTAGGGTGCTGTTTTCCGCGGTCCAATTTTTAAAATTTTTATAAGCTTTATGTAAATTCCTCAATAAAACTTAGGTACATTTCATAGAAGTACCTATAATAATGTCTCTACCTGTTTGATAGAGTTGTAATGCACAAACAAAACCTTTTTGTAGGTTTGTTTTGGTAATTAAAAGTTGCTAATTATGTTTTGAAAATGATCATGTCGTGTTTTTTTTTGATAAGATGGTCCTAGATAACACTGCTAGGGGTTCGCTCTATGATATTTCATAACTCCACGCTTTGAAAATTGGATACCAGATAACGAATAACATGCTGTCATTTTCAAAATTACTATTGTTATCTACCACTTTTTAATAACTGACCCCTAGAACGTTTTTTTCTTGTCACCCATATGTCAACGAAAAGAGATACCAACAGATTTAATATGCGTTTTAGCTAATACAGGTTTACTGGTCGAATATGCATAAGGGGGGTATTGAGTTAAATCTTTACATCCTACTCGATGGATTGGGATACCAAGCATTTTTCCTAGAAATACCTAAATCTATACCTAAGTATAGAGAACAGGTGGTACTCAGGTTACTTTGTGGTCAGCAGCTTGCTGGTCATCCGTGTCGGATACCTACTTAGTAGACGGTATCATTTACTGTGCTGATTATAAAAGTTACTTGATTAGAAAAAAAGTTACTTACAAGTCATAGACAAAACCATGACCATTTTTCTTAGTTTAAATTTGTCTCTAACTATTTTCAATCAATAATTTCCCTTTTATTTGAACTAATTAAACTCCGTTCTTAAAGCTCATACATTATCTTGCGAAACTTTTTGTTTTCAAATAATAAGTTTGCGATAGGAAATCCAAATAAAGTTTAACGCAAACAAACAACGTTGAAATTAGTGGTAGGTAACTAGTTTTCTAGTGTTCATTTTAAAAATCATTTACGATTTCGGTACCTACCCCTAGATAGTATATTTTCCCATATACTGCAGTACCTTTATTTGAAGTAGTTTATAGTAGATTGCTATACAAGGGGGCAAAGGCATTTTTTCTATGCACGAGATGGTTTATCGCGCGAGCGTCAGCGAGTGCGATAATAGTTCGAGTGCATCGAAAAGCCTTTTCCCCGAGGTAAGCACTCTACTTTTCATTACGAATATGAGGAAATTACCAAAAAAAATGATGTAAAATTTAAATTTCACACACAAAAATTAGCTGTCTCGCTTTTTTTTTAAATCGACTAGTTTAATATTGACTAAAAGCAGCTAACGATGGCATGGCATAGCTGCGTTCCAGATTTAAAAAAAAATACTGACTGGTAGAATGGCTATAAAAGTAGTAGGCATTCTACCAGTAGTTTTTTTTTTGATGATGAAAAAATTTAAATAAATAAAATAAAATAAATAAATATAATATAATTAGTGTTAGAGAAGCACAAATTCGTGCAAGAGAGACATAATATCTAGCATCTGATTGAGTTAGAAGAACTTGAACACTTAGCATGCATCGACATGCCACAAAAGAAATGTCAAAAATGAAGTTGACATTTGACAGTTATTTACTTTCCTGCCCTAGGGCAGGAAAGTTCTTGTTTTCCCTAGGGACGGAAAATGCTACTTTGAACCCTATGATCAGGCAACTTCGTGCGTACTTTCCGTGTATGAGTAATGAAAAATTATTTTTTAAACTAAGTAAGTAGTTACCTATTGAAACTTAGATGCTATTAGATCTCAGTTTGTTGTTTGGTTCAGTTCCTCCGAGCAGAACTATAATTACTTATTATACGATTACCAGCTGGTCAAGGTCATGTAAAAAGTTTATTATCATCATAAGTTAGTGTTATATTAGCGTTAGTAGAGGCTCTGTTACCTGAATAATTTTATTATATTGACGTAGATATTATTTTAAAATTGAGTTAATTATGTGTTAGGATGCTGTTTCTATACACGTGAAATATTGTTTTTATTTACGAGCATTAAATTGAAGATTCTAGTTAATTTCATTTACCTATGCGTAACAATCTTTGATTCATTTTGAATATCGCCTTGATTTGACGCTAATTGTGTAGTTTATTTAAAATGTCATAATATCTATTATTTATTTAAAAGAATCACACCTCATTAATATTCCTTTCAGAAAAATTACAAGATTTCAGGATCAATTATTTTTTCAGACGAAACATTTATGAGTTTTAAAAACCATTCAATTTACTCGAATCCTGCAACCAACACACATAGAACTATAACTTCATTTATTGAAACGAGCTAATAGGAAGAGAAATAAACACACGTGATTGGTCGTCGAAAATAATTATGGTTCTCGTGATTGGCTAGATTGTCAAATCAATTGTCAATTGTCAAATCTAGCCAATGCAGTTATTTTCGACGACCAATCACGAGTGTTTATTTCTCTTCCTATTAGTTCGTTTCAATAAATGAAGTATAGGTGTGGTGACTTACCATGTTTTCCGAAAAAGTTGATAAAGAAGTTCTGAATGTAGGTAAATGTAGTCGAGTTGGCGTAGCGAGCTCGCGAGGCAACACACCGGGCCGGACTGTGCCGGGGAGGGGCGCGCGGTGCCTTTTATGTAGCGGGGCGGGACTATTCTGAAACTCCTGAAAACTAACCTATTTCAGTTTTTGTGAAAAGCATAATTATTGCAGCTGTAAGGACAATTTGGGGAAAATTAGTGTGAGTGTGACAAAAACAAAAAACAATACAAGAGCTTTTCATGTGAATAGATTTGAGATCCCGAAAGCAACAGTTCAAATTATCGGATCTTTTACTTGACTAAACTTTCAAAAATACTTACCTAGAAATACCAGCTAAAATGTTTTAGATCAGTGTAATCAAATAATCTCCAATGACAGATGTTGGTATTGCTCTCCAGAATAAGACCGCTTGTATCATTTAGCCAAAAAGTTAAGAAGTGCACTTTGATGAACGAATCCACTTATTCACGAGCTTTCCATTCGTTTTTGCACGTTTTTGAATCAATGACCAACGGAGTTAAGTCAACACGGCTCTACCACATATTATAAAAAGATAACCCTCTTATTCATAAAAACTTGACAATTTAATATAGGTTTAAAGAACGTTTTAGAACGTTTTTTTCTTGTCACTCATATGTCAACGAAAAGAGATAGCAACAGATTTAATATGCGTTTTAGCTAATACAGGCAGGGCTTGGAAACCGGGTTAATTTTAAACCGGTTTGGCCTTAAATACCTACAAACCTTTATCTTACGGTTATGCTCCAATGTAACCTCTATTGGGAGCGGTTAATGCGAGTGGAACGGTCCAAGCGGTTTTGTTCTAAAAAACCGGTAAATAACGAAAATGAACAGTTCTTTTCCAAAAAGCGAGCACGCTAGCGCCACCGGCGCCGCGGCGCGGGGCCCCGCTTCGATTTGGTTATTTATCTTCGAAGACTGGATACAAGAAGTGCGCTGCGCACAAAGCCGGACTTACTTTACCCAGTTCGTTCTACCTTTATTAAAATGGGTAAGTAAAAAATATTGTATACTTATAGATAGGTACTTAGGTTCCTATTTTACTTTAAAACTATTATTATGAGAATCCTACTAATATTATTAATGTGAAAAATTGTGAGAATGTTTGTTATTCTTTCACGCAAAAACGGCTGGATCGATTTGGTTGAAATTTGGTATGTAGATTGGTGATACCCTGGATCAACACATGCTACTTTTCGTCCCGATATTCCCGTGGGAACGGGACTTATGCGGGTGAAACCGCGGGGCGCCGCTAGTCTACATCTACACTATATATATATATATAAATAAAAAAAACATTGAAACTTGATAATGATACTAGTGGGTTTTATTCTTGTTATACTTTCATAAAAATAATTTACAGGTGACTCCCGTATTACTAAGATGGAAGAAAATACACAAGATGATTCTGAAAAGTCAACAAAGGAAATCAAATCAACTGAAAATGAACAACCGGAACCGGACAATAATACAAATAGCGCTAAATGTGAATTATGCATTTTTGAAAAAGAACTTGATAAAAGGAATTATTACTTCGGTAACTTGTTAATTGGAGAATTACAGTTTTTGCCTCCTTGTATGCGTTCCGAAGCGTATATTAAGATATTAAAATAATTATGTAGACTCTTTAAAACAGCAACATCGAAATAATCTTAACAATTTATTAAACAATTTAAAAAACCTTGTTATAAGTAGGTAATCATGTATCTATATGAAATAAAATAGATTTACTCATTTTTCTAATTTTTTTTAATTTTTTAGGTACTTTACGATATCGATTGTAAAGTACTTACCTATCATTTGTATAGTTTTAAGGGTTAAAAAAAAATAAGTAAAAAAGTAAAGTAACAGTAAAAAAAATATTTTCTAAAATCTGCTTAAAACCCAAAAAAAATAGTTTTTTTTTTTAATTACTTATTGTTTTAAATTTTTTTTTGAACACTTTAAAACTACCAACTTAATATAGAGAAGAAAATATAGGTATAGATAAATAATATAGAAAAAAAAAAAGAAAAAAAAAGTACTTTCGTAAAAATTTTAAACTATCATGGTTTTGAACATTATAAACACTAAAACCACAAATCATGGTAAATAATCTCGTGTCAAGTGTTAATAACTTTCGTAAAATCTGCTAAAAACCAACAAAAATACCTTTCAAAAAATTAAATAATACTTTTTCATAATATATTTTGTTATTTTTTTATTTTTATTTGTGCCAAAGCATGGATAGCTGTGAAGGCTTCAGACTTAGCCTCAGTTGCACTAAATAAAACTAACCTGCTGGGCTAGTCCTTAAAAAACACAAAAAAAAATTTTCGTCGCGATAATTATGTCTTAGCCCTAAAAAGTTTCAAAATTTCATACAAAATGTAAATGTAAATAAACCTAACCTAACGCACAATAAACTAATTTTACCGGAGAGCTCTCAAGAAAGATGCGATTCAACCAAAACGGGGCGCGCGGAAGTGAGACGGAATGAATTACCAAGCGAGACTCTCGCTGTTGACGGAAAAAGGCAACTCTCGGTCAACGGCGACACATAGGTGCGCTGTGAAATAAACCGGTTTATTAAGGTGTTTCATTCGTTCGCGATAACGTTTACGTTCGAACGAAAAAAAGTGGAATAACGGTTTATAACGGTTTCGAACGGGTAAATTTCAAACCGGTTCCAAGCCCTGAATACAGGTTTTAGGTCGAATATGCATAATGGGGTAAGTCTATGAAGCAGTGATTAACGTTTGTCAGCGCTAGGCCGGGCAAGGCGGGCCGCCAACGAGCCGTGAAATTACAAGCATGCTATTGTTTCATAACTAATGTATTGGAATATCTGAGAATAATTTATATGAACTATTGGTAACTTAAGACTGTGGGCGCGGGCGTGTGATCTTCTTGTTATTTAATTGGGTCAAATCATTTATATATGTACCTACCAGTAATTTTTTTTATTTAAGTATAGGGTCTGGATAAGTCACAGTTCTTCATAATCGAGTGATTTTAAAGTGTGCTGTAATAATCTCTAACGTTTATTAGAACGTTATCTATTATGATTAATTAACTAAATTACACCTCTTTATCTTTTAAGTCTATGCTATGTCTACTGTACTTCGACGCTGAATGTTTGCAGCACCTACGTCAGGTAAACGGCTGTTCCTATGTCTAGGTCTATGCTTCTACGCCAGGCCTACGCCGTTTCTACGCAAGGTCTACGCTTCTCCTAAGCTAGGTCTACGCGTTTTCTACACCTACAAAATTAACCTACATATATAAAACTTAGACCTATAACAGTAACAGTAAATTTTAAGTTAGTTTTAAGAAAAAAAAAACTTAGACCTACGAAACGCTAGGTTATATTATTACTACAACCATGTATATCGTTTTTTATAATGCCCAAAACATACGTTTTTATTTGGCTATTCGTTGTGATTTGTCTACTATAAAAATATGAGCAAATCTTACCAAAGCGTTGCGCTGGTTACGCGCCTGATCAAATACTATGATAACATGTTAAGAGTATTCTTGTAACTTTTTAATCAGGCGTTTGCTAACATCAGCGTATTTTTTTTACATGTTTAAATTATTGGTAAAATTAAGTGTATTCATAGTTTAAACGGATTTTGGATTTTGAACGTTTTTAAAATCCATAATGATGTGTGTTAACGACTAAGCGAATAATAACAGTTAAAACGATTTATTTTATAAACGGGTTCCTTCTTACTAGTAAAAAAAACTATGCATTTATTAGCACATTTTATTTTATTCTTATAATTTTATAACAGTGTGCAGTTTGGCATACGAACCTCGCTCACGAGTCAAAAAGGCTAAATGTATGAAAACCAGAGCAGCGCCTCTCTCGGTAACCAGACTGAACTACTGGTTTTCATACATTTAGGCTCGTATTCAGAGACTTAACCCAAACTTGAAACTACGTTTAAGCATCGCTTTTTGACAGTTCTCTATGAAAACTGACTTATGAATCACCGCTTGAGACACGAATTACGCTTGAGTATAGTCTCTGAATACGGGCCTTAGCCTACTTGAATCGTGAGCGAGGATAGTACGCCAAAACTCATAATACGGCTAGAGGTAACCTGAATTCCACTTATAAAGTAGATATTTGGTATTGTAAAATAGCGTCGATGGCACTATTCACTAATTAATTTATTTACATATTTATACATTTATGTACAATTAATTATATAAGAAAATTTGTATATTTCGATTTTAGATGGGTTAGTTTGAATTGAGCAATTTATTCAATAAAATTAAATCTTAAAAGTAATTTATTTCGGTTAATTTAGACATTATATTTATCTGTGGATTGTTTTGGTCAGAACATTTTCAGTTAAGAAGTAAAAACCATGATTGTATGTGTTTTCAGAATCACAGATAAATAAAACATTGAAACTGGCCATTAAGACGTGTCCTTATAAAGAACGAAGTTATTAAAACATCCACTCGTCAACCAATTTTAAATTATCAGGACCAATTATTAAAGAACAAAAGCATTTTCTCAATTAATAGTAGCACGTCCCGGCGTCGCACGGGTGTACTAATGAAGCTACCGGGATAAAATATAGCCTATAACCTCCCGGACAGTCCATTCTACACACCCGTGAAAGAATTTTTGAAATCGGTCCAGTAGTTTCGGAGATTACCTCCGTCAAACAAACAAATTTTACCTCTTTATAATATTAGTATAGAAGGGGTCATCAAAAAGGTCATCTAGAATGTACAATGTGAATGTACATTTGAAACAAGTTAACATGTCCTTAATTGGACATAAAAGCTTTTAAACTTATATTATAATAGTTTTCGGTAGTTCATTATTCTCGTTTTGATACGAGTTCATAAACTTTACAATAAATCGTGACATTGCCTTATGCCGGGTTCCTATAACAAACTAACGGATGTCCGTAGGACTTTCGCCATAGCAACGTTGTTAGCTATCAAAAAGTTTCATACATTTTATGTTGAAATAACAACGTTGCTATGGTGATGGACCTACGAACATCCGTTAGTTTGTTATAGGAACCGGGGGTTATAATTGATAATCAATTATCGAAGCAGTTTTCAGAAACTACTCTTGATTAACGATACATCGGGCCAATATTCGTAGTTCAGCTTATGCTGGTGAAACCTTCTGAGGTAAGTTAACACCAATGTAAGATGAGTTGCCAATCGTTGCCAGATCCTACGGCCATCCGTAAGTTGGTTATAGGAACCGGCCGTTAAACACTACGTAACAGTTGTCTATATCACAGTCCGCAAAGATGACGCATTTCCTGCCCACACAGCACACCATGGTGCATTAACGTCAAGCACTGAATGTTATTTTTACATTATAAACCTCACTAAAACACTGTGTCAATATCACCATAATTCACTTTTTCAATATTTTATGCTCATTTCTTGTCGAAATATCAAAATTGCTATTTTAACCACTTTCACAGTATTCTACTTTCTGCTCATGGAAATATCAAACTTGCTATATCAACCACTTTCACAGTATCATTCTATTTACTAGTGGCAACACTAAACTGTCACATTCACAGAACTTGCTATTTCAACCACTTTCACAGTATTATTCTATTTCAACCACTTTCACAGTATTATTCTATTTCCACTTTCACAGTATTCATAATGCCCCCTCCTGCGCTCCCGTCTCCAGATAGTCTCTGGAGTTGTCCCTCGTGAAGAGGAAGGGGGCCCCCCGCGAGGGACACTTGAACGATCGCAGCAGGATCGGGGGGGAATCATCTGTCTTGTTGCCAACTGGCTCTAGGAGGTTGTTCCATAGGAGGTTTGCAGCTGGGGGAAAAAATGATTTTAGTAGCACCATGTACAAAAGAAAAGTACTTGGATAATGATGAATCTGTTGAAGAGCTTCATTGAGTGTTCTACCTAATACAGTCCTTTCTGTGCTCATTATTCTAACGGGCTATTAGGGCAAGCCTATTCCATCTCAACAATGTCCCAGGCACTACAGTGTCCCGTTAAGTGTAGGCAAAGATTGCCTCTTGACGCTGTATAAATCATCTAGCTAGATCCAAAGGCCTGAGTTTTTTTTTATTCTAACGGATCAATTACCATTTACAAAGCACATCTGCAGCCCGGAGCATATTGTGCGTTATGGGCATCATCGGCCAACACGGTCTTTTTTGTTCTTACCTAATGCATGTCCTTTCTGTGAGAAGTGGAAGCAGTCATGGGTGATGTAGCTCTGGTGTATGACGAGGGGAAGCGGGGGTGAGGCCGGGAGAGGGGCGTTGAAGAGCTTCATGAATGGTTGCAGGACGACTGTGAAGTCGGGGTTGTTGTCGTAGCGACCGCTGTCGATCTGTGGACGATTGGACATATCATATTATCATTCTGAAAGAAAGATTTCATTATAGCAGCTGGTCTATAAAGCAGCTGCGTCGACGCACGAACGACGCACTGCAGATTAGACGCTTTTGTACATATGTTTGGCTTTGTATCACCATTTATTTTGACCTTAGCTGGATGAGGAAAAACCAAGATAATGATGACAAGGATTAATTGAGTTAGAATAGAAAGTTTTAAGGCACTTGCATAGCTTCTATCGCGGGTCTTGAGCGTGGAGACCGAATCCAGAAATTCCGTAACGAAAATAACCTAACGCTTGTCTCTTTAGTTCAGCAACTCGCCTCTAGGCATGCAATAGCTTTACCGCAGTAGTACCCGAGCCACAGGTTTTTTTTACTTGTATCTTCAGTTTGAATGTGATTTCTTGTCCTAAAATACTCACAAGCGCCCTCTCAGCCTCCTGATACCGCCTGGCCATCCTTATAATTTCCTGCAACTCCCCACCCTCCCCTCCTCCGCGGTGGAAACAAGAGCAGAAGAGGGAGTGCATCAGACGACACATCATGGGACGTAGCACTCGCACTGATACTGATACATCTGGGAAAGGAAAAATGGAAAATTTTATAAAAACGATGTAATTTCGAGAGTGGAGAGCAATTTCTTGTAGTCTCGAGGTGCATTTTTATATCTTCAAAAATCCTCACTAAATCCTAAATTTTTGTAAATAATATGACCACCCTTGGAATACAACAAAATCTGTTCTTGTCTAAATTGATCTAATAAAAATTGTCTAAAAAAATAATAAACGACGATTTTTTCGCCAGTTAAGTACCCTTATACATCTTTAAAGGGTCAAAATGTATCTAAAAGACTACTCAGAGGTGTGTCCAAATATGAAATGACACAAACCATGTATTGCAGAAGTGAACAATTAGTCTCTACCAACTGAAACCAAAGAAACTCACCTAGCACCGGCACCAAATTAACCAGGGTCCTAGGCAGATGTTTCTGTAGATAATCCAGCGCCTTGGCCAGTTTCCTGGCGTGCGCCGCCGGCGACCACGACACTGGGCTGAGGCAGGCGGCGGAACAGATGTCGTTCGCGCCTATGAAGATGGTCAGCATCTTCCAATCGTTCTTTATGTCGATGTCGGCGGACGCTCGCATTCGGGCTACTATTATCTGGAAGGGAATACGGTATTTGGTGGGGAAAAACGATTTCAAAGTTTTTCAAAATAAAAATAAGCGTAAGTTCACAATAATTTTTATGAGAAGAATGCCAATTAAACGCCAATAATTTTGTAAAACAAATGTCATGTTTCGAAACACTACTGCCTATCCTTCCACGAGTTATTTTATGCGATACTTTATCAAATCTTGCATAAAAACATAAAAAGATACATTCCTATTTCTTTGCGCTATCATAACCTTCAGAGTCACTAATTCAAAGATGACAGATTGCAATATGAAAGCGTTTACGTTGCAAACATAGAAATACATTAGTAGTCACTGAATGTGTAATAGTTAAATTATGAAGACGCGCTGTGACCCCAAACGGTCAGAAACATGCCAACCTTACCGATAAAGATTTGACCACACTGCCGCGAAATGCAACAGTGATGCGGTAGTTTATACACGTAACAGATTTCACACTTAATGAAATGTAAACTGTCATTTGGTAGTCGTTTTTGCAAGTAGAATGGATAGCGCACTCGGTTTAAACGTGGCTTTGAACTTTTTGTTGCATGCAAACAAATTGTAACTGTTGTGAAAACTGATGGGTGCAAGAGGCACTTTAATTTGTTTTTTATCTGTTTATTATCTATAGGTTTATCTTTTCCTCTTACGATATACAAAAAGGTAATATCTACGGATGACTTTCGGTCATCGAATAACACATTTTTTAGTGGTTAGATAGATACCTATAGAATGTTATTTCTTGAAGTAGGTAATGATCGATATGACTTTTTTTAATTATTATTAGTCAGTTTGAAGGAACTTGTAATTTACTCTTGAGTTAAAGACTCACCTAGCTACGTATGAATATTATTTTCCTAAGGTTCTGTAAACTTAGCTGCTTATGACAATATTATTTTCCTAAGGTTCTGAAGAACAAAACTTTCTATAAAGGTTCAATCAACTTTGTCTGTTTTGTATCTGACACATTACGTGATGTTTGAAAACATTTGATTTAAGTATTTCCTCTTACCAAACAGTTGCAAATGCAAAATTATAAATAGCTTTATCTTTTCAGTCCTAAATAGCTAAGCAATAACTCTGAAAATACGTAACAATTAGACTGAAACAATTGTATTTAATTTTAATTAGGCACACCAACTAGTTAGGATTGCAATACAATGTCGTTGACCTGAATGTCCCAGTCGTAAATATTGTGGACTGAATGATTAACCCACCTCTTGCCAATTGGACAAGTTAATTTTATTTCTGCTAAATCTATCCCTAAAAGGTGTTAGTTGTAGATAGTAGTGATAGATAGTAGTATTATACAAGTACTTGAATAAAACATTAAATAAATAAGTAATGAGCGAACTGTTAGACAGTTTATAGTTAGTCGTAAAAATATGCGCAAACGCATAACTGTTTTATAACGCGTTTGAGTTGTCAACGTTGAACGAGCACTTGACCGACAATTGGAGGAAGAGTGTGCCTAGTACATGAACAAGGTTACCGGTTAAATAGCACTGTTAGCAAAGCTTCAGTATAAAAATCAAATTTAGGATAAATAGAGAATGTTGTAGTACAGATTTTAGCTAACAATTTATAATTAGAGCCCGCTGTACTATCTAAGGATTGTTACAAACGATCTATAGGTACTCCCTCCTTCCTTCGTATGAGCAAGTGGCCAACTCTGGTAGTATAGATAGATGGTTTTTAATTATCTTATTTACCTATTTTAATTTGACGTTGCTTTCGTTTTTGGATCACAGATATTATTAAAAATAAAGATACGATCTCTACCTACTCTACTACAAGTGCTCTGAAAATTACACATGCCTACACGCAGCATTTCACTAGGCTCAATGTGTGCAATACTACGTGCATCTCATATTTTCCTGGTAGCCCTGAGATTATTCAAATGTTAAAAGACCTTCACCCAGATTTTAAGGAAAGCAGAACTATCAAAATAATCATTCTTTTACCTCAATCCTGACGATTTTGTACTTGGTATTTGGCTACATTGTAGCTTGCTAAAGTTTTTACGCTGCCCAAAAGCAAAAGTGAATGTAATATGTAGACTAGAGTTTAACTTTGGGTAATTTGCGTAATATATGGCACTTCCCTGAATTTTAGGAAAAGTTTTGTCAAATCTATTTCAATAATCTTAATACTCGTATACTTTTTTATCTACGTTATTGATTTAAAGTTGACTTTTCATATAGGTATTATTTATGTTGACTGTACATAACACCCTTTAACATAATACAAAATTAAAACACTAACACAGCAGAAATAAAAATGACAATCACGGCTGAGGTTTTAGAAAAAAGTTTTACTTGTATTTGCGCCATTACGAAACAAGTTTTCAAACATTTACTTTACTTTATTGATGTTTACTTAAGTAATCAAGCAACTAACATATTTGCTGGCGTCATGCAAATATTAGAACGTGCTGTAAATAACATTACAAAACATTGTCTTAACGTAAATCACAGTTATATAAATAAACTGTTGAAAGAAATTAATTTAAATCAAACAGCGAACGCGTTGAAATCTTTTATACATATGTTTTAACATAATGAGCTATATTGAGTACGATTATTTATTTTGACTAACGATAAGTTGACACAAAGACAAAATAAGGTCACAATGAGACACAAAGCATGACATAAATAAGATCTACTTAATAAAAAGAGCTAACCAAGTGTTATTTTAATGGCAATGAGTTATGCATAAAGTCTAGGAATGATAGTTAACGATTTATATAATGGCTAGATAAACTTTTTAAAACATTATGATTTTGAATATTTTAACTAAAAACTGGATGTTGACTATGATTTGTGGATATATCAGTTTCCTAACAATTCGGCACAGTTTCTTGCGCCATGATAAGTTGGAACAGAAATCGGGACGTCGTCCTTAGTCTGAAATGTTAGGCAGTAACTCAAACGAAATTGCCAGCTTACCTTACCTTCTTTCACTTTCAAAACAAGAAACAGATGAAGATTCTCCGGAAGAATCGAAACATTGTCGGCATCTAAATCGATAATATTTTTACGTGACTAATAGTTTACCTTAGCTTGTTTATAGGCGTCTTCATCAGAAGCTACGGGGAAGGCGACATTGAACCTGGCGTTCTTGGTGAGCCACTCGCCCGTGCCCGTGGAGTAGCCTCGCAAGTTGGGGTTGTACTCCTTCAGAATGTTGGGGATGGTCAGGAACTCTCGCCATGTAGCGTCGCCTCCTGGAATTTATTGGTTTGTATTATCAGCCCATCAGCTTTGTACGGGTACCTATATTACCAGTTTTACCGGGATGAAATATAGCTTGTTCATAATGTTCATTCGAAAAGTCTATTCTACACACCGGTGGAAGACCAACTTTACCTCAGTATTAGTATTCGATTCTTAGACGGCTGAATGGTTCATTCAGCCGTGGAATGGATGTAGGTTGTCTTGATTCTTCACGGCAATAGTGAACTTGTGATAAACAGAAGTAGAAATAGCTAGCTCGCTAAAATGTTTCTAAGTTTAAAAGTTCAACAGAAAAAATGATTTTTGAAGAGCACAGGACATGGAAAAGTATGGAGGAGACCTTTTCTCGAAAGTGGCATTAACTTCGGAGAAATAGTGAACAAAACAAAATATGTAGTTTAGTAGTAACTCATGTTTTATTTAAATAAAAGAAGTAGGTATAAATCTTATTAATTTATTTAAATAGACTAATATACTTTCGTTTATTCTCCGTAACAAATGAATGTCATTTGTTATTATAATGTCATCGAAAGTTATTGATTATTCCTATTATGTGGATTCGCTAACAGATTATCATAGGTCATTGAGCAACAGTTCCTCCACAAAACCGATACGATTATGTCAGCTCTTGGCGTAGATCCAATGAGGTAACAGACATTTGAATATCGAACTCCCACGGCAAATACGGAGTGGCTTTGTAATTTAAGGTAGTTTACTACACCATTGCCAAGTTTTACTAGTATTCAACTTGAATAATTTAATCAATTAAACAATTAACTTAATCGAAAATAAAGTAACTAGTTATGTAGAAACCAAAGAAAATATAAGATAGAGGAGGTAACTAGGTACTCTAGGTGACTACCTAGAGTAACTAGTTACCTCCTCTACATGTCTGTCTTTCTGATGACAACGTAAATTCACATAAAATGTGTGTATTTCCATCAAAATTACAGGTGCGCCATGAGGAATCATAATTATCATAATCATAATCATTTGTTCTATCAAAACCTACCTTTCCAGGTATATGAATGTCAAAAATGTTTTATTTCATATACCTACTTAAATACGAAAACATTCATGTAAAGAGTAGGTCCTACATCAAAATTAAAATTGACATTCTTAACTGTCATACCTCATTTCGAGCAATGCTAATCTAGTGAACAAGCCATTCCCAGTAGTCTATGTCAAAATTAGAATAGCAGGTAATGTTGGCGCCAAACGTGCGCTTTGTCACGATACATACAGATTTGCGTCACCACTGAGGAGCTCGTTGAAAGTAGGCTCTTCCTCATAGCAGGCACTTCTGTTCAAGAGATTCGGACGGCCTAGAATAATTTATCATATTTTGGCCACATTGCAAGAAAAGACGGCAGCAATCTCGAAAGGATCATTGTGACTGGCAAAGTGGACGGGAAAAGACCTCGTGGGCGCAGTCCTATACGTTGGTCAGTCCAGATCCGCACCGCTCTCGACACTTCCATACACAACGCCCTCCACACTGCCGAGGACAGAAACAGATGGAAGATCATCCGAAAAAAAACTGATACAGAAGGGAGGTCACGACCCTCAGCATTGAGGAACACGAATCATGGAGGAGAATAATTTAATGTTTGGAACGGCCCAAGTCTGCCTTTAACTGACTTAAATAACTGAGTATACGACTTGGAACAAATCGACTACCAACTGAGTGCTTGGAACAAATTGTGAAGGTTCACTACAACTGTATACCCTAAGTACAAAGTGAAAATACAAGATTCCACTCACTGGTTTCTTTACGGTTAAAAGCTCGTTTGAAAATTCAATAAATTCTTCCAGAACAAATACAGCAAATAAGAAATGTATATTAATAAATAAATAATAACAGTCAGATTGTGTCAGAAGCAAATGAAAGAGTAAGACATTATGACAACTCATTAAAATACATCATCAGCATCATCATAGTCCCAAACTTTTAGCAGTTATATTATGAGAACTAGTCTAAGATATGATCACATACAATAAAAATAATAGACATAATTGATGAAGGTTGCTACATCCTAAAAAGTCTTTTAGGATGTAGCAACGACGGATGTTGACAGTCGTCAAAGACATTATAAGCCTATAAATAATGACCTCGATAGCTAAGCTGATTCAGAAAGCTCAAAGTGACACGTTAGACTGAATACTGGCCTGGTTTTATAGTTCAGAATATTTAATGTGCATTATCTATTACCTATTACTAGCTGCGCCTCGCGGTTTCACCCGCGAAAGCCCCGTTTCTAAAGGAATATCAAGATGAAAAGTAGCCTATGGGTAAGGACCAAATTTTTGGCATACATTGCACATCGGATGTAGCACAACGGAGTTTGTAGGCTTAGTGTACATTGTCACTTTTTCATAAAAAAAATTTATTGATTAATTTTATTTACATACCTAAAACTTTACGTCACGATTTTCCTACGATTTATTTATTCTATTAGTTACTTACTTCTTGTTTATAGATGGGGATGTTACTTGTCAAAAAAAAACAACTGATTTACTTTACTATAACATGTATTATTTATTAAAAACATAATGGTTACAACTAAAATTAGGTGTAATAATTTAATTCAATATGATTTAACAAGCATTGGATTAAAAACTCAGACAGTTAAAATGTTTAAATAAAAACTACCAAACAAGGACCTTCTGACATAAAATAATATTGTATAACTACCTTAACAACAATTTCGTGTCGTTTGTCGCACACCGGAATAAAAAACTCCACGGCCTGTCAGTTAAAAATTCACACAGCAGAGAATAAACACTTAAATGAATACACATCAAAGTTATTAAATAGTAGATAAAATTTGCTCATAGAATGACTAATCCAAAGTAACAGAAGTTGACAAAAAACACTTTAAAAGTCCTCCGGAAACTCGGGATTTAGTGGTATGCGTGCATTTTCAACACGTTTTTTCAACTGAGTCAAAAACCACTTGGCAGAATTGGCCAAAATTTAGTCACAAGTTAGATGATTGTGTCGCAATTGCAAAACAGTATTATTTGTTATCCAATATTGCCTAGTTCTCGAGTTATGTTGTCGCACAACTGTGTCGCACACAGGAACATAATTAGGTTTTCACTTTTTGTATTTGTTATTATTAAAAAACTATAATGTTTAACAAGATTTTAATAATAGAAACGTAAAGATAATTTATTACTTAATATAATAAAACTTAAAGTCAATGAGAAAGTGTTTTATTTTTCAAATAAAATCCAAATAACCAAGAGAAGTAAAAAAGGGACAAAACGCATTTTGTATGAAAAACGAAAATAAATTTGGTATCATAATTTACTTAAAATTAATTTTACAGAAATCTAGTGAATTAAATCTGAATTTAGAATAAGCAAAATACGCCAAAATAGTTAAGCTTTAGTAACAAAGTTTCAAAACTTACCTAAGTTCACAATTATTTTTATACTACGACTTCAAAGTGAGGGACAATTTTTCAATCGCACGTGTATGCCAAAAATTTGGTCCTTACCCCTATGTCACTCTCCATCCACTATCACTACTTAAAAAATCACGTCAATTCGTCGCTCCGTTTGGCCGTGATAGACGGACAAGCAGACTATTATATAAGTATCTATAATATAGTAAAGATGTTACACAGATTATGTTTAAGATTAGAAGCTGAAGAGAAGAGATAAATTATTACAAACATCATTTCTATGATCTAAGTTAAATAGTAGGTACAGTGTACATACAAAAATAATACCTTAAATTGAGCCAAATTGCCATAGATTTGTAGGTAAATGATATGCCTACTTGCGCTGAACAAGGAGGAGTTTAAGGAGCTGACTGCCAACCTTCAATAATGGAGAGGCACGGAAAGAAGAAGAAGAAGATATGCCTATGTACCTTCAATTCGCGACTCACTGTTGCAGAATGCAAGGGCTTGAAAAAATTTCAAAATGTTGACTTTGAAATTGATGGTCTGCGAAGTATACCTACCGCACAAAAACAACTTTCATATTGCAATGTTTTTTAAGAACAAATTTTAAGTAACTTTATAACGATAAAGCGTTTCATAACCTGTTTATTTGGGAACAGTAACCAACATTACAACTTTTTGTTGTAATTTTTAAATTATTTTTGAAACGAATTTAAACCTGTAAAAATATGCAACTACACATTTAATTAGACTAATGACAAAATTGAAATGATTGCAAAGTATCTAATTGACTGAACTAAAATCTTGAAATGTTACGATTCATTAAAATCTGTAATTTACCGTATTTAGAAACTGGTTTAACCATTATTAGTATAGTGCGTGATACACTATGTATTGTTTTATCGGCATCAGAAGTAGCTAACCAGACCAATTCTAAAATATGAGTAATTAATACTGCAAACAGTCAAGCATGCATGAATGGATAGTGGATACCTAATACTACTTATTGTTAATTACGAATTTTGGTCATTGTGCATGTAACAATACAATCACTAACGAACCGAAACCAATTAGTTCAATGCACATCGTATTTAAATAAAAAAAGTAAGTTCGTATAAATACATATTTTTGAACATTTCACACGCATTTATTTCGCATAAGCTCTGGTGACTGAGTTTTTAGGCCGAAAAAACGCCTCCGAGTGACTTTAAATCCGAAACCGGCCTTTTTTTTAAATTTCAGTGTATTCTATGTATATAGCATCTGTGAAACCAGCCGTGATGTTTTTAACAAGAATTTTAAGCACACACCTGCACACCAAGAAACCCCTCGGTACTCCACAAAAGCTCCCAGCGCGAACTCTTCCAGCGCCCCACTGCCAGCCACCAGCGAGTCCCCTATCGCAGCCACCACATCGATGTCCCCCGGTCTCAGTCTGTGGACTGAGGTGGGTCGGTTCTTGCTGCGGCCGTAGGAGAGAGACTCCTCGCAAGGGAACGGAATGGACGGCGGGATGGCGCGCTGACGACGCACGTGCGATTTGCGGAGTGGGTAGTTGACCTTCCACTGGAATAATAGGGAAGTTTTTAATCATCATCATCATCATCTTCCTGCCCTTATCCCAAAATATAAATTAAAAATGTACTAAAAGTTACAAATGGATTTGAACCTGCGCAGCGTTGATACGACGATCGCACTTAAGTCGAGCTATTAAATGTAAGCTAAAAACTATTTCAGCACAGTTACTGGGAAAATCCATGAATCATGGTGTTTTTTTGTTGTACATACTGTTTCTTTTTATCATTTTGTAAAATTTAAACAAAGTGTGATTTCTCATACAAAAGACTTCAACGCGCTTCGCGTTCATTGAAGCATTCTAAACATCAAACTGATTAATCATGTACAATTATATACTGAACACAGACAATGCAAAGCCAAATTCTTTGTGTAACCTTTTAAATATATATATATACCTTAGCTTAGTTGGAACTCATCCTCACTTGTTTGGAGGAGAGCGCTGACTCCACTACGCAGTTTTAAACTTTTGTGGCAGTCAACGTTCCTTGTTGTTTTTTGTACAATTGGCAATTTGTGTTCCAAATAAAAAAAAAAAAAAAAAAAAAAAAAAAAAAACCAAATTAGTATCAATCAGTATTAGGTACCTACACTAACGAGCAAGGTTGGTATTCATTGCCATTGATATTGGTTTGTTGCTAGTGAGTGTACAAAGTTTGCGGTTTTATGAGAAGTTCTGACCGTTATATTTTCAAGTTTTAAGAATGTATCTGTGTAGCTAGGTGCGTGGCCGATTAAAATTAAATTGTTAAGTAATTAATTGATTTTAATATGTAAATGAATGAGGAGATATTTTTGAAAACTCACCATCAAAATTATAATTAAATAAAATATTATAATTTTGATGGTGATTAAATTAAATATCTAGGTATTTAATAGTGTCATAAATTAGGTTTGAAATTGTTCTTATTATGGCATAATAAAAAGAAAATTAATGTTTGTTGTCATTGATCGTAAAAATTACGAAACTAAATTCGTGATGAAAATCGATTCTATCCTCTGTTTGATATCTGTCCTTTGAATCTTCATTTAATTTCACTTCCTATATTTACCAAATACACGTCAAACAAACAATTAACCAGTGCCACAGCCTCTTATCTGCTACGTTCGTAATAATACGTCCAAATAATTACAAAGACTATTATACTAATGTGCGAGCACGCACTGTGCAAGTATGCAATCCAAAGCGCCGTGAATACGAATGAGTTACGTCACCGATCCGCAATCGAGAGGTGAAGCCGAATTATGCAGTAACAGTCCTAAATGGATACATTATAGTGTTGCTTCTGCGGAACGCAATGCGATGGGTCACTTACTTTACCTATCAGACTTATTTGGCAACACTCGGTTTAGCAAAAAGGTTGTATTTTAGCGACAGCCTGGCTCCAAGGGGGTGAGTCCAATCTCAGAGGTAAAATGGTAAAGTATAATATAAAAATACACAACGGGACAGTGAAAAGTAAATCACAATAAAAAGTCAATAAACAGAAAACCACTGAATAATTTTGCTTAAGATTTGTGAGTACATAAGTTTATTTATGAACTGTAGGGTATATAAATAACCTAAAGGTCGCACCACTATTCTATTGATAGTGAATAAATGATTTTATACGTTTGTTTTTGTCAATAATGGGCAGTTGAATGATCCAAGAGTTGCATTTGTGCCTCTTTAGCTTTTTACTGCTAAAATTATAATTTTTGGCATCAAGCATCTCAACACCTACAGTGTGCATAGCCGGGACGGGACGTGCTGCTAGTTTTAAATAAAGTAGGCCAATTTAAAGTAACAAACAAAATACCTTATGCAGTCCACGTGAGCATTTAACAACATTTTAATACAGACGTGAGATGTAATTTAACATGCACTTTTTAAGCAACTCTTGTGCTTCTTTGTAACGCCTGTTGCAGGTTCAGTTCTCGTGATGCTACAAATCTATGCATCATCTGCTACAATTGTCATAATATATGGGCCTTTCTTTATAATGTATAGTGTCCGAAGTACAGACACAAAGTCGCATTATATTGAAACTTATAAATTATTTTAATAGTAAACTTTTATTTGGTCCAAAGACTCGCAAACTGTACAAAATGTTTAGTGATGAATTCCTTTGTTTAGTGATTTTTTTCTAGTGGCGTTATTTTACAAAATATGGTGATTTAAAATAACTGAAATATAATAACAGTCTGTATAGTTAAAATCCATGGTCCGTTGTTGGTTGTATAGAAAAGATTGCTTTAAATGTGTTGCATGAAATGCACTAAAAACACGCAAGCAATAACATGGTGGAAAAGTTTAAGTGCGATACGCATTTAAGACGAGCAATTGAGAAAGAAATGACCTTAAGGATATTACGAATTCAAGATCGTAAACGACCTACAGAAGTTTACTCAATAATTTCAAATACTTCAAACTGTTAATTACTTTAACTGCTCTTATTGCAAATCAAGTAATAATTATAACATTTTTCTAGAACTTGCTAGATGACATTGAAACGGTCATAAAAGCAAACAAGATATTGTTACTAATAACAACCTCGGTTTTGAGCTAGAATTACTTGTATGCCTTGAACAGCCTATGCTGTCTCACTACTAAAAGGCACATAAGCAAGTTTTCTTTAAGAAATGTAGACATATCACGTTTTACATTCATTCAAAATTGCTATGCACCCTATGTAACCTACTATCTACATCATACCAAACATTTGCAAAGACCAAGGAGTTGCATAGAGTTTGCAATACAAAATTCAATGATTCATATATGCACCTAACTGGTTATCTTGATATAGCTGTAAACGAAGCAATACATAGCAACTAGCACGTCAGAGTATAAATAATTGTTTTTGGATACAATCACACCGGATAGTAACAATGGTTCATGAGTGAGGAAGTAATAGGAAGTCAAGTGGCACATGATTGCTTGGGCGAACATACGAGCGATTATTAAACGCTCTACCAGACTTAGCAAACTGAATCGCATTTTGTTTACAAATTTAAATTAAATTCAGCTTCTAAAAAAAGAGATGTTTAAAAAAAAGACGGAATGCAAAACAAAGAAGTAAAATAGAATAAAATTACCTAGGTACCTACGAGTACCAAAGTAATATAGAACATAAGGTTCATTAAAAATTTCACACTTGCAGGTAAAGCCAGCCGCAATAACCTATCTTTGGTTTTGCTCACTGTGGATATTATTTAAAAGCTGTAAAGATTTACCCATAATTAGCAAAACCAGAGATAGACAGGTAGAGACTGGCTGTAAGACTACAAATATAATGAAAATCTTCTTCTGAAAACATTGCTAACTTACCTGTTTGATGATCTACTCATTGTATGCAAGTGTCTAATAAGAAAGAAACGCTCGTCTGTATCACATCAATTTGTAGGCCACGACGCTACCACAACCCATTGAGATAACCATAAGTCAACAACATTGGATTAAATCTTCCGATAGCGTTACATAACGGTGTAGCATGCCTCAGGGTATTCCATGTGACCTATTGGTATTTGTTAGCCTGAGCTTTACCTGGACGCAAAGCCTTTCTATTGCATTTTAGACAACCGGTAAAACTGGTTTTGTTTTATATTTTTGACTAGGCGATGAGACAGTGTTTTATGGTAATCAAATTAATGAAAACACTAAAATACATAATTGACTCAACATGGATTTAGTAACATCCGAATGATTTCCTATACTTTAAAATAGTGTTGCTATCAAAAAAAAATAGGTATGTTACTTAAATTCTTAACGATCGTTCATGTCAGTACAGTTCTTAGTACCTACATAGTAGTAATAGTAGTAACGTAAGGGTCAATTAATACATGTTCAAAGAAATTATAAAAAAGTAATGTCTATTCCATACCGCCCACATAAATGCTCTAAGTTTGAGTAGCTTATAAAAATAGGTATAATTATACCTATCACTGTATAATAGTGAATCGCAATATGAAGAGTGTACGACCTACAAACCCAGTCCATTATGATACTGTGTCAGTGGTCATCGGTCACGCCACGCATCAGACGCGAGCACGCATTCAATACAAAACGTATCAAAATTAATCAAAATTTATTGCCTTCTTTGGCTTAGATCTTAACTATAACGGATTGTATTGCATTGTTTTTATAAATACACAAAGTGAAGCAATGTAAGTATATTATAGAAGAGAAAACCTTCATGCAAAGTTGGGACGGGCTGCTAGTTTTTCTATAAAGAAATTACCTACTAATAAAAATTACCTACTTCATGGCAGCATCATTAATAATTGAGGTTGTACGTACAGTAAAAAGTTATACTTCAATAACCATATACAAAATAACGGAAATGAGAACTTACGTTGCCCAAGTATTGATAAATAATTAATTATCTGAGCTCGTTAGGCGTTTTAAAAATTCTCATGGATTGAAACCGTGTGAAAGGGACTTATCGGCAATCTAGCATTGTTCGATCAGTGCACCTTACCTATTGCAGTGGGAAGTTACTATAGAATATTAGGTTTTACCTATTGTGGGACTTTATGATTTTTGTGCAATATATCTAAAGCTGGGATGAATTAAGTTCTCATGGTTCATTATTCCATGTTGAAACAAATCAAATTAAGATCTAAAACTTTGATAGGGCGTTGATATTACCTACCTACCAATTATTGAAGATGTAACAACTGGCCCATAATTCGCATCAGTGAATACTACCTAAACACATAACAAAGTGTAGGTGTTTAGATGGTCGAAACCTGTTTGAGGAAGCCACACAATAAGTATCTTTCAATCATTATTTGCAAAGCGACCTTCAAACATTGAAAATCATTTGACGATGTTTAGTGAAAGATGGTCAGGTGAAGTTATAAAGGTGTCCATAAACCATTGACAAAAAAGTCCATCAAAAAAAATAGTAAAAGATCTTAACTGTCTACAAAATAATCTATTGAAAGATGAATATAAACGATAAATGAAAGATGAATCGAACGGTCACAGTTGGTCATAATCACAGCTTGTTACCTAACGATATTGGCTGTTGGCACAGATGTCTGTGTGTCACTTCCGATTCGTATATGTTTACACTATTGTTGATTTACAAATGTATTATGTTAATTGACTGTTTTAACGTAATTTACACTAAAAACAGGATTTTATCGCGTTATATACCTTTTTTATGTTTTAACGTATCTTTACGTTTGTTAGCGATGCTGCACCTCCGGCTGACACTACTGTGAATTGAAGTTCATTTAACTCAGGCCTCTACATTTTTACTAGATGATCTATACAGCGTCAGAAGTCAATGTTTGCCTACACTTAACGGGACACTGTAGTGCCTGGGACATTGCTGAGATGGAATAGGCTTGCCCAGCACCTAATCCACCCTCTCAGCTTAGCATTAATTAGAGAACTTGATAAAAGTCTGAATTTCTAATTGCCAATATATTATTATGTTAGCTTTTAGGTGCTTTTAGTTGAATTAAGATAATTAAAGTTAATCAAGGTGTGGAGCGATTATTAGGTGTGTCCAAAAACATAAATAAAAAACCTCATTTCAAGGATGAAGCAAGAACGGATAGAATGGTAATCCTTGATCTCGAATTGACTAAGGAAAAACCGTTGGCAAAGCAACTGACTCACGGACCCTACAATGAAATGTGTGTAAGTTATTCATTCGCGAAGGAGGTCAGATAACTAAGATTAGTATGCAAATATTAAGCTCTGGCAAATTCATAGGTCAGGCAGTTGTATCGAACATTGTAGAAAATATCCTTGTGAAAGAGATTGGAGTACATATCTACAACTAGTAGGTACTATATAAATGTAAATACAGCTGTATTCGGAGAATCGAATAACCTCGGTGTGATGAATGCTTGGCAGAACCGCAACAAGTCTAACTTAAATATTTATGCTCATAGTAAAGAAACAGTCGTTGACATTGACTTTGTATAGCTTTGCTCTAATTAGTACCTGCAACGGCTACAGCATGGAGCCGTAACCTAGTTCATGCAAAACATGACTCACAGTCAAAAGCATAGTAAATTTCCCAGGATATTGTGAAAACATAACCAAAATGTCAGTAACTTTGTAAGTTTGTTAGTCATCAAATATTTGCCGGTTATGGCTAGATTACGAGCAAACACAAGATAATTTCGAAACAAAGTCAAAATGTATCCGGGCGACCTTGGAAACTCACATTGTGATAGAGAAAGGATTTTAGTGATATTTCCCAATATGTTTACGATTTCTATCTGACATTGCATGGAGATTGCGATTAAGTGGTTGCAAATTTAGACGAATATATGGAGCGTATGATGGACAGAAAGCACTCACGAGTCTCGACTTCATAAAACCATTGCAATTGCGTCAATTATCGATATCAAGTACCTAACTATTGCTCACATTTACATTCCCTACATGCATCCGTCCTCATCATGGATTTTCTATTCTATAGCATCTAAGGAAGTTCAAGGCCAATCTTTAGTGACGAAAATTTAACCCTCAGGTTAATAAATAAAAAACGGTTATCGACAGATCATCATCCCTTTTGTAATTCAACATGGAACATTTAAATAATAACGCAGGCCGTAAAGGCCAGCGTTATTATTTACTTTATTTATTTTTTAATTTATACAGCGTCAAGAGGCAATCTTTGCCAACACTAAATAATAATCAAATAAATATAGGTAAGTACATGAACGAATTAGCCACTCGTTCATGGCTATGAGTATGAAATCTAAGTTTTTTACAATGAAAGACTGTGTACCTACCAATCAATTATTTGACTCTTGAATCCATTAAGCCACGGTGAAGAAAGAGGACAGTAGGTAAACCACAATCTGTTAGTTTTTATAATTAGACAGTCTTATATCATCGGGTCAAACATTTGATCGGCCTTTTCATTTTATCATTCTATCGTAATTTTTTCATCATCATTTTACTCAGTTCTTGAGTTAAGTTAAACACAGTTTTATCCATCTGTGATATGTCAGTATTTTATTTAAAAATACTGCACTAGTACAAGTAGCCTTTTTTTATTTAGAAGAATGCAAGTGAAGTAGCGGACAAAAGTCAGTTATCTACAATTCAATTCAATAATGACTTTGTGATAGTTTTATGGGCACTAAATTATATTTATTGCACTTGCAGACATCGCTAATTAGGTACCACTTGCCTAAGCCCCGGTATCAAGGCAACTTAGTTGCAAATACATAACCAGCCTCTTGTAATGTATTTGTCTTTTTTTGTTTTTTTGGCTGGTGCAATCCAGTTGAAACGTCGGGATAAAGTTAAATTAAGGTAATTGCGATAAATACCTGTAAATATTATGTTTCATCTTGTAATGTATTGTTTTGGTTTAGGTCTCTACATGTTTATTTTGTAAGAGGAAAAATGGATGATGGACTTTCGGATTTCTAAGATCTTATCTTCGGATGTAAAGAGGAGATTGAACCCTATTTCTTACGTCTTACTAAACTTCAAGTCGAGAATCTCACTTATGTCTGTCTACTGAGATTAGAACTGACATTATTATACCAACTTAAATGTGCCCCCAAGATGAGTAGTAGGTACCTAAGTAAGTGATGTGATAATAAGCATGGAAATGCAAATGGTTTGTTTGTTTGGTAGCAAAAAGTTGTGGTTTCTATAAAAACAGCGACTATCATGAAACTGAATCAGTTACCGCTTTTGCATTCTTGTGTACTGTTTTGTTTTTGTGTTTGATTATGTCAATTTGTTTATAAAAACGTCAACTAACTTTTTTTATATACTCAAAAGCACTGGGTAGAGTCATTCGGGGTAAAACGCCGCACTTTTGTCTTTCTTCATGGATAACAATTAAACTACCACGTTGTTAGAAACCTAATGAATGTTATTATTTAGCTCATTTATTATACTTCTGAATTGCATGATGTTTTTTGCTATAACTAATACGGGTTTTTTATATTAAAAGAAAACAGTGATTTGGTCGGAGTGCGCACTTTTACCCCTGAAAGTGGGTAAAACTACGCAGTCGTTTGGGTAAAAGTGCGCAATCGGTTTTTTTTAAAATAAATAACAAATAAGACACTCAAAATTTAAATACTCTTTAATAAACTCAAGTTAAAGCTTCAATGTAAACAAGTAGGTACATACTTAATAAAAAAAACGAACCGTAATTTTTAAAAATAAGCTATCAGAAATAAGCATGTCCGTTAATGAACGTCTTAAAAAAATAATACAAATACGTTACTTTAGTACTAGTACGCATGCGAACTTTTACCCCCGTCCTTTTACCCCATTGGGCTGGTAATTGAAATAAAACACACTTAGCTTAGGAATAAATAAGATTCGGTTTATAAACATATGGCTAAAAGAAAGTCCAAAAACTACATTTAAATCAATAAATACAACTTACCTCATAAATACAAAAACTTAGAAACAATACACTTTTCTTTTGTTTCACAAAACACAAAATTAAACGTTAATTTGATTGTTTTCTTTAAAACTTAAACTGCGCGCCATGCACTGCTGACCTGACGTTGACCCTAAATGGCGGTTCAAACTCACTCAATTTCGTCGAACAAGTTTTCCCGCCTGTTCCTCCCCAACCCGAGAAAATGGTAGTGCGTACTTTTACCCAATGCGACCTTTTACCCCGAATGACTCTACTACTTTTTTGCTGTCAGTTTGAATTGATACGAGGCGATACATGGATAGGTATGCGCAGCGAACGCAAGCTACGTTGTTGCATCCACAGTCAGATCCGAGACAAATATACGACATTCATTCAGGTTTATGGAACATTAGTTTGCTATCGACTTCAGATATTAAATAACTAAAAGATATGTATTCAGCATTCAAATCATCTATAAAAAAACCCATTTCACGGTACAAAACTCTCTTGCCTGCTGCATTCAAATAAATTGATGAAATATTCGACTTCCATGGCTTAAATTTAAAACAATTGTGTAAGTGGGAGTTAATATGACCGTTATATGCTGGTAGTTGTGTTTTAAAAGCCCATGACATAACGGGTCACGGGAGGTCATAGGCTAATTTGTTATAATATTATTCAATTTCTTGAAACATTGTTTTAAATCTCTACAGTATTCAACAAAATGATGAAATCATGCAACAAAGATTTAAGATGGCTTTAATATTGCGGTTAGCATTTTTCTACCATGAACTGCGAAAAAACACTACAAGAAAATGTAATAACGCAGTTTCAAACCTAAAAAAATATATCATCAAAATGCCAAAAAGTTAAGTGTCTGTAGTTGAGTTGTCTGTAGCGTTTGTGTGCCTTTGTAGGCCACCCAACCATTTGACAGATCGCTTAACTTCAAATCAATCAAGAATTACCGTTCGCATAACAAGCAATAAGTTATTGAATACTTTATTAATATCCTCCTCGGCCATTGTGTGACCACAAGCCACCAGATAAAATGAGCAGTGATGAAACTACCGACAGCGGCCATAAACAAGGTGTAGCACAGGTTCTGTTACATATCTAGTGGTCGCCCTACATTTGATATCCGTGTTCAATAGGCGTTTTAAAGAAAACTACTTGATTTTTAATCTACTTTAATTTATAAAATAAACATTTTGTTTTTGTGATAAGTCTTTATGAGGTCAAGTTTTGTGACGGAGTTTTAAGGCCTCCATTGTCCTGCCTATCTGTTTGCTTAGTACTAGCAGCGCGTCCCGGCTTTGCACGGGTGACACCGTTTGCTCGTACAAATGTTTTTATTCAACTCATCACAAACAGATTACAACAGCCGTTTGAACAATAGGAAACACTTCTAATTAAAAATAGAGTTAAACTTAGCGTAATTAAGCTGCTTTCTCTGCCATCTTACGTCTCCAAAATACATGCTTATTCGCAAGTACGTCAATAAAATGCTAACAAAGAGAGCAAACAGCACATCCGCCACCCGTCATCAACCATCGTAAACACAGTTCCAAAGCTCGCGAGGGCCATAAAATGGTCATAACATACATTGTTGGTATTGTATAACGCTTTGAGGAACATAGTAACGCAGGTGAAACTGCTTGACTAGAACCAAAAATATGTAGGTACTCGTATGTACTAAGATAAGAAATTGAAAGAAAAAATGAAAAATTATGTTTATTTTTGTAGGACCTTAAGGATCACTTATAGCAGTGTACACATAATCGCGACTGCTTGGCAAAAGAAAAAATAGAAATTTCGGTAGGACCTCAAGGATCACTCGATATTGTTTAAGGCCCTTCTCTCACGAAGCGACTCTCAAGCGATTTGTGTTTCATACGCGTATCCTACGCGTCGCTTGTGAGTAGTCCGCCATACATATTCAGCTAGTTTCGCACACGACGAGACGCGTCGACGACGCGTTTGATATCAGTCGCACGCAACCGTCTTGCTGGTCGCACGCTACCCGAGTCGAATACGCGTTGCATCAAAAAATGGCGCGCGGAACAAATCTTTAATATGAATTTTGTCCAGGAGGTGGAAAATTATCCATGTTTGTATAATTATAAGCTGCCGAGTACGTAAGAAAAGATGTTACAGAAAAGGCGTGGATTGAGATTGGAAAAAAATTCAAATGCTCTACAATTTATATTTTTTTCGATGTAAGGATGCACCCAGAATCTTCTTTTACATTTTCGTTTATTTTTGTAATAAAAATACAGAAGAACATTTGTCTTCATCACTAGAGTTACTAGACATCTTCGTATGAATGTTGTTCTTCAAATGATAAAAAATAGTCTCATTTGCATAGCACCGTGTGCGGAAACGAGTAGCATACCAGTAGGCGACCATGGTTTTCATCTCAGTCGCGTAGCATTTGAATAGCGTCGTGAGAGAAGGGCCTAACAAACTAGGTGATTACTGATATATTGTCTGTGTAATAAAAAAGCTTATACGTTCAATGTTGATACGTAACTGAGATTAGGACTATAAAATTAAGTATCATCTTGATATATAACTAGTAGTTCGCCTCGAACGAGATCTCGCTCGCCGGTGGTTGTGTATGTATATTCGTTTTTATCTGTGTTTGTAAGAATTTACTTCAGAGGTCTACTAAAAAATATTGAATATTTTGAGTGTGCATTATTTACAATACAGGTTTTGATTAAAAACTCTTTGAATTTAGAGTCAAACCTTAGGCTCTAAACCTATTTTATATTTAGTATGTCATGTTGGTTTGATCCTGTCATGGCACTACTTTCGATGACAAATGTGTTGCCCCGGGCAACCGCGGGCAACTTGCCCGCGGTTATTTCAAACATTTGTCAAAAATCATTTTGCATTAATTTACTTATATTTCTATAAAAAATACTTGATGGTATATGTAAAAGCATAAGTTTTAACGAGGGTGTTTCGACTTAAAACATTTTGGTATTTTGTTCGTTGTGAAGTGGCAGTAACATTGGTTCAAGGAAACTATTTAGTAAGTTGAATTCTTTTTCCATTAAAACGTCGTTAGCTTCGTCAAAAAGAGTTAGGAGTTAGAAACACCAACCAAAATAATAAAGAAGAAGAAGAACGATTTTCTGAGCTGCGATTTCACCAAAACTTATAGAAATGGGAGCTCAGGATATAGCAGTCATGTTTTTTTTTACATTTATCGAAGTTATTCAAAAACTTTACATCTTAGAATAAAAAGTAAAACCATTTTGGAATGTATAAACAAAGCCCTTTCATATGACACCCCACTCAATGTATTTGAACAACTTTTATTTTTTTTCATCCCCTTCGGAACCAAATATCTTTACAACCCCTCGACCGATTCAGCTCATTAGGTTACTGGCTTACCGGCTTACCACTACCTATGTACCTACCAAGTTTCATGAAGATTAGATTAACGATTCGACAGTTATGCCGGAACATACAAACAAACAAATGAACACAACATACAAAGCAAAATTACCCCACTTGCCACTATGATCTTCGTTCGCTTCGCTCACTCGATCGATTACAGTAATCTTTAAGTTTGAAGATACAAGCTTGCTACATAGACCTATGATCAAGATCCTACTATCCTATCCTACTAATATTATAAATGTGAAAGTTTGTGAGAATGTATGTATGTATGTTTGTTATTCTTTCACGCAAAAACGGCTGGACCGATTTGGTTGAAATTTGGTATGTAGATAGGTGATACCCTGGATTAACACATAGGCTACTTTTTATCCCGATATTCCCGCGGGAACGGGACTTACGCGGGTGAAACCGCGGGGCGCAGCTAGTTATAATATAATTGCGTAAAGACCTAATTTTAAAAATAATACATTTTATTACATAATTGTAAAATAAAGTAACCGTAACAAAGTAAGTTAGGTGCTGAAGTATGCCTACATTGTAGCGTAACCTTGATTATTCATTAGGTGTGTTTCATCAGTGAATATTTACGAATGTTTGGCCAACATTAGAAAAACTCTGTCTAATTGCCTAATTGGTTTGATTTAGTGATTATTTTAGAAACATCTTTGAGTGGACTCCTGCTGTTTTGGGACCTACCTAGTGCAACAAAATAATTCTCACGTACGACTAACATCAAAAAATATGTACAAAGCTGTTTTTTTCGCTAGGTTTTTTAGACCGTTTATAGTACCTACTTGAGAGCAATCCCACACCACACATTACTGTTTGAGTTTAGGGTGTAGATTTTTACACCCATTCAACCCATTTTGTAGAGAGTTGTGCTATGATAGATCGTTTCTAATGTTCCTTATACTTCTCAACAGGTTCTAACAATAATGAATTGTAAAACTTGACTACATCAAGAAGAAGTCTGGTTTTACACTCAGGGTCGAGAAATTGACTTCTCGCCATAATGTGAGCTTTGGTTCCTTTATGGTGAGAGTTCCGACACAATTTTCTCTCGACCTTTATGAGTGAGGATTATTGGCCGGCCGGAGTTAAGTTTCGTCGGTCGCCTGACCCAGAACCATCGTGCTGACACGGCGATTGCGTCTCTTAGCTTAGTATTAAAATAAAATTTTATGATATGTATGTTAGTCTGTAAGATATATATTATATGGGCCTTAGATTAAGTATTAAACATCTTGTTACTTAAATTTAGTTGCCTAAAATAAAGATTATATTATAATTATTATTATTATTATAAATATGTATGTTGTAGAGTTCAAGTAGGTAAATCAATAAAAGTCCTTAACTAGGTATTTAATTAAGTACTAGAAAAAGCTTAAATCTAATAAGATTGTATGTTACTGATAAAAAAGCAAGTTTTTAGGTTTTAATTTGTCTTATTTACATCTTAGTAACCTACTTCGTTATAGCTAAACATAAACGTCCATTCTATATTTTGAAATTCTAGATAAAGCTCAGTCGTAAGCTCTAACCTAGCATTCACTTTATATATCTAAATACCTACTTGTTGATGCGGTCTCGCTTTGAAGTTGTGAAATGAAATAGGGAATTTATAGCAAAATAACGAGTTCCCACTCAACCCATATCATCTTTTGAATATCATTATCAGTAGATTAGGTATGCATTTCGAGCTTACCTATTACAATACAACTTTACAAGTGATAAACAACTGATTAGGTATTTATGCTAACTAATACATACCTGCCTAGTCATGTTTTTAAGCACTTTATCTGTATAGAGTCCTTAAAAACTTAGCTTAGGTAAATTAGTACCTATTACAAAAAGCTTGACAATGTAGAGTTTTTCTCGTAGTCAAGCTTTTTCTAGATCCTTTGAAGATGCCTAATGGGGTAGTTAGAGGTATTTCCAATATATTTGGTACCTACATGCCTACATTTGCAGAAGTTAACATGTTATACGTGACAGGTTGCAAGCCCATCGACGCTAGTAGAAAGCTAACTGGTTTTCTTGTAAAAGCTTTAGGTGTACCTAAGCTTTTTTGAAATGTGAACACTATTATTTTGTTTTAATTTAAATAAAATGGGCTGGCCTAGTTTTTATTCTGTGTCCATACTTATTTTTTTTTAGTGTAAGGTCTCTAAAAGAAAACGATCTCACAAAACCTACTTGGCACAGCTTTTAGGCAAACTATTTTGAAATGAAATATCGCGCTTGGAACTACATCATAAATTTTTGTACTGCTTTTAAGCTCATCTAGAACAACTTTTCAAAATGTAGAGCAGCAACTTAGCGCGAATATTTAAAATAGAAAAAAACATCGACATAAGATAAATATTATTCAGAGACTGACCACATCGCTGAATCTGGTATAGCTGACGTTGAAAGCCAGGACCTCCGTCAGCAGTAGCAGTTGTCCCACCGCAAGCCACATGGTGACACCATCACGACACAAAGCACTCACACAAAATTTCCATAAAAATTCACCAAGACTGCCTTTTCGGCCTCTAGAATGACTATAGTTTTAAAACATTTTTTTTAATGGCTAAACGCGTCTGGGCGCATGCGGCGTTTGGCGGGAAAATGGTAGCGCGGTCGCGAGGTCCGCGCATGCGCGTAAGTGTTGCTCAATAGAATTGACGTGCGCTTCGACCTCCCGCGGTCGCGGAGACGCGGTCGACGCGGCCTCCGTCCCCGAGGCGGGTGCTGGCTTGCCGATGATGAGGCACACATGCTTTTGCTAGACAACATGCCGACAGTGGTACATCAAGTAGGTACCTACCTACCTATAGTGTAGACTATATTAATCCATTTGTCAGATTTGGCGTAGCTCTACTCTACATTCTTTACATGTACAATACTACCTATTAGCATCTTCATTCTGTGTTATTAGGTACTTAACATTTTTTTTTTTAATATAAGATCTGAAAGAGTCATGAAAATCAGATTGAATCTGTTTTTAACACTTAATTTAAGTACCTATTTAAAATTCAATAGGATTCATACTTTGACTATTCTACATAACTTTTATTAGAAATACGAGATGCAAGATGCATAAAAAATCGCCAACTTTTATTATTTTACGTAATCATTCACTCTGTAATCAAAACTAAATAGTATACAGAATGGTCTATTGTTTACATAATTTTGAAAAGACATCATACACTCACCTAAAGCTGGTAATGTGGGTACCTATTACATGGTTTATGTGTGAAAGAGAAATTACAATAGGACGCGGAACAAAAAGTATCTAAAGTGTACATTTTGTTGTGTACAATGTTCCCAGACGTTTAGGCACGTTTACGCTTCGTTAAAACTGGTCTTATAGGTATATTTTATAGGTACCAATATAAAAAACCATGGGATATTATGTAGATATCCAAAAATGTGAAAATAAAATACTTAATATGTAGGAAACCTGTGAGGAAACCCCATTAAATCTGTAGGTTAGATCAGATTGGGACGTTGGTGACGAAATATAGAGGTTTTTAGCAAATTAATCACTTCCGCCTCGTTAGATAAAGATCTGTTTTATTTAGTTTGATTGGATATTCTCGGAGATATAAATAAATTTGTTTATTTAAGTAATTAAATCTGTAATGCGTTTTTTTTACCTAGCTACTGTAGTCTTCCAGATCCAATTTTCCTACTCTAGGTAGTCTTTCAGATGCTCCTAATGCTCACAATTTAACAACGCTACAATTCAGTTTCAGGTAATGTCCGTTATCTCTACCTCCCGCGTAGAGTTGCCAGAATGCCAGATATAATACCAATTCTGGGAAAACATTATTTTCGCGGATTACTGTTATTTTTGATTCGCAACAATTTGATATTATAAGTTAAACAATCGTGGTGGGGCTGATACCATACACTACACAGTAGGTACACACACACAGTTACACTACACCATTGATTGCCAGGTAGGTATCTAATAGAGATATCTACTTATAAAGGTAGGGACCAAAGCTTGAAGAGCTTTGGTCTTTTCCCATTGACCTTAGACATTTATTGCAACACGTAACTTTAATTGCTTTCATTAATTTCTTCGTTTTCCGTTAGCATAAATCGTAAAGTAGGTGAATGTTTGCTTTTAGAGAAACCAGTTTTTGAACTGATGTCATGGGAACATTGTCACTAGTAACGAGTTGTAATCTTGTAATTAATACAAGTGACATAAGTAGTATCGTTTTGCAATCATTACGGCATTAGAAAGCAGAAGGTGGACACGTAGTTCCTGGGCATGCCTTAAAAGACCTAAAGACTGCGCAGGGGTGGACTTAGTGGGAGTCTGCGAGCCCTTTATAAAAGTCATGATGGACTGCTAATTTAGATGATCCACTTGGTTAAGAGCAAAAATGGAACGTGTAAAGTTTCAATGTGGTACTTACCTTACCTACCTATCAACCTACGTTCCTAAGCCTACATACAGGTAAGTTTACCTAGGTCCTATTAATGGGTACCTAAGGTTGCCCACAGTTAGGTACCTACACTATTTTATGATAGGTAGGTAGGTAGGTTCTTTTTTGTGTCTATTTTTAAGGGTTGGTACCTACCTATTTTGTAATGGTCCTGTTTTATTTGATAGATACTCGTTACATCCCTGAAGCCTTGGTCGCGGTTAACATTCGCGCCACGGCCTTGCGTGTGAGGAATCAGCGCGTTCATTTTGTTCGCGAACAACTTGACACATTAGGGTCACATGCTACGTGAATGAATTGGGGTTAAATTACAATTCAACTTTAATCGAATCTTTTTTTTATTTTTTTTATTTTTTGATCTATCTAGGTAGGTACCTACTTACATATTTCTTTTGACGCTAACGTAACCTGTACAGACCTACGACGAAAATATCAACCACCTATACTTCATTTCTTGAAGCGAGCTAATAGGAAGAAAAATAATCTCACGTGATTGGTCGTTGAAATTCATTGGATTGGCTAGATTCGACAATTGACAATTGATTTGACAATCTAGCCAATTACGAGAAATACAATTATTTTCGACGACCAATCACGTGCGTTTATTTTTGTTCCTATTAGCTCGATTCAAGAAATGAAGTATAGGTAGGTACCTACATATAAGTAGATAGAAAACAGAGCAGAAATAAGTAGGTAGGTAATACTATTCATATTTACATTCATATTTATTTATTCATTGGAGAAATTAAATTAATAGCCCGATGAGTCTATGATAATAACGAGGGGTGAGGACTGAGGTTCTTCAATCCAATACTTAGTAGATTACCGCCTTACCTATGCATCTTTATTCATGCCGCTGCAGCTGCTGACGGTACGCTACTACGGTAACTAAAACCTAAAACAGCAAAGTAGAGCAAATTCGGTCAATTTGCGCCTTTAAATTGGAGCGCGTTGATGTCGATGATGCGAGGTTGAAATTACCTAGTGAAATAGTGCGTTTTTCATCAAAAGAGGTTAGAACGGCTATTAAAAATATGAAACGAGGAAAATCTCCTGGACATGACGGACTAAGCATTGAACATTTGCTTTTTGCTGGTCCGCATCTCTCTCGTGTCCTTGCAATGTTTTATAATCTTTGTGTAAGGCACTCATATCTCCCACCGACACTCATGAGAACCACGGTTGTCCCTATCGTCAAAAATAAAACAGGTGACGTGTCTGATAGCAATAACTATAGACCTATTTCTCTTGCTACAATAACTGCAAAAATACTATACAGCCTTTTAAATGTTTACTTAGATAAAGCTTTGCACCTGCATGACTCGCAATTTGGGTTTCAGGCAGGTGTTTCCACTGAAAGTGCCATTTTATGCCTGAAACATACAGTCCGGTATTATACTGATAGGAAGACCCCAGTTTATGCTTGCTTTTTAGATCTCAGCAAAGCTTTTGATCGAGTTTTGTATCAACCACTTTGGGAGAAACTTAATAAAATTCTACCTAAAGAACTTGTTAGCACATTTAGGTTTTGGTATGAGAACCAACTCAATAGTGTAAGGTGGGATAGTAGTCTTTCGGATATGTACAAGTTGGAATGCGGAGTTAGACAAGGTGGACTTACGTCACCAAAGCTTTTTAACCTATACATGAATGATCTGATGGTTGAACTGAGCAACATGCATGCTGGCTGCTCTATAGATGGAGTCATGGTAAACAATATTAGTTACGCGGATGACATGGTGTTGTTGAGTCCATCCATCAGTGGTCTAAGAGATCTTTTAAAGGTTTGCGAGGACTATGCACGGGTTAGTGTACAATACTAAAAAAAGTGAAGTCATGGTATTTACGGGAGGAAATAATAAGGATCCTGAGTATGTTCCACCAGTTAGATTGTATGGGAAAGATTTGAATATTGTTAATAAATTTAAATACTTAGGGCATATTCTTACAAATGATCTCAAGGATGATTGTGACATAGAAAGGGAACGTAGGGCGTTAGCAGTTAGAGGTAACATGGTAGCCCGTAGGTTTGCTAAGTGCTCCCTTCCGGTTAAAATTACGCTATTTAGAGCTTTCTGTCAGTGCTTTTATACCAGCAACCTATGGGTTAAGTTCACCAAAAAATCGCTAAGCGCCCTGCGAGTCCAATATAATAACATCTTCAGAATGCTGGTGGGACTGCCTCGTTTCTGTTCCGCTTCGGGTATGTTTGCGGATGCTAGGGTGGACGGGTTCGCAGCAATTATTCGGAAACGAATAGTATCCTTACTGAGCAGAGTCAGGGGCGGTCACAACAGCATTCTGAATATCATATCAGAAAAGTATGATTGTCCAATACTTCATCATTGGGTGAAAACTATTATTTTTATTTGTTAATATTTTTTTTTTTTTTTTTAGTGTGTGTTTTGTTGTGTTGTTCTATTTTATGTTTATACCTATGTCTAACTGTGTAAAACTATGGATTAAGTTGTCCGAAATAAATGTTTATTATTATTATTATTATTAAATGTCAGTGTCAGCTACGTTGTAATGTCTTTGCCATGTTTAGAATTGTCAAGTAACTTTTCTGTCATCGCTTCACAACTCAACTCAATTCTCACATCATCTTTCCAACTAGTTTTCCGCAAACAAATTGTTATTTTGCTGAAAGAAACAAGTTTTACCAATTGAACCATGGCTTATTTAACCCAGCCTGATTATGTGAAATACATCTGCTCTTGCGGCCAATTGAAACCTATTACAAGTCTCTATTTTTGTCGTCATTGCTTAAAAATTCGCTGCGGGTTTTGCATTTGTCATGAGGTAACCCACTTTATGATTTTGTTATGTAAATATTTAGTCCATTTACATTATTTAACTAAAAGTATTTCAGCAACAACTAGAGCGATCTACATTCGTAAGATTATAATTCATTTCCACATTCCTTAGCTGTAAATTCTAATTGTATTTGGACACACCTTCAGCCCAAGTACAGGTGCAGCCTGGGTCTGAGTCACTGCTATTTACACGGCACATAATTAACAAACTACTCTGAAATACAATTGAATTTTTTCACTTAACATTGATGACTTATTCCAACTGTAAATTCATGAAAACAATGCTTACCTAAGAGCAACAATTACATTTTATATATTTTTAACAGGTGGATTCTCACTACTGCGCAAACTGCTTAGAAAATATGCCGTCTTCAGAGGCTAGGCTGAAGAAAAACCGGTGTAGTAGTTGTTTCGACTGCCCAAGTTGTTTCCACACACTCTCCACTCGAGCCACTCTCGCTCAGCCGCGGCCATCTGTCACAGAATCAGGGGATGCAAAAGTTGAGAACAAACAGCCTAAGAAGATGTACTATCTGTCATGCTTTAACTGTCGGTGGACTTCTCGGGACGTAGGCATTCCTGATCAGCCAGTGGGTAAGTACAAATTTCTACATTTTTCAAATAATCTACTTACTAATTGAAATTAAAAAGATACTTACTGTGTGATAGGTGTATTTATATACCAAGTATTACATGTAATTTTTAAACTTTTTAAAACACCTATCTACAACAAACTTTATAAATATTCTTGAACAACTAACTGTTTCTATAACAACCTTGTATTCATATTAATAAAACCAAAATATTACTAATTTCAGCATCTGGAGGCTGGCCAGAGAGGACGAACCCTCACACCGCTCGCATGAACCAGCTGCTGGACTACTACAAGGCCATCGCCCAGCAGGAGAAGCAGGACAAACTGGAGAAAGAGAGGAAGAAGTTTGCTATACGAGGGAAATACATCACGCTTACTGTATGTCATCTGTTTATTTATCCACATCCACCCACTACAGGCACAGCTGATATGAATTCTATTTAAAACAGGCTATTTGTAAAAAAAAAAAAAATAAGCAATCTTGTCCAATCAGGGCTATTCCAATATCAGTCCAATCAGAAATATGTATGATGTTAATTGATCAATAATAAGACACATTTAGGTACTAACATGATAGATGGCTCTTGATTTTAAAAACATGAATTGTATAGGAATTAATAAAACAGCAACAATCATGTGAATTCTTTAGAAGTGTGTTCATCCAAGCACAGCACAATTTCAATAAGTAATGAGTGAACCATCTCATTGCATTCTGTACATGAATAATTTACCTATTGTTGGATGCAAGATTTTTGCAGGATCATTTTAAATCACTTTGAATTGTCATACAACTAGGGGGATTGATTTTTGACCGGCACCCATTTACACAGACAATATTTTTAAGTACTTAAGTTATTTCCCAGGTTTTTATATATTTTCTTGTTAGTGTTAAACCACACTTGGTATATCGGTGCATTAACCAATAAAAAGATCCTGGTGGGATGCCCGCGTTTAGGGTGATCGCTTGTGTCGACGCTAGTTAGAATCCTGCCTGTGTCATAACTTTTATTAAGATTTTTCATACAAGATGTTTTATTTACCATCAACACACATGAATTAACATAAATTAAGAATCAAAAATATTTTCCTGCCACTCTATTGCCTGCCACTGGCTGATATAAACAGTTGTTTCCAGGATAAGACAGGTCTGACGGGCGCGATGGCTCGCAACATCGCCGGTCTGCCGGCTGGCGAGGGCTCCACACTCGCCAGCTTCACCCCGAGCCAGGCCAGCGCGGACGTGCCTGAACTACCAGACGATATATTCACTAAGGAGGTCAATCTCAACCAGAGTTAGTAGAACAGCCTGATTTAAGAACGATTAGGAATAGCTTTGAGAATGTCTACCAAGTCTTGAGATTTTTTTTGTGATTAGTTACTTTTTAAAAAGAGGAAGTTCTCGATTTGTCTTATTTAAATTCATTTTTGTTACTTCAGAACTTTAGAGTCGATGATTTTGATGAGTACGCCAGAGGATGTGATTTTGATGATTTGAACAGGTTTCGATCATTTAATTTTTGAAAGTTAGCTTTCAAAAATGTGCCCGTGTCCTATAAATTTATCTGGGGATCTTCAGAGTTATCCTATCTATAGATAGGTGATACCCTGGATTAACACATAGGCTACTTTTATCCCGTTATTCCCGCGGGAACGGGACTTACGCGGGTGAAACCGCGGGGCGCAGCTAGTGAACAATAAATTATTCTTACGAAATCAGTTACACCATAATTTTGCCATTTTAACTTTGCCATTGTTCCATAACCATTTGTAATTCCAGTAACTAGTATGTCCCAGCGCCTGGCGTCACCTGAATGGCAGCCCGAGGTAGTGTCTCGCCTGCACCCCCTGGCCCGCGCGCTCTGCGTGAAGCGCAGCCAGCGATGCCGCGCCTGCGACCACAACCTGACCAAGCCGGAGTACAACCCGGGATCCATCAAGTTCAAGATAGAGCTGCTGGCATAGTGAGTACTATGAATGAATGAATGAATGAATGCATGAATGTACTAGAGCAGGTTACATAAGTACAGATCTGACCTAATGAGTACTGAGTACTATCACATTACATAAGTATAGATACCTCATCTCGAACATTGAAATGACTTTTTTCGTCGGGCTATTGTTGGTGTTTGATATTTGCGGCGGCAAGTAGCGGCATTTAGGCATCCGATTGCATACTACTTAGCACTAGATGGAGTTACTTATTTTTGATTGCAGGCAAGACCTAAACGCCGCTAGGTGGCGCGATACTCGATTTCATTAATTTATGTAACAGTGGAACTCTCCTCTTTTAAATATGTCTACCGCATCTTAGGAATGCAATCGTGACCATGTTAATCCTACTTCCTACTATATCCTTCCTACTTCCTTCCTACTAATATTATAAATGTGAAAGTTTGTGAGAATGTATGTATGTTTGTTATTCTTTCACGCAAAAACGGCTAGACCGATTTGGTTGAAATTTGGTATGTAGATAGGTCATACCCTGCATTAACACATAGGCTACTTTTTATCGCGATATTTCCGCGGGAACGGGACTTACGTTACGCGGGTGAAACCGCGGAGTATAATATAATGCATAATTATGTATTGACAGCTTTCACGTGCCCGAAGTGAAGATAATCTCCCACGAGTCGGTGCGTCCCGGGGAGAAGACCGCGCTACTCATCAAGCTGACCAATCCCACGGCGCATGAGATGCAGGTATATACTAACTAGCCCGTCCCGGCTTTGCACGGGTTCGTTCGTTCGTTCGTTCGTATGGGCAAGTGGCCAACTCTGGTGACGGAATTTTTAGGCCGCCTAAAGGCCTCCGTCATGGCTTAACGACTTTAAAAGCCGGGACTGACTGACAATTAAACGTGCCCTACGGAAGCGCTCAGATAATAATGCCACTTGCGGTCACCCATCCAAGTAGTGACCGCTCAGAATGTTGCTTAACTTCGACGATCTATCAAGACCATCTTTCCAAACGTGCTTTGCACGGGTGTAGTAGTGAAACTACCGAGATGAAATATGTATAACCTATAACTATCTAGAAAGTCCATTATACATATTGGTGAAAGAAGTTTTGAAATCGGCTAACCCCCGGTTCCTATAACAAACTAACGGATGTTCGTAGGACCATCACCATAGCAACGTTGTTATTTCAACATAAAATGTATGAAACTTTTTGACAGATAACAACGTTGCTATGGAGAAAGTCCTACGGACATCCGTTAGTTTGTTATAGGAACCGGGGGTAAGTAGTTTCGGAGATTACCTCCATCAAACAAACAAACCAATTTTACCTCTATAATATTAGTATAGATTTATTTAAATTACTTCAAGCTTATATTCAGGATAATCTACACTAACATTATAAACAGGTAAGATTTGTTTGTTTGTAACGAATAGGCTCCGAAACTACTGGACCGATTTCAAAAATTCTTTCACCGAATGAAAGCTACACTATCAGGGAGTAACATAGGCTGTATTTTATCCCGGCAGTTTCATTGGTACACCCGTGCAAGACACATGTTGATAGTTTAATATAAAGAAACAATACATTTTCTTTTGTATCGCTTAGGTCCAAATACTGCAGCCTTCAGAAATACCTCCGGCGGAAGAAAGCGAGGAGCCGAAGACCATTGAAAAGTCGCTTGAGAAGTCACTTAATATTGAGAAGGTAAAGTGCTATAACTTATTTGTAATTAAATTATGATCTGAAAGAAATGTCTACCATTCCCTTGGATACAGTCGTAATCATATTTTTTTTTTTTTTTTCATATATTTTAAATATAGGTATGAAAATGATAAACTATCCATGGGAATACCGGGGTCAAAAGCATATGTGTTAATTCCGGATATAAGCTATCCTGGTACCAAATTTCATACAAATCCGTCCAGCCGTTTGAGTTTATTAATTTATTTATTTGAACCACCAACACAATATACATCAAATCATACAAATAAAGTTGAACATGCCTTTATAATATGAGTATGATTGTTCCCAGGACGTAACATCATACACATCGGTGCATCGTCCGCCACAGTACACCGCGAGTAGCGCCGTGGTGGCGGCAGGCGGCGTGTTGACGGTACCGCAGCGGGATGACGCCGCGGAGTATGACGAGGATGCACAACATGACACTAACGAGTGAGTGAGACAGACATACATCATTTCACTTTCAAAACTATCGTGAGTTGTAGCAGAGACCAGTTTATATCAAGATGATATAAACTGGTCTCTGGTTGTAGGTACTAGACATACTAGATACTAGACAACAGGCAATAGAGTCACCTAGCTTTTAAGACTACAATTTTGAGTGATCCTTGAGGTCCTACGAAATAATCATATTTTTCTTTCTTTCTTACATTGTACCTATTAATACAACGGGAAATTCTCATATGTGTGAATGCGCCCGCGATGAGTGACCGTACTCATACCTATATGAAGATTCACCGAAAGAATCGAAACATTGTCGGTATCTAAATCGTCAATATTTTTACGTGAGTAATTTCCGGTGTGATTATAATTTCAAGCATAAAATTACTAAGCTTAGGAATAAATAACCCTGAAATATCCAAGTATGTTATTAACGTATTCTTATTATTTCCAGCGTGATAATGTGGCGTAAAGCCAACAAGCTAGCCCTGCGTCTCTCGGTCCTAACCCCTGAGGAAGCAGTTGGCGGAGCGCCGGCCTCCGTCGCGTTCGCGTTACAATACTCTTACAAGAACACCGTGCCTCCCGCTACTAACAATACCAAGACGCATCACACTCTATACACCACTATCGTGCTGTCTTTAGGCACTGTACAAGCGTAAGAAGCTTAGCAAAGCTTAGCTTTCCTAGTTTCTTACTAGAACAGTAAAGCTTGAACAGCAAATAGACTAATGCAACCCCCTCTACTCTACAAATCGAAAACATCGTGACAATCATCGCAGGTCAGCTTAGGTCGGTTAACCTTCGAATTGATTTTATAAATTACTAGCTGTTCCCCGCGGTTTCACCCGCGTAAGTCCCGTTCCCGCGGGAATATCGGGATAAAAAGTAGCCTATGTTACTCGTGGATAATGTAGCTTTCGAATGGTGAAAGAATTTTTAAAATCGTACCAGTAGTTTTTGAGCCTATTCATTACAACCAAACAAACAAACAAACAAACAAAGTTTTCCTCTTTATAATATTAGTGTAGATATGAACGGGTATTTATCACGTTACCTTTTTAATTATTTATCACGTTTCGAGACGGATTGCACCGCCCGTGGTCGCGGGTAGACTGGAGTGTTGGAGGTAGCACAGCAGCAGCGAAGGCGTATGTGACTTGGTAAAATGTTTTTTCTTGTCACTTATGATAAAATAGATGGTAGCAGATTGAGCTACTAATGTAGTAGAATGGGCTTTATTGCTTTTTCAATAAAGAATATTTTAACATGACAATCAAAGGAACTGATAAGTGAATCATACATTTATAATAAAAAATAATGTAAAAAAATCGTTTAACCACTAAATTATTTTAAGTAAGTTCAAACTCAGTAATGTTTTTGTAAATCATTTTCGCTGCTTGCAATATACACCTCTTAAAAATATTTTAACCATTACTCAGACCAAATAAAAAATAAAGAACGCTGCGACAAAGAAGGTGAAGCAAGTTAAAACTACGCCTTACTGTGTTTGACACACTTAAACACACACGCAAAACGAAACTACACCTTAACTTTTAAAAAGTGACGTGCTCTCACGAGACGCGCGGTAGCTACTGACAAGTGAAGGTGTAGTTTTGATTTGCGTGTGTGTCACAGTAAGGCGTAGTTTTAACTTGCTTCACCTTCGTTGTTCGCAGCGTTCCGTCTTTAATTTTTTATTTGGTCTGAGAACCATTACGTGAGCGAATTCAAAAAAATGGTATTACTTAACATTTACTCTTGTGATTATGAAGTTATTCATGAAATTCCATTTTAAGTTGTGATTGAGGTTAACGAGATTCTATTTATTTGTAGTCATAGATTAGTTGTAAGATATTAATATCTAAAGTAAGCTTAGCACTCGCATTTTAAGCTAGCCTATTGTTTTTGCACGTTTATATTGTACGCGGTACATACATACTTATATAACTGTTTAAAATTAAAGTATTTTCAGCTAACAATTGTTGTTGTTTTTTTACACTAACAAAATCAATGGCATCCTATCGAATGTTTGATAGACCATAAAAGCACTAAATGCTTTGATGAGCGTCTGAGTCAATACTGACTAAAATATAGTTATATACATTCAAATGAAAAAAAATAGAACATTACATTTCTCTATATTAAAATTTTTATTTGGATATGCCTTTGACTATTTTTAATAATTTATGAATTTAACTGCTTTGGCTTGCATTTTGACTAATTGGATTTTAAAATGCCATGTTCTGATGAGTAATCACACAATGATAAAAAAACAGCAGATAAAAATATTTAATTTATAATATTCATCCATAGCAACAAAGATAAAACATTTTTTAGACAAAACACCAAAACCTTTTAAAAGGTTATCCTCAAACTACATACATATAACAAAAATACTTATTATAGGTAATTCAAGTGCAGTCTTCTTCAACTTGTGTCTTAGCAGAATAAATAACATCATTGATGCCTACTCCATCATAACTGCTGCCAATTAGTGATATAGGCAGATTATTATCTTGAATGTACTTTCGGATGCTTCCTACCTTTTCATAATGACCTACAACATACTGTGGAATACAGTTATGGAGTATATCAACATTGTAAGCTGCTGGTTCCTCCGATATGTTCAAAATTGACTTTATTTCATTTAAAGCAATATGTAGTAAGTTTTCCTTAGTAGTATCATTTCCAAACTTCTCCTTATACCATCTCCCTCCAAGCATGACAGTTAGAACTGTTCCATTTTGATCAGGAATGCAACAAGAGTCAAACACAACTCCTAAGATTGGTGAGTTTTCTTTGGGTGGGACTAAAAATCCAAATGCTGGCTCTATGAGCGGTTTATCACCTGCAAAGTATAAGTTTACAATGCCTACTGTCACAAAAGGAATGTCTTTTAAGTTCTTGGCTAATTCAGGATGCTGGTTTTGCACTAGCCTGGCGAGGGCATAGGCAGGTATTGATGAATAGACATGGTTTGCTTTGAGTATCTCTCCCGAAGTGCTGTGCAAGGTGACCGTTCCAGAATCAACAAACTGTATCTCCTCCACTTTGTTGTTCATGTTTACCTGGACATCATTTTCTATCAAATAATCATTCAGTGTTCTTGGAAATGTATCTAATCCACCCTTTATTGTGTACACATTCCATTTCTCTTCCTGTGCTCTCTTTGCTAATTCACTGAGTTCCAAGCCATCATCTGTGTTCGATTTGAACATAGACTTCACCATCCCTTTGACCACACCACCGTGCTGCTGCTCCCATTCAAAAAGAGTTTTCATCAGGAACTTTACTGATATCTCCTTGGCATCTCCTGCACAGATACCACAGATCATCGGTGATATTGCATAGTCTGCAATCTCTTTTCCAAATCTTCGCTCTACAAAGTTGTAAATCGAGTCGTCTTGCAACTCCTTGTGCGGCGACTTGATGTCATTCAGCAGTGCATAAATGAGCGGCTTTGAAAAAGGTTTGCTAGTCTGGAAAACTCCTTTTAAACTGGAAGGGAGAAGGTGTAAATTATTGTTTACGTAGATCATTCTGTTCTTGGCCGCAGGGTGGTCCGGTCTTATGGGAGAAATGTGTTCGCTGAGGCCAAGATCTTGGATCATATTCAGCGTGTTCAGGCCGACGACACCTTTCGGTCGAATGGTTCGCGGCCCTTGTTCGAACGTGTAGTCCTTTGTACGAATGCTTTTGATCCATCCCCCGCAGTAGTCTGTAGCTTCTAGAAGAAACAACTTCAGATTATTGTTGTTAGTTACATTATTTTTTAGTAAATAGTAACCCGTGGACAGTCCGCCCAGTCCTCCACCTAGAATCGCTGCCATTGTCTTGTCTAGTAGACTCTTTCTATAAAGTCCTAGATAATTATGTGAAGACTGAAAACTTGTACTATGGTTTATTTCACTAATACACCAGTTTGAACTTAAATTACTCCTGGGACAGTAATTTTTTTGCCCGGTCCCGGTCCATCGGTATTTTGTTTGTTTTGACCAGTGAGTGACATGGATGACATGACAGTCTAACCGACCTTGAATTTGACGTTTCTCTCTGTTTGACACCTATTGACAGAAAGAATGACGTTGACGTTCTATTCACAGACGCAAAAAAACGAAATTCGGACAGAAAACACACAATTATCAAACACACTGTCTGCTGGAATAAATAGGTACAATTTTAGCGTTTATTTCCAGATTTACTTTTATTACTAGATCGTCTCGTTTTACTCGACAGCGATAGTTGCCGCTGAAATTAGAATAGCAGTTAGGATAGTAGTTTTCACAACTACCCGCCCTATTACTTATACCAGCGCCGTAACCTATCTCTTAATGTAGCTGTACCTGGATTTTCATACAAAATTGAAATTGCTATTGTTTGTTTCATGCCAAACCATGCGTGAATGTTTATTTGATGAACGAACCAAGGAACTACACTACATAGCCTGTTGAAATAGGTACTATTTTCCTAAGGCCGCCTGTAATTGTAGCTAAGTAGGTACCTACTTAGTTCGTTTTCTAAGAAATGTAAAAGAAATCATCTTCTCATGCAACGAAGTGAAAAACTGGCATAATGCTTTATGGTCCCACATGAAAAGCGTTCAATCAAATGAGGTCCATTACTGCGCAGAGGCGTAGAAGCGTGAGGGCACAGTTGCGGTGTCGCAGCGCGATAATGAATTTCAATTTCATACTCATTGCGTCCCTAACCGTGTCTTCTTCTAGATATATAAAAGAATAGAAGTGACACTACTTACTAGCCCACCATCTAAAATTCAAAAGAATTCAACGGTCTGTCATTAGTTAAATCAAAAATGATTTTTAAAAAAAGCTTTAGTTTGTATAGGTACCTACTTAGGCTGCTATCCAGGTACCGAGGTACCAAAAAAGTGAAGCCACTAGCGAGTAAGCTGAATAGCGTAGCGTAGCTTTTATCTACTAAAATAACAAAATTATTAGAAAAGTATTTTCTAAGTAGGTACATTTTTTGAAAATGCCCGCTCTAAAAATTCGTTGTTCTATGGCTCCTATGAACATAAAAGCTCGCGTGCAGGACAAAAGATTTTCATTACAGCCGTGATAGTTTCCTGAGAAGAACCTCACGCAAAATGAGTCAGCCACCACCCAAGACTTGCGAAAAGAAGCTCAAATTAGCAGATGCTAAAGTCGATAAAATATTAAGCAAAATGAAATTGTTGAAGCTAGATAGTTCTTTCATTTCTCAGCTGGCGGTTTCGAAGTCTCGTCAAAATGGGGGTCTCGTCAATTTGGATGCAAAGAATTATGTGATTTATGCGGTCGCTGTAGTGGTGTTGTGTTTTGGAGGAAGATGGATTTTTATAGAGTGGCCATCGAGTCAGGTAAGACCATGCAAATATTTACCTTTAAACCTAATCTAATCTATCCAACACTATAATATATCTATGTATGAAGATCTACTAAAAAATGTTTGGGTGCTTACGTACCAACCTTAGTAGGTACCTACACCTCTGATACTTAATACCTCAAGAGATTTCAAAAATTCTAATGGTTTTCAGAGCTGCCTTTTCAAACTACCCTCGGCAACGACAGCTCTATTTCGACCCCCTGAAGATTGTTCGATGTGCGCGCACGTGACAGATGTCACTCGCCTGGCCAACACTTCCGCGGCAGAATTTGAAAATTATGCCTACAGCGCCGAGCCGGTCATAGTCACTGATGCTACCAGTAACTGGAGGGCTATGCAGGTACCTTGGATCTATTGGAATTAATTACTGTTTCAGAAAATATTTACCAACCGGGTAGAATAAAGAAGGAATTCAAGGTCACAGAAAAAAGAAGAATGTTTGTTGACTGACGGAACCACGGAAACGGAAATCATCAACGATGTATTGTAACGCGGGAATTTTCTTCTACCAAAAAGGTTTCTTTACATATTTATATACCTACTTATATTTCGTTCTTTATTTATTTTTCATATTTCGTTCTTTATTTTTCAAAGACTTCCCTTTGCAGGAATTCAGTTTCAATTTCTTCGCATCATTCTACCGCAACGGCAAGATGGGCAAGCAAGTGAACGATTGTTTCTTCTTCGCCTACAAATCCGGCTTACATTCACTGCAAGAAGTGTTCAACATGGAAGAGGCTCGCGCCAACTTGTCCGGAGCCCCGTGGTACGTCGGATGGAGCACCTGCTACGACGAGGAGACGAGGAAACTGCGGGGCTACTACGATAGGCCTTACTTTCTGCCGCGGACGGCTGAGAGCGATATGGTGGACTGGGTTTTTATGGGCGGGCCGGGACAAGGCGCTCATATGCATGTTAGTATTGTACTTACCTACCTAATTCATAATGAGCTGGGTAGGTAAAGTACTCACGTTGTTTTGTTTTACTTTAGCGACGACAGTTTATCCTAGACTTCCGTTACGTATTTAAAAAGTTGAAAGTTTGTGGTGTTCTCAACACAACTAAGAATATCATAAACAACTAAGAGCATACCACATGTGTTCGCATAGCATGTCATCTACCAACCAACATTATATGCGTAGACATTGCGCAATGTCTTTGCATTGCATATAGTGTTGGTTCGTAGTCTCATTCATTATCTTATTTTTCGTAGTGTGTAGAGTGTAGACCACACTATGTCGGTAATCCTCACTGTAAATGTAGACTTCGTTCCAACTCTACACTCTACACTGGTAGAGGTAAGTACTTATTGCGAACACTATTACCTAGTACTACTCTCCTAGCGGAGATTATATCACGTTATTTCCCTCCCTGTAGGTGGACTCGGTCCGTCACATGTCGTGGCAGGCGCAGGTGCGCGGGCGCAAGGCGTGGCAGCTGGCGCCGCCGCCCGAGTGCCTCTACCGGTGCAGATGGATCACATTCACTGTCGAGCCGGGGGAGATACGTGAGTTCATCATACATCATCATTTGTTGTGTTCTAACCGAAATTAATGTGAATTGGGAATTAAAATAAAATAAATAAATAAAAGATGGCGAGACGATCAGAGGGCTGATTGTGAACCGTTTCTTTGACAATGCCTGCTTTCAGTTTCCGTCAAATTTGACAGATTTTCTATAGTAAATCTGTCAAATTTGACTGAAACTGCTTTCAGTTTCCGTCAAAAAAACGGTTCACAATCAGCCCTCTGGATGCATTCGAATCAAACTGGCAGACTGTAGCTTTAGATCGCAGAGTGTAAGCTGAAGGGGAAGACCTTTGCCCAGTAGTGGGACATGATAGGTTAGATAAAAAAAAAAAAAAGTGGACAAGCCTCACAACGTCATTTAGTCGTGGGCTCACTGCTTGCCGCTTATGTGGGCCCTAGAACGACGTGGGTTCAAGCTTAGACAAAATAAATCTTAATTTCCTTACCTAACAAATGTAACATTTCTTAGGCTTTGTTCCCAAATTGTGCTAAAATATATTGTTTTCAGTAATAGTGAACACGAACCGCTGGTACCACAAGACGACCGTCCTCCCAGGAGATATCAGCATCACTATTGGAGCAGAATACGACTAGACAAGCCAGAGGAATACTTTTTACATTATTCTGTTGTAAGTTACATACATCGTGGATAGGTTTATCTTTGAATGCGTTTACTGCCTATGACACGCGTGCTAGAGTTGGCCAACCACGGTAGCTGCCCGATAATGGGTTACACACTAGTGGTCTTATTCATAAAGATTTGTCAATATTTTTTTTTTTAGGAGATCTAATTCGACTTTATTTACAGAAACTAAACTAATACATAACTGTACAAAATACAAATAGAACCAGTTGAGCCATCTAAGGACCGTTGCAAACGGTCTATAGGTAGCTCAACTGATCCAAACCACTGCCAGACGGAAGCGTGCCCAAGACACTGGCCGCATTGCCATGCTGAATAGCGTATTATAAAAATTATGTACATATTTTCGACCAGTAAACCTAAATTAGCTAAAACGGATTTTGTTTGCTATCTCTTTTCGTTGCCATGAGTAACAAAAACAAAACATTCTTTAAACCTATATTAAATTGCCATTTTTTATAATTAAGACCACAAAGCACTTGTAATATAACTAAGACCATCAAACGCGTTAGTTCAGTGCCCATGACGCGTGTATAGTGGTGGCCTGGTGGCTGTCCGGGGCTAGGGAATTGTTAGTGAAACAACATTGTAACATGCTACGAAAAAACCTTTATTCACCACCATTACTACGCACTGAACAGCGAATTCAACATTTAACTGGAATGACGTCATTAGGCTACACTAGATAAATGTACTTTTACATTGAAATTTGAACAAGTTACATGTTTTTCTAACAGTTATAATTCTAACATTGAATATGTAATACACTAATTAATATGTAATATGATTCATAACAATGTAAATTAAGATATTTTTAAGATTTCAATCAATGTAGCCCTATATTTAACAGAGAGCCTTTAATTAAGTTGAATATAATATTTGAATAAGTCTATTGATATAAAAAATTAAGTACAAGGTTTTCAAGAATAAAGGGTTGTTTCACATATTTCGTTACAAAAATCGCACAAACACAAATTACGACTAAAAAAATACAAAACACTGCAATGTGTACCCTATTCTGACATTTTGCTGTTTCTATTAAATTAGGTTATTGTTTTTAGGAGATAAAAATTTAGAATATAGAAATTACATTTCATTTGTAAGAACTTAGCAGCAAACGGTTCAAAATACCAAGAAACAAATAGATGAAGTTTTAGTTTTTTTTAATAAATAATAAATGAAACTACTTAGATGAGAATTGATTTTAAGAAAGGAAGTAAAACACTACTTAAGCCAAATGCTGCCAATACATTTTTAACATCGAAAGCTTAAATTTAATCGCAAAACCACGGGTACTTTATTACATTTCCAATATCTATGACCAACTTTCCTCATAAAATTTACCTTTTTAAAGTTTTTTATATCCTCACATTGCCAATAGAAAATGAGCCTTCGTGTTTCAAAATCAAACTGGCAATGTGATTCTTATCAGCATGAATACAAGGTAGTTAATCATAGATAGATCTGTGTGCTTACAACGGCTACTCTTCGCCCTGCCCGGCCGCGTCTAAGATGACTTCGAAGGAGAAAGGTTGGAAGAGATAACCCTCACCAGAGTAGAACTTGCTTTGGAATTCCACCCTGAAATTTACAAACGATTAGTAAAGAAATTTAATTCTATGATCAACTTACGGATGTCCGTAGTTTAAATATTTTTGCATGCCAACAGGAGGGCATGTGTTACGTAAATTAATCCTATGTTGAAGATCTTGTATACTTTGAATGATGTGTACCACCATGTACCTGGCAAATAAATGAATTCTATTCTATTCTGATGCCATCTTTTTTATTTCGATCTGCAACTTTTTTAGTGCTATCGTTATATAAGTCGTGCCATGTAAAAAGAGCGATGAGAGAAACGGGAGGGGGTGTATGTTCGCGCCCACAAACCAATAGCACGCTACATCAATGGTGTGAAGTGCGCCGCGTCATTCCACCAATCCCACCTAACATTCCTTCAAATCGCCTACTGCGCAGCTTTTCCCCTCAGCGCTGCTTGTTACGTGGCGCGACCTATACCAGTGGTATTATCTTGTACTAGCTGCGCTCCGCAGTTTCACCCGCGTGAATCCCGTTCCCGCGGGAATATAGGGATAAAAAGCATATGAGTTAATCCAGGTTATCACCTATCTACATACCAAATTTCAACCTAATCGGTCCATACGTATATGCGTGAAGAATGACATACATCTATACATTTTTACAAATATTAATAACTAGCTGCGCCCCGCGGTTTCACCCGCGTAAGTCCCGTTCCCGCGGGAATATCGGGATAAAAAGTAGCCTATGTTACTCGTGGATAATGTAGCTTTCGAATGGTGAAAGAATTTTTAAAATCGGTCCAGTAGTTTTTGAGCCTATTCATTACAACCAAACAAACAAACAAACAAAGTTTTCCTCTTTATAATATTATTATTAGTGTAGATATAAGTAGTTACATACCAGTGTAGACGCAGCGTGTGCAGGAAAGCCGACAATCCCTCCATTAGTACGAGGATGGAGACGGAGATGGCGGCCCAGCCAGCGAACACCAGGTACAGGAAGATGCCGCCTTGGATGTCCTTTGACATCAGACCTGGGACATTTACAATATGTGTGATTCAGTCGTGAACATTTCTCTATATCTAAGTAAGATATAGAGAAATGTTCACGACTGAATCAGAGCGGTAGACATTTCTTTCAGATCTTTATGTAATTTTTATACCCATTTTGAAGAGGGTAGTCAGACGTATGACAATACATGTTATATTTGGTACATGCTCACAACTTAGTGCCAGGATACAGCCTAGATAGGTGCTTATGTGCCAATTAAAAACCATTTAGCTATGTCGATGATAAAATTGATATACTTGAACCCTACTTCTTCTAGTCATGAGAGTAGCCGGACCGATATAGTTAATTTAAATCTTAAAGTTTGAGAAAGTTTAAGAGAAAAAATGTCACTAATTCATTGCCCAAAATCTCACGGAAAAAACTATTGCTGTACGAAATACGTAAGTTCAGCAATATAAATACAATAGTAGTTTAGCAGTGGGACACGACAGGTTCCTAAAAAAAAAAGTAGTTTACCTTTCCTGAGCAGCATGTTCCAAGCCACCTCAGCTAGCTGCGCATGCGCAAGTGACAGCGCCCACAGTCGCAGGTACGACGCCGTGTGAGACACACTACCCAACACGTACTCGATCGTGTGGATACCCTGGATAATAGCAATATTAATACGGAATACAAACAAAAAAGGTCACGTTAAATCCAATATGGCGGACAGGCTATTTGAAATCTATCTATCTATCTACCCAGCCGGTAACACCCACTGCTAGGTAAAGGCCTCTTCTCTATCACGCCACTCTTGGCGATGTTGTGCCATCCGGAAATGTGTGCTATTTAAATGCACCATAAAAAATATAATAACCATAATATAATATGGTTTTCACTACAGTGAAAACAACTGAATGCTACTTCAGTCAATAAACAGTAGCTCGATTCTTGACGATATTCAAAACATGATGCGGTATGTAGATTGCACGTTATCTAGCTTTTGTTTTCTGTAGTCTGCTAGCCGTTATTTTAGACTACAAGCTATCCTGTTGTGTGTGTTGTGTTAAGGGGAATGTGCGTTTCAAATTAGTTATTATTAAGATCTCTGCACATACCACATTGAAGCAAATAAATGAATTATGAATTGAGAAGTAGGATGTATAGTACCTGGTGTATGAACACCTCCGAGATCTCCTCGTCGTGGTGCGCCGGCGCGGCGGGCGCACCACCCGCGGTCCCGTTCTCGGCCGCGCCCTCTACCGGCTGGTGACCTTGACGCTGCAAGTTACAATACATTACATTACTAATCTGCACCTTTTGAAAAATAAAATATGATCCGATGGTCAAACGACATAATAAACGTGGTCGGCAATCCGTAAACGAGACTCGTGAAAGATCGAAGGGAGTAGAGAGGAGGCGTATACCCAACAGTGGCTGGAAATGGGCTAAGATGATGATGATGAATATGATCACGACTTTATCCCAGGGAGTATTGAATGTGGATGGATATAGGTTTAGGGGAAGGCCAAAGAAAAGATAGACGGATTGTGTGAGGGATGTCATGAAGTAAGTACTAAAGTTTTAGGTTTTACTGTTCAAACAATAGACCGTTCAAGGTACTCAGATTACTTAATAGAGTACTTACTTCCAGCTGTCCAAAATGATTGCAAAAATAACAATATTATTTAATTAACAGGCACTTTGACTAACACAAATAAACATCTATAAAAAAAATTAAATAGTACCCATAAAAACATAATTATCAACTCCGGTCTCAATCAAAAAGTATCCACGACTCTACTTAAACAGAAGGATCGTGCCTTTTCCTAAGTGCGAGAGAGAGAGAGAGAGAGAGTGCGCGCAATATCGCTGTCTCGTTCCAATAATGTATGTTGTGAACTTGTAACTTACAGCGCGCTGTTTCTGCTCCTTCATGATGAAGTATGGTTTGCCGAACAACATGACCGGCACGCACATCAGAGCCACGATCACGAACAACTGGGGACAATACAATTTATATTATAATCTGTAACTTAAAAACATCTAATTATTGGTAATGCAAAATGTTTTAAGCTATTGCATAGCTTCTATCGCAGGCCTTGAGTTGGAGACCGAATCCAGAAATTCCGTAACGTAAAAACTTTACGTTGTCACTTTAGTTCAGCAACTCGGCTCTAGGTGGCATGCAATAGCTTTACCGCGGCAGTCCCCGAGTGACACACGTCTTATAACATCATGTTGATGAACGTGATCAAAAACTAAGTAATTCTTTCACTAGTATTTTTTATTTTTGACAGAGAATATGGAGTGCTAGTAACAAAATTAGTTCACCTTCTTCATTTTTTGTTCCACTATTTTTTTATTTATTTTTTAGGAACCTTTTGTGTCCCACTGCTGGGAAAAGGTCTCCCCCAAAATCTTCCACTGACCCCTATCCTTGGCGATCTCCCACCACTCCACTATATGTTCCACTATATGTATTTTTATTTTTAGTAGGTTACCCTCCTTCAACTGGCACTTGGCAAGATTTGGTGATGATAGGTGGAGTAAGGCCTGAATGGTGGCCCCGGGGATTCACCAGACCTCTTGGCGGACCACCTGCCAGATGGATGGACGACATAGTTGCTGTACAGTGTAAGGATGCAAAAGGCCCAAAGCAGAAGTGTTTGGCGTTCAGGGAAGGAGGCTTATGCCCAGGAGTGGGCTCAATCAAGCTGATGATGATGATGATGACCCTCCTTTAAAGTGAGTGAACTTGTTACCTTCTGTATGCCTTTCTGTCATTTCTGGCATACATGACGGGATCGCAGACCTCCCTCGCATTCTCGTCTTCTTTGAACAGCATCATGTTTATGAACGTGATCAGAAACTAATTGACTTATCGAAGTGATTCTTTCACTAGTATTTTTTATTTTTGACAGAGAATATGGAGTGCTAGTAACAAAATTAGTTAACCTTCTTCATTTTTAAGCTATTGCATAGCTTCTATCGCGGGCGTGGAGACCGAAACCAGAAATTCCGTAACGAAAAAACCTAATGCTGTCACTAAAGTGAACTAAAGTTCAGCAACTCGCCTCTAGGTGGCATGCAATAGCTTTACCGCGGCAGTCCCCGAGTGCCACACGTCTTTTTTTTATTAATTCGACATTAATTTGGTAAAATGAGAGGCACTCTCGAGGTCAATTTCTGTTTATAACTCCTATCAGATTCTATTGTTTTCTTAATAGTACCATAATAGTAATTTTTGACAGAGAAAATGGAGTGCTAGTAACAAAATTAGTTAACCTTCTTCATTTTTTGTTCCACTGTATGTATTTTTATTTTTAGTAGGTTACCCTCCTTCAACTGGCACTTGGCAAGATTTGGTGATGATAGGTGGAGTAAGGCCAGAATGGTGGCCCCGGGGATTTACCAGATCTCTTGGCAGACCACCTGCCAGATGGATGGACGACACAGTTGCTGTACAGGGTAAGACCTGGATGCAAAAGGCCCAAAGCAGAAGTGTTTGGCGTTCAGGGAAGGAGGCTTATGCCCAGCAGTGGGAAAGAAAGAAAGAAAGAAAAATATGTTTATTTCGTAGGACCTCAAGGATCGCTCAAAAACGTACAGTCTTAAAAACTAGTTGACTCTATTGCCTGTTCCAAAACAATTCCCTACACCAGGGAAAGAATCAGGCAAGAACCTGGGCTTAATCAAGCTAAGAATGATGATGATGACCCTCCTTTAGAGTGAGTTAGGGCGTTACCTTCTGTATTCCCTTCTGTCCGGCGTACATGACGGGGTCGCAGACCTCCCTCGGGTTCTCGTCTTCTTTGAACAGCATCATGTTGATGAACGTGATGAGGATCGACGGCGCGCAGTATGCACTCGTCTTTACAATGTCTGGAAGTAAACATTTTTATAAATTAACTAGCTGCACGTCCCGGCTTCGCACGGGTGTACTAATGAAGCTACCGGGATAAAATATAGCCTATAACCACCCGGATAGTCTATTCCAGAATTTTTGAAATCGGTCCAGTAGTTTCGGAGATTACCTCCGTCAATCAAACAAACTTTACCTCTTTATAATATTAGTATAGATAGATATAGATTAGATCCTTTGAAGATGTCTAATGGGGTAGTCAGAGGTATGTTTAAATACATATTTGGTACATGCCCACATTTTGCAAACATATCTAGAACAAATATATATAACTAGAATTATTTATATCTTATAATAAGTACATAACTGTACAAAATACAAATAGGACCAGTAGAGCCACTTAAGGACCGTTGCAAACGGTCTATAGGTAGCTCAACTGATCCAAACCACTGCCAGACGGAAGCGTGGCCAAGACACTGGCCGCACTGCCACGCTGTATAGCAATGCTGATCGTTGAGCCAGTTTCTTTTAATAGATAAAAAATATATAAAAATTGGAATTATTTATATATCTTTTAATAGTTAACTACCAGGGTCCTGACTGCCGAAGTGTCCGACAGTGGGTCCGTAGCTGGTCCACTTGATGAACATGAGAAGCACCATGTAGAAGAACAGAAGCACGAGGAATATTATCTGAGGCAGAAACTCCACGTAGATACTGATGCGACGCTTGAAGTAGCTGTGAACAATTATAAACATTTAAAACGGGATATTTAATATGATTCGTAGATTTATGACTTTATCGACATTTCGGCACAGTTGCATGCGCCATGATCACGGTTAAACTAAAAAAAGACGTGTGTCACTCGGGGACTGCCGCGGTAAAGCTATTGCATGCCACCTAGAGGCGAGTTGCTGAACTAAAGTGACAGCGTTAGGTGGTGACGACCTCTCATGACCTCTGTGGCGCAGTTGGGTGAACGCCCGGCTGAGACGCGGAGGTCGCGGGTTCAATCCCCGCTACGGGATAAAGGTTTGTAAGTTTCGCAGATATTGTTTCGTGTCTGGGTGTTTTCTATCTATAATATGTATGAATTTACAAAAAAAGTGTATATAAGTATATACCAGTCATCTGTGTTTTACACAAGCATTAAATTGCTTAGCTTGGGACTAGAGGACGCTGTGTGAAATCCCAGAGAGTCCAGAGATATTTATTTATTTATATTATTTATTTAGCTATTCCCCTCATCGTTCTTGTTACGTGACGCGACATATACTTACACGTGGTTCCAGAGAGAGAGAGAGACACCGAACAGCATGTGGAAGACACCGATGATGATGGATATCTTCATCTTGTAAGCGTTCATGAAGATTATCTTGTTCGCTTCCGCGAGCTGTTGGAAATATTACATTTATATATTACTATTTTGTAACTTTTGAACCTTACTCCGTTATTCTTAAAGATTATACAATTTTAAAAGGTTTAAAAAATGTTTTTTTCTTGTTACACCTACGGGAATGAAAGTGATAGCATGAGATTCTAATAATAGGCTAGTTGACTCTATTTTTATGTAGCTCTTATATGATAAATAATTGTTCTTTTAGACCAAAAAAAATACTACCATATTTTTTTGGACCTAAGAAACCGCAAAATTTTATTTTAAAAGTTCTACTTTTCAAAAACAGATGAAAACGCTACCGCCATATTGGTCTATGGATTTATCTGTGCTGTGACGTCATTCGTATCCAAGACAATAATTTTCGTGATTTACGTCTAGGGAACATGCACATTTTGAAAAGTTGGCATTACTGTAAATTGGTTTTAGTTATGTGACATTTGTTTATTTCCGATACTAATGACGTCACCATAATGGCCTTAGCGTTTTCAGCGTTCCAAATAAAAAAAAAAAGAAACCGTTTTTTAAATTGAAATTATGCAAGCATCATGGACTTTGATTAACTGAAATTATTATATTTTGGTTTTGCAAGGAAAGTACTTCAGGAAATACTAATTTATTGGGTCAAATTTGATATGAGTCAAGTAGCCTATTACTATTCAGCCTATTCGTTACAAACAAATCTTACCTCTTTTAGTGTAGATAGTGTTGATAGGTATTTTATACCGGTAGTTTCATTAGCTTCATTAGCGCACCCGTGCAAAGCCGGGACGTGTTGCTAGTCTTATACTAATATAACAAAGAGGTAAAGTTGGTTTGTTTGTCCTTTATAAAAGTAAGTGAATAAAACAAAATTGTTAATTTATTTACTTAAAATTTACAATTTCGTTTCATTTATTTATTACTAGCTGCGGTTTCACCCGCGTAAGTCCCGTTCCCGCGGGAATATTGGGATAAAAAGTAGCCTATGTCACTCTCCATCCCTTTAACTAACACCACACAAGTAATCACGTCAATTCGTCGCCCCGTTTTGCCGTGAAAGACGGACAAACAGACAGACATTCATACACACTTTCCCTTTTATTATATTAGTATGGATTCATCTTACCTGCCAAACAGGATCAATTCCGAACGGATACGGCGTCTGCACATAATCATAAGAGTCTGGATTGAGCTGCAGTAGCTTATTAGCTTGCAGCGTAGTGAGGTTATAGTTCCCGCGCCACGACGATCCGAATATATTGAGGGACTTGGAGAATATGTCGTTGTATATGAATCCGGTGTACATAGAGAATATGCCCATTAGGAGGATTATGTAGCGACCGCCGAAGAATATCGTCCAGATCTGGGGAAAAAGGATTGGTTAAATTAATTTAAAATATGAAAATAGACTTCAATTGGTATAAATTCAAGTCTGTTTTCTAATTTTAAATTAATGATAAATAAATTCCGCATGAAGAAAAAACACATTCTTTCAATCAATTTTAGATATTGACTTCATCTGCAGACTTTTGGAAAAAAATATACAGTCAGCAAAAAAATTCCGTAACGAAAAAACCTAACGCTGTCACTTTAGTTCACCAACTCGCCTCTAGGTGGCATGCAATAGCTTTACCGCGGCAGTCCCCGAGTGACACACGTCTTTTTTTTTTTCTTCCTATTAGCTCGCTTCAAGAAATGTAATAGTTACCTCGCTGTCAATTTTCTTGGCCTGCAGCGGTTTCTCCTTGTAGCACATCCAGAATCCGAATGCGGCCATCAGCGCGCCGTGGCCGAGGTCGCCGAACATCACCGCGAACAGGAACGGGAACGTTATTATAGTGTACGGCGCTGGGGATATCACAAAATGGTATTTAGATACCTTCTCGGGTATAAACTATTTTCTCCCGGGTTTCGGCTTAATATTAATCTATATCTATACTTCTACTCGTATACTAATATTATAAAGAGGAAAACTTTGTATGATGTTTGTTGTTGTTTTCGAATAGGCTCAAAAACTACTGGACCGATTTCAAAAATTCTTTCACCATTCGAAAGCTACATTATCCACGAGTAACATAGGCTTTTTATCCCGATATTCTCGCGGGAACGGGACTTACGCAGGTGAAACCGCGGGGCAAAGCTAGTTTTGAATATCAATTTGTTCACACGTCTTGCACGTACGTATGTTCTTGGAGAGAGACTAGAAGGGGTGAATGCCCACAGGTTATAACAAATGGCAGACCGAATGATTGGTATTGTATGTTTTTCACAAACACTTGCCCAGCACCTAAACCATCCTCTCAGCTTAGCCGACCGTATCCACAGGAAAGACAATGGTCAATACGATCTTAAATATTAAACGAGCGTTTGAGTATTTGGGTAAGTTTGTCAGTTACCTGGATTGACCTCCCGATAAGTTGCGACACCGTACGCATATATAAGGTTCTGGAATGCGGAGGTGAACTTGTTTGTGCGGTTGTACGTCGGCGGATCATCCGGCATCTCCATACGATTCAGGATGGGGGGCACTGAGCTGCCACTGCGTTCCTGTACAATGAACTCCGGTCTTAACATCTTTAACAGATCTATACTAATATTAAAAAGAGGTAGAGTTTGTTTGTTTGTTTGTTTGACGGAGGTAATCTCCGAAACTACTCAACCGTTATCAAGAAATCTTTCACGGGTGTGTAGAATGGACTGTCTGGGAGGTTATAGGCTATATTTTAACCTGGTAGCTTCATAACACACCCGTGCGAAGCCGGGACGTGCTACTAGTAGAATATATGAATAAATAGAATATAAGATAAGTCTTTAGGTGTTTTTAGTTTTTTTTAGACCAGGAATTATACATGAAAGACCTTTTTTTTTCTGTTACTCCGTTTTTATCTAAATCACAAAACTATAGGTAAGACCATCCAATATAAGAGTGAGGCTTTTAAAAGAAGTAGAACAGTCTTCGGTGGTCTATAATGATCTTATTCAGTAAAGAATATGAAACTTTTGACTTTTATTGCCCTGATTATTCAAGCTCGCGATCAGTGGCAGCATTTTTCAATGTTCCAACTGTAAGATGATTTAAGTAGCTTTACTAATACCTACTAAATTTCGTCGTGAACATTTCGGCCCGCGGGCTGACTGAGGTGTGAGCTGAGTTGACTATATCTACTAAAATCTACCACTTACCGTTCCTCTTCGCAGCGCCAACTGTATAGTCTCGAGGTCCAAGGCCGGCACCCAGCACTCAGCGATAAGACACTTCTGAGTAACGTCCAAGTTGAATAGATTCAGCGTGTGGTAGATGGCTTTGATCTTGCGAACCTTCACGAACCAGTTCTTGATGTTTTTGGCTGCGGCGACTAGCACACGGTGACGGTGGTCCTGGGTCTGACCTAGGACCTGGAGATGAATAAATAAATAAAATATAAATAAATATCCTTGGACATTCCACACAGCGTCATCTAGTCCAAAGCTAAGCAACTTAATGCTTGTGCTATGGTAACCAGATGACTGATATAATACATGGATACATTTTTTTTTTGTGAATACATACATATTATAGATAGAATACACCAGAATGTGTTTTAGTATCCGAAATATTTTAAAGGTGAAAGTTCCTATGAATAATTGTTACTCTTTCACGCTCAATAGGCTTAGGGTCTTATTCATAAAGATTTGCCAATACATACCTAATATTATAAATGGGAAAGTGTGTGTGTCTGTCTGTCTGTTTGTTTTTCCGTCTTTCAACCATTCAACAAAAGCACTAGACAAATCATGGAATCTCTATTTTTGTTAGTGGTCATTTGCATTTAATGCCTACACAAAACGTTGCGAAACTTAAATAACGTCAAAATAAAACAAGACTCATTTCCATAATCATATGACATAATGTTCTTCGAAGCACGGCTAACCGAAATTGATTAACTTTGGTTAGCCGTGTCGAGGTTCAATAGTTTAAAAGACTTTTCTCAATAAAATACATTGATTTAACAACTAAATATGTCAGAAATATTTACTGCAAAAGATCATGGGTGTGGCAAATGCATTTGACATATCTGGTCATAGAATCTTTGAGTTTGGAAGCAAACTTCCACATCAAGGCGAATCGATTGGACGCGCAAGTTGTTTTATAAAGATAGAAGAATTCATTGCCGTTCCCATATTTAATTTGCGTACTTTTTGTTTGACCAATTATTGAGACAAACATAGCAAACTTTTTGTGTCAAAAATTAATATTTCTTCAAGGTTTTATATGAATACCTACCTACAGCGTCTGAAGCTTAACATAGTTGTGATGATGTCAGCTATTTACTCTTCAGAAAGGACCACATTAATAGGCGTTGAATGCATCAAAAGGCAGATTAATACACTACTTTATTCTAAACAGCAACCTATTTAATCTGCAAACGGCTTATCTTTGGCCAGCGTATAGGTACCATTTTAGGAACTGGAAAATATCATAGACTTTAATTGATATGCATTTTAAGTTGTAGTGTCCCCTTGTTTGGGTTAAAGATAGGACGACATCTAATTGGGAACAAAGACAATTTAGATTTTGCAATAAGTATGTATTTTTTCTTCGAAATAGGTACACAATTATTTAATACCACATTGTTGATAAAGCCGTAAAAGGTCGCGCTAATAACGTACCGTCTGTAATGACTGTCGCATAACAATAGTGTAACAATGGATAGATTACATGTTAGTGCATCCTTCAGCATTGATCATAGTTTTATACTTTTGTGGTTTTTTATACCACAAAAAAAAACCTGTCAGAAAGGGTCAAGAATAATAAATAAATAAATATCTTTGGACATTCCACACAGCGTCACCTAGTCCCAAGCTAAGCAACTTATCAGCTAAGAATATCGAACATATTTTTAGAAAAAAATAAGTTTGGTATAGTAAACGCAGAGGTACGACGTTTTTCTGTGTATTATGAATACTGCTGAAGGATGATAATGCCGAATATGGTTCTTGACTGATCTTCGCAAACGAGCGAGGCCCAAAAGCGGGAGAATGACATCATAATATGATAATAGAATCCATGTTCAGACAAATTAAATAGCACGCTTGTACATTCTTGGTGTCCTCTTACAGATTATTATCAGCCTGTAGAAGTCCAAGACTGGACTTAAAAACCGTTTTACTATATTTTATGTATACCGTGTATACTATTTGAGACCCAACGGTAAATGACAAGACTATAAATAAATACCCTTGGACTTGGACAGTGTCATAACCATAAGCATCTTAATCCTCTAGCTAAGCATCGTAATGCTGTAATGTAAAGCTAACCAGATGACAGATGTACTACTTATTTTTTATCATTAAACACAGTGCTGATGCATGCACCTATATGTAGTTTTAGCAAATGAACATTTTATGGAGGACGAGGTTAGACGTGTTCCAATTTCAATTAATGTAACCGAATAATTAAGTTTTAATTGTAAAAATAACTCTAAAGTTAACCATTAAGATATAACATTTTCTTAGTTGATTGCCTTCGATAACATTGAGTATTAAAACCAAGAATATTTTCGCATTGAAGTAGGTAATAAAACAACAAAATTGAAATTGTGATAAAATCGACAAATTAAGTTCTTTGAATGTCTCTCTTTGGTATTTTATTAAGTAAATATCGAATGCTTACTTAAAATATTAGCATGTTACATGTCTTCTTTAAAGGCAGTAAAGATAATAATCTTCAGCATACTGTGTACATTTTTCACAATAAAACTTGCACACAAATTATCATCAAACGAAGTCCGATAATGGCCGACATAGCTATATCAACATTGTAAAGAAGCCAGATGATAAAGATAACAATCGACCCAAATTCGGAAATACCATCTTAGTTCTCTCAGGTGTCATCTTTAAACCTACCATATGACTTTCATTATCATATGAATTTGATTACCTTATTAGCGCGAAGATGGATATTCGTCGATTGTGGCAATAGTAACCCGTTTTACCAGTTATCTAAGTATAGTAACATCTGTTGTATAATAATAAATACATTTAAAAATCTTATAATATTATTTTACAAGCTAGCTTTAAAAGAACTGGTTATTGGCTGATAAACTTAAAATAAAATCAGATAAAGAAAACATATAAAATGTGTTCTGATCACGCAAGTTTAAAAATGACAAAAGAAAACATCCTATGTATTTAGTAAGTACCTGAAGACCAGCCTCAAAAGACCTTCAGACTAATACCGTGATTTACCGTGTTGAGTTATGACATCCATGGTCCAAAATGAATAAGATAACGAAAAGTTTCTTAGTCCTAGTACCCTGAAAACCAGGCTAGAGAGACCTCCAGACTAATACCGTGACTTACCGTGTTGAGATCTTCGATTCTGGTCATGACTCCCATGGCCATCTCGCGCCTATCCGCGGCCGACTCGGGGCAAGGGTACAGGGTGGCGCGGAAACCTTCGCAGATCTTCTTAACGCGCGTCTTGAGCTGGTCTCCTTGGAAGAAGATTATGAACACCGACTTGTAGACTTGGTCCGACTGGAATGTAAAGAAGTTGTTGACAAAAGTGTCTTTGAGACATGTTCTGTAAATATTTGAAGACTTATGAAGTTTCATCATTTCACCATCTCAGTCGTAAGACGTTCACTGCTGGACATGAATCTCTCATAGATCTCCAGTGTCGGTTGGAAGGGGCACCTTCAGTAGCAGGGCATTCCTTAGGCCATATATATACAATGGCCAATGTACCTCTTGTTTTCTGAAATCCATCGCATTACTCAAAATAACCACGCCGTGTCATGCCACGTCAGGACATGGTTATTTGTAGAATAAGGCGTCTGGTCTACTTACCGAAGACGGATCTTCAAGAGGCGTGTCAATCTCCGACTGCCTGAGGAAAACGTTGCCGCGACAGGCGCGCCACAGCATCCTCTCGAAAGCTGGAATCCTCTCGCGAAGGATCACTCCAGCCACGAAACTATGGGAGAACTCGTTAGCGGGTGCCAGAGAGATATGACGTCAAAAGCAGGCTGCTCACTTTAGCCGTGTAGCATGTACTGTATTTGATGCTGTATGCTGTGAGTACGGTGTGGACGAGCTTGATACAGTATCAGATACATTGCCTGATACACGGCTAGGTGAGTACCGTGCTAAAGGAGGCTAGAATAAGGCTCATTATGCTTCTCGTTTTTGAGGTAAGATCAGGTAAGGGCGATACAACTTTGTGTATTTGTAAGAATCAGTGAGCCTTAAACTAGATTGACTATTAAGACTAGATGAATTTCAATTTTGTATCTCTTTTGCAAGCAAGATAAAGATAAAAATCGCATAAAAATCTCACTGCACGCGTTTATACTATCGATGAGAAAGTCTTAAGGTTATCTTCGGGTTAATTACACTGAGACTTGGTCTTTGACATTATGGTATGAGCATAAGAACATTCTAAGGCTTGAAAAGCGATATTTTAAAACTGAAACTCATCTAACCTCTATGGATAATTATACAAAAAATCTTTTCATTTCACCATATAACAGTTTGTATTCATAGCGTCTAGGGGTTTTTGAAAAAATAGTGTTACATACTTTGAAATTAAAAATAATTTGCAACATTTAGATTTCACAAACAACCCCCGGATGCATATTGCAGTAACAAAACAAGTGACTGTATGTTTGAAATATTGTCTTTCACAAATGGACACGTTATTTCCGGTGATAGTCATTGTCTTGCTTCTGAGAACAGAAACCTGAACACGATAAACAATACTCGCTAGGTGATTGGCTATGTTGTTGTGAGAATGAAACTTATTGCAACCTTGACTAAACTGTCTTATTAGACTAAACTGTCTTTATTTGACAGTTTAGACGCGTTTGCGATGAAGGGTTTCGAGAGTCCTCCCTTTTCCTTCCATTTTTCAACTACCTCGACTTCGACTTTTTACCGTCCATTTTCATTGTCAATTGTCATTGGCAAATTGTGACAACTCCCGGCACAGACGCTAAATATAAAAGAAGAAGAAGGGTCTCGCAACAAGTTAACCAATAACCTAGCAGATGTTTTGATGTAGTACATTGAAATAAAAAGTAGAGCCAAATTGAAAGAAAGAGTATTACGTAAACTTGGCATACAACTGTTACCATAAGACAGTGGAGACATCGATATAAATAAAACACACATCAACACGCTTTCTTTATACATCAGTCTTTACAATTACAATAAGTATATTATTTTCATAGAAGCCCATTTATCTAACGACTAAAATAGATATCAGCTGATTATAGTAGGAGATAATGGTAATATTGAATATAGTACTGTTTATAGAAGAATAGGTGTGTGCTGCTGTAAACGCAGAATAGTTTTACAGCTAAGACTTCAGTTAGACAAAGGTCACGCCAGCATTGTGTTACGAATCGGTAAATTCAAGGTTTTCAGAACATAACTATTGTAAAATATGAGCGACGGTACCATTCTTATAAAGTTATTATAACGATTACTATTCCGCAAAAAATGCATTATTTACAAAACAGTTAGGTAAGGTCTCTATTCTGTGATCGAATCGAATCCTTCGAAACGCAAGTTTAATTTTGCGATGTATGTGAAGGTCATTGCAGATGTGTAAACATATGTTTTATTGGCAAATAAAGCGTACTTAGTAGCACCTTATGTACGAATGCAGCATTCATTTAAAGATACACCTTAGTACGAAATAACATTGGTCTCGAGGCATTCACCTTCCAATGTCAAGAAGTAATGACGTCATCAGTAGGTATCAGGTGGGGTTCTCATGATAGTGGTGCAAAACGCAATATCAGAAGCGCTGACGTAAAATTTAATGGCAAATCAAAGATTAGATTAAATCTCCTCAAGTGTACCTACGTTGCTATGTCAAATATGAGTATCACAATGATCATAGTATTTTAAATGTTTCCGCTACTGATAAAGATAAAAGATAGGCAAATTCATTTCCTAGAAACAGCCCGTCATATTCAAACCCGAAATCAAAAACGTGATCGTACTTATAGCCAATTGAATAATGTTAAAAAGAGTCAGAGAACTGGTTGAACGAGGAAAAATAAATATTTTCTCTACATTCGAGGGATTTACCCGTACGTACTTAAGTAGATACAAAATTAGCAGGGTTGATGCCTAATTCTAGCGGCACTAAGATTTACCGCGGACACTAATATTACTAAAAAAACTATGGTAGGTAAATCTGATAGTTTTTTTTTCTGGAATTCCGAGATTTTGTGTCAAATGTCAAAAATGCACAAAATCTCGGTATCCCGTCATGGCGACAAATTGTTGGCGACGAGTTTAGTATATAGTAATAGCCCTGCAGAAATGCTACTAATAGATAAATGGAAATGTTTTAATTTACTGTCACAAGAAACGTTATGTTGGCTTATAGGCTGTAGTTAGAATGTACTCGCAGAAAACCCGCATGTTCATTTCTAAGAAACAACGTCAAGAATATACCCACAAATGAATGCCCATCGTACTGGCGAGTCTTACAGGCTGAACGGATCTCACTGGCTGAAGCTTGACTATTTATTACGACGGATCTTGGCAATGTTTGTGAAATAAAAACTAACCCTAACATGTAGATAATATTACAGTATTTTGCTTGTTGCGCTGATCCTTTATTGTGTTGATCAGAATTAGAATCACCTATCTCAGACGTCTCAAATTCATTTTAGTAGAACATGAAGAATGTCCTACTAAAATGAATCTCAAATACCCATAAGTCGATGGAGTTTTTAAGGAAAACTTGAAAAGAACTCGCAAAGAGTCTCGAAGTGAAACAAACCGATGTTCGTTTTGGGACGAGTCCAAGTTATGTTGAATATTTGACTCTCAAAGGTATTCAAATAAATTAGACCTCACCAAGGTTCGTCCTAAATTGGCAAACCCTCAATGGCAAGTCTTTTTAAGAAAACCCATTCACACTGAATTAGATATTATTTGTCGACATTTATTTGGACACCCCGAATTAGGATGTTCTAGCAAATTGACTTTGATGTGCACATATATGGCTAACTTATTCACACTTTAGATACAAGTACACGGTAATTGTTAAACACCATGATTTTAAAATATGGATTCTTTGAGTCAATGTTTAATTTAAAACTAAAGTCATACAAATTGTAAAATAAGCGAATAATTGAGTCGGAAGACACTTTGGTTGGTATTTTATTTTTTTATTATAACATTTCATTGTTAAACCCTCATCATCATCTCCCTGTCCTAATCCCACTAGGTGGGGTCGGCACAACACGTTTCTTTCTTCCATTTCCCTCTATCGCTCGTCACTTGCACACACACAGTCCATCCATCTTTTCTTAGGCCTACCTCTTTCAGTGTATCCATCCACATTCATATTCATCGCTCTTCATTGTTAAATCCTATGCCCATAAAATGTTAAACCTATACGGAAATCCTAATAATCGTTTGAGCAAATTTTCTTTCGATTACACTTTGTTATCTTTTATGAGAAAATTAAACAATTTTGTCTAATCAAAACTATTTCTTTCGTTATCTTAAATTTGTTCTAGTAAATACCAGAACAGTAGTCAGGCCTTTACATCTATAGTCGCTGATTTAAACAGCGGCAGGAGGCAATCTTTGCCTACACTTAACGGGACTCAGTAATGCTTGGGACATTGTTGAGACGGAATAGGCTTGCCCAGCACCTAAACCACCCTCTCAGCTTAGCCGGCCATTTCCACAGGCAAGACAATGGTCAATGTGGGGCTGACTAGCCGCGGGTTAAAAGTAAAAACCTCTCAAATATATTAGCGGAAGTAATGTACTAGTTATCTGTGGCTTTCATTGAATTATCACGCAGTCATACAATCCTTAGAAACGGTACCAAACTCGTCACAGTACCGTCACAATAATTTGCAAATACAAATGTATAACTATTACATTGTATATTCACGGTATCACGTGAAATGTGTGACTAATGTCAGGTTGTGACGATGAAAACCGGCTTCTGAAAATACCTAAGGTAATATAATAAAATTCATAAAATTCCTTTTAGAGCTTGCAATGTTAATCAAGTTTTTCATCAGCAATGATTAAAGTAAATTGTCAGTTATTCGAAAATGTATTTTAAGGCTCAATTTTCAAGGTAAGGTATGTTTAGTTCGCTGCAGGCGCCAGTTTCCTGGCATAATACCAAGCCGACTGTCTGGGGCACTATTTACATTATGTTCTGGAGTTTGTCTGGACGTAATGATGATACATTTGTACATGCTCACGTGACAGTAAATCTATTTCAATGTGACGGCAGCTGTTAACTTTTGCTCCCTGTGAATACTTTAAAATATCTAAAAGACTATAATAATTGGTGGTCTCTGTCTACCCCTATGGGAAAGAGGACTGATTGTATGTATGTAACAACTAGAAATATGTGTACTTATATCGATGTCTCCATATTATCGATTATAACATTAATACTAATTAAATTAGACTTAAAAGCACAAAACCTTACTTTGTCCAATCATAAGAAGGTAAACCATATAAAAAGAATTATTGATAACAAAGTATGTTTTCTGCTTCCAATGTCTTATAACATCGTGTCATTCATTTGAATATCATCATAAAAGCAAGAACACGATTAATGACTAGACATGAACCAGCTATAATATTGTTCGACATAATGATATTTGCATAAATTATATTCTAATCTTGCTCGGAACGAAACTCTGTCAAGGCTTCTGATAGATTATACGCCTAGGGCTTAGGCTAGGCTTGTATGTTGTGTCATAACTATTAAGTAATGAAAATTGACATTGACGATAATGATTTTAAGTGGCCACACAGGTCACAGCTGTCATTGTTATGATAAAAGGGACACAAGAAAAGGACAGGGATATAAGAAAATATATTAAACAAATTTCAATTAAAAAGAGGAGGAAGATTCATTGGGTCATCATTAAACAGAGTAAACGTTATATAATTTAGAAAAATAGAGAAATCTGTAACAGTATTGCAAATAATGATAACAATTCAAGATACAACAAGTCAATAAAGGAAACAAATCAAGGACAACTTAAAGCGGTACATATTTTTCGCCTCATATCTTTCTAAAACAATAATTCTTCACATATTCAACGCGACTTACAAATTATACACATAATTTTAACGTTTCTAAACTGTGTCAGTTTATATATAACAGTCTTTGGAATATTTTATTAGATAGTAGCCATGATGGTAAACTTATTACTTTTGTTTGTATTTGAACAAACAATGTAAATATTTCCACAATTCCAATTTTAAGGTCAAGGTATTGAAAAGCCGCAATGCAGATAAGAACAGTGGAACATTACGTTTTTATGAATGAAGCATAAAATTTATTATGAGCAATGATGTTTTATCATGTGTTATTACGATCACTTGGCTAACAGATGCCATGAACTTGGTCCAACATTATATTTCGCGACAAGGCGTCAGTCACGACTGGGGTCGTCGGTCTCAAACGGTACTCGTATCTGGGACTATTTATATTACTGAATGGACTGATATTGATTACGTGAACAGTGAACACACACATGAAAGTTCAAAGTGTACTTAAATCTGCTGGAGATTTAACATTACACAGTTGAAAAGGTTACATATTAAGCGAGACTAGAAATTATAGAGATTTCAAAAGTAAAGAACAGGATATAGGGGATGGTTGAAGATATTGACATCTAGCAATGTGATGTGTAAACTGACAATGAGAACCATCAATTACAGTAAGTCACAAGAAACAACAATGATAATAGACAGATGCGGGAAACAACAATGGATCGAAAGGTCAGAAGAAACTACTACAGTGACTCAGTGAAACTGGGAGTGGACTGGACAATACCTAGATTGCTTCATCATTTGCATTAAACATCGTGTAATTCCCCGATGATCTATAATTAGATTATAGGTTCTCGTGCCGGCACCTGTTTTGTACGAGATAAAGTGCGGTAAAAAAAAACTACAGCAGGAAAACATCATAATTTTTATGAAGTGCGGCATAATAATGAAGCCAAAGAAAATATTGAAGTAGCTGCTTTATCCAAGGCAACGCGGAGATTTATAATACAGATTACAAGACTCAAGGGTGACACAGAAATACGATCACTTAAGACGAAAACACTATCGGTCAAGACATGCGATAGCGGAAATCAATCCTTTGTTTTGGTTTTTATCAGTTTTCTTCTAAGAAAAGTAAAAGATAAATATTTTTATTCGGTGCAGAGTAATAAGATAGGTCAAGTACCTATCGATCATCGAACGAAATTTCAGCAAATTTGTTTGTTGTTCTAGGTTACCTACATAAACATTACATTGACTAGAAGGTCCTAATTACAATTTTTCAAATACCATAATTATATTTAAATTACGGAATAATTATATACTTATAATAGATGATTTATAATAGTTATGCCGCGTTATGTAAATTATGGAGACTTAGATAATGCAAAAACATTTATTATCAAGTAGTTCTTAATGGGTCACGCTGATTTCTTAAGCCTTTTTAAGCATTTCAATAATTAATTTAGCTTACCTCCCAGAATCTTGACAAGACCGTATACATAGCTGTTTAATTTCTAGCATTATTAAGTACTAGCAAACTGTTTTAACGAAAGCGTTTGATAGTATGAATGACACGATTTGTACAACAAAAAGGTAAGAAAAAGAAAATAAATATAACTAAACACTCGTACCAAGACGCTGCTGTTATATTATATAGAATCGTTTCATATAACTTTTCTCAGTACTTTTTCTATTTTAAGTGTATCACTAGGACCCATGTTTGGTCTCATATTTTATTTACTATTTGCACAAATGAGGAAAATAGAAAAAGTACTTTTAGTAACGCATCGAATAAATTTCAGCATTTACAGTTTTCGCTCCCCCTCCCCCCAAGTTCCATCTATTCTTGAAGTCCAAGTTAACTCACAAAATATACATTGAAACAAAATACTGTGGTTTTTGAGGTGAGATGTTAGTAAGCTAGCGAAATGTGTTAAACTATAAACCAAAACTAAGCCCAATAAAGACGACAAAATGGAAACTGAGAGTGATTATCTAATTTCATCTCTAACCCATTCACATAACCTTATCACAGACATACACAATACCGACACCAGCAGTACTTAATCTAAACTACTAGTTATAATAATTACATTGTACGTCTACTAACCAAGGCAGGAATTCCAAGGATTCTTGTTTATCCCGTAAACTAGGAAATAAATCAAGCACATGTTTAGCAATTTTGCATTCGGTGTGTATCTACAATCAAATATATCACGATTCTCTAAATTATCACCGTCTTTTGGACACACGGATTCTTTTACTTCGTTCATTAAAATTTCAATTTTAGCATGCATTACTGTATTTACTTTAGTCTTCAAAAAGCTTGCTCTTATATACATTAGGTTTACTTCAGCAAGCGTTATTCCATTCAGGGGTGTTACTTCATGTTTATTGTCACTTATCTTTAGCTAAAATTTGTCTTTATCTGTTTTCGTTGCTGTATTTAAGTTTACGATGGTACTATAATCACGTGTCGTATGTTTGAAGGTATCCACATAAAACTCAAGATAAAAATGTTTGTATTTAAGCAGAAGGCTAATAAAGTCAATAAATAATTAAAATAATAGTCCATAAACTATTTTAAAGGAATTTAGATGAAAGCGCTCTCTTGACGTACTCAGTAAATATTTGGGGCAACGTGTGCCAAATATTAAGCTGTCAGTTTATGTGAACACCTTGATCGATCGCATCGTCTCTCGAGCTTTGACGATCATCTGGTGACGTCTTCATGACGCGTCTGTGTTAATCATTTGATTTTTACGTACAACACGTTATTTATTTAGAACAGTAAGGGACATTTAATAGTGCAATAGTGAATGTTATTACTTTGAGACGAGAGAACGAGCGATCACTTAAGAAATTGCAATTGAACTGCTTCTCAATTGTTTCTGATTATTGTTCCTAGTTCGATGTAGTTTGTATTTAAAGGATGTGGACATTATAGTCAGAAGCAGTTCAATATAAGTTTAGTGGAGAGGTTAGAGCGGTGCCTTGTGAGCACGCATACATACCCTAACTGCACGTGGCCCATATGGCGGTTCGGGTCGTCGGATATCAGCGCGCGCGTCATCGACTCAGTGGTACTGGCACCACCCTCGTGCTAATCAAAGACAAACAAACATGTACACAAACACTGCCCAATACGAAACAGTCAGACGCACGAGACGGACAAACGCACCAAATGCCTGTTGTAGTAAAAAAATAGCGCCAGAGCATCACTGAAAAAAATTCTTTCACTACGCGATTCTGTGCCAACCTAGCTACGGTCTAAAGCGTTGTTAGTTTGTGTCTACTTCGTATAGTTTGTGTTCAAATTACAGTGTCGTTTAAGCTTAACTGTATAATATAATCTGTATCGTTCCGCGTAGTGATATACTAGACTACATTATAACATAAAAATAAATGGACATGCATAATTATGACAGTACAAATAAAGCATGACGGTATGGAAAACCAAAATAAACATAAAGAATAACCTCCAGTTTTGAGTGTCTGAATGTCTTCACAGATGGACTTCAAAAATAAATCGTCGGGAAAAGTTTTGTTAGTCTCAAATTAAGTAATAAAACTCACTCAGGCAGCAATCGGTTAGCACGCTCAACAATGGGCTGGATCTATACCGCGGACTGCGTTAACTTTACATTCTCAAGGTGTTTCGTCGCTACGGAAAGCTATGCCACACGAAAATTCAAAATTTTACTACGGAAATTAATACTTTAGACCGGCCGACTCCAATGCTTGCCTGAGTGGTGATCGGTAGACTCCGGAATCAGCGTCCCAGTACAAGCACTGCAAAGATAATAACGCTCTGTGACACGCATCGAGTTCCGTGTGGAAGTCGATGTGTGTCTGTCTGTGTGTTTGCTGCATACCCCAGCTTGAGAGCCTGCCCGCCGGCCATGAGCCCCTCCTCCCCCAGGAGCGTCACCTGCTCCTCCTCGCGCGAAGGATCCGCCATCTTGTGCACACACCTCACTCAGCACACGCCACACAATATCACACTCTCCCACAAATATGATGCTTCCATCTACTGCACGGGAGATGCATCGGTCGAGTGACGCAGAGTGTGACATTGACGGCGAAGTGATTATTACAAACATTAACAGTTAAATTGCATGTAGTTTTTGAAGCCCACTTAGTGTGAATTCACATAGAATACATAATACGTACTTTTATAAAAGGGAATGTTATCATCATAATGATTTAGTGTTGGGACATAAATTAGTATTCGATTGTATCTTGTTATTGTGCTCGAAATAAATATAACTATAACAAATAAAATAATTTATGAGACACTGACAAAAAAAACAATAAAAGTGATGAATTGAAGTACGGCTGAATTCGTGGAGCTAGTTTTTTTCTACAACAGCTTCGACCTCGGCATTGCGTGATTTGCCATTCTCCGGCTAACGCGCATCCCTCTGATACAATAGACAATTTTACAGTTGAATTGATTAGGACAGAGACGAATTATCTATCAACCAGTTACCGTCATAATATGACATGTTTACAGGCTGAAAGTGTGATCTCTGACGTGGCTAGATCATCAAACGACAGGTGGATTTACGTTTTTGTATTAATATCGTTACAAAATACGTGAGGTATCTAATCTGACAAATTACTCGGCCTGCTATGTAACTACTTTATCGCAAGCTGATTTAATCGATCGGCAATCATGTGACTCGCTCGAAATGTTGGTACTGGTTCAGAACTAAACAAATCAGATTCAATTCATTCAACTGGATAAAAAAGAGGTTTAGTTATGGTCCTGTGGTTAATGAGGTCCTAACACGAAGACTCACCTCATCGAAGAACACTTGAGTTTTCCTCAGAATGTGCTTGAGCTCCGTTAGCTCGAGGAAGTTCCTCTTGAGGGCTTCAGCGTTCTGGTTCACCTCACGGAGCTCATTCTCGAGCTTTTCGAAGGTTGCCTAAGTAACAAGGTACAAAATAAATACATATACTTCATTTCTTGAAGCGAGCTAATAGGCAGAAAAATAAACGCACGTCATTGGTCGTCAAAAATATTTATCTTTCTCCTGGTTGGCTAGATTGTCAAATCAATTGTCAATTGCCGAATCTAGCCAATCACGAGAAAGACAACTATTTTCGACGACCAATCACGTGTGTATATTTTTCTTCCTATTAGCTCGTTTCAATAAATGAAGATAGATAGATAGAAATTGATAGAATACTTGATTCCCCAAACAAAGCAAAGACCATCGGCTTAACGCGTTCCCAGGCTCTAAGGGACAGAGGTGTGATTTTATGAGGTGGACAGAAAAAAAACTGTAACAATTTTAAAACTGACTTGGAATTCTCCAAAGTTATTTAATGGGTCACATGTCCATCTATAAGCCTCACAAGAAGATGACATAATAAAACAAAACCGCTTCATCCAAAATCTAATAGATAGCTTTAACATGAAAGATTTTGACGATTTTTACAAGAGGTTACGAGCCTTACAAGATCAAGAGCTAAGAATTAGTCATTCCAATAGCCCACGGCAAATCCATATTTGATCTGTGATTGACGTAACAGCTTGCAAATCTTGTTACGCACGCGAGTAATAGTTCATATGGTAATTATGCCCTAAGGCAGTATTGTAAGTCAAGTTCAAGTGTATATTGGAGACTGGAATGCACTTCAGGCAATGTGATATGAGAGAGGAAACTCATCGAGCGAATTGTTTTGTGTTGTGACGTCACGAAGGTCGGAATAGAAAGTGAGTTACGAGTACCGAAGACTGCTTGGAATTTTAAATATTGCTAATTCTTACAATGATTTCAACATACATTCTGCCTTTGTAGATTTTTTGAGGTTTTGTCTTCCATTCAAAATAACTGTGGAAACCAAGGCTCGTATTCAGAGACTTCACTCAAACTTGAGTCTACGTCTAAGCATTGATTTTTGACAGTTCCCTACGAAAACTGTATTATGAATCACCGCTTGAGACACGATTTACGCTTGAGTCTTTGAATATGGGCCTAAGGTTAATTCATTTTCATTAGCCAGCGAGGATCGAACCTGCAACTTCGTAAGGAAGGATACTGACCTCAAGATCGATCATCTCCCTGGGCTGGGGCGCCTCGGGACACTCCCCGGGTATCTCGAGCATGGGGATCCCATCTCTCCGGATCTCCTTCTCCAGGTAGCGAAGCTTGCGCTCCATCTCATCGCAGCGGCGGACCTCATTCACGAACTTACGTTGGAAGGCGTTCACGTCGGGGTTCAACTGTAGAACGAGATTTACTAAATGAACTTGCTTGTTTTTAAGCTATTGCATAGCTTCTATCGCGCACCTTGAGTGTGGAGACCGAATCCAGAAATTCCGTAACGAAAATAACCTAACGCTGTCACTTTTGTTCAGCAACTCGCCTATAGGTGGCATGCAATAGCTTTACCGCGGCAGTCCCCGAGTGCCACCCATCTTTTTTTTCCTATTTTTATTTGCGATCGGTCTTACGATCATAAACGTTGAGTGATCAAAGGCTTTTAAAGTTGGTGGATGAAATGTTAAGTGTGGGAAACTCGGTGACAAAAGCTTCTGCCATGGCTTTAAGCGCGGTCGGGTCGCAGGCTCGCATCTCGGTCTCATCAAGAGAGTTATTTGTCTATTAATATATTAATGTTTAAGCATCAGTTCGAAAGTAAAAAGACTTTTGGCCATTTATAAATTTAGAAATTGCCTAAAGTCAAGTTACTTTTTGCCTCAATATTCTAATATTAAAATAATATTTTAAATAAACTTAAGTTTTATCAATGAAAAATCATACACATATTTCATACATAGGTTTTGGTGGTATTTATTATTATTTGGCAAAGATAAGCAATGATTAAGCTAATCAATATTCTTATCAACATTTTGTAATCAGAATTAGGAGTATCATGTGATATTAAGTTTACTTTCAACAGTTGGCAGTATTTACATAACTGTGCTGTTAGCGGCAATTTTAATTGCTGTGGATTCTAATTCATTTAATCTTAAACATTTTTAAGTACTTCTATTTGCTTTGGAGTTTGGAGTTTAAATAGGTTTGTCAGAAACACAGATTTTTGACACAATTTTAATCTTTTGAATAAATTAATCTCACAGAGAAGAAAGTCCATCAAAATAAATCAAGTCCACTCATTAAACAACTTACATACTTACTTGTAAGATATCAAAGTACCTAGGTATTTCATTGTAGTTATAATTATATAATCTCAAGTACTAAGTATTTCTCTAAATAGAATGCATTTAGCAGCAACTAAACAGTAATTACCTACTTATTTTATATGTATATATCTACACTATTTTATATATAATATATATATAATATAATATTATATATATATAATATATTATATATAATATTATAAAGAGGAAAACTTTGTTTGTTTGTTTGTTTGTTTGGTTGTAATGAATAGGCTCAAAAACTACTGGACCGATTTTAAAAATTCTTTCACCATTCGAAAGCTACATTATCCACGAGTAACATAGGCTACTTTTTATCCCGATATTCCCGCGGGAACGGGACTTACGCGGGTGAAACCGCGGGGAGCAGCTAGTAATAGATAAAATAAACTATACAATATTATCAAATAGGTAGGTGCTTGTCTTACTGACAATCATCATAATCATCATCACAGCCCATATACACCCACCGTTGGGCATAGGCCTCCTCTCTATCACGCCACTCTCTCTGATCCCTCTCTATGTACTGTTAAGTGTTCCAAAAACTTTGAATCCCGGAAAGTTATTACAGAAATTCTATGTACCATGTCTGAGATAAACTATTAAGGTAGTATTATTATTGTACTTTTTCTATTGAAATCTCTGTTATCATTTTTCTTAGATCTTAGAAAATATTACTATTATGTCTTCTGTTATTCTTGAGTCTTAACTATTTGACATAAAATTATAAAATGTTGTAAATTATTTAACATTTTACTAAGGTCAACCATAACCTGGTATGCATGGTCACTGACCTATAGAAATACAACCAGTCAAATTGTTCAGTACCTAAGTATTTAGCGAAATACATTTTGAGTATTGGTTGTATTGGACTGGCAGACAGTATCTCTGCAGTAATCAATACATATCAGATAACCGGCGCAAAAAATTAGGGCAAGATTTTCTTCAAAACGAGGTCAAAGATCCGCATCGTGATAAATCTTTAGCAGATTCTACCTACTCTGTAAATCTCAATGGAAATCTCAGTAGGTTTTGAAAAGGGGCGTATTGTGGTGACTGGTGGTACTCACGTCACGGAACTGCACGAGACCCAGTTCTCCAAGTTCCGACACGCAGGCATAGGCAGCTTCGCTCTGCAGGAAGAGCTGACATAATGTCATTTCTTCACTCCTAAACAACGACCCCATTTTGCACGGTTTTTCAACACTGCACTGTAAATTTCTTAACCTATCTATCTACGAAAATGCCCCGTCGCGAGTCTGCGAGCAGACTATTGCAGCGACGAAAACGAATTACACGAACTGTGTGACGAATCAATCGATACGAGCGGGCGGGCAGGCAAACGTCATCGCCTCATCGGCGCACGGCACGGCGCATTTTTATTTTGGCATTTTTGGCATATGTTTAGGGATACCAGCTACTTGCTTTAAAATACCCTTTCGCGTGTGGCGTGTCTGGCGTAGGATGGATAGGAAAATTGGCAAATATAATAAAAAAAATTAGCTATTGCATAGCTCGAAGTAGTAACGAAAAACAACCTAACGCATGTATCTTTAGTTCAGCAACTGACCTCTAGGTGGCATGCAATAGCTTTACCGCGGCAATCCCCGAGTGCCACACGACGTCTTTTTTTTACATTTTATTTAAAACCATTTCACAATTAAAAAATTTGTGTGCGATAGTTAGTTTGTCTAATGCGCAGCTTGAAAGCTAGCATTCTTTTTACATGGCTCGAGCTTTTATAAACAATAAATAAAAAAATAAAAAATCATTTATTGCTTTAAGTAAGAATAGCCATAATATGCTCCAGAAGAGATACAAAAAAACTAACTTAAACTATTCTACAGTAAAACAAAAGGAGTAAATTCAGCTTGTGCTGCATGTTTGTTGTCAACTGGTTTCTATTTTACCCACGGTATTTGGACATTCTGTAGAAGCATGCAACACAGTTTTCCGTCTCACTCTTCAATTAGGTTGTCTCGCTCTCTCATTTCATTCGGTTTTCAAAGGCAGTTCTGTATAAAAAAAGAGTTTATTTTGTATAAAAACAGAAATCCATTAATACAATAAAATTTAAGTTTCAAACAAAATTATAGTCTATCTATAAAGTCCTGACATGAATGTTTGAGGAACTAAAATTATTCGTGTATCTGGCAGCACCAAACAAAGGTATAACAGCTGTCGTCAGCTGTCATCGAGTGAGTTCAAGAACATATTTTCCTCTATTTTTTATTGTTTTCTTAGTTAAACTGCAATGAAATGAAACCGAACTACGCACAAAAGTATCACAAATAAGTAAAGTAAATGAGAGTGACACGCGGGAAGTGATTTTTAAGTTTTTAAGCAATGTTTAGCGGAATACCAAGTTGGACATATTTTGTGGGATTTGGATGATTTAAATGGGCGAACAGCATCTATAACGGGTATGTAATCGTTTTATTGGTTGTTTCTAATCTGCCTGAAGTAACAAATTGACCTAAATTACGATTTGGAGACCAAAAAAGGCATTGTTTACATTGCACATTTTTACGTCAGATTGAACATCACAGTAAGTCATGTTGTAGTGAGACCATCTAATCTTGATACATTAAAATGGCACACAGTCTAGCTACGTTTTCTGCCTACCTAAGTATTTAAAATTTTAACTAATTGCTTTATGTTTAAAATGCTTTTGATTACCTACTTTCAGTATATTTTTTTTTAATTTTCAGGTAGGTAAATCAGAAAGTACCTACGGTTAGGCGAATTCAAGAATGATGGGAAGTTTGAAACTGCTGAAACACAGTAGGGTCTGCCAAGAAAGCAATGGACAATTTTAATATTTGTGCACTACGGCAAAAAATAAAATTCTTATAAAAATGACAATGAAATCCAATTTTGTTTCATTTGCCTTCACCTATGTACCTATGTATGAACACTCAACAGTTTAACCTTTTAATCCAACATTATTACACAGATAAGCACAAGATTTAAAAATAAAACATGCCTTCCCAAATTCCCACCTAAAAGCTGGTAGGAACTTTTACATGGAACGAACTGCAAGTATCAAAATCAGTAGTCACACTATAGGGTTGCTATATACATTTTAGCAGCGCCCTCATTTATTGTCACGACTTTATAGACAGACTATACAAACAGTTTAGGCAAAACAAAAAACTATTTATTAGCACTTGACCAAAATTAGTTAGAGGATTATGAGACGTCGTTTGCGTAAATTGTTTTTAATTGTAACTCGTTTTGAAAAACAACTTTTCCTGTAAACTCGACCGATTTAAAAAGTCGTCTTTCTTTCTCTGTTTTTCTTTTAATTTTGTCTATTATGTCTTTCTTCTGACTTTGACAGCTAATATTTAAATTAGTTGGGTTGATTTTGTGTGGGAGTGCGATTGAGGTTATGAATTCCGCTGTGAACCAAAATAATTGAGCGAGATTAGACTATGAATAGACACAAAAAGTGAATGAAAACCAGGACAAAATGGTGTGGAATTAAACTATGTTTCTTTTAAATTGCCTCCAGATTCCATTTTAGCATCGCTTCTAATATTTTTTAACAAATTTCAGGCGCTTCTTGGTACTCAAGCAGTTATCACCTTGGTAATGATATCTCTCATGCAGAAATTGAAGAGTTATTCCTTTGCACGATGGCTCCTCTGCTCCCAAGGGCTGTACCGGTACTTGTATCCTACAGACAGTGAGCTGAAAGCTCTAACTGGCAAAGACAAGGCGAAGGGTAGAAAAGGTGGGAAACATGAGACAAATGGGAAGAAAGAAACTTTTCATGTGCCTAGAAACCTTGAGATTAATTTAGAAAAGGCTCCAGTGACAGCCTTAGATGTAGTGCATCTGAGGTTTTACACAGAATATTATTGGATAGTTGACTTTTCCCTGTATACTGGGATAGTTTATACTTTATCCGAGGTGAGTACCTATTTGTTTTACTTATTAGCATCTAAGTGACAGTTGGTCAAGAGTCTAAAGCACAAGGAAGGCTGTTTCACTGACCCTGGTCTAATTTTTTATTGCTTTTTAAAAAATATTGGATGAATGTATTGTGATATATGTTTTCAATTAATTCACCAATAGTACCTAATATATTGTTTTATTTAATAAGAGATGTAAGTCTGATTAAGAGAAATGCATTTAATGTTGTTCTAATCATGAAATTTATGTTTCAGATATACACAGGATTTTTTCCTCTCAAAGATGAGTTCAATTTAAGTATGGTTTGGTGCTGTTTGGTTGTGTTTTTTGCCTTGTATCCTTTACAAAACAATATCACTTTAGTTAGATGAATTCTAGATTAGATTAGAAGGAAATATTTGTATGAGCAATAGTGCCTAATTTTATTTAAGCTAAGACAAATTAAGTAGGTAAGTACCTGAATTAGTTTTCCAAGATTATTTAATAGTTTTAAGAATAATCCATCATTACAAAGAGACCTTTAACTTCCAGATAAAGATATTATTTAATTCCAGTGATAGGTCATATAAAGAAAACATTAAAGAATGTACAAGCTTGATAAATCTGAAAGCATTTTGTAACAACTGGCTGACTTACCCATTGCTACACTTACAGTTTAATACAATGTAAGTTATTGAAACAAAAATAAATATCTTGTGCTCTAATTTAATCTTAAAACCTAAATGACATTCGAGGTGGTTAAATTTTTAATTTTTATTAACCTATACTGTCCCACTGCTGGGCAAAGGTCTCCCCCAATTGTTGCCATCTCTCTCGGTCTGTTGTCAGTGGTTAAATTAGAAAAATAATTAATAAGTACTCATACTACATTGCATTCTTAATACATGTAATTCTTATACACAAGCATTAAATTGCTTAGCTTAGGACTAGATGACGTTGTGGAATGTTTAAGGATATTTAATAATATTTAATTACACAAATAAACCCCTTAGCACACCACAGTAAAATCTTGCTGTCCCTGACAAAGCAATACTTCACATCAGAGGAATCTATTGGAGAGAGGTCCACATGTATTGTTGCCTTCTCTGTCTTCCTTCTCACCGCTATGATTGTGCTGATTATAGACGAGTCAAATTTAGAAGTAGGGGTGGACCCAGCTTATGACAGCTTCTATGAGAACGCACAGAAGTTTCTGGAGAATCAGGGGCTGTCTTCTGTGTAAGTTGATGATATCAATAAAATAACTAAACTAGCTGCTCCCGCTAAACAAAATGTAGCATATTTTAACCACACTTAGGCATTTCTTTATAAATGCAGAATCTTACTAATAGAGTGCGCGCAAGATAAGTCTGCGCGCGGCCAAAATCGGAACTAATTTTTATGCTAGTGGCAATAACTTATATCTAAAATAATAAACTAGAATTACTTTTTATAAAAAACTTAGTATTGATTTTAAAGTAACTAAAATATTTTTTATTTTCCTTTATTTGGAGGAAAAAATATTCTAGTTAGTCTGGCATCATTAAGCACGCCACCAGTCGCGCGCAGACTTATCTTGCGCGCACTCTAGTTTTTGGTATCCCATCCTAGCCACAAACTTTTAGTAAGGTTTTTCATTTATAAATGAAGTTGTATGTTGTATTGTCTTGTTAGTTCTATGTGGCAATACGCTACTCATGTGTATATCGTCATGTGAGCTACATATTAATACGAATTTAATAGATTATTTAAGATTTAATAGATTTAAGTAAAGTTTAATGTCTTAGGTTAAGTACCTGTCAAGTTACAAACTTTTTAAATAAATAAATAAATACAAAGCATTAATTTAGTCAGGACGACTTATTAGACGTGCCTTTCTGCACGGAACTTTTCTGTGAGGTTACATTCTACATTTAATTTAGAAAAGTGTTATTATTTCCAGTGGTCCAGCATCAAAGTTGATCTTAAAGCTGTGCTTCGCGGTGTGGGCGGCTATCATCGGCACTCTCTTCACCTTCCCTGGGCTGAGGGTTGCTAGGATGCATTGGGATTCACTAAAGTAAGCTAAAAATATAAAAAACTAGCTGCGCCCTGTGGTTTCACCCGCGTAAGTCCCGTTTCCGCGGGAATATCGTGATAAAAAGTAGCCAATGTGTTATACCATGTCTTTAGCTACCTACCTATATTCCGAATTTCATCGCAATCGGTTGTGTAGTTTTTTCGTGAAAGAGAAACAAACATTACATCCATACATCCATGCGCCAATCTTTAACAAAACTTCTGTATTTTTTAGGAGCTATGAAGAGAGCAAAATAAAAGGATTACTCCTAAACCTGAACTTCGCACTTCCCTTCATCCTAGTGCTTATGTGGATCCGACCAATCACACGTCACTATCTCACCGTACGAGTTTTCAGCGGCATGGAGAAACCATTGTGAGTAATACCTTGATCACACGTACCGAGTAGAGTGGCGAGACAGTCAAATATTTCTCGGCCGAGTAAATAGAATAGGGTCCGAGTGACTGTCTCGGCCTGTTGCTCGGTCGAGCTAGTGTTCACAAATACCGAGCGCTCGGCCGAGAGCACTGTCTCGCCACTCTACTCGGTACGTGTGATCAAGGTATTATAACGTCTTATAAATCGACTAGCGACACTCCCCGGCTTCGCACGGGTCCAATTTATACATATAACCTGTACCTCTTGAATCACTCTGTCTATTAAAAAAATCCGCATCAAAATCCGTTATATTGGGGGTAATTCGGTGTTGCTACTAATTAAAAATCCTAAATTCGAAAGCTCCCTATTTCGTTCTCAATAAAGTTCAACGCGAAACGACAGTCTGAGTGACAGTTCTAAAATTACCTATTTCTAGTAAGTACAACTTACGATAGTTTTGAAAGTGTAATCATAACATTCCAGGATGACTTCAGATGCATTCGACACCCTGCGTCTGATCCTAGTAGTGTTGATAGCGGTGTCTCGTGTGGCACTGATGCCGGCGCAGCTACAACACTATCTCGACATGGCGGAGCGACGCCTGCGCGCGCAGAGAACAGAGGCCGGGAATATTACTAATGTTGATCTGCAGAAGAAGGTATTATATTCGAGCGACCCTGCGTCTGTTTTGAACTTTATTTCGTTCTCAATAAAGTTCAAAACAAAATGACATTCTGAGTGACAGTTCTAAAATTACGTAATAAGGATAAAATTTAGGAATTTTAATTTAGTCAGTGCCCTATCAAATCGCCACCATTACTTACCCCTTTACAATATTATTATAGAAACATGCTCACATTTAATTTTATTGTAAGTATAATAGTTTCACTATTGTCAAAACTTTATCTCAGTGGAATAACGCCTTAGAAAATTCTGTAATGTTATTCTCATAAATAAATAATTGTCTAAATGTCTAATTCATAATAGCTCATGTTTCCTACAATTGATTTGACAATCTAGCCACGAGAAAGATCACAAAAAAGACAATTATTTTCGACGACCAATCACGTGCGTTTATTTTTCTTTCTATTAGCTCGCTTCAAGAAATTAAGTATAAATGTCTAATTCATGTTTCCCCTTCCAGATATCCTCAGTATTCTACTACCTATGCGTTGTAGCGTTACAGTACATATGTCCGGTTGTAATGATACTGTACTCTGCGCTAATGTACAAGACTCTAGGCAGGTACACGTGGACGGCATTGTTCTACGAGTCGCAAGAGATGTGCGGGTTGGAAAGCCCAGTGACGACGCCCGCGCCTGCGCAGGTGGACGGGGAGGAGTTTGTTTTGGCGTGGGAGAATCTCAAAATGGTAAGTGGTCAATAGTGAGATCTGATGAAGAATGTTTGTTATTCTTTCACGCAAAAACGGCTGGACCGATTTATTTGAACTTCGGTATGTAGATAGGTGATACCCTGGATTAGTACATAGGCTACTTTTATCCCGATATTCCCGTAGAAACAAGACTTACGCGGGTGAAACCGCGGGGCACAGCTAGTCTTTCTATGTGTTAGGTACTTACCCGGATAAAAAGCATGTGTTATTCCAGTCCAGGTCATAATCTATGTTCCAAGATTCAGCTAAAACCGTCCAATTTTTGGTTGATTTTGTTAACAAACATAATGATATTGAGTAGGATTAAAAAATAAATAAAAACTGTATCCTAAGCAGCTGGGGGTTTACTATTAAAAGCGAAAAACGAAATTTCAGCATCAAATCGCAGGTCAGCTTAAGCTGGTGGAAACTGAATTCGGAAGGTTAGCCAACATAAGCTGACCCGCGAAAATTGGCACTCGCATCGTTTTCGATCTGTGTAGTAGAGGGGCTGATTATCTACAAATGAAAAATTTAATCCCGTCGAAGCCCAAAAGTTTAAGTAAGATTTTTCATATACAAATTAAATGCCTAAGAGTGGTTTAATTATAGTGTTAAACCACTCTTAGGCATTACTCAAATACATATGCTTAATATGCTTATAGCTGATTACCATATGAAATGTTCCAGGTGTTCACAATGGAGGTGTACCGCGGCGTGCTCGGCTTCAGTACGTGGTGGTGTAGTTTCGCCTGGTTCGTGAGCACGGCCCTCGGCGCCGCCTACCAAACTTACTTCCGGATCTCCTGATCTATTCAACAGTCATCATCATCATCATCACGTGCAGCCCGTCTCATCCTGCAGTGGCTGACACTCATTCTACAGCCCGTCTCATCCCACTGCTGGGCATATGCCCTTAAAGCCTTCGCACCGCCTACCAAAATTACTTCCAGATCTCCTGATCTATTCGACAATCTACACAATCATTGTACAGCCCGTCTCATCCCACTGCTGGGCATATGCCCTGGGCCTTCGCTTGTGCCAACCCTATCTGTGCCAGTCTGACCCAGCAGCAGATTAGAATGTCATGTTTAAAGATCAGCGGCCTTAAAATGGCCGTTCAAGCATTTCTGCTAGCAATTCATAAAGTGCATTAATTTCATGAATTGTTTAGCATTTTCACCAAAATATGATAGAATGGCTCAAATTGATCCGTTTTACCAAATTTTGGTGAAAATGCTAAACAATCCATGAAATTAATGCACTTTATGAATTGCTAGCAGAAATGCTCGAAGCGGCCATTTTAACCCCCCCCAAAGAGTTAAATGTTTAGACGTATTTACTGATTGTTAAAGCCGCGTTGACACGATCAGAGCCAGCTCATTATTATTATTATTATTTATTAGAGACATGGCACATCCAATTTGGTTGAAGTTTAGGAAAAGAAAAACTATACTTGCGTCACATTTCTAGAGTCATCTTTCACAGTTTATTGATCTGAGTTCGGTTTATTGAGTACAATATAAAAAAATATCAAATGACTCATGCAAAGTCATCATGATTAATATTAAGCTGATACGATTATATTTTTTTCCGTAGCATCGACATTTTAGTTATGATGAAATTTAGAACAACTTTTTCATGCTATTATTATTTAGTGACTCGAAATTTCATCATCATCATCTCAGCCCGTTTGCACCCACAGCTACATAGGCCAATATTGGAAACTTACTTTATAATAACCGAGATTGCGAACTGGTATTATTACTCGTATATTCCCAAAGTAGACCTTTCTAAGTAAAAACTTGGGATGTAAAAGCCAGAAATTTCTAGATAATAAGCGCGCAATTACAATGCACTGCCGATTATAGATAAACAAAATAAGACAAAATACTGTGAGTACTGAGATGACGAGCGATAGAGGGAAATGGAAGAAAGAAACGTGTTGTGCCGACCCCACCTAGTGGGATAAGGGCAGGGTGATGATGAAATAATAAGACAAAATATATTTGTACAAAAACATATTATTTATTATTAAGTGAGTATTGTACCTATCCATAATATGAAACTATGTATTATTTCCATTGCTTCTACTTGAAGATTTTGTTTCTATTTTGCAAAATGTTTTTATTTATATATTAAGTAAGTAAGTATATAAAGTGTGTAGTTTCCCTGAATTTTGCATTTAAGTTTCTTATTTTTCTGTTTTGCAATGTTATTAAATGGGCAACCAATGAGTGAAATAACAAAAGACTTGTATATAAAATTTTGGCTGTTTGGTTTGTAAATCTTTGTTTTCTATTTATTTTGGATTGAATGGACTGTTTGTTATTAAAGTTTTATAGTTACCAATGGTTTTGTATTATTTTTGCCATCCCTGCTTTATTAGTAAAGTACTAATGCTTAGGCATTAGGCTCTATTTAAGTATGTTACTTTTCCTATCTATCTATCTACTGGGCCGGTAACACCCACTGCTGGGTGGCGGCCTCTTCTCTATCACGCCACTCTTGGCGATGTTGTGCCATCCGGATCCACTGCTCTCTTACCGCCCTCACAATATCGTCCGACCATCGGGCAGGTGGTCTGCCCCGAGGCCTTTTCCTACCTGTAAATAAAATAGTATAGTGGAACACGATTCATGGATTCTCTGAGCGAAATGGTCTAAAATAAAAAAAGCTATGACTTTATTGTAGCACCATCTAGCGTAACCCTTTTTTAAACTGCTAAAGAAAAAATTAGTTCACTGCTAAAGATAGATGGCGGGACTAGTGTTGGTAATTCATCAATAAAAAATTTTTAGGCAATCTCTCCTCATTGATTTTAAAGACTAACGTTGAATAAAGTAACCGCCCAGCAATTAAGTATATCATACACAGACAGGACAATGTTTTTTAATTATTCTGTGACACCATACAACACAAGGCTCAAAAGACTCACATCCAAAACAAAACCATTGCACGCATAGTGCTGTGAAACTAACCACGGTAGCAAGACTTTTTACTTCGTTGTGAATTATCATGTATGTGAATTAAACTTGTTTAAAATCCTGTTATAAGTAAGTATGTATGCAGAATGCATTTATTTAGCAACGTGATAATTTCGAAGGAATTCAACTTTTTATAGAAATTAATCACAATGAGAGCTATTTAACGCTATTTTATAAGAAAAATATATAGGTCACCACAAATATAGGTATAGGTTCAGATCACCACACAACTGAGTATGTAAAAAAGACGTGTGGAACTCGGGGACTGCCGCGTTAAAGCTATTGCATGCCACCTAGAGGCGAGTCGCTGAACTAAAGTGACAGCGTTACGTGATTTCATTACGGAATTTCTGGATTCGGTCTCCACGCCAAGGCCCGCGATAGAAGCTATGCAATAGCTTATTATACAGAAGTTTATTACTTAAGTAACTTGTCAGAAAATATCTACCTACACAGTAAGGAAAACCTAAGACAATAATGTAATTGAGACTGGCTGTTAGTCTTGTTAGAATCAAGACTGTGTCTTGTGAAGTAGTGCATCACTATTTCTGACATAGTGACGCATTATGACAAACGCAGTTGTTAATTCAGCCAATAAGATCTCTTCGCGGTAGGTGAGCAAGCACCCCATTGGTCCTTAGCTGGAACTTTCCAGAAATTCCCAGTGACGTCCATTGACGCTGCGCGCGCCTCTATAAACTCAAATTTCCAGCAACGAATTATTTCGAGAAAAGAAGCCGTCAATCGCGCACGTTTGCCGAGTTTGTTCAACAGAGCAAGCTGATAATATACGACTGATTTATTGAAGTATTATCACACAAGAAACACAAAGTAAGTCATTTAATTTATATTTGCCTAGTTGTGTGTTTTTCAAATCCTAAATTTCGTAGTTCCAAATTTTTCGTGAGACCCACGCAAGGGCGAAGTTCTTCTAGTAGTCTTTTCGATTACTCATGCTTATGGATATCTTTAGGTTAAAATTAGTAAAATATCATTAAATCTGTGCTATTCTATGTAAAATGCAGAGTATTTTCTGCTCCTTTGTTCCCTCTTTGTCATAAATTGTAAGGCACGTGGTTTCAAAAACCTGAGGGTTTCTCACGCTCCAGATTCTAATGGAACAGTGCGTCATCGCAGCAGCATATTATTTCCGTTTTATTTTGTCGCAATGTGAAAACTGAAGACTTTCTAGTCCATAACGAATTCGAGAAGGTTCGTTCGTCGATCGATATGCTCGTGTAATGGCCGCCCGGTTGGCTTCTCCGCGTATCATTCAACATACAATTTTCAACTTACGTTGATTACTATATAATGCAACTGTAGAATAACCACTATTAGCCCTATTTTCGTGGTAAAACTGAGTTTCCGCCCACGTTTTTCCATCGCACCGTAACCTCTGACTGCAAAATGGCGGACTTCCCTAACCTTACTTTGAGTTTCCATTCATCTATCACATGATTTACTAAGCTGTCAGCACATGGTATGCACACGTAGATCTTCTATTTTTTTGTGATTAAAATCCAAGAACCTATCTAATGACTATGTTTCTTTGTTGCAGATGGCCAAAGCACCAGCCGTAGGTATCGACTTGGGGACCACCTACTCGTGCGTGGGAGTGTTCCAGCATGGAAAGGTGGAGATCATCGCCAACGACCAGGGCAACAGGACCACGCCCTCGTACGTTGCATTCACGGACACCGAGCGTCTCATCGGTGATGCCGCGAAGAACCAGGTTGCGATGAACCCCAACAACACTATCTTCGGTAAGAAACTGTTTATATCAGCCCGTCTACAATAACGATGTGACAATCATCGCAGGTCAGCTTATGTTGGTTTATCAGTATCCATCAAGCTCACCTGTGACTGGCATGGCGCATCGTTTTCGGTTTTTACAAACCGAGTGTAGAGCTGCGGTTTATTCATATCAAATCTTTTTACCAGCCACTGTTTGAATAGCCATGACCTCTTGAGCCTTCTACAAATTGCGTTAGCACTGTTTTACACCTTGTTTTTTCTTTGGTTATTACTGTCATACATGATAAATATAAACTGACTAGTGGTGCGGTTCTAAAATAATTTGTAATAAAATATTGAATTGTACCTACCATACATGAAAGCAAATTAATGTTTGAACTTTGAACTTTAAACAACTAAAACGTTTAAATTGTAACAATTACATTCATAAAAATGTTTTGATATCAATCTGTATGAAAAACTCTCTTTGTTTTATCAGTGATATGATATGCAAGTTCAAATCATTGAGGTCAAATCGAAACAAATGATACTGATTGAAGCTGTAACATACTCTGAATGAGTAAGGATAGTAACTATTACTTGACCTGTGCCATGCTCTAGTTTTGAGATCAATGACATGACAAGTAGGTCACATACCTATAACACCTATATAGGTACTAGGTAGTATCAAATTACACTACATGCAGTGATACTAATCGTCTACAAAGAATAATTTTACTGTAATGCTAGTTACTTGAGAGCATCAAGCATGACAGACCTGATATTTGGTTACCCACAGTAACAGGAAGTAGTTGTATTGTTGGTGTGACTCACTATTTATGATGCAAATGTATACAATTTCATCATAATCTTACTGACTTGCAAAGTTACTAGAAATCAATAATACTTTGAAATCAAATATAGTGATGAGTAATACAATAATAATGAAAAGAAATCAAACAATAATCAGCAAAATTAATCAAACAAGAAGCAAAGCAAACAGTGGAAGGTAAATTATTTACAGTTCATGATGATACCCAATATACTAGACTAGAGTCTCTGAACATATTGAATGATACCAGTATTCTGAGGAAATTTTTAAATTCCTACTGTTTCTAGGAGAAAAAGAACAGGTTTTAATGATGAATTTGTATTGTTACAGATGCTAAGCGTCTTATCGGTCGCAAGTTCGAAGATGCTACAGTACAAGCCGACATGAAGCACTGGCCCTTCGAGGTGGTCAGTGATGGAGGCAAACCAAAGATCCAAGTAGCATACAAAGGCGAGAACAAAACCTTCTTCCCCGAAGAGGTCAGTTCCATGGTGCTCACCAAGATGAAGGAAACCGCCGAGGCCTACCTCGGCAAAACGGTGCAGAACGCGGTGATCACGGTTCCGGCGTACTTCAACGACTCTCAGAGACAGGCCACCAAAGATGCGGGTACCATCTCAGGCCTGAACGTACTCCGAATCATCAACGAACCGACCGCCGCTGCGATAGCTTACGGTTTAGACAAGAAGGGACAGGGAGAGCGCAACGTCCTCATCTTCGATCTGGGAGGTGGTACCTTCGACGTGTCGATCCTGACCATCGAGGACGGCATCTTCGAGGTGAAGTCCACCGCCGGAGACACCCACCTGGGAGGAGAGGACTTCGACAACCGCATGGTCAACCACTTCGTGCAGGAGTTCAAGCGCAAGTACAAGAAGGACCTCGCCACCAACAAGCGCGCGCTGCGTCGTCTGCGCACCGCCTGCGAGCGAGCCAAGCGAACCCTCTCCTCCTCCACCCAGGCCAGCATCGAGATCGACTCTCTGTTCGAGGGCATCGACTTCTACACGTCCATCACCCGCGCGCGCTTCGAGGAGCTCAACGCCGACCTCTTCCGCTCCACCATGGAGCCCGTGGAGAAGTCCCTGCGCGACGCCAAGATGGACAAGTCGCAGGTGCACGACATCGTGCTCGTCGGCGGCTCCACGCGCATCCCCAAGGTGCAGAAGCTGCTGCAGGACTTCTTCAACGGCAAGGAGCTGAACAAGTCGATCAACCCGGACGAGGCGGTGGCGTACGGCGCCGCCGTGCAGGCCGCCATCCTGCACGGAGACAAGTCCGAGGAGGTGCAGGACCTGCTGCTGCTCGACGTGACGCCGCTCTCGCTCGGCATCGAGACCGCCGGCGGCGTCATGACCACGCTCATCAAGCGCAACACCACCATCCCCACCAAGCAGACGCAGACGTTCACCACGTACTCTGACAACCAGCCCGGAGTGCTCATCCAGGTGTTCGAGGGCGAGCGCGCCATGACCAAGGACAACAACCTGCTCGGCAAGTTCGAGCTGACCGGCATCCCGCCCGCGCCGCGCGGCGTGCCGCAGATCGAGGTCACCTTCGACATCGACGCTAACGGCATCCTCAACGTGTCCGCCGTCGAGAAGTCCACCAACAAGGAGAACAAGATCACCATCACCAACGACAAGGGCCGCCTCTCCAAGGAGGACATCGAGCGCATGGTCAACGAGGCCGAGAAGTACAAGAACGAGGACGAGGCCCAGAAGGAGACCATCCAGGCCAAGAACGCGCTCGAGTCTTACTGCTTCAACATGAAGTCCACCATGGAGGACGAGAAGCTCAAGGACAAGATCACAGACTCTGACAAGACCATCATCCTGGACAAGTGCAACGACACCATCAAGTGGCTCGACACCAACCAGCTGGCCGCCAAGGAGGAGTACGAGCACAAGCAGAAGGAGCTCGAGGGCATCTGCAACCCCATCATCACCAAGCTGTACCAGGGGGCCGGTGGCGTGCCCGGGGGCATGCCCGGCGGCATGCCCGGCTTCCCCGGCGGAGCGCCCGGCGCTGGGGCCGCGCCGCCCGGCGCCGGCGGGGCCGGACCCACCATCGAGGAGGTCGACTAAACATTCCACTCCATTTCATCGCAACATCGCGGCACTTGTAGCCTATTGAAACGGAATAAACGATTTTGAATCTTATTTTTTGTTTTTCTAACAGTTACTATTAGATATCATATTTCATGCTAATAATTAATAGGTTGTCTTTAGTTTACATATTCAGATTTAGGCAACTCTAAAAACAGATCTGAATATATTTTTCACAAGATAGATACTAAATCGAAATCATAGGCTTATTTTAGATTGCTGCGACCATGACAAGTAGCACGACAACAGATCAGGATGATTGAGGTCACTCAGACGGTGAGCGTCTGTGACTCGAGGTCGTTGACCGCCAAGGTCATTGACCGTCGTATATGGTCGATGGGGTGGTTCATCATCCTATCATTCGTCGGTAGTCGTAAAAATATAAGCTAGATTATTAGCTTACGACATGACATACACATGCTTACGATTAGGGCTTCCTAGGGCTTCCCACCGTACACCTCTTGACACCTGGGTGAACCATAAATAAAATGTTTACAGGTGGGTACTGACCAACGTTACGAGGTGTAATGTAACATGTTACACAGCGAGCGTTCGTGCAGTCAGTACGTCGTGTACGGGGAAACCAGCGAGCAAAGAGCCGCTCGTTGCTCGCTTTGAGCGCTCCACCCGGCTGTCGGTTTTTTGGCGAATCCTTTGAGGGTTACGTGGTTCAGCACAGAGTTCTGACGAGCATGTTACGCCGATTTTAAAACACAGCGTAACATGCTCGATGCGTAACACGCTCGATGCGAATGTTACATTACACCTCGTAACGTTGGTCAGTACCCACCTTACAACGACAGTTAGTTCACCTTCGTGTATCTGGGTGTTCATGGAAATAGCATCTTCGGAATTCTAAAGAAAATACCTTCGTGTCTATTTTCATAGCAACGTGATAAAGTGGCCGATTTTCCATTGAACGAAAATAATTTCCAGTGAACGATAAAAAATAAACCCAGACGTCATCCAAAGTCCAAGGTGATCTGGGTCAAATCGTATCGTATCGGTAATGCGAGGTGCAAATAGATGGGTACCTACCTACTTATCTAGGAATTCCATAAAGATAAGGTAAAAATCTAGAAACTTCTATCGTGTTAGAGGTAGATAGTGTCCTATTTAGGTACCTAGGTATTAAAGATGTGTAGGTAGGTACAACTACTTATGTATGGTTAACAACATTGAAAATGAATTGCTAATATAAAAAAAAACAAGACCTAGGCCTAGAGTTAGACCAATAAGGCGGTAAGATTAGGGGGTTTATTCATAAAAACTTGACAATTTAATACAGGTTTTAAGAAAGTTTTTTTCTTGTCACCCATATGTCAACGAAAAGAGATAGCAACAGATTTAATATGCGTTTTAGCTAATACAGGTTTAATACAGGTTTTAGGTCCAATATGCATAATGGGGTAGGTGTCTACTACAGTTGAATGCCTCCTTGTATGGTCTGCTCACAGCACCATATTTAACCATCTGCGGTTCCATCGTTGCTGTGTAGCAAATACCTAGGTATACCTAGGTACCTAGGCTTTGGTAAGCGTTAAATAAAGGTGTGTGTTGTGTTTTATTTTAAACGCGCCTAGTAAAAAGGCACTGGCCGTCATTGCTGTTATAATTTAGGAAGGAGATAGGAAGGTAATTAATGATACTAAATAATTTCTGGTTGACGTTTTTATTTTGGCATTATGCAATCAGCAATACCAACATAATAATAAATAACAAATCATTAACATATTATGTACATAATTATATCTATTTCGTGATATTGCAAAACAAGTAGGTATTACAGTCAACAACAAAAAGATTTATTAATCTGAATCATACCAAAAATTATCTCAATAGGTGATCAATAATATCTAACCAATTTAGACGTATCTTTGCCAACCTATTTTTAACAATATTTTGAGACTTTTCTTGGCTATTAAGATCTTTTTGTAGTTGAAATTTCGACTTTTGTTTTGTCTTTCATCATCTGTATTATTTTTTAGGCCATTGAAGTAAAGCTAGGTTCATATTACTGTGTCGGGGTGTGTTGGGGCGCTGTGTGTCGTGGCGCGTAGTGTTCATACTGGTGTGTCGTGGTGTGTTGCAATATGGCACAATTTTACATCATTAATAATTTGTGAGTTGTGCGGTGTAGACGTGTAAAATGTTTTTCTTGGAATCATCTGATACTGACAGTGATTTTATAAATATATATGTAATAGATAATTAAGTAAATAAACACTTACTTGGTTTATTTAATGTTTTTGCTATTTCCTCCCAAACAGCATTCCTGATACCTTGATCCTTGTAATCTTTATAGTACGTTCACACGCGCGCGTGCAACTAGACATTCAACGGGCACATTCACGGGCACGCGCGTGTAAACGGTACGCCCGAGCCCGTGAACGCGCCCGTGAACGTGAATGTCGCGAACCGGGCGAGTGGCGGTTTTTGGGCAAAGTTCAAAGGATGAATGCGCGGGCGCCCGGTGACTGTTCACATGCGCGCGTGCAGTCAGTCTCTCTCGCGCTCTCGTGACGAGTGGACGTCCGTTGCTAACATGGTCGAATGGTCAAACGAATCGTGTATCATTTTTTTTCTTTTTCCAATAAAAATAAGTTAAGCCAAAGGTTAAGGCAGCAACAACATCGAGATCCTCGCTGCCCGACATGCTAGCACTGACTGACACGCCTGCGTGCATGTGAACAGTTTGAATTTTCGCCGGCCGGGCACGGGCTGCATGCCGCGCAGCTCGCCGTGCAGCCCGCCGGGCTGCACGCCGCGCATCTGAACATAGCATTAGCTTTTGTGTCATAAAGTACTTTATATTGGCGTACTAAATCAATAAGTTCGTCCAAAATTTTTGCAAAATAAAATAAATTCACCGCGGGAAACAACTACATTCCGCGCGGTAACGCGCCGTACTGCTAGATTCACATCAGTGTGATGTGTTGTGGCGCGACAGATCCCCCACCACCTCTATGGCGCGACCGGGCGCGATCGGTTCACGACACGACAGACGCCGCCACAACACAATGCAACACATTGATGTGAATCTAGTCATATTGAATCTATGAGACTGATTGCATTCTGTCGCGCCACGACACACCCCGACACAGTAATATGAACCTAGCTTCAGTTTTGATTTCTTGCTAAGTATGCGATACATAAATCCTTGTAGGTACCTATTTTTGTATGATTAAAAAATGGCACAGTCAGCGAAAGAAGTAGGTTGACAATTTGATTTGGTTGCATTTAATACTATGAAAACATTAAGTTTTAACTTAAAATAAGGAAGCTATTTTCACAAATACCTAAATAATGGTCGCTGGCTTGCTTCGCTCGCTGACTGAGCCTAGCTTTCAAAACGATAGCGTAAGACCAGCAAGCTAACTACCCACTACGACCTAACTATAGGTAGGTACTATTTACATGACAAGTACAAAACGCTACGCGCTAGCTTCACGTCCCCATCCTGTACTATAAGGCTTGGCATAAGCCACATTACACATCATTTCATTTATGAGAAACATTCTTTAATAACGTATCAATCAAATGTTTTCAAATAATTGTTGTATAGGCATTGTAAGACAAAAAACACATTATTATGACCCTTTGTCCAAACAATGAGGAAAAATGCTAACACTAATAAGTAAACTTAGGTACCTTTACTACATTAAAAATTTCAAAGAAGGTATTAAAGAATGTTCTGCATTGACAAAAGTATCGATCCAACATTCTTTTTCACGCCACTATGTGTTATCATTATCAACCATTGGAACATTTCTAGATGAAAACTGAAAATTCGACAGATTACAAATTGAATTGGGTAACATAAGAACTGTTAGAATAGCTTGGAACAAACAGAAGAACATAAGTTAGAATAGCTTGGAAATAAAATTATTAGCGGTATGTACCTACATAAAGCTTATTTCCAAAGTACTCCATTCTATTCTTCAAACAAAATAATAGTCTCAAACACCTCCTCGAGGTGAAGAATCTCAGTTGTCAAATTAAATTTCTGGAGCAGTTTGAGATCGAATGTATGAGATAGTTATTTTTGGACATAGTTATTTTTACTAGCATGCACTAGAATTAAACCAAAAAGAAAATACTTTATTCGTAGAATAGTTTGAGATTTTTTTTCGGAGTAGTTTATGGTAATAAGCCCGTAGCACATAAGTCACATAACACACGTAGCACTGCCACTACACGCGTAGCGAAAATTAAATAGGACACTACGTGCGTAGCAGAACTGCTACGCGCGTAGCATGCAAATCAAATGTATGCTTTCTTATGAATTATGTTTTTAGTAATTGTATTTTCTTGGTCACCTTTCTAAAAACGTTCTGAATGTGGATACTTATAACTTCCATAAATACGAGTATTAGGTCAATAAATGTGATTTACAAACATTTTTTTTTCACATCATTGTATGCCCTACTTCAGACAATTTACTTTCTCTTTTGACTCAGCCATTTCTTGTATAGGTAATATTGAAAATTGTTAATTTTACGAAGGAAATTATAAGTAAACTTCCTGAAGTATTTGTTTATATTTACTAGATACAATAGGCAAGTTATGTTTGTAATAATGCCAAAGCTCAGAATGTTATCTTACCAATTTGTTCGCGATCAATCTTATTCTAATATCCGTACAGTCTTTGCATTATCTATTCATAATCAAAACACATGATATATACTCTACATGGGATCAAAACAAACTTCATACAAACAATACATTACATGCACTTACATCTAAATAACAATGATTTGAACGAATACTTATAATAACGATGATAATGAGCTTCAGAAGTCGTCACAAATTGCTAAAATTTAAGCATTTAAAATACTATTTAGATTTAGAAGGAAATGAACGACTAGCTACTCCTACGAAGTTTCAAAAGCGCAGAAATGCCTAGATAGAACCTATATGAACTTGAACATGGTACAATTGCATGTGCAATGTATATTTATAATAATTAAATCGATTACCTGATTATAATTGTAGTTAGAGAAATAGCGAAGCTATAGGTGCTACGAAGCTAGGAACAAAACACTAGAAATAGGTCCTTACTCGTAAAGGGCAGTGTTGAACGATATAACAGTTGTGAACCTTGATATAAATCACAGCCTTATTTCAAATTTTGTTGGTATAGTTTTAGCGACAGTCAACAAAACAGTATCGTTCTCTTTTTCCCTCATGTAATTTACAACTTGCTGTCTCTTTCTAATTTTATAGACTCAATCATTTACAACCAGTCTCAATATGGTCTCAATAACATAATGAATCTTTGGTTTAGATTACTGTGGTAGATATTTGTCATTATTTCCATACAAAATGTGTCAAATATCAACGGACAGTACGCAAAACATGAGAGAGATAGGATATTGAGACTGGAAGTTATACATTTCGACGATCAATCAAAGTTAAGGGGGTCTAATGATTTATATCAATAGTTTTGTCTAGATATGTCTAAGATCTTGACGACTTGTGAAGCCCTGGTACCTAAGCATCAAGCGTTCATATCTTATCCTACTATCAGTATTTTCAACTTTCAGGATTCTATTGGGTGAGACTATTCAAACTGGCGTTTATAATACGGGGTTTAGTTTGTTTCCAATTAAGTCTATTTATTTTATCTAAAATAACAATTTCTGGTAACATTAACAATTACTTATTACCAGAACCTTAACGAAATTCAATTATTTTTTCATTTCATTTCATTTTAATGCTATGTTTTCTGATCTTATTATAATAAGATCGATAAGGAATGATAATTATCATTCTAAAATGTTACCAGAAATTGGAAATTAGAATCGGCTCTCCTCATTGTGACTATCTACATAAATATACCTAGATCTATGTACAGATACATAAATTCGGAGATCCGTACAACATGCTCACAGGAATCATTTGGTCAGATGCATTTCTCTGATTATGTTTGTCGGCAAATGTAATTGTCGAGCGTTCTCAGAATACTTAGAATATTGCAAGCACTCTCGCGATCTCTAGCGACACTTATAGCCACGATCTACAAGCCTTCACCGCAGTCCCATTATATGAATCAGTCATGCAAACGACTGTAACTTTAAACCACATTTCCAAAATATACGATTCGTAATCACTTAGAGGATATCTCTTTTTATAGTTCTCTGTCCAACGTACTCCTATTCCTCTGTCCCGTACTAAATACTCCTTTGTTTTTTTAACCACCATTTAGCCTCTTTCTTCAGCTTCACTGAGCTCAACTGCAAATTCATCATTCCATATCGAGACCAACTTATTCCCTCTTATACGCTTGTCTTTTATCCAATCTTGATTCAATTCCTGTCTTTGATGTGGCCAAACACTCACACGTCTCTGAACTTTCATCTGCTCTAGCATTGTTTTAAGTCTAGGGAAAGGCAAGCCTTTGGAAGACACGTAGCACAGTCCAAGGGTCTCTACATTCTCCAGATGATTTTCTAAAGGAACATAGTCTAACGTGTCTGTCTGCCCGGGCTTGTCTAATCTAAGTCCTGTTTGAGCTACACTAGCACTAGGTCCTGAGCTAGATCCAGGCGATGGCAGGTGAGCCCTCGGAAGACATGGAGTCTAGGGAGTGCGTCTTAGCGCGCGCCTGCTGTCAGTAGAGTGAGGAGCTGGTGCATGGACCGTCCACACCTTGCAGCTGACAGTTACCGGCCTCAGGATTCGATAGCAACTGGAAAATGCAATTTGTATTGAGAAGTTAGAAAACTAATTATTTATTGTAACAGTCAATTATTATTTTCAATTTCCTGGTTCGGGGTTCAGAGGGCTTATTTTATTGCCGATGCAGAATTTTAAGTCGTTATAGCGTAATCTTAGCGGTTTAATATATCAGTGATGAGAGATATAGACAACAACATTATTAAAACATGGTTGAGATATAGACAACAACATTATTAAAACATGGTTAGGGAAATATTTCTTATGCAATAGGTTAAAGCAGTGTGTGATGTGTGTCTAAGATTTATAAGTTTTGTGTATTTACAATAAAACTGAACTGAAACTGCAACTTCAATAGTCATGCATGATTTATAAATAGTGCACAAGTATGTGTTAAAAGAGGTCAAAGAGCAAATACAAGGTAATTAAAGCGAGCAGGAAACAACATCTTAATAATTGTCCGATTAAAGGCGTCTCAAAGTCATGGAACATTCTGTTTATGGTTAAATGCATTTTTGTTCGCTTAACCTATTAAGGAGGTTGTCATACTATTAGGTAGGTATTGTATAAAGTGTACAAGCTTCATCATTATGTTTCGGTCGTTAGATTTTGTAAACTAAAATCTCTAAATAGGTAATTTTCATGATGGTAAGAGGTTTTTTTTCAGAAATTTTTGACTTTTTGGCACAACTAAACACATCATACATAGTAGGTAGGTATTTCGAATTACCTAATGAGTACTTTTCCTACCAGGCTTCGTACTTCGTAGGTGTAACTATTTGTATGAGCTAATAGGTGTCGAATAAGTAGTGTTTTGCTGTGTAGAAAAAGAAGTGCTTCCGAAGGAAGAATCTACAAAGGAAAGGAATGATCTTACTTCTCTAATTTCACATACAGATGGCAGCAGCCCATCGGTGGAGTTATTAGGCGAGCGTGGAGACGGAGTGGGGGCATGTTTGGGCATCTCTCTCCCAGCAGCCATTTTGTCGTGCAACTGAGCGAGACGCATGCTCATCTGTCGCCTCTCCTTCTGCTCCCTCTCTCGTTCCCACATCCTCGAACTATAACTCCTGACTGAGGATGAGCTGCTCTGCATTGAAGTTAGACTTGGACGTCTTGAACCTGAGAACGGACGGTGGATTTGAAGTAACAGAAATATCGAGGAAGAAGTGAAGCGTGCGTGAAGCGGGTAGTTCACAATATTTAAGAACCTGATTGCGTCTTTAGCATTTTATTTAATTTTTAAATACAAAGATTGTTTGAATTCTGGACTTCACCAGGAACTACCCGTAGGCAAGCTAGTGTTGTGAAAAGCTCGCTTAGCCATTGCAATATTTATCTGTAGGTACATGTTTTGAGGTGACATTCATTAGATATTTATTGTGTTGAATATGTACATAGCGAGCGAGATATATAATGGATGAATTGCTGTGGTAGTAATAATTGGTAAGAGTTGGTATCGGACATAGTTCGGTAATAAGCTGCTCGAGTTGTCAAATATCGAATCTTATAAACAAGTAAGTTCATAAGATTGTACAAGGCTGCCTAAAAACTCTGTCACCAGAGTTGGCCACTTGCTCATACGAACGAACGAACGAACAAGTACAATTAAATTTTTCAAAGAAGTACCTGTTATGAACAGTTTCTAGAAATTTATTAGCAGCATTTAATCCCAGAAACCACGTGTTCGATTATAAAAAAGGCTTCCATTGAACTTAACTGCATTCCTTCCTCAATTAGGAACCCGAGTTAGGGACAGTGAAACCAGTCCTAAATGACAAACCGGGTGCACAATATAAATCGTCTTAAATATACGTGGTAAAGGTATGCTAGAAGATGACTGTTATACTTTACTTGTAACATGCTCAGCCTCAGAATTACAGACAGATTATAGACATGAAAAGCGTGACACAACGTGCTAGGCCGATGAAACTGAAGCTGTTTTATCAAATTGGTTTAGTGTACGTGCTTGTGTGGTGTCGCATGATCTTTGAGGTTTCTAGAGTCCTTTATCAGCAAAGAACACTGTATCTTAAAGAAAATCTGTTTGATTCCATTATTAATCCTTTTCAGATACAATTATGTTAATGAATGCGAGCCTAAAATGTAGAGATATTTGAAGCTTTAGAATTTAGTAAAGTATAATTGTGTCCCTCAAAAGATACATCAATTAAAGATCATGTGACAGCTGGTGTTGAAGTGAAAATAAAAAATGTTGGTACATACAAATCTTCTAAGACTTCCAAACGTGTTTAGTTCAAACCTTCAGTTTCGTTAGCACTTAACCACAACAAAGAAGGCATGTGAAAGACAGAAACCACAGTAGGCCAGGCCATCTTGCTCGCGCCGCCGAGGCTAATAGTACGACTGATAGTTCCCGACCCGTGCCAATATAGCTAGGACAGAGTCGAGCTTCGAAGATCCTTATTGTGCGACTGGAACAGCTATATGGTATCCCATACAACAGACAGAGACGCACAACACGAACCAGCAAAGCCCGCCAGTGCCGCAGCATACCACGAAAGCTTCGCACACCAAAGCTGTTCTACTTACGGAATTTTGGTCGATGTTTCCCAAATATGCCTTAGAAGTCGACGAAATTACTCGGAAAGACCATGAAATTATCATGGATACGATTGTTCTTTGTGTACAGCTCCGAGTCGAACAGCAAGCCATTTGCACATTTGTACAGAAAATAATAATACTTCCGTTGAAGACTTTTCTGGATTCCAGTAGTTAAAAGGCAAAATTTAAAGACATTTCTAAACATATAAAAATAAATTATGTTTTTAAGGGAAATACTGCATCGTACATGAAGGTGGCCTTGTACTTTTAATCTACTTTATTAATATTGGTGGGACGGGAGATACTTTTATAACTGAGTAAAGGATCAAGACGTTGGATTCAGGATCCAGAGGGTTTATCTTAGTTGGACAAAATACAATAGGTGGTAACACTTTAAGGGGACTCTTGGATCTTTATAGAGACTACCCTAGGGAGTTAGGAAGTCGGAAGGCATACTTGGATCAACATCTTGGGCTTCAGTCGCTCGAGCGTCCGTGGCCGCTAACACCGAAACGAACATCTAACGGACACGGGCGGCTCACATGCTTTGGACCTCCCGAATGCTTCCACCATCAGAGCTCCATAATTTTGTTTTTCTTCCATAATAATGATGAATTTCATCTAAGTGGGACCTTGTTTACGCGAGGTTTTACTGGTAAGTATTTTTTTACATTATAAAAACTAAAGACTTGTCTTATCCACTTTAATTTGCGGTAGTCTTTCACCGAGTGCAATATTGCTCAGTGTGTTCGAGTTTATATCGAACACGCAGCAATTGTGTAAATTAGCTGCGTTAGCAACTGATCGCACCTTTGCGCGTGTTCACCTAAATTCGGCAGTTCGCGACTTAACGTACCACAGAGAGCGCGGGCTCACTACCATTTTTAACCATTATAACCATTTAGTTTTATCTTACCATTAATTCAGTCTAAGTGATTTACCAGTACATTTCATTTATACTCGAATTGACTTTTACTTCTACCACAAACCACCATAAACTCAAAGGGTCTTGGATCTGTGAAACCATACCACACAGGACAGGAACTCTTTACATGGTCCTTCGAGATTAAAATCAACCAGTGCCCAAAAATCAGTGTCAAGGACCCTTCACACGGTCCTTTGAGATTAAATATAGCGAACCATAACCAGTGTCTAAATTCAGTGTCAATACAGGATTGCAGTGATAAGGATAATTGACGCAGGTTTGCAGTAAACAAGGTCAGAGATATCCAATTATTATTCGTTTGTGTATTTGCCCTACCATAATACCAATCTACAATAATGGATGCTGATACTCTGTTCATCAACCAGACGGAGATCTACGAAGCTCTGAATAAGTTGCTTATTAACACCAAAAAAGATGGAGCGGATAGGAAAACCATTACAGCGTATAGGCGAAAGCTCGATGTAATCGAAGCCTATTGGCAAAACTATCTTGTGAACCATAATAAGTTGTGCGAGTCAACTAGAGACCATATTTATTTTGAGAAAGGGTGTTACGCCACAACGAGTGGAGTCTACCAGTCTCTCAAATCAATTGTAGAGAAAACCATAGACCAGTTAAGTAAGACGCAGCAGTTGGGTCTAAGCCCCCGAGGACCAGCATTGGAGCCGCAACTATCACCAGGTACCAGTACTAACCAGCCTAGCTTTCCTCATCGTAAGATCGACGCGGAACGAGCACAAATGCGAGCAGGTACCTCATCCCAGTACGAGGAAATCCCTGTGAGCGTCCCATCGTCTAACCTGCAGAATCTCATCAGAAAGCAGAGAATTAATTTCAAAGCGCTCGAGAGAACTGTAAGTAAAACACAGATCGAAAAGTTTGAGAACAAGTGGCAGTTCGAAAACGCACTAAAAACTCTGGATAGCCGATGGGGTGAAATTGACAAGCTACACTGGGAAATAGAAGCGGAGAACGGAGGCGACGAATCCGAATACCAAGAGGAATTCTGTATACAGGAGGAAACATACAACGAGCTGATCGAAAAAATTAACATGAAGATGTGGTCTGTAAAGCACAGAGAAAGTTCAGCTCCGAAGATGAGTATCCCTGTTTTTAACGGATCTTATAACTGCTGGGTTTCGTTTAAAGATCTTTTCACGGAGGCGATCGACAAAAATCCATCGTTATCGAGCGCGCAGAAGATGCAATTTTTAAAAGGTAAAGTGACTGGAGAAGCGGAACGTCTGATTCAACATCTACAGATAAGCTCCGACAACTACCAGGTTTGTTGGGATATCCTATCGCATCGTTATGGGAACAAAAAGTTAATTTTCACCACCCATATAAACACGCTTCTTGGGATCCCAAACATGCCCCAGCAGTCGCTTCCTGGCATCAAGAAACTGCACGATGTGGCAAAGGAAACTTTACACGCCATTACCAACCTTGGAGTCGATATTTCTACGTGGGATCCGCTCTTAGTACACTTACTGGCTCAAAAATTAGACGACGAAAGCTTCACAGAATATGTAGAGTCCATCAAAAAACCCAGAGAGCTACCCTCTTTACAGGAGTTCCTGGACTACTTGGAGATGAAATTTACTGCATTAGAAGCGTCCTGTCGTAAACCAGGGCTCGCAAACCAGAAAGCAACCATATCGAAAAGTAGCGCTAATGAAAATAAAAAGGGTTTTTTAAATCGCACCACTAACTCTAATTATAAAGAGACAACCAAATCTAGCGCAAATACTTTTCACGTGTCGCGTTCATCAACCTGCATATTGTGCAACGACGAACACGGGCTTTGGAAGTGCCCTCAATTTCTAAACATGCCTAATCAAGAAAAATTGAATAAAATAAAACAATTAGATTATTGCGATAATTGCTTATTCGGTCATTCGAAGAAACAATGCCAATCGAAAAAGCGATGTCGCAAATGTTTACAATCGCACAACACGCTACTTCATGACGCATTAGTAGGCGACCAAAGTGCGAGCTCATCAAATAATTCTGACACAGTTACCCAGAGCACGAGCGTAGTAACCAAGGAAAACTCAACGAGGTCATCCAATGCTACGTGGGATGATGCGTCCGAGATTCTCCTAGCTACCGCCGTGATCAGGATCACAGGAGCAAATGGGATACAGCATGAGATGAGGGCTCTAGTCGATCAAGGCTCACAGTTATCGTTAATAAATGAAAAAGCTGCCCAAATCCTAGGTTTAAAAAGATCTAAATTCAGCGGTCAGATATTTGGCGTCGGAGAAAAGGAAAACAACGCGAAAGACTTCATGGACATCACCCTGCAGTCAAACCACAGCGATTTTTCCCTCTGCACTAGTGTAGTTATTATGAATAACTTGATAAAAAAGTTACCAAATAACTCGTTTGCTACACCAACATCATGGAGTCACATAAAAGGCTTACATTTGGCGGATCCTAAATATAATGTAAGCCGACCGGTCGATCTACTTCTCGGAGCTGACGTCTACAGCAAGATAATGTTGGGCGGCATTCTGAGGGGGGACAAGGACGACCAACCATTGGCCCAGCAGACACAATTAGGATGGCTGCTTTGCGGATCCACTAAACCACACTACCATTGTAATGTCGTGCTCAATAATACAGAAGATTTTTCAAAATCCTGGAAAAACGAGGACATTAGTCAAGATGTTGATATGTCAAATGACGACCACGAGTGTAAACCAACTCTAAAAGATAAGCTAGGGGCCTCGCGACCACAGGCCCTAGCTCAGTTGAGAAACTTAAAAACAAAAATAATACCGGGTGAGCATTGGCGTTACGTCAAAACCAGCGAGAACCCGGCTGAGTGCGGAAGCCGCGGATTAACTGTCACACCGCTAATAGACCATAGCTTGTGGTGGAGTGGACCCTCATGGCTACAATCTCATTTCACAAACCAAGAAAACCAGACCAAATATAACACCAGTTTAGAGCTGAAACCATTATTTGTTAATAACGCCAAAATAATATTACAGCATTCTGATATAACAAACGGCTTATTAATTAAATATAGTTCAGTAACAGAAATAATTCACATCATTGCATGGTTATTAAGAATGTCGAATTGCAAAAATCGAGTTCGCCAACCTTACCTAGAATTACAAGAATTGCGTCGTGCAAAAATGCTTATTACGAAAAATGTACAACCAGAACAATTCGCAGACGACGTTAATTCTATAAAGAAACTCGGTAAGGTACAAGCAAGGAGTAAAATTATTAACCAGAACCCTTTTATGGATAAAGAAGGAATAATTCGAACAGGTGGTCGTTTGGAAACCTCAAACGTAAGCTTTGATAAGAAGTATCCTACTATCCTGCCACATAACCATCGGCTAACCACCCTGTTAATAGAACAAGCTGACCAATTAACACTGCACGGGGGAGCGCGCCTTACACTCGCGAGCCTCAGACTGGAGTCAGGACAGTCCTGGATTATGTGTAGAAAACACAATCCTTTGAGACAACACCAGTTAATGGGTGACTATCCAGAATCCAGGATGACAGAGGATCCTGACGATGTCGATTTATTAACACCAGCTCACTTCTTGTTCGGCAAACCAGGAACAACCATTATAGAGACGGAAGTTGACGCCCGGACCAGATGGCATTTGACTTCCAAAATATTCCAGGATCTATGGAAAAAGTGGAAAATGGAATACCTTGTTCAGTTAGCCGCCCGAACAAGGTGGATGAAGCCGCAGAATAATATCGAGGTCGGAGAGCTAGTAGTTATCCACGACGAGAACCTACCACCAGGAAAGTGGGCTCTCGGTCGCGTAACGGAGACTCATCCGGGGAACGACGGCTTAACCAGGACTGTTTCGTTGAAAACGAAAAATGGGTTCATGAAAAGACCCATAGTCAAGCTATCGATACCGCCCGTCCACCAAGATAATCAACCAAAACCAGATACCAAACCAAAACCAGTAACCAATATACCACAACCAAAAGCGAAAACAAAATTGTCGACAATAGCTGCGATATTGCTTGGCCTTATGGTGTTCACGCTACCTACCCACGGCCTCCACGAAATAAAAGGGTTACCAAGCAACCAAACTTTATACTTTGACCCCATATCAAAAATTCAACTTTTAAGAGACAAGTGGACTCTAGTCGTCTACTACGATATGGGACCATATTGGTCAGGTATAGGAACCTATGAAAAAATATCGAGCTATCTAGATAAACTGTGCGCAACCATACAACAACAATCGCATTGTAACACGATAATACAACAAGCCAGACATGATTATCAAGAAATAAAGTATTACAATGAACTTTTGTTAACGCAGCACTTTGACATCAACGCCAGACAGCGGCGTTTTGCCACGCAGACAGCACGGCGCCGCCGGCGAGGCCTTATCAATGGTATCGGATATCTTGCAAACGACTTGTTCGGTGTGTTGGACTCCCGTTTCGCGGAACAGTATGTGAAGGACATTGAGACTATACATCGAAATGAAAAACATCTGACACAACTGTGGAAAAACCAGACCTCCATAATCGAAGCGGAGTTCAATCTCATGAAGAAGATGGAAAACACCATCGATAGGCAACACAAGCTAGTAAATAAAAAATTAATGGAATTGCAAGACAACACCAGTGTCCTACAGAGAGAAATTCAAAACATCTCATACATCCAGGATTTTACTCTCTCTGCAATGGCCGGAAATAGTTTACTGCATAGTTTAAGACGTTTACAAGACACACTGCTAGACACAATCACTGACGTTTACCATGGGCAAATAAGCATGCACTTGCTCACACCAAATCAGCTTAAAAATGAGCTACTAACCATAAACGGCCAGATGCCTAGCGATCTTAAACTACCAATAAATAACATCGAGACGGAGTTTCAGTACATTTACAAACTTCTCAAGGTTAAGGCCAGAGCGACACAAAACTTTATCATAATTGAGATAACTTTCCCACTCATCGGAAGAGAAACCTACCAGTTGTACAAGTTGATACCAATTCCTCACCAAATAAATACCAGCATGATAGAAATAACACCAATCTCCGAATACGTAGCAGTCGATCTAGAAAAAGATGCTCACTTCTCCTTAACCACAAACGAATTGTCAGCCTGTCTCCACCATGGAACGACGTACATGTGCCAAGTACTTAAACCAATACGGCACATTAAAAAGGACGAAGATTATTGTGAAACAAACCCGTCAACAAATAAATGTAAATACACAAAAAACAGCTGTTCGGATAAATGGATCGAATTACATTCACCGTCACAACATTTATATTTTTGTTGCGATGTTTACACAATAAAAATCATATGTGAGGATCGAGTTACGATTCGTCAGCTAAGCCGAGCGGGAGTCATTGTTATGAGCCAAGATTGCATAATCAAGGGCAAGGACTTCGCAGTCTACTCAGCACGTCACCAATCCAACCAGTTGAATACAACGTCAACCATTTACGTGCCCGAGTTCGACCAAATAAACCACTTGGTAAACTTACCATTACCACTGCCCGACGAAGATTCTACAACGTACCACGATGACCACTTAAACGCAAGCTTGACCCACTTAGGCGAGGCCATCAAGGATCTCAAAAACAGCAATGCTGAAATTGAAGATTTTTCATACCACGACATACACCACTATACACTGGGCTACGTATTATTAGCGGGCCTAGTAGTTGCATCTTTTGTTTGGATGTGGAGGAGCGGACGATGCTGCCGGTGTCAGAGACACTCGGAGCACCGCAGCAGCCGCCGCCCGCGGGACGCTGAGGCGGCAAGCCCGTCGCCTCAAAGACCTCGGCGTCGACGCGGAAGTCGCCAGTACCAGGAACCAGATGAAACTTCCGCGCCGCCGAGGCCCACCAGTGCACCACCACCACCGCCGAGCGATGTGATTATCAGTGCTAGTGATCTAAATAAGCAATATAGTGCTAGTGCTAGTGATCAGTGTAAGAAAAAGCAAGTTCGATTTGAGCTCAATGACTATGCCAAGCGTTGGCCGAATAGAGCTAGCGCGGTTGACCAAAACCAAACAGATCGAGGACTTACAAATGACGGTTTTCAGGACGACGAAACTGTTTTCTGAGTTTTTAGTAAAGTAAAGTAAAGTAAAGTAAATATTTATTGTAAAACTGTTACATTTATACGTATACTCCATAACCATAAGTAAATGCATAAGTTATAACGGACCAATAAGTGTTAAATTTTAAATCTACTGTTTTATAAGTTAGAGATAAGAAACCATTGTGCTTTTACTATTTGCTTTTATACCAATATTTACCTACATGTTTTATTACCAATTAATTTTACAGCTTTGATGTTTTGCTTTGATATTTAAGGTGTAGCTTATTCACTCACCATCACCAACTCACAGCATCTTCATCTTGTTGTCGGGAATATGTTCGAGTTTATATCGAACACGCAGCAATTGTGTAAATTAGCTGCGTTAGCAACTGATCGCACCTTTGCGCGTGTTCACCTAAATTCGGCAGTTCGCGACTTAACGTACCACAGAGAGCGCGGGCTCACTACCATTTTTAACCATTATAACCATTTAGTTTTATCTTACCATTAATTCAGTCTAAGTGATTTACCAGTACATTTCATTTATACTCGAATTGACTTTTACTTCTACCACAAACCACCATAAACTCAAAGGGTCTTGGATCTGTGAAACCATACCACACAGGACAGGAACTCTTTACACAGTGGTTCTGATCTACCGATAAATCCTGAACATTATCGAATACACCTTCCTTGATTATTTGAACAGGTTAATTGCATTTTGATGCATTTGAACAGGTCAAACGCATCTTGATGCAACAGTTCAGACCGCGATACGATCTATTCAATGTGCGAGTACACGAACAAAAGGCGGAGGAGAAATGGAAGATATGTCTGGAAGCTCGGTGTCAGCATCCGGGAGCGCCGCCCAACGGCGTGCAGATGACGTTCGGCGCGCATACATTATCCAGTTCACCTTTGGCGGCGCACTTGAGCGGGTGCGCGCCGCCGAGGGGCTGCGGGACTGGAGGCGAGGGCCGCAGGTGGCGCGAGATTAGCAAGATGGCGGCCGCGCGCGCCGCACCTGCGCGCGACGCCGACACCGCCACGCCGCGCCGCGACCCGCGCCGCGTCTCCTCCAGCGTGCCCGACGTCGCACCGCTGCGGGACGACGCGCGGGACGACGCGCGGTCCGCGCTCAGCGTGCCGCCTGCCAACAATACACTCTCAGATACATCATTACTAATAGACTCTCCAACTGATAGTCTAGCTTTGACAACTTCTAAAGTCGTCGATGTCTATGTCTACCTATATAGATCAGAGAATATCTTCTGCGCTTTTAGGATAAATTCATACATGATAATTTTTAGGAACTGTCTTGCGCACCGTCTTAGTCCACATGTGCTTAGCGTGTTGCTTACAATTATCGGACTCTACTTGTCTTTTGGATCTCTTGGTGCTGCATTTCTTAACCTCTCAAACTGGAGAAAAACTGTTGGTGTGATCTCTGATTCAAAATCAAAGTGCTTAAGCCGGTGATACTCTACCACCTGCACCTTTTTTGCTTAATTTATATAGGTAGATACTGAACATGACGTATGTGCTGTAAAAGTATTAAATCCACAATCACATAGTCAGATTGCTACACTTATTTCTACAAGAGTCATCAAAAATCAATGAAAAAGGGTTCTTACATTGAGAAGACTCACCGGTGTCGTTGAGCGAGTAGAGCGCGGGCGGGGTCAGCCTGGCATCAGCCAGGTGCGTGGGATGGTACCGCGCGCGCGTGTACAGGTGCAGCACCATGCACAGCAGGCCGGCTAGCACGAAGATGCCGGACGCCACGCCCAGTAGCGTCGGCATGTCCGCTGTCAGCAGCACCAGGTCTGGAAACCAAGGAGATCCATTAACTCGATCGTCTTCAGAGCCAGACGACAGATAGCAAAAGAATTCCGTCTTGCTAGCCCAGCTTGGCTAAAGGAAGGCAGCCTTTGACATTTATCTAGAGAACCCTTGATGTAGTTAATCTATTTGCCCAGCTTGTATGTAAGAACAATCGTAATCGGACTGATCTCCAGTCGAAGCATTTGCCATAGCATTTGCCATCTGGCCTATAACTTGCACGGCCTCTCACGGGCATGACCATGGGAGTTAGTATTATATGTAAAAATAGTATTTAGTTTTTTTATTTCATTCCTTCCCATAGTATCTCCATTATCCAGACCCTAGACTTGTGCCTCCCCTTTCAGAATAGCTATTATGATTTACCTTCAGTGCAGAAGACTCGATGGGTGGGCCGCGAGTGCGTGGTGGTGTGGTAGCCGGGCTCGCACTGGCAGTAAGCATTGTGGTTGTTCTGCACGCAGGAGGCGTGCGCGTCGAACGCCTCGCATGTCTGCCGGTAGAAGCATTGCTCGCCAAGCTTTTTGGCTGGAAAGGAATGATCAGAATTAGAATTGACAGATGTTCTCCTGTCCAAACATCTTACTTTATTAGGCTCGTAGTACCCACCCATACCGAACCCAGGGAGCTCATTGTCCGAGCTCCCTGAGTGCGGTAATCATACCTACTCAAGTGGTCAGGTGGTGGTCAGGACTGGGAATAGTGGAGTGAAAACGATGAAGCCCTAATTTCATCTAATCTGGCTAATCTCCCATCTAAATGTGGGCTGATTACATCACGTATAGGTACAGATAAATTAAAAATACCATATCGCAAAGAAGGCTAAGTAACCATGCTTTCATTCAATTTTCTTCAGAAATACGCAGGCATTCTTTATGGTAGTGATTCAATCAATAACAGCTATTTCCATTACGTTTTCTACCTTGTATGAAATGAGCATGACTCCTCCGCAATCGATATTCACATCGCAATCAAAACAGCCACAATGTATTACAATTTACGATGTACAGTGCAATATGATATAAGTACATACCTACGGGGTAGGTAGAATCAAGGACGAAGCTACATCATCTTTGGTAGGCTATATACTCGTAATGTAATGAGGTAAAATAATAGAGACAGAAGGTAATCTTTCATCTAAAAATGTTCAAGGGTGGAATGGATAGCTGAATGAAATTAATCAGTGAGTCTGAGTAGCAAGTAAAGTAATTCATAAGTTCTAAATTAAGTAGGTATTTTTCTTTATTTATTTCCTTAAATATAGTGTATAGAAACTTTTAATGCGAACAGGAACTCACAGTTAAACCAATACAATTAACTAAAAGAAAAACAGCCTTCATAAACTTTATAGGTTCAGTATTAAGGTCGCTGATCCTTTTAAGGTTTCCTCGACGCTATTGTTTGAGGAAATAAAGCTAGGAACTTAAGTAAGTATTTGAACTAAGACTTTATAAATAGCACAAGGGTAGGTACTGGAGCTTTTATTCTGCTTGCTTTGAATCTGAGAGTGGTTGTTATAAGAAAATGCGTTGAAAACGTTTTAAACAAATTATAGCTGGTTACGGCGTGTTGTGATAATTAGCTTGTATCCGATGACATAGGCAGTATGTAAGAATAAAGAAGTCGTGATCGGTGGGAGCATTCTTCCAGTTTTTGGTAGTTAGGTTAAAATCTTTCAATAACCAATCTGGGTGTTATTTAAATATGTATTACATCCGAATTCAAAACATCTTCGGTAGTATTTTAGTGAACACCTTTTTCGGATGAAGGTACTATATACTTCCAGGAATACAAGCTATTTCATATTTATAACGCTTCGCAGAATTGGTAAGTGGTTATGTCACTTCCAATGTTCGTGAAAGGTCGTAAATTGATCTCCGGAGAAGTGTTCAAAGCTTGACGAAACTAAAAGGATAGCTAAACAATTTTATGTCGCCGTGATTTGATCAAAAGTTTTATATCCTTTTTAGAATAGAGTTTAGTTGTAAAATTTATTTCCTTGCACAAAGTCGGCTTGTGTAAACTTAAATGTAAACAATAGTTGTAGGTATATACTGTAATCTGCTTAATTACTACCAAGTACCTATTGTGTTTTGTAACAAAGAAAATTATGACCATGACTGTAGTCCCAAAATGTTATGTTGTGTTTTTCTGATAGTAATGTCTACACTACTACGAAAAGTAACAACTTATTAAACGATCTATGAATAATAATTATAATAATTTTGGATTAAGTTATAGATTTTACTTTGAGAGTTGGTATTTTTGTACATTTTTAAATTGTAAAACACCTAGGTCCAATAGACCATAATTATTAGGTGTTTTTCAATTTCGTCACATGACGACCCAAAGTGCAGCATTCTGTGATATACCTACATTGACTTATTTACTGAGATTCAAAAGTACAGCCACTTTGAATTCTTGAAAAGTTCACAAATCTAACTTCCCGAACAAATTGCTCTGTAGATAACAGCGAGCCTCACGCGAGGTCAGCTACCACTCCGGTCTCCGAAGACATTGACGAGTTTTCTTAAGGCCCAAGTTTCTTTGTATTTTAGCTAATTTGCATTCTATTTCACAGATCGTTGATCAACTCGGTTGTTTCGTGGCCTAGATTATTTTCTTCATTCGAACATTTTCATGTCTCTTTTGCGACAAATTAAACATTGTGGGTGTGAACATGTGGTTAATTGTGGTTACGGCTAGTTACGGATTAACTGATCAGTGACTGTTTGCTGAATTCTGAAACTAGTATGGCTAACGGTCGGTGAGTGAAAATATTTTATTTTTAGGCAAATAAATAATTGTATTTTTTAGGTAGACGAAAGCATAGGTATTAGATTCAAATAAAATATTCGCTATTCAACACTTTTCATACGTGTGTAACCATATCGCACTAACACTTCTCAAAATTAGGTCTACATTTTTGGATTGGATTTGTACTTTTGAATACCTTCTAATACTAGATACTAGACCAGTGAAACAATCACTTTAGTTAGATCCTAATCGTGCACCTGAAAAATCTAGGTTTCCAAGAGAAATACGGTTCCATGAAGTCGAAAATTCGGAACTCGCCTCCAGGTCACAGGAAACAGACAAAACAACCACATTTGACTTGTTGAGTTTAAATTCAGACCGAGATTTGGCAATATAATTTAATTTATTCGTCCAAAATCACAATTCCTCGCTGACATTTTCACTTGGAATATCTCCTGTGACCCCAATTAGGCAAGCAGTAAACACGCCCCCGACCATAACCCGGGCTCCTGGGCACGGTGCGGTAATTACTAATCTATTTATTGTTTTTGAACTTTAGGGCTTTTCTGTGGAATCTTGGGAAATCAATTTATTTTGATTTCTCTCAAATTTTGCTAACTTTTCTCAATCCGTGATGCTATTTGACGTAGGCAATTAACAGCACATATTCTAGATCTGGTCATCGCTGTATTGGGGGCGTGGCTATGTAAGAGGACCCATAAATCTCAGATATACATAGGTACAATGCGTTTATTCACTTTCAGCCTTTGGTGACCCCGGGGTGCTTGGGTTCGGGACGACACGTCGCGTGATGACTCCAGGCTTTTCTATGTAGGCAGACTTTTACGACTACTTACGTTTAGCGCAGCCCGTGGTGATCCCCAAGACGACGGGGTGCTTGGGGTCGCAGCGGCACACCCCGCTGACGGGGTCGCAGTGCACGTGCACGAGCTCCGGGCTGCATGAGAACTCGCATGGTGAGCCCAGGTACATGCCTTTCTCTGAAACGAAATAAAAAGACGTTCTGAGCAGTCACACTTCTGATGAATGACTGCAAGTGGCATTCATCTGAGAGCTTCCAAGCTACGGAGAGCATTTTAAATTGCCGGTTAATGCCAGTTTCAATAACCTTTCTATCTCTGGGTTTGCTTACTGCGGGTAGATTTTTGACATTACTTCCATACAAAATGTGTCAAATATCTACCGACAGTAAGCAAAATCGGAGATAGACACGTTATTACTGGCAGTTAACCATTAGAAGACCACCATAAAAACTTTGGTATTTTGTAATTTTTAGTCGTTATAAAGTTAAACAAGAATTAAAAAAATTTAGGACAGTTAATAGTACCGAAAATAAAGATGGTTTTATCAAATAGATCTAAACTCTACATAAGTTAACCGAATGAGCCCTGTCGCTGTTTTATTACCATTGTTTTACTTTGGGCAGATTTATGGGCTACTAAAGCACAAAACTTCCGTACAAAAGAATTTACAATTACAAGAGCCCCGAGCTACTTTACTTGGAAAGAATTCAATGAAGGCATACTTTGCATATATATTAGCTAAGTCATGTGGGATGAGCTACGTTCCAAGTTACTGTCAAAAAAATTTAAAACACTTATATTTTTTTACCCCTATGCATATTCGATCAGTAAACTTACTTTACGTAAAACAAAAATTAAATCTGTTGCTATCTCTTTTTATTGCCATATAAGTAACAAGAAAAAAACAAATTGTAATTTTTTATGGTGGCAGTCTAGTGAATACTGGGCTTTTTTTTGGTGTTTTAACATTCACCTCGGTACTAATAAACTTAGTGGCACTAAACTTGTTCCTTAGAAGCTTTTATAAATAGGTATTAGTTTAATTTAATTCACCTTGTAATTACTTATTTAAAACACGTCCGACCTCCTCGAAGCTCAAACTTTAAATGAACAAATTAACGATAAACCAAAAAGGTTGAATTTCATTCATTATAAAGACTAAGATAATATTTAATTTCCACGAATATCGTTACAATGCTGAAAACTTTCCTTGTTAAAATACTGAAGAAACTGATATTATTGAGCAAGACTGTTGGATAAATAAATTTAATTAATGCCAGATATCAAACTTCTTTAAGGTTATCGTACCCAAAGGGTAAAAATGGCACAATAATTATCAATCTGCTGTCCATCTGTACCTATGTTTGTATGTCACCAAGCTTTATCTCATGGTCCGTGATAGGTAGACAGATTCACAGATGATTAAAGCTAAGGCCAAACCTGCGCGACCAAAGCGACTGCGAAGCGGGAGCGTCTACCGCGCGACGGATTTACCATATAACCCGTCCCGCGATGCGGTCGCGTAGGTATGCAAAGCGCCATAGATGTATATGGGTAGCGTCCGCCGCGCGGTAGACGCTCCCGCTTCGCAGTCGCTTTGGTCGCGCAGGTTTGGCCTTAGCTTTACTTTTTTGACACCATAACAAAAAATACTAAAACAACAAACATTATTTTTTGTCGTAGATATATTTCGAAACATAATAGACAAAAATATAAAATTAATAACGAAAACCAAAATTAACTAATCTAGCCAAATCACGTGACAAGTTTCAACTAAAAAAAATTTTTAAATTAGAATTAGACATTAGGCAGAAATAATTCAAATTATTTTATCTGTTTTCAGAATAACAACAGTTACATAATGCTTAAAATAAAAGTTTGTCAGTTCACGAAATAAGTTCCTCCCAAATTCAGAAAGAAATCTTATTCTTGAGAAATTCAGTATTTTTTAACATTTTGTATTAATTTACTTTCTTTTCCCCAGTAAACCCCCACCCTCTACAACGTTTTTAATGTAATTATGTTGTCCGAAGACGTTATAAACACTTAAAATGGGATTTACCATGATTCGTATTATGAGTTTCCCGATATTTCGGCACAGTTGCATGCGCCATGATCACGGTTAAACTAAAAGTTAAAGTTAAAGGTAAAAGTTTTATCTGAAGACGTTGTTCCGAAGACGTCCTATAGAGTACGCGCACGCAACAAATCAAGTTTGATAGACGCGACACCCGCTTGCAATGCAATTGCAGAAATCAATGTTCCGATTAGATTATGTCAATTTTTCATGAAAGCTTGAACAATATTTAATACTTATGCAGTTGATTGGCAGTCGAAGCAAGAAAACCTGTGTAGTAAACACAAATTTAGTTCCAGCTTTTTCGTAGGACTTGATTCGTTGCGCGGAACTCTTTCTACTATTTGAACCTATTTCAGTAAAAGAAGGTTAGTAAAATAGAATTGGCAAGTTAGTTCGCAAGGCTTCGGGTCGAACTAGTTATTACTAGTTGTTATAGTTATAGCTGTTCCGGAATAGTTCCTGAAACAAACTCTTGAGTTCGATTGAGGACACAGATGCTTATTTATTCTTATTTTATTGTAAACTCCATTCTTCTATCTTTGCACCTTTTTTATTGATAACATGAAGTTTCAGTTTGTATTGATGAGACTGGTACAAAATACGGATTTATATTTAAATTTTAAATCAAGCAATATTAGCCATTTAAGTATGATGGCCTATGAAATGGATCAGCATGTACCTAGTTCATAATGAACAACCCTAATTAATTTGGTTTACATTATAATCCTCTATGAATATTTGGACTATGGACCGAAAATTTAATGCATCGCTGTAAATCATTCAGAATGAAATATTATAAAAAGGTCTACGGTTTTTTTAAACTCAGACAGAATTTATTTATTATTTTCATCATGGCACATATTTTCGTGGAACCCCCATTAAAAGCTGCCGGCTGTTGCGGTAGACTGCTCTCGATGAAGTCAGTGGTGTTACGTTGGAGTAACACCGGAGTTATAATACAGTAGGTATGTTGGTCATACCTACTGTATTCAACTATACAAGTTTGGAATCGCGTTATTGGTTAGAGTTAGACATGTTTTAATAACCGAACCACTGTCACATGGAAAGTTGTTGAAAAAATAGTTGTTTATTTTCCTAAACTATCGAGGTCACTTGGGTCGCAAACTGTCAAATAAGACCAAACATTTAAAAATATTTAAGAGTACTTACCTAGATAAAAAACAAACAATGTGAACTCAGTAGAATGAAAATGATCTGATTACTTACTAGGAAAACCAGTTAAATATTTTCTATAGGGATAATTACTTATCACGTAAAATGTCGACCGGCACAGTTATTTAAATACCTTTTCAGAATATTCACTACCAAAACTTTGCGCCTAGTATATCACAATGGGCAATACGATAATGTCATTTGCTAGTCATAATCTCATTCCGAAAATTGTAAATACAGTATTGATTGAACGTACGCAATGTCCTCTACTCGAATGATGTAAGTCCTGTTATTAAATACATGTATATATTTGGGTCTCATTGTGTAGGATCCCTCGTAGAAAAGCTCCTGGCAATAGGCGCCTGTGACGAATCAGTTTTCAAATTACATAACGAATTTCTAACATTATAAAAAGAGTTAGCTCTAACAAGGCTGAATTTTGCAGAATGTCCAGCCTTTTCATATACAAAGAAGGGTACTTTAGCTATATATTCTTTTGTAGTTGAGAAGTTTTTATCGGAAATCCTTATTATAAACTGCTTTTGACGTAAGCTAAGGTGCTGTAACGTTTGGACAGTTAGAACCTAAACTGAATTGTTTAATAATACGTCATGGTAAGCCCCCGAGGCTTACCATGACGTATTATAAAACTTAATTCTAACTGTTCTATCTTCTAACTTTACGTCAGCGCCTGAGTTTACCTACGTCAATAGGTCAAAAGCAGTTCAATATAGGACCTAAACAGAATCGCTTTTAACAGTCATAGTAAGTCTACTGAACTTTGAAAGCTGCAGGAACGTTTAAAATCTAGACTAGCACAATCTGTGAGAAACTGCGGGAGCGTTTAAATAAAAGGTTCTCCGACATTTTAATTATTCTTTTGTATGTTTTTCAGCAGCAATTATGAAAGTTTACGAAACGTTTGTTACTTTCTGACAATAATTATTTTTGGATACGAGTTTGGAAACGAGGATGTATTAAAGTGTGCATTCTCTCAAGAGCTAGGAGTTTAATTAAAGTAAAACATTTATTGAAAAGCAAAATTAGCTGACGTTATTTTCAACGAGCTGACATTTTTTAAGCTATTGCATAGCTTCTATCGCGGGCCTTGGCGTGGAGACCGAATCCAGAAATTCCGTAACGAAATCACCTGACCGCTGTCACTTTAGTTCAGCAACTCGCCTCTAGGTGGCATGTAATAGCTTTACCGCGGCAGTCCCCGAGTGACACACGTCTTTTTTGTGTATTTATGTCAACGAACAAGAAAAACCGTGTTTGAGACTAAACATACGCCTTAATTTGATAATATTGAGTTATGTGATGAATACATGAGGGATGCTGTATGAATAGAAGTTGATTACAATAATATGAAAAGGAATAATTTATTAGCACGCCTATGTCCATTAGACCTTCCATCAGTAAGAGGCCTTACTTGTCGCAAAATCGAGGTTATAAATACTGTCAAATCTGACAGTTTTTGTGTATTTATGTCATTTTGACAGTTTATTCATGATGGCGATGAAATTCGTTTCACGATATTAAAATGCAATCACCTGCAGATCATCAAGTTGCATCTAAATATTTCATAAGTGATACGATCATTATATACTTGAATAAGTATTAAAATACTTACTTCTTTGTTAAATGTATCTATAGACCGAAGTCCGGCAACCTTCAGATCGGTTTCCGAAGGGTTTATGGTGCCTTTCTTAGAGCTACAGCAAGATTTTCGCCTCACATTTAAAAATCCTATCTGTCCCTTACTATTAATACAAAGAAAGAAAAACTTTTGGATGCAAAGAACAAAATTATACCTACCATTTTGCCAGCATCAAGCTTCCTGTTTCCAACCTTATTTTGTCAGCATTAGACTCAAATTACCGTAAACACGCACATAAAGACATGCTTGGTACATACGTTTTCTTCATCAGCTCTTTTTCAGTCGCTGTAACAAAAGGTTGTCGCGCTAAAATGAAACTACCTATACAACTTCGAAGGCGGGGAAGTTTGTAACCTTTTCTCATATGTTAAAGTTCACTTTCGTCTGGAAATTAAGTGTGACATGTGTCGTTTATGACGCTGTCAGTTAATTTACCTGGGAGTAAGAATTTTGTAATATGCTGGGTTTTCGCGGGCGAAGGGTAATTCTCCGTATTTTCTCTTTAAATTTAGCTAACTAGACGAGTAACTCAGTGCTTGGTGATTCTCTAGTACTCAGGGTTTATTAAAAAACCAATTTGAAAAAACTTGACTGAAGGAAAATTAATTAAAATTATGATATACACTGATACGTTAAGCCATGTTACAGTGACGCGTTATTAACGCCCTGTAGTTAAATGATTGATTATTCTTAAGTCATTTGATCCAAATAATTATAAGGATGATAATTAAACAATAATGAATACGCAATAACTTAATTTTACAAAAATTCAAATCAAAGCTAGAAAACTATAACGTTACAATTCCAAAGTTCTCTCTTTCGTGAGGTACGCCCGCTTATGCAGAAACAAATAACACAAATTAGGTTGAAACTTCGCAATGTGCCCGGAACATTATTAAAAAACCATTGCACTCGAATTATGGGTGTGACACGGACCATCTGGCATAGTTGGCACCGCGCCGCGGCCCCATGCCAGCACAGCCTCAATACAACTTTTAATAATTTAATATTTCCAACCAAGTTGTACTAAATAAATATACTCACAGATAATATTTACACTTGTGTGATGTTGACCGGATTGTGCGTGGACTTCGATCCGAAGACCATTTTTTGAATCCACAGAAAACACCGCTTGGTCTTCACGCCCTTTGTATCGGAAGTCGAGCTTAATTCGAATACACAAACGAGTTTCAAGCCTATTACCGAAATCAAAGCTCAAGTAAAATGTATCAACTTCTTACATAATAAGGGCAGTTCACACGGGCACATTTGCAGCGAGTGTCATGGTGAGGAGCGCTTTCGCAGTTCGTGAGGGCGCTTGTATTGATGGCCCTTCTGCCGAGACACCGGAGGTGACGTCATCAAAGAAAATAAACGTGATTTTTACTAAATATAACCTATGAATTACATTATTGTTGGTTGGTTCAGGTTTTAAAACCATAATTAGCGAAATAATTTGTGGCCATTAACTGAAATCACCGGCACCTGCCTCTCTACAACAATGTATTGATTTTTGTTTGTAGAGTATTGTTTATTAATTAAAAGTGCGTCCTATTGGAAAACACTAACATGTGTTTGTATCGATACAAACGATGCCGGCGCGTTCGAGAAACGTGGTGTGCTCAAGCTCTTGAATACTTCAAAGGCTTTTGTTTCATGTGAGAAGCAATATTGACACTTTCTCAACAATATTTTCCTGTGATATTTTCAGAGGTAGGTGTTCATTAAGAGACAAAGTGAATGCCAAACATTTCTGACAGCAGAAATAATAATTATGTTGATACGAGTTGCCTAAACGTCACTGGGTGACGCCGCAAAAATCAAACACCAAAAAATATCCCGAAGAAAAAATTAGTGAATTCAATGTTCGAGATGAGGTACCCGTGTTAATACCTAGATATTTGGCAAATGTCCGTCTGGAATTCGAACTCATGTACAGCGAATTTTAGACATTATTCCACTATACCAACGCAGGTTTTAAATGGACTAGGGTCACAGAATATGCTAGGGTCTTATCGCGTTGTTTGTGTCTCGGCGTTGACGATAGTTTATGAAAGAAAAACATAATCTAGATAAGTAAAAGCCTAACTTTTATTAGAGACCTTAACCTCAAACACGTGTCAAGGGTTACAAAAACCTGGCAAACCGCCAAAAATCCTTGCAGAATAATTCGCGTTACAACTAAATATACGTAGTGGAAATCATTTCGTCGCATTTCGTACTAGCAGTTAACCCACTTGCATGCATTGATGTGTGCAGTGGCATGTAAGCTATTACTTGGGAAATAGGAGTTTGAGAAACGGGGTCTCTTGTGTTTAGGTATTTTGTCTTTCTCAGCTTGTTGGAAGGGAAAACCAGCGGAACATAAATGTATGCAAAATGTGATTTTAGAGAGGGGCTGGATCAAAAGTACTACTTTAAACTGGCGATTTAGTTTAAAAAATGTGAGTGTGATAGAATCGTATGTCCTTTGTGGAAATCACGGGCTTTTCTACTAGTCTTTTACAGTAGCACAGGCAGGAAAGGCAGGAGGCAGGAAGTAGTATGTCACTAGTAAAATTTTATATACCTACTTATCATTAATCTATGATATTTTATACAGAAAAGCTCCAGTGTACCTATTATAATATTTAACTCAACTGTTCTACTTGTATAGTATTATTTTATCTGTGCCTGTTATCACAGCCATAAACCAATGCGTTTCGAATGAAACGAATTTATCTCGGCTTTAAGTGCTTAATAGAATCAGTGTTCGATGCACTAGTGCAGCACTAGTGTTTCAGTTTTCAGGAATTGTCTTTCACATCCACTGGGTTTTACATGCTGCAACTGAAATATTTTCTCGATTAAAGAGCTGAAAGAATTTTGATGAACTTTAAAATAGACAGTTTAAACTTCGGTTACTTTTAACCGTGACTTTGCCGTGGTGTTTAAGAAATACATAAAGCTTTATCCCCTAAATTGGTTGAACAGATGAATAGGTATATTAGAATTTTATTTGCTATTGATGATAGTTTATAGGTACCCTGTTTCAACTCAGGTCAATTTTCAACTCACTTATCACGTAAATGATAGAAAGATGCTGAAAGTTATCTTAACCAACTGTAACTATGCAAAACCATTCGTGTGACCCATCTGGTTATATTAATTTAAGCCTCCAAGTAGGCAAGTAATTATGTTGGCATGTTGTTTAGTGGTATAGAGTTATGAAGGCTCCTCGGCTGTTTAATTGCTAACTGTTCGTCTTGCTCGTTTAGGCGGCCGACTCACGACGAATACCAATGCGGCATCGATTTATGTACACGGCTCGAAACGTGTCGACAAGACCGACAGACGTGCCGACCGTCGTTTCCGGGGCTTGCGCCACCTTGAGTGTCGACAAAATACGACTGGGAGACAAATTCTATTGATTGATTCTGAGTACCTGAATGTATTTTAGACACACACAATTGGTAAGTACTGTCTGAGAAAATGTTAACCTAGGCTCTAAACATTGTGTCAGTTAAAAACCATCCTCTCAGCCATCTACATTAGACAGTTCTAACGTGGAGCTGACATAGTAAATTCTCTTATTTAAAGGAAATCATCAATTTTTGTTTCACAAACTATAGTGTAAAGTAATGCTATTACATGGTATTACTTATTGTAATTCCTATTATCTCATTGCTTATTTCCATCCCAAGGTCGAAAATGTTGGAAACGTTCATTACGTCTACTAAGGCTGCCAACAAATAAATAAAAACATATCCGCACAACCAAAATAAAACCCGAACGATTTTGTCAAATCTTTCAGAACACCCCACTGTTTCCACAAAAAACCACGAAGCTATTGTTTGCAAGAAATAAAGAGGTGTTTTTCATTCAATTTCCGAGTGAGAGGCTAAGTCAGGTCAAAGGGTGGCTTTTGCACTGCAATGCGACAGACGAAATAACTCAAAATAAATATTTCAACTAAAAAGAATATTCAAAGTTGCAATTTATATACTGGTCAAGAACTATATACTTATACAATATACAATTTATATACTTAGACAGACTTTATGGAACCTTTTAACCTCTGTATAAAGCACTCTTAGCGCAGCTACCTCGTGCTAAGACGTTTTGTATAACGAAGGTTAAAAGGCAAACATCTATAGATCGTCGAAGTTCTGGGGGGCTAGCAAGGCCGTTTCGAGCATTTCTGCTAGCAATTCATAAAGTGCATTGATTTAATGAATAATTTAGCCTCCAAAATTTGGTAAAACGGATCAATTTGAGCCAATTTAGCCTTTTAGCCCCCTGAACGGTCACAACTTAGATGGGTGATCGCAAGTGACTTTATTAGGTTCGCGCTGAAAAATAAATATAAAAAAACCTAATCAAGGCTCAGCCATCCTGGTACTATTTTTAAAATAACGATAGTATTCAGCCTGACAGCCTGAACTGGAATGACTATTATTGACTACTATTGCCTTTCCACAAGCCTGCCCGCTACCTAGCCCAAATGCCTGAATATAAATAGAGATTACAAAAACCACAAAACCTGCTAAAAATGATACTTTTTTCACATCAACGTACTACAGTTAGCAGTTGGCTATTACGTTATTAGTACAGTTGGCTATCCTATCCTTTGGCATACCATCTGGTGTCCCACAAGGATCGTTATTAGGTCCACTAATTTTTAACCTTTTTGTAAATGACGTCGCATCTTGTTTCCAGAACTCAAAAATACTTTTATACGCGGACGACATGAAAATAATGCGAAAAGTTAACAATTTTAGCGATGCCCGCTCTCTACAGGAAGACCTTATAAGGTTTCAAGATTACTGCTCCTTAAATAAATTAGACTTAAATGTCTCCAAATGTTATGTGTGTAGCTTTACAAGGAAACAAAATAAAATTTCCTTTGATTATACTTTCTATAACTCCGTCTTAACTAGAGTAGATGCTATTAAGGACCTGGGTGTTCTGTTTGACAGCAAATTGTTATTTGACCAACACATCGATAATATCGTCAAAAGGGCATCTCGATCGCTTGGCTTTGTCATGAGAATGTCGTCCGAGTTTCAAAGTATAAAAACATTCAAAATTCTGTATTGTTCATACGTACGTAGCCATCTCGAGTATGCTTCACAGGTGTGGAACCCCTACTACGATGTATACTCTGCACGTATCGAGGGTGTGCAAAGAAGGTTCCTACGCTACTTGCAATACAGAGCGCATTTATTTTTACCTGATTATGACACCAGGTGTCGTAAATTCCATTTTCTTCCCTTATCTAAACGTAGAGAAATGGCTGACTTGACTTACCTTCTTGGTATAGCGAATGGCACGGTAGAATGTCCTGAACTTCTTGGGCAAATAGGGCTGCGCACAAGCAGAGTCGCAGTAAGAAAGCCTGGCACTCTGTTTGTGCCTACTGTTAAAACTAACTATAGGCAAAATGCCTTTTTATTAAGAGCATCTTGCTCATTCAATTCTTTAGTTAGAAACTATAGTGACGTTGACCTATTTAATACCAGTACAAGTAAACTTAAACGTTTACTTTGTGACAATTACTTTGAGGTAGCGAGTGAGGGCTGATATTTAATATTATATATTTAGATTAAGATTATTTTCTTTAAACGTGTGTGAATACTTTTAAATTACCTACTGTATGCTTAACCTAAACTGTTTTGTCGTCTACTGTTTGTTTTTGTATTTACTATACTAACTACTATTTGTGGGAACTAGTAATTAGCCTTCGCGTCTTATGTAGTCCTGGCTACATAATACATATTCTGCTGTCTATTTTAATACCTAGCTGTTAGTTTCCCTAAGACTGTGAAAATAAAAATAAAATAAAATAGTCATGTATTACATAAACGCTCGCAGGTGGTCCCCGGACACTATTGCGATAATGTAGTACTCGTAAAACCTAACAGTCGGTAGTGCTGGGTGAGTGTCATTCAACCGTTTAATACCACCGTTTCTGATGTGATCGTTGCCTTTGCTTTCTTTGATAGGTTTTTAATTATAATTTTTAATTTTAATAAAATTATAATTTTTATATAAAGAGGTTTATATCTATTCGAGGTTATTATATATAAGATATTTTATATTTAGAGGCTAGTATTTTGTGTATGAGTGTGGGGCATCTTTTGTCTGTCATGTGCTCAAGCGTCACCCACAAACCATCGAAATTCAAGTTACTTTGAAACTGTTTCAGGACCTGTCCAAATCATTTGTGATGGATATGATTGAAGATATAATGGAATAAGGACATGTTGTGCTGATGCTGACCCCACATAGTGGGATAAGGGCAAAAAAAAGGTGGTGATCGTAGACATAAAGGGCGGGGATTCGATCCTACGACCCAGATCGAAAGTCAACTCAGTCAACACGGCAACAGTGTGACTGAGTCGCATTACGAATGCAAACGGTGGCTATGACCTAATTCGGTAACAAGTTTTATTATGCATAGTTTTCTCGTACCTTACTTAGAACACGACATTTTCTAAGCGAATAAATAAAAAGCTTATCAACAAACTCCAAGGAAAGTGGTTTCAGATCGGTAGAAAGCAGCAACTTCGTTATTATGACGACCGTTGGACCGAAGCAGTTACCGAAAGGTGGCCAAGAGATGTACGGCGGCCTCGGGACAGACCACCTGCCCGATGGTCGGATGATAATGTGAGGGCGGTAGGAGAGCAGTGGATCCGGATGGCACAACACCGTCAAGAGTGGCGTGATAGAGAAGAGGCCTTTACCCAGCAGTGGGTGTTACCGGCTGAGGAGATAGATAGAGATATAGAATTGTAGTGGTCTTATTAAATATCTTTTTACATATTATTTGATGATTTGCAAGTTATCTTATAAGGCAGAAAAATATATTCATCGTAAGGAAGAGGAGCTATAAATTGCCTGTCAAGTGATAAGACTGTCGAGTCCGTGGATCATATTATGTCACGTACTGTCTTACCGCAATTAAAGATGGCTCATGTGAAGATCCTAGTGCAAATATTTTATAATGCATCATGTCACAACGTTTTGTCTTAAGATTTGTACGTTCGTTCGTTCGTTTGAGTAAGGCGCTAACTTTGGTAACGGAGTTTTTAGGCTATCTAAAGGACTAAAAATTGTAAGATAAAAATAAATAAATTAATGTAGTAAATGTAAATATGTCAGTACGAAAACTGCACTTGGTACAATTTTATTACATGTTCTTTATCGCGAAATGTAGCGAACAATCGCGGTTGGCATAACAGTCTTTTTGTAAATAGTGATCCTGTAGAACCTAGGGTTCCTTCAGATAAATAGTAAATACTCATACCAAACCAGCTCTATGGTATATTCTGTGGAATCTGTGGTAGTATCGTAAGGGCGTTTGTCCACCGCCGCCGTCACCGTCACGGCACCGAGAACGAGATGACGGCGCCGAAGTAGCGGTACATACATTTACATTACATGACTTAGCCGCGTGTCCACCGCACATCCGTCACCCGAGCGCCGTCATCCCGGCCGCCATACTAAACTCGGCCCGAAATAATCTCGTTCTCGGTGACGTGACGGTGACGGCGGCGGTGGACAAACGCCCTAAGCGTTACAATTGGGGTCGCGAGATAGGCTATCGGCAAAGCTGGGTCGCTATTTCCCGCGGCTACTGTGTCTATAATTCAAAACATAATCCCTGAACGAAGGTTCTAGAAAGTTAGGTTTGGGTTCTATTGGTCCTTTGTTTGGATTTGATTTAAAAAGATCATTGCCCGAAATATAAATGGGAATGAGGAACACGGATTCTCTATTATTTTTGTAAGTATTGTAAGTTGTTTACCGGCTTCTTTAGACTTAGAGGATTATGTGCCATAAGCCATAAGTTAGTGAATGATGCAGCAGAAACAAGGCTTGTATTCGGAAAGTTTCCAATTTTGTTCTCAACAATCGGTTGGAATGTTAGAGATTGAGTCACAATTCGCGTTTGAGCAAAATTGTGTAATGAATAAAAATATAAACTTACTTATTTTATACCATGCATAACAAGAGTCGTGGGTTTCAATACTACTACTACTACTACTACTACTACTATTTTACTCTCAAGAAGTGATGAAAGCATTACACAAAAAAAATCGCCTGTTGGTTACAGAGATTAGCGCTTTTTAACAAGAAAACTCTTCCATTGCTTGGATACCCTCGTCGCGTTACAGAAACCCATTCGAGTCAGGCTGGATTTGTGGACAATCACATTCTTTACAATACTGAAATGCCAAAATTGTAAGCTATTATAATAGTCCTAAATTCTAGGCTTGAGTTCACAGTCACAGCTATTGTTATGATTAGAAGCCAGGGTTATGGAATGGAGTTTAATGTTATGTTCCTTGTATACTTTATTTACAGAAACTAAACTAATACATAACTGTACAAAATACAAATAGAACCAGTTGAGCCATCTAAGGACCGTTGCAAACGGTCTATAGGTAGCTCAACTGATCCAAACCACTGCCAGACGGAAGCGTGCCCAAGACACTGGCCGCATTGCCACGCTGAATAGCGATGCTGATTCGTTGAGCCAAATAAGAGCCAGCCCTCGGATCACGCGTCGCTTCGACCAGACGCCCTGAAAGAATTTTGAAAACGCGATGGGCCCCGGTACCCCATGGACCCAGGGTCTCCACCCCAAACGGCTCAAATATGTAAACCCTATCCAGATTCACATACTTACGCCGTTTGAGATTTTCAGCCGAATCTGCCGCTGCGCCAGGTCCAACGGATGTCCCCGGGAGATGTGAATGCGCAAGGGTATCGACGCAAGTTGCGTCCCACACCAATGGCCTTCCCCTCTCCCAAGGGACAAGAGTCATACCGTCGGGGCGCCTGCCGTCGTCACGCATCAGACCGCTCGGTTCTAGAACGGCTGGTACGTTGGCGGCGACAAGAGCCCGACGGATGATGTCGTTAAGACTGGCGTGTCGGCAGATCCGACCGGCAGCCCTGGTGCACGACAATCCATGGTGACCAAGCTGTTCGACCGCCGTACCGCACTGACAAAGGTGAGGGGCGCAACACGGCGCACCCAACCGTAGGCATACTGCAACACGGAAGCTAGCGGGATCCATTAAAGTTCCTAAATTGTTGGATGGAAGTGCTTGAAGCCACAAACCTGACTCCCAATTTGAGACGGCTAGGAGACGGGCACGATCTGCGGAGCTTGAACACGTCTGTAGGAGACATTTCCGTGTCAATTCACACAGAGGCCCGTCCCATTGCCGTTGAGACGAAAGGGATGAGGGGGGAGCGGTAGCGGGGCAAGCACTGTGCCAAGCGTTCAGAGCGTCGTCTTGCAATGAAATTTTCAAACTGTTATGTTCTAACATTCATGTAACAGAATTCATTTTTACTTGTCAATTTAATGATATATGATGCGCTCTACGTTACAACATGTATGGACAATCGATATAAACGCGCCACTGAAAACCAGCGCTTCATCAGCCATTGTGCTGCTGAAGCACATGCTGAGGGGTTGCCTTATTTTCCTCTCAATTGTAAATGTTCCAATATAATTTATGTAAATTTGTGTGTTTTTGGAAAATAAAACTTTTTTCTATATCTATTCTAATTCTATTTCTAAACAGGATGATGCGCGCCCCTATTTCACATCCCTTTCAAATACAAAACAAAAGTACGCATAAAGAGCGTTTGTATGATACGAGTACAAACTCGAGGGGTTTTAGAATTAGTTTTTTGTTACTGGCCAATAAAGAGCATAGAAAAAGATTTTGTAGAATTTCTACTTAAAAAGTTCAGCGTGAATACAAGTTTAGGTCTATATTACCTAGGCAATTGCTGTAAAATGCCCCTTTAGGCAGTAGTAGCAATCTACCTACATTTACGGTGATGATAGAAATAGATTAGATACTGTAAAAATCAAAGTGACCAAAACAGAACCGGCAATCCAGTTTGTTATTATTGAACGTATGATTGAGTCTACGATTTCATTTCAAGTTGTTTGTCGGCCTCTGGACGGGAGCCAAGAACGGAAAATGCCTTCTGGAAAATCGTACACCGTACTTTAATGGCTGTCAAATTGCAGCTACTGTGATTTCAGCCTTGTGTTTATAACACCAAGGGTCAAAATGTTCGCAGATTTTTTTATCTGATGATTATAAACTAGGCTAAGACCACTTTTCTATCTATAATAATTATGTTTGTATACTTAGCTTACTCTTTCTTTTAAACTACCAACAGAACGGATATTATGCAGTTTACAACTTAAGTCACAGGCTATCAGAAGCCTGATTCATGAGGAAAGCTTAGAGAAAAGTCCGTGCAAAGCGGGGCGGGTCCCTAGTATGCAATATCAAAACAAGCTTGTTTATTTAATCATACGACCTCTGGAAGACAGTAATAGTTCAATATGCTCGAATTTTAAAACCAACGTACGTCCGTAGGTCCATCACCATAGCAACTTTGTTTTTACAACATAAAATGTAGCAAGTTGGTTATAGGAACCGGCCGTTAGTGTCCCGGTAGAACATGCCTATTGCAATGAAAGGATGCACCCAGCAAACTAAGACATTGCCAGCATTCCCGTTTTCTGACGTTCCTATAATCTCTAGACTCCACACAAGGCCTAGATTGCATAATGTCCAAGTTATAGCAGCATTCTGGCAAGTAAACGGGCTGAGACGCCGTCTATTATGGCATTATTTGTGAGATATTGGCACTAATGGACCATAAGATTCTGAAAGCTTCCAAGCCATTGCTGCTGCAACTCATTTGAGCACCATTTATAGCATTACCCCCTTATGCATATTCGACCAATGTTAGTTAAAATGCATATTTAATCTGTTGCTATCTCTTTTCGTTACCATATAAGTAACAGGAAAAAAAAATCTTTAAACCTATTATAAAATTGGCAAGTTTTTATGAATAAGACCCTTGGTTTCAGCAGAGGTTTCGGTGTATCTTTAAGATAATAAAACCTAAAACCATGTTTGTTGCCCTCATTTGGTTTTGATGGCAAAGGAACAGAAGTAGAATGACCTAGCTCTTAAAATCATGATAAATACAGAGATGATATTGCTATAGATTAATCTGTTAATTAATTCCATTAAGATTACAGATTCTTTCCTAGCTTCCTTTTAAGCTAAGCCTGCCTGAAATACCGATCCGATCAAACGATTAAAATGCGGGCGAAAGGCCACTACATTTTTGAGGGTTGTCATACTATAAAACGCACACAGACACACAGCCGATTACAATAGTTTGAGCGTTGTCAGAGACAGTTGGATAGTTCGATCTGTTATGCCCGGGACACACGAGGCTAGTTTCTACTTCTGGCTTCGTAAAAAATAATTTAGCCAAAAAAATCTAGCCTCATCTAAACGGAACTAGCTTGCTCCAAGCTAGGTCAGCAAGGCAGGACAGTTTGGTAAAAAACTAGCTTGCTATCCTAGCTTGAAAAACTAGCCTCGTGTGCCCCGGGCACTACGGACAAAAGAAAGACATTTCATGTTTTATTCGTGCTAGAGAGCCAAGCTTACCAATCGCACTTAGAAATTGGTTGCTTCGTGTCGTGACCGAAGGCTGGCGTCGCAGCCCCTTGATTACCATCGTCGATTCATCACGATCACTCAAGCCTATTCCTTTTCCAATATAATTGATTGTAGTTAAAATCAACTCTGTTACGTTTAATTTAGATTTAGTTTTCTTAAATCAGGTGGCGTGTGATTGTAAAATATACAAATTAATGTCTTACATACAAATTGCTGTATTTACACGATCATAGACATGAGTGATGAACGCTTCGTTACTATCATTTCTATTAATTTGTTTTGGCACTTTTTATCGTACGACTCTTCGTTAACGAATCAAAAGCCAACTAGGATCACTAGGATAGCAGATCGGTTAAGCTTCAGGTCAGCTAAATAATGTTCTATACATATTTATCTATTTATGAAAAGCGTAGTAAGTTTACCGTATTGAATACTATCTACGATACCGACCGAGTCAAGTATAACAAATGAATGCGAATCCAGTGCAGCGCTGTCCCTGTTGACTTGCAAAAACTGAAAATTTCACACATTTCAAACAAATTAACCTTGAAAACTGATGATATGCCCGCTGGTCCTGATACGTCAGCACTTTTAACTTTAGTATTTTTTTGCATTGGTGTGAAATATTTGTGTGCTGGTGTGTCAGTACTGTGGCCGTGGCATTTGAGCCGCAGCGTATCGATCCTGCAGTCTTCAACTGTTGTACAACTTTGATTGAGGCTTCGTAAAACTTGTCGGAAGGGTCATCGTGTAAGTGCCAGATGTCTGTATTTATACTTGTTCCCTATGTCTCTATGTATTCTTAAACCTTTAAAACTACGCAACGGATTTTGATGCGGTTTTTTAATAGTTATGGTGTTTTAAGAGCTAGGTTTAGATGTATAATTATTGAACCCGTTCGAAGCCGGGGCGAGTCGCTAGTTACAAATAAACTGATCAACAAATTCTTGGAACGCAATCTCGACTGTATACCGACCAAGTGTACTGGATACTTTATTCCACTTTAATTAAATAAAACGTTTGGGTTCGGGCTTCGTTCGCATTTCCACTAATTTGCATGAAAGGAATTTTATAGGCTAATCCCTAGGCGTGGTACATACCATCAAATCTGTTGAAAATATTGTATTTTTACCACAATCAAATAAAAACAAAAATCGAAAATATTAAAAATTTATTTTTACTGCGAAGTTTATTTCATTATGTGATATGAAACAAGATTTGTTGGTCTGAATGTCCATTATTCATGCATGTATTTTTCATGAAAAGATATAGCAATAGATATAGGTAACGGCCTTCTAAACTAGTATTTAATGTTTTAATATACCTACATATTTGTACATACAAGTATTTGTTTGTTTCATGTTTTTGTATGTAGCATTTACCATTTAGTACATTTTGTTCAGTGATGTAATTCCAAATGAAAAGAGAATATTGGTATGACCTTCGTTCCGGCCTTCGAGCTGAAACTTATATGACCTAACTGACAAGGGTACGGTTTGGGGACGGTACGGTACTTGTTTATGACCAGCTTTCGGCTTTGCTTGTGAAGGTACTTACAATTGAAGTAGCATAATGCTGCTTCAATTGTATAATATGCTAATATGTTACCAAAAGTACAATTGAATAAATGTAAATCATAAATACTTGACTACTGAGTACGCCTCAGCAAGTCAGTAATGACGACCTCTGTGGCGCAGTTGGGTGAATGCCCGGCTGAGACGCGGGGGTCGCAGGTTCGATCCCCGCTACGGGACCAATGTTTGTATGTTCTGCAGATATTTGTTCCGTGTCTGGGTGTTTTCTATCTATAATATGTATGTATTTACAAAAAAAAAAGTATTTAAGTATTATATCAGTCATCTGTTTACCATAACACAAGCATTAAGTTGCTTAGCTTGGGACTGCATGACGCTGTGTGGAATGTCCAAGGATATTTATTTATTATTATTATTATTTATATTTCTCAAAGCTTTTCCCGTTACCAAGAAATTGAGCAGCCAGCCGCACCTCATTGGGGTGTGGGTATAAAGCGTTACCTGCCTATTCCTCAGAATATAATATGGAACTACTTGGTTCTATAAATAATAGAGCCCTATATTATGAAACTAGCTGCGCCCCGCAGTTTCACCCGCGTAAGTCCCATTACCGCGGGATTTTCGGGAGAAAAAGTCCCCCATGTCACTATCCATCTCTTCAACTATCACCACTTCAAAAATCGTTGCGCCCCGTTTTGCCGTGAAAGACGGACGAACACACACACACACATTTTCCCATTTATAATATTAAAAGTATGGACACAATGGATAAGACGAGGTGGTAAGCTACACTTCACTTCTTTGTTGTGGCTACTGTTACTTTACTTGTCACAATTCTGCCCGTGGCGTGCCTATGCAGCTATGATACTCGTAGATTTCCTCACATTCGTAATGAAATGCAGAGTGACGCTCGCGCATCGAAAATTTTCCTTTCTCACCTAGTATGGCAATCTACTATGTTTATAAATTCTAGATGTTTTAGTCCGATACAGTTTGAGATAGAGTGGGGGTGTGATGGTCCTGTAATATTCTTTAGACATTGTTTAATACCATACTGCAAAATGAATGTAATAATGTCTATAATACCTAATTGTATGAAATGTCGACAGAATGGTTGCAAGTGGGGTATTTATGTATGTAGGGTTTGTATAGGAAACCTCTGATTGCAATGTTCTCACGTAGTTATAATTAGCTCAGTTTATCAATTTGTCATTGTTTTCTGGTTATCTGTCTAGGGCTAGGCACATACTGACGACCTTCTAGAGCAATGAAGCTGTCGACTGGTAGTAAGAGATAAAATTTTGTTATTTAAAGAAATTTTCACATAAATTATGAGTCAAAGGCTTAGCCATTCAATTACAACAACCTATAATTTAAACAAATAGAAGGGATTTTATCGCGTAATTTTTTTTATTAGTAAGTATTTAGCTTCTGATTTTGTATTAAGATTCAAATGTGGACGGATTTAAATTTTAATTGAAATAGGTAGTTTTTTACTTAACATGGTAACACGTGAACCGAGCCGAGGAGGGCTACTTCTAGGTAATAAAATTTAATCCTACTATCCTACTCCTACTAATATTTTAAATGTGATAGTTTGTGAGAATGTATGTATGTTTGTTATTCTTTCACGCAAAAACGGCTGGACCGATTTGGTTGAAATTTGGTATGTAGGTAGGTAGGTGATACCCTGGATTAACACATAGGCTACTTTTTATCCCGATATTCCCGCGGGAACGGGACTTACGCGAGTGAAACCGCGGGGCGCAGCTAGTATAAAATATTGTACTGAAATTGGTTGAAGTAGAGTATACATAAATCTGCTAATAGATTGAATACTGAAGTGGTAGAGCTCAAATATTAGTTTCCCTGTAAATTGAGCTCAAAGTGGCTTGGCACGGCCGTGACCCTCGCGGTAAGAAGTCCGTGTTTGGCAAATTGGACTGTCTACTTAACAACCCTCATTTTCATTTACCAATTTGAATTTTCAGAATTGTAAGTATGAATGTAATTTGTATCTGTTTCACCTCAACCCGATTTGTAATGCCTATGTGCATTGTAAAAAACAACATAAAAGTGTACTCTGTTATCTATCTACTAGCTCACTCATCCGCGGCTTCACTGAAATGGTACTTTTTTAGGTTTTACATACCAAGATAAGGTTTTTTCATATTATGTAAAAAGGCACCAAACAAAGTAGATTACCGAAGATAGGGAAGCTCGTGCTTCCTTTATCCGTTTATATCTTTATCCGGTGTAAATATCCGTTTTATCTACCTATGCTTCCGTTTCCGTTGGATATTCATGACTAGTGTGTCTGTAGAAACTGAAGGGCCCTATCGCTGTCTGCTTGGTACCTATTTGGCTGTACTTACTTAGTTGTCTTGACCGAATGGCTTAGTTCTTCGACTTTCGTTCAGAAGACTTGAAAGCATCGTCAGATTTTTAATTTTTTTAGTATTTATGCACACTAATATAAGTTCTAGACGGTTAAGGAAAACACTGTGAAGAATATACAGTTTAAATAAATGCATTTAAAATTGTGTCTTGTGTTTTGCAAGACAGGTATAAAAAAACTATCCCTAGACATTCCACACAAAAAATAAGAAAATAAATATTATGTGAACCCTACTGCACTCTAAGATAAAACAAATGCATTTCAATTCTGTCCCCTAAACCAAAAGCATGAGAGTGCATTATTGATTCGCCTCACGCCTCAAGCAATGGTGTTAGCAAGACATTCATCATGTCTGGTCCATACATCAAGCTGCTCAAACAATGGGACGTGCCGGTAGTACGTGACGGAACATGAGGATCGGTGACGTCACAATATGTATACAATATGTACAAACAACGTCGCTTTCCGTTCCTCAGTTTATATTAATAAGATTCTAATAAATAAGTGGGACAATTTATAAAAATATTAAAACGATTTAAATTTTTTGAGTAAAACAATATCCTGCTTTCTCGAGTGAAGTTCTTATATTAGTGAGCTTGCCGACAAACTAGACAAAAATGCTCATAATCCATTGTTTCGTAGTTAAAAATTCAGAAAACTACTTTTCCGGCCTCTTTCCTTTGTGTGACAGAGAAAGGTATATAAATTAAAATATTCCAGTCAATATTTGACCTACTTTTATAATAATTATTAAAATTTGAACCACTTCAAAATGCTTTTGTTAAATAACTGTACAGTACTAGAGGTATTATATTATCTGTGGTTACTGTGCGACTTCGATGGTAAAACCATGGGTAAAACATTGTAACTATTTAATTACCTATTTAATAATTGAGGTTCCTATTATTTTATTCAAAACAATCCATAGTCCCACGCCACGGTAAATTAAATATCGTATTATTTAGCATAATTATCAAAATTCTGTATCATTATTATTCATGGTACGTTTTGAGCCATTATTATGTACCTAACCATGTTTGTAATTACGGTGTAAAAAGGGTTAGGTAGGCAAATATTTCTGAAACAAAGCTCCCTTGTGTAATTTTTATAATCGTTTACACCTGGTGATACCTTGTAATAGGTAGGTAGGTACCTATGTGGAGTTTTCAGTTCAACCCGCGCGGCACCGAGCGTTTTCGTGCGTTCATCTTAAGAGAAGTAAAGAAATGCAACTCACCCGATACATTAACCCTGTCATCATCATCGTAGAGCACCGTCTTGTCGTCATCATCATCAGCGTGCTGGCGGGGCGTGCGGCGCGTGACGTTGGGCGCGCCGCTCACGCACAGCACCCACACCAACGCCAGCGGGACCACGCACTCCATGCCGACATCACCGCGAGGCGTGCGGAGATACTCTGCAAATGTACGGTTTAAGAAACTTTATTCTCATAAGAATTCTCATAAGAATAGTTACAACCTCCTAGGGCGATATTTTTATACTTAAACACTGAATAGTGTGGTCAACACAATGTTCCGCGACATTCACTTTGGCATGTTCTACGTAGTTGTTGAGGAACATGTTCCGCAACATGTTGCTCCATTTGCCCCCTAGGTATCCTTGGCTTTATAATTCACTTACAATGAGAACTTAAAGAAACTAAAATACTAACGTATATAAATGTATCTTTCATTTATATACGTTAAGCCATGACGGAGGCCTTCAGGCGGTCTAGTAACTCCTTTAACAGGAGTTAAACTAAAAACAGAATTTTATCGCGTAATATACCTTTGTATAATTATTTCCCGACGTTTCGGCTGTGTTACAACAACCGTGGTCTCGGGCGAACTTAACTGAGTTCGCTAAAATCCTGTTAAGCTATTGCATAGCTTCTATCGCGGGCCTCGGACCAGAAATTCCGTAAAGAAAAAATTCCGACCATTGACGTTTTATTCGCCTCTAGGTGGCATGCAATAGCTTTACCGCGACAGTCCTCGAGTGACGTCTTTCTTTTTTATTTTTAGTTTAAATTATGAATTGTGATTGCGAGAGTTCAAGAAAGGCTGCCCGATAGCAGAGTTGGTCACTTGCTAAATTCTTTATACAATTAATTGATTAACTTATCAAAAGTTCTTACAAGGCTTGATTTCCTTTGTTTATCCCAAAATAAAACGTTAATAGAAAGGAAACGTTTAACATTATAAGTGCGAGTATATTGTAGCAATAAATGGGTAATAACTGTTACGTTGTTTTATTTATCAAATTAATTAGCGTGTTTTGTTACAGTTATGTTCACGCGATAACTTATCTTTATGTGGTTCACACTTAACAATACTTTCATTCATATTGTTTATTATAGTGTAGTTCATGAATATAATTTATGTTTTTCTTTTTTAAATCTTTTATAATAATTTATACTTATGGGAGATCTCAAACATCATCTTCCTTGTGAACTTTTTGACGCTTTAAAATGATGTCATCCCACCAAACATTTTGACAGATAAATGAGTCCTTTCTCGGCGTAACAGGCAATAGAGTCACCTAGCTTTTAATACTGTACGTTTTTGAGCGATCCTTGAGGTCCTACGAAATAAACATATTTTTCTTTCTTTCTTTCTTTCAATTATAGATGCGATGGGGTGAGCCCATGACTTGGGTCTATGATATATTATAATCATGTTTGACCAATATTCAGTAACAACTTGGTTACAACAGAATAAAAGAATGAAAGTATGAATGAATTTTTCACTACGTTCATTCACAAAGCATTGCATATTTAATTTGGTCACCAAGGGCAGTATCGTTTTAAATTCTAGCATTTTTCTAGACTGTTATTCTTACACTCCAATTAGAGAGACTGCACAGACTTGACGGAGTAAAAACTTACATCTTAGAGAAATTCTGCGTTAGATTTGTTACTTTTTCATACTTCAGCCATGTTTATTTTATGAATCCCATTTTGTAAGAGAGTTTCCTGCGCTCTTAATGTGCAATATTTCTTTTTATAACTTCGAGGATTCTTATCAGATCGTCAATTTTTATAGGACCACCTCCGAAATAAGTCTCCTTCTTTTTGAAATCGGTTAAAAAGTAATAAGTTTGCGCGAGCTAGTGACAAAAAAACTAATTTACCTTAATTTTTGAGAAAGTAGCAAAATCGTGAGTAAAAATGTTAATCGTGAGTATAATTTAGGTCAAACTTGTATTAAAGTAACAAGGGACAAGCTGAATTTAAATTTCAAATCACGAAACTTTCATAATTTAGACTCTTTTTTTTTTCTTGAGAAAAGTTTTAGTACCTGTCGACAAATGAAAATATGCTTTCATATTAAATGATTAAAACCCGAAACTGAAAATTGATTGTAACTGAAAAGTCATCATCATCATCATGACTCAGATTATGGTGTTCAACTTTCTTTACATTTTGTAAAACGATAGTTTTGTCAATTAAATTGTAACTAATTGTAACTAATTAAAGTAAGCGGTGCTTAGCTTTATAATTTGATATTTGTCAATACAAATCTGTCAAAAAATAACTTCCTTAACTGTTAATAAGGCCTTAAATATTTAATTATCGTTTGAGTATTTGGGCATATGTGTGGTAGTTCCGTTAAGTGTGGACAAAGATTGCCTCCTGATGCTGTATAAATCATCTAGTAGGTAAGTAAAAGTATAGGTGTAAAGATCTGAATTTCTTCTATGTGTAGTACAATAAAGTGATATCTATCTTGTTTACCTTTCCCACAAAAATTTACATAGAAAACGGAGATTGTTTATTTGTTTTGGAAGCGAATCTCAGTTTGGGTTTTCAAAGGAAAAACTGTCCTAAACAAACACTTTTTGTGCTGAGCCTCAATTCTAGTTGACTTTAGAAGAATTTGCCTACCGCACTTCGGTAGTAAAGTGGTTATTTCACGTTTCTGTGAGCCAACCTTCATGTAAAATGATTACTTACTTATGGTCTAATTTATAAAGATTTGTCACTTTAATACGAGTATTGTGAGAGGTATACATAGATTTTAAATTATGTTTTTTTCTTGTTACTCCTATGGAAATGAAAAGAGATAGCAATCGATTTAATATCCGTTTTAGCTAAAGTAATTTTAATAGTCGAATCTGCATAAAAATTACAATTTTATTTTGTAACAAGGAAAATAAGTATGTGTAAATAAGTATTATAAGTACCTGCATTCCTAAATAATGTATCACTTCAAAAATTGTGAAGTAAATTTCCTTCCTGTCAAATATTTCAGCAAAATTGCCGTATTACCAATCACGTTATGTTCCGCATTATGAACCTTACAAGTAATGCAGAGGGTTCAAAATGATGTGTGCTTCTGCTAACTGCACTGCAGTAGTTTCAGGTAACATGCATAAAGTTTATAAAAGCTTTTATAGTAGAGACAACTCAATAGATGTTAAATGCTACCAGCTTTCTCGTTTGCTTTAGCTCACTTTTTGTTATTTTTCAGCTCAATTTTTGTTATTTTTCAGCTTTCCCCGCCTTTTGTGAGCAGAGGAAAAAGTTCTGGCTTTATCGCGTTTAACCGACAGAGCTATGAAAAACTCGCAATACTTTCTGCTTATGAGAAAACACAACTTTTATATGCCGAACGAGTTTTTTTAACAAATGATGCTAAAGAAAGAGTTGTTGACGACTGGGTAAGTACTTACAAGTACATAAGTACATAAATCACAGTTTTTTTAACTTTCGCAGTCTCATCGTTTATGATATTTATTGTGCACTCTGTATAAAAAAAAAAAAAAATTAGTACTTACCAGTTAGAGAAGGGCTAAACGGCTGAGCCCTTTACTCTAGAAATCGAAATGCAACGTGACAATAATCGCAGGTCAGCTTATGTTGGTGAACCTTCCGAATTCAGTTTCCACTAACTTAAGTTGACCTGTTATTTGATGCCGAAGTTTCGTTTTTCGCTGTGCAGAGGAGCTCGAATAACGTAAGTACATATTGTGATATTATTTTGAATAAACCGGGAACATTCTCGAATAAATACCAAGATACGAATAATTTCATAAAAATATTCCACAGAGATCTAAGAAAAAGTTTCTCTTTTATATTGAATCCTTACAAAAATCTAATGAAAAGGCAAAAGTTTGTAAAGCTGGGCCAACCCCAAAGGATAATAAAATAAACAAACGTGGGTCTCATACTCACTACCCTAATACAATTTCACCTAACGATAAGTAATAGTGTCCGAAGACAAAGTACCCAAGGACATCCCAGAATACTAAAGTCTGAGTTTTAGAAATATCCACCTCTTACCATTTTCTAGGCTCCTGGTACTTTGAACTCATTGTAAGGAAATCGTAGCCTGTATTTATTTGTATTTAAATATCCGTTTTTATATAATTTTAATGAAGTAATGTTATTTTATAGAAGAAATCTAAAAACATTATTCACTATGCAAGAGCTAAGCAATAAAACAGCTAAAACCTCATTGAAAAGATTCATAAAAAGATTAGAATTTTGGTCCTGATAAATTGATAGGCTTTTAAGGAGAAATTAGATGACCTATCGTTAGTTTATTCTCACCATTGCCAAATTCAAAAGAGTCCCTTTTTATGGCAGACTATGTCGCACAAAAACCGCCTTGTAAAGATGTAATGTAAAGGCATTTAATGCTTTTTGTTTGATGCCAATATCAACCGATTTTATAGATCAGTTTACTTACTAAATTGGTTCATTTGCAACACCGTCGTTTATTGCTAGAATCATAAATTAGTGCGTCCTACATCAAAATGTCAAACTGTCCTATATTAAGCCATTTCATCGTCTTAAGTACCAATGATAAAATATCGATATTAGCGACTATTTTGGGCGCGTTGACTGAAAGACATAACCAGTTACTGAAGAGACTGTGTTCTATCTATAATATGTATGTATTTACAAAAAAATAATGTATCTATGTATTATATCAGTCATCTGGTTACCATAACACAAGCATTAAGTTGCTTAGCTTGGGACTAGATGACGCTGTGTGGAATGTCCAAGGATATTTATTTATTTATTTAACTAATTTAATACTTCTTTTTTGTTGACTTACTTTTGTATTCTGATTAGCAGCACGTCCCGGCTTTGCACGGGTGTACTAATGAAACTACCGGGATAAAATATAGGTAGCTTATATAACCATGCCGACAGTCCATTCTACACATCGGTAAAAGAATTTTTGAAATCGGCTGAGTGGTTGGTAATAGGCTGATATGATGATGTATCATGAAATTAATGAATCATGATCGCGACTTTCCCGAGGCAGTTGACAAATTCTTTCAGATCTTTTAAGTATTTTTTAGATCTTTTGAAGATGTCTACGGGGGTAGCCAGAGAATCTAAATACGTAATTAGTATATGCCCACATTTTGCAGAAGTTTACATTGACAGGTTGCAAGCCCATCGACGCTAACGTCATAATAAAGTAATTAAATTTGTGCTAAAATACCTTATAATTTAACTGTATTTATAAGCCATCAGAACCAGACATCAAACGGTAATTGGAAACCTCAGAAAACCAATAACCTTCAAGTAGCAAAGCTGATCCGTTCACAGAAGTACTAGGAGTAAATAGAAGCGTTTCAAATATTTGACGAGAGGTGTGAAATGTAAGCATTACCACAGATAAAATAATACTACGAGTATGTACAGATGGTCCATCTAGAACATTAATTTCACTCCTGTTTTTCTTCGGGCTATTTTTTTGTGTTTGATTTTGCGGCGCCCTAGCAGTGTTTAGGTCTTGCCTGCAATCAAAAATAAGGAACTCCATCTAGTGCTACTTTTTTTGATTGCAGGCAAGACTTAAACACTGCTAGGGGCGCCGCAAAATCAAACACAAAAAAATAGCCCGAAGAAAAACAGGAGTGAAATTAATGTTCTAGATGGACCATCTATACATAGTAATATTTTATCTGTGGCATTACCAATCAATCTTGGGTTTAAATAAGCAATATCATACAATATATGCCGCAATTATTACCCGGTCGCTTTGGAATATTATTCAGAAATTAGTTGGTAAATTAGTTTTCGCTTGTAACTTTGCTCTCATTAAGCTTTGTAAGACAAGCTGCGCCCTGCGGTGTTTCCCGTTTTCGTGAGAGTTTTGGAATAAAAGTAGCTTATGTGTTAATCCGGTATATGAGCTATACTGGTTTTAAATTTTATTTTAATCCGTCCAGCCGTTTAGCGTGAAGAAGTAATACATTCACACTTACAAACAAGCTTTCACCGTTAATTTTTTGAGTGTGATAGATTAACACAGTGTGACATAGTTGTGTCACTAGAACGTTACCCCGCGCTTTTCCTTCTATATATTCCTCTTTTACGAGGGCCATTATTTCTTCGCCATGGTGAGTAATCCTTAACGACATTTTTGACCTAAAATCTGAATTTCCATTGTCAGGAATCGAGGTCAATACGGGTTATGTTAGATTAAAGAGAGGCTTTTTGATATTCTGGAAAAAACTATCTAAAAGATAAGATAAGATAAGATAAAACTTTATTGAACACACACACACACAAACATTACAACACAAGTACAAAGAAGAGAGAAATAGCTAGACACAGAAAAGTAGGAACCAACACAAGGGCAACATACAAAAAAAAAACGATAGTAAAGTTAAGTATAACCTTCGAGAAAATGACTGACTAAAACTGAAACCGTAAAAGTTATAAAGTTCGTACGAGCAATTAGAAAACTCTGAAGCAGTTTTTGGGGTGCCTAAAGACCCTTCATCATGGCTTAATGAGTTATGACTTACTAGGTGCGCCCCGCGGTTTCACCCGCGTAAGTCCCGTTCCAGCGGGAATATCGGTATAAAAAGTAGCCTATGTCACTCGCCATCTCTTCAACTATCACCACACAAAAATCACGTCAGTTCGTCGCCCCGTTTTGCCGTGAAAGACTGACAAACAGTCACACACACTTTCCCTTTTATAATGTTAGTATGGATAACGCTAATTATAGTAATGGTGCTTATCTATGTCATAATTTGACATTTGTCCATTCAAATCTGTTTAAAAATAACTTCCGATAATGATAGATGTTTTATGATGAATAATGTTTTATTCTCGTTTTCGTTAGAATACCGGGATTAAATGTAGCCTATGTGTTAAACCAGGATATAAAGCTATCCTAATACTACTAGTTTAGTATTATTTAATCTGTGCTAACACTAAATTTCATTCAAACCCTTCGGTACTCCTTCACGGTCAAATGAGCATGATTGAGTAACAAACTTACACACTTACACACTTACACATAGTGTGATTTGCTGTAATTTTGGAAATACGAACAGTTCCATTTGTTAGTAAGTTATGATACCTAGAACTAATTTATAACTAGCGTATATACCTACATATTACTTACTATGAAAATTACTACTTAAAACCTTTGCTGTTGTATTTCTAAATAAAACATTTCAAAATCTACCGCGGGTCTAATCTACCATGTAGATAATAAATTAGTTACCCGATTTGAGATATTTTAGATTAATTTATCAAGCAAGACCACAATCCCTACCTAGTATAGATATGGTACTTATCTAAGTTAGGTACCTACTGACTGAATGAACACTTACCTCTGCTGGCCGATGTTACGCAAGCAGTCCACTCATACCAGCCTAACCACTCATCTTCACTTCTAACCAACGCACCCTACAGGATCATGATAAAATATTATCAAAACCGTACAACACTAAAAAATATCTTTCTTCAAAAATCACAGCACATCGCAGTCATTACGTCACTGGCACAAAACCCGAGAGTTCCTAATTCAAATTCGTATTTCGAATTGTAAAAAAAAATCTCTTTTGTTTTTTTTTAACGGTATTTGGGAGTGTGGTGTGCGGGCATACAGCCGCTGGCTGGGGCGGGCGACAGAGGGCGTAGCGTTTACTGCGCCTGCGCGAACATTGCACCCTCTTCACAGGGATGTATTGGCTTTAGAAAGTGCTTGAATAAGGTAGTTTTACTGCTGCAAAGGTTTTTAATAGCTCATTATTAGTATTTTATTTATTTAGGTACAAACCTGAGCTCTTAACATTACAGTTTATTTACAAAACCTTAGCTCTGACCTTGCAGAAAATTAAGTTTCCAAGTCAAAGCTAATAAAATAAAATATAATAGACATAAAGAAACAGCAGAATAACACAACAATAGTAGATATGCTATGTGTATATAAATATTTTTAATCACAATCTCTACATATAAATTTTTACTTACATTGGCTAAAAGTAAACTAAATAAAGATCACCTTTCGTACCTAACGAAAAAAAGGATGGCATCATCTTTAGTTAGTTTACATATTGACACCACTAATATGATATTAAATTAAAATGTAAGTACCTAAATATGAATATGTGTTTCGGTCCACGTGTCGTATTAAAAAGATTTCTTGCTTTCAATATGTCAAAAGTCAAAAGTCAAAATATTTTATTCAATAAGATCATAAAAAAGACCACTTTGACATGTCACGTTCTTAAAACTAGGGGATTCTATTGCCTGTTCCAACGCGATTCCCTACACGATATGATTCATTGATACAAAACCAATCCTTTTGTAATCTTTACAAATCAGTCAATATTATACCTACAAACTTTCTGAGGAATTGGTACTTCCAGTATAACTTTCTATATTAGATTATTTTATCCTAAAACTTTAGGAAAAAATGCTGACTTGCTAACACGTGCTTGGAATACATTCGGTCCTGTATGAGCGGATTCCTCGACGAGACCCGAAGACATCCGAAAAATTACGAACGCTTCCGAAGGCAAATAAGTGAGCATGGTGTGAAATCGTTTTTATTTTCCATAAAGTGATAAATGATTATTTTACGAAATGTGTAAAAACTTACTGATTTATAAAAATATCCAAAGGTTTCATAACCGTTAGACTCATTGTAATTATTGTTATTATGTTTAATTAAACCTATATTAACCGACTTTAAAAAAATGGGCGGTAGGTATGTTCCACTGCATGTATTTTTTTGTCATATATATAAACCATGCATGGTTATTCTAGTTGCCCTTACGCCACGAAGGTTTAGCTAACATAACCCTCTTTAAGCCAACACGTATAACCTCATTTTTTCAGCACTCATCGTGAAATCCTTCATAATGGTCCCATTTACCTGTAAAATTACGACCAGTATTGTAAGACCTTCCTTGCCTCCTAAAAAGCCTGAATCATAAGGTGATAAAGTGCACAACACTGCCGCGAAAGCTCTTGATATATTGGCTGGTCAGAGCATGCGCAAAGGTTTTTCTAGAATAAAATTGTATGAATACAAAACTAAGCTAAAGTAATTAAATAAGTTGATGAATACTCTGTGAAATTAAATTACTTAAAGTTGACCTGTTCTAGCGGAATGAATCTGGATAAATAGTTTGAACAAAAATAGCTGTATTTAAGTTAATTGTTTAAATATTGTCTAATTGTATAACCATTATTGCCTATTAGTAGATATATTAAAGAAAAGTTGTAATTACATATTGTAAAACTTTTAAATTATCATGTTTTTGAATGAATCTTGGTAAATATTCCGTTTGAAGGTGTACTGTTGGGATGGAGGCTATATTTTATCCCGGTAGTTTCATTAGTACAACCGTGCCCAAAGCCGGGACGTGCTGCTAGTGTACCAATAAAAAAGTTAACTGAAATTCCTTCGAGCGCGAAACCATAATCCTTTTCTTAAAAAGTCCAGAATGAACTTCTTTCTTGAATTACAAACACATTATTTTACTTCGTACTCGTAGTTAAGGAAGATCTGAAAAAGACAAGTTTATTTAGTCATTATCAGCATTGCTATTCAGCGTGGCAATGCGGCCAGTGTCTTGGGCACGCTTCCGTTTGGCAGTGGTTTGGATCAGTTGAGCTACCTATAGACCGTTTGCAACGGTCCTTAGATGGCTCAACTGGTTCTATTTGTATTTTGTACAGTTATGTATTAGTTTAGTTTCTGTAAATAAAGTAAAAAAGTCATTATTGGTATTAACTTAGCGGTAATGTGGTATTATTAAGTACTTCTGGCTTTATTTTAACAATGCAGGCTTTGTCACACTTTTAAAAACATCTGTTTTTCGTTACTAGTGGTCTAATTCATGAAGATTTGTCAATTGAATATCGGTTTCCAGTCTCAATATCCTATCTTTCTTCCGTTGATAGGCATTTGACTCATTTTGTATGAAAGTAATGTAAAATATCTACCAGCAGGGGCCTTAAAATGGCCGTTCGAGCATTTCTGCTAGCAGTACGTAAAGTGCATTTATTTCATGAATTTTGAAATTAAATCTAACCAAATTTTGGTGAAAATGCTAAACAATCCATGAAATTAATGCACGAATTTACTTATACGGCACTTACGGTAAGCTCCATACTGCAGAATATGCTTGATCTTCATTGTGATGAAGTAGCCCAGACCCGCGGCCCCAGTGGCTCCAGCAGCAACTATTCCCACTGTCTTCGCTGTATCCATGTTATCATTTGCTGCCTTCTTACTTGTCACAGCTGCAATTCCATTGGTAGAATTATTGGCCGTTTTCTCTGTCGTTTCATAATCATTGGAATTGAGTGTGGTGTAATTCTCCTTCTTATTATTTGTTGTCACTTGCACTGCATTCCTATTGGACGAGTCCTCGGTTGCAATGTCTGGGACTTGTCGTAGGCATAAAGTTGTTGAATTTAAAGGACAAGAAGGTGTGCTTCTGAATTCCAAAATACAATCTTCATTATCCTGTAATTCTTTGAATTCTTCGGTGCTGTTGAAAGAGGGATTGTCAAGTGCTATTGTTTGCCTGGAATAAAATTTGTAAGTTTTTGATTATAAAAAGTATCATATTTTTACAACGACTTTAAAAATGACCAGTTTTTCAATTCAACCATAAAAAACAACAAAAACAAAAATATCTATTATGTAAGTACTCGTAGTACTTACATATTAGATATAATTTGTTTTTGTAGGTATGTTCGTGGATAACTTCGTCGTTTATAAATCGATTTTGATGATTTATTTTTGTTATCGAGGAGAGAATTCCAATTCCTATATTTTGAGAATCTAATGAGAATCTTCGGAGTTATGAACAGAAATGCACCTCGAAACTGCAGGAAATTACTCTTTTCTTAGAAAATTTAAGTCAATTTACCTAATATTTTATTTATTTTCCACTTTTTTATTATACAATTACAATACATTTTTTTAACTTACACTGTAGTAGGCGTAATGTGGTCTTTCAACAGGTCTCTTTCAAAATATTCATTTAACACCAGATAGTAGTGCGTACATTCGGGTGAGCAGTTCTTGAGTAAAATAAATATCTGAAAAAACAGCACTTTTGAGTTTTTATCATGAAGGTAGGTATTTCCATAAAAATTACTTTTGTTCTCATTAAACTCCGCGGATGAAGTAACTTTAATATAAAGTTTATTTAATTCATTTAAAATGTAGAGTAAGTGCGCCAATTATGGACCACCATAAGGATTTTGTCAAATAAAACTCAGCATTTTAAAGATTTATTAGCGAAATATATTTTGATAAGTTCGAAAATTATTTGGCATCAAAAACGATTAACAATTTTTTTAAAAAACATCATCATCTTAGAAATAATCAACATTTTCTAAACATGTGTATTATTGTGAACTTGCAAAAAGTGTACAAAATATGGACCACATGGTTTTAAATATGGACCATAGTTAATTTGGTTCAAAACTATTTATAATAACTAGTCGTGTTGCCGAAAATTGAATCAGTCAATTATTAGGGTTAAACTTATTATTGATATACAATTCTGCCACATATAAATCAACACTCTTCATGAGCCCATTGCCTACAAGATGCACATTGGATCAATTTCTCTCCATGAACATTTTAAGAAATAAGCATTGTCATTACCCATACATGAAAAATACGCATGAAGTTGCCTGATCATAAGGTTCTAAGTAGCATTTTGCGTCCCTAGGGTCGCAAAACTTTTTCCTGACCTAGGGCAGGAAAGTAAATAACTGTCAATTAATTAAAATGTCAACTTTCATGTTGACATTTCTTTTGTGGCATGGCGATGCATTCTCAATTTCCCATGTTAGACAAACATATCCCATGTTTGTCTTGTCTTTTCTTTGGTTGTAGATACATCCTATAACATAAAAATAAAATGTAAGTGACTGTTTGTAATATGGACTACTAGTCCATATTTAAAACATGCTTGTGGTCCATATTACAATACACATTTATTTCTAGGTTAATTTGATCGTTCAGAAAAATACAAAAACTATTGAATATTGTAACTTCATATAAATTCTTATAAAATAACTCACCTTTCTGCTGGTTTAGTGCACTTTCTAATAGAGTTGTATTTGTTGAAATTACGAGCTTACGAACTTAGCTAAGAAACAACATCGCGCGTTAGTAAAAACGAAAAAGGGCTCCCGCGAATACAGCACGCTTTCTGCTAGCCTACCAAGCGAATAGCAGACTGCGGGATGGATGAAGCTTCGCGTGCGCTGACTGAGGGCTCGCTACAAATGACGTTCTTTGAGAAACGGCGGTAGTCCATATTACAGGCCTGGTCCATAATTGGCGCTTTTACTCTATTCATGCTGCTCAATACTTTGATAGCTTGTTCATTTCCGAAGTCATTAGTATCGTACGAATTTTACAATAAATGACAATTCTTTTCCATTATATAATTATATATCATTCTATTAAACTTAGTATACTTACTGTGAAATAAACGATGTATTTACAATTTTTCATATTGATCCCAAATATTGACTCCAACAAAAATTATTGTAAAGTTTTTGTTTAAATATACACTTATCACCTCCAAATAATAATTTAAAATAACAATAGGTATAACTTAATTTATTGAAATGTTTAAATAAAGCGACTTTGTGTTCACATCTAACCTGTTCTGCATTTAGGAGAATAATAACATTACTAAAATCACATCAATAGTGTTTTCCTTATTATGATATTCCTATAAATAAATGGTAAAGTATCTATTCAAAAACCCATTAATTTAATTAGCTCTGCGGGCTTACCATGACCGTTTATAGCGATTCAGTTTAGGTCCAACTACGATCCAGTTTTGACGTAAAGCAAGGCGCTGACGTAAAGTTTTGACAGTAAGGCAGAACCTAAACTGAATCGCTAACACCTCATGGTACGGCTCCTGATCTCAATAATTGTCTGTCTTATTATTTTGTAATATAAGTAGGTACTTATATTACAAAATAATAAGACAGACAATATTGACAGATATTGAATAAATAACACATCAAGAACGCTTTAAATTAATCATTTTATATTTTCCTATTTCTGGGAATAGGAAATCCCATTTTTTGTCAGTTTTCCCGGTCCTACAGTTACCTACTGCCAGCCCAGGACGCTGACAACATTGTTTACCCATTATGCTGATGGATCCACTGCTTCCCTTGTCAGTCCTCAGCCATCATTCTGCCAACGTTTGGCAAAATTTTTATAAGAAAGTTTAGAAAAATGTGGGTACTTATGAACCAAATGGACGGACTTACCTCTGACTACCCCATTAGACATCTTCCAAGGTTCTAAAGAATTACTTACATAAAGATCTGAAAGAAATGTATAGGTACCGCTATTGGGATACAGTCGTTATAATATATTTTTTTTCATTTTCAGTTCTTGCTCATCATAACACGAAGTACTACACAACGGACGTTCATTAAACTCTTTATCGTAAAATAGTAGATTGCTATACAAGGGGATAAAGGCATTTTTTCTATGCACGAGATGGTTTATCGCGCGAGCGTCAGCGAGTGCGATAATAGTTCGAGTGCATAGAAAAGCCTTTTCCCCGAGGTAAGCACTCTGCTTTTCATTACGAATATAAGGAAATTACCAAAAAAATTGATGTAAAATTTAAATTTCACACACGAAAATTAGCTGTCTCGCTTTTTTTTTAAATCGACTAGTGTAGTATTGACTAAAAGCAGCTAACGATGGCACGGCATAGCTGCGTTCCAGATTTAAAAAAAAATACTGATTGGTAGAATGGCTATAAAAGTAGTAGGCATTCTACCAGTAGTTTTTTTTTTGATGATGAAAAAATTTAAATAAATGAAATAAAATAAATATAATATAATTAAGTGTAGAGAAGCACAAATTCGTACAAGAGAGACATAATATCTAGCATCTGATTGAGTTAGAAGAATTTGAACACTTAGCATGCATCGACATGCCACAAAAGAAATGTCAAAAATGAAGTTGACATTTGACAGTTATTTACTTTCCTGCCCTAGGGCAGGAAAGTACTTGTTTTCCCTAGGGACATAAAATGCTACTTTGAACCCTATAATCAGGCAACTTCGTGCGTACTTTCCGTGTATGAGTAATGAAAATATTTTCATTACTCATACACGGAAAGTACGCACGAAGTTGCCTGATTATAGGGTTCAAAGTAGCATTTTATGTCCCTAGGGAAAACAAGTACTTTCCTGCCCTAGGGCAGGAAAGTAAATAACTGTCAAATGTCAACTTCATTTTTGACATTTCTTTTGTGGCATGTCGATGCATGCTAAGTGTTCAAGTTCTTCTAACTCAATCAGATGCTAGATATTATGTCTCTTTTGCACGAATTTGTGCTTCTCTAGCACTAATTATATTATATTTATTTATTTTATTTTATTTATTTAAATTTTTTCATCATCAAAAAAACTACTGGTAGAATGCCTACTACTTTTATAGCCATTCTACCAGTCAGTATTTTTTTTTTAAATCTGGAACGCAGCTATGCCATGCCATCGTAAGCTGCTTTTAGTCAATATTAAACTAGTCGATTTAAAAAAAAAGCGAGACAGCTAATTTTCGTGTGTGAAATTTAAATTTTACATCAATTTTTTTGGTAATTTCCTCATATTCGTAATGAAAAGCAGAGTGCTTACCTCGGGGAAAAGGCTTTTCGATGCACTCGAACTATTATCGCACTCGCTGACGCTCGCGCGATAAACCATCTCGTGCATAGAAAAAATGCCTTTATCCCCTTGTATAGCAATCTACTATTAACCGCGTTATTTATGAAGTCCTTTATCTGAAATCACAGACTAAAAGGAAGACAGCTAGTGAGCTTTTTACATTCGCTTTACTAATAATAACTAACAGACACTAAATATCTTGGGAAGCAATTTTGGTGTAAGTACTCGTAGTCTTTAAAATTATAGACGCGAAATGTTGTTTTTTACACAGATAATTTTGCTACCAATACAATATTACTATTTGGTTATGAACGCGGGTCTGTCAGTACAGATGCTGCGAACACAATAATTTGGTTCAGACAGAACGCTAGTTTATTGATAAAGATAGATTAGATAGTGGAACTATTCAGGGCTTTTAAGCGAACCGGAGTAACAATGATGTGTATTGTGTCTCTCTATATAAGAATAAGAGAATAAGAATAAGATTATTTTTATATCTTTACTAGCTGCTCCCCGCGGTTTCACCCGCGTAAGTCCCGTTCCCGCGGGAATATTGGGATAAAAAGTAGCCTATGTCACTCGTGGATAATGTAGCTTTCGAATGGTGAAAGAATTTTTAAAATCGGTTCAGTAGTTTTTGAGCCTATTCATTACAACCAAACAAACAAACAAACAAACAAACAAACAAAGTTTTCCTCTTTATAATATTATATAAGAATAAGAGAATAACAATAAGATTATTTTTATATCTTTACTAGCTGCTCCCCGCGGTTTCACCCGCGTAAGTCCCGTTCCCGCGGGAATATTGGGATAAAAAGTAGCCTATGTCACTCGTGGATAATGTAGCTTTCGAATGGTGAAAGAATTTTTAAAATCGGTTCAGTAGTTTTTGAGCCTATTCATTACAACCAAACAAACAAACAAACAAACAAACAAACAAAGTTTTCCTCTTTATAATATTATTAGTGTAGATATCAATAGAGTCATTTCGTAGAAATTTCATTAATGTAAGCTTCAAGTTAACTACCAGATCAGAATCGGCGACGAGTTATGGATGTGGCGTTCATCAGATTTTACGAAACATTCTATCTACTATATACTTTATCGTTATCCTGTTCGCTGCGACCTACCAGCTGCACTTTGAAAGCTCTACGCTGCCAGTGAATTCGCAATAGAATGGCTAAATACTGGGAGCATACTGTTTAACAATAGATGTTTCGTATGACAAGATGAGATAGAAGTATATAAGTCTCAACTTTCTTACTTTTGTTTTAGAAACCAATTTGACTAAGGGACAACGCTGTTCTGCGTGGCAAGGGTTTACAATTTTACTTTGCCATGTGGTCCTGGTCTACGTTAGCCATAAGAAGAACGCTCTCCCTAATTCCTTTGTTTCTAATTTTCCCTAATACAGGCTATAAATAATGTCAACTCTGTGCTTTAACGCAGGGTGATAAGAGTCACATTATGTGATTTACCACTTATAAGTAGGTTAGCATCCACAATTGCTATTATCATTTGCAAGTACCCCGGAGATAATTTCTCATATTGTAGTAGACTCCTCATCATATTGGTTGTGTAAAATATTCTGATCAAAAGTTCAGTGACATCTGTTTCGTGATTTAAATTTCCATAAACTTTGAAAACAGCTTTTAAAAATAATGGTTTTGAAATCTTTAGTGTTATGTGTTGGGTTGCTTTTGATAGTGAATTATTTAGATGAATCCCAGGCTTTAGAGTCTACCGATAAAGGAGCCTGTGTTATTCAAATAGGGTAGGTATGCGTTTCAAATAAATCAGCTATTCGGTGATTGATGCACTTTGTATGGCGTATTGTTCTTTGTTACCACAATGTAACGTCATTAATTATACTAAATATAACTTAACATTTTAAGTAATGTACAACATTATCAAAATATGAATGGCGCCATTCCATAATTTTAACATTATAATAATTAGTTTCTTTGATTTTGACGCTTTTCGATCAATTTCTAAGTTAAAGAAATGTAAATGATTAAGCTGTTTTAAAACATGTTCATCAACGAGATGGGCAGATAATTTTGGTAAAACCCGCCAGCAGTAAACCTAAGACTGAAAATGATTTTTTTTTAATATCTTAGGACAAATAGAAATCAATATTGAAGTGTAATTATTAATCCATATAGAATAATAGCGTTAATTTTGTTTATAGTTCAGACCAGACAAGAAGAAAATCTTATAGTGTCTCTGTTTGGAGAAACGGAAGGCGTCGCTGGATGAGGAAGTACAGAACTGAGGTGCGTTTTTTTAATTTCCAATCTCTATATCAACTTACTACACAATAAACTACAGTAAAAATAAACTGTTTTTATCATTTTTACCTGTGTATTAGTAACCAGATGACTCTTATATTTACTAATTATTAATTAGTACAGTATGAACGTACATACCGTCTGGTCATCAAAGTAACTTTTAACTTTTTTATATTTTTACAGTCTTACCGCGTATGGACGAACCAAACGGTCTGCTGTCAGGGTTGGCAGCACGATGGCGAGCTTGACATCTGCACCCCTGTCTGCAGCACCGGCTGCCTCGACGGAACATGCATCGCCCCTTCCACATGCCACTGTGAATCTCCTCTATACCTCGACCCTGAGCGACAAAACGCTTGTCTCAAGCCCGTCTGCGACCCTCCCTGCATCAACAGTATATGCAACTCAAACAACATCTGTGAATGTATTATCAACACCAGAAGATACAACAAAACCCACTGCGCTTACTGTGACGAACAACACGACATTACTCCTGAATTGACATGTAAACCGATTTGCGACGTCCCATGCACCAACGGCGAATGCATTGCTCCAAACTTATGCTCATGCTTGGATGGATACACTTCCAAAGATCAGTTCACGTGTGTACCTTTCTGTGAAAAGTGTGTTAATTCCACATGCATAGCTCCGAACGTTTGCAGCTGCTTTGAAGGTTACACGGCTGTTGATTTGACGACCTGTTCCCCGAAATGTGACAGATGCAGTAACGGGGTTTGCATAGCACCAGGAGACTGCGAGTGTTTTGAAGGTTACAGCAACGAGAATGGAAGTTGTGAACCGGTGTGTGACATGGAGTGCGTTAATGGTTTTTGTTCTGCACCGAACCAGTGTACTTGCAACGAGGGCTATGTTCTGAAGGAGCCAGGGATCTGTTCGATGCCTTGTCAACCGGAGTGTAATGGAACTTGCGATCTCGAAGGAAGGTGTCCCGCTGGTTTCTGCTACGAGGTTGTTGAGTGAGTAAAACCTTTTTACATAATCATTTTAAAATCCCGAGGTACTTCTGTTTATAACTCCGAAGATCCTCTTCAGATCCTCAAATTTTTTTGGTAGTGAGAGGTGATTCATAGCTTACTCAAGTCCTCATGAAAGTTATTTCTGGAAGTAGATAAGAACCTGGCCAGGAAGGATGACGTGATATCGCATGCGCAATACCACACATCCGTGTAGCAGTGTTCGCAATGTTTTGGCACTGAGTGTAATTTTCCTATAGATAACATTGTGCTCATTTTGAACATGGAATGTCGAATAATTAATTATTATAAGTAGCACCACGTAAAAAGAACGATGAGGGGAACGGGAGGGGGATGTTTGCGCATGGGTCACTCGCTCACGAACCAATAGTACGCGATAAATCAAGATAGCAATAGTTTTAGAATAAGGATGTAATAGAAATAGTATTTATATGTACGAGTATAAGCGCGTAGAGTCCATGAACCACCTAATTCGCAAATAATCTAGTATTTCCGAATCTGGCGGATTTTCCATTAGTGTTTTCCAGCTAGAGAGTACCTACTATCACATCTCTTACTTATTCTTAACAATGTTGTCAAAGAGATAATATATCTATAGTGAACAACATCCCATTGTAACGGTATCCAGAAACATGTGACCTGCTTCCTGCTATATCACGTTTTTTGTATTACAGTGTTTATTTATCGTAAGTTGTTTTCCCTCCTTTATCAAATAGGAATATTCCTATGCAATTGCCCTATTAGTTTATTGTTTTCCTATTTACAATTAATTTATTTATTGCATATGACGTCAATTCTATTATTTGCATTTAAGAAATAATAACACTTTTAAGGAATTTAATTGTTCTTCCTAGATCTAGACTAGACTTTTGGATTTCATTTAAAATCAAACGTATTTGTTGTTTCGGATAATGTTTCAAACCGCTCGCTGATTCAAAATATGAATTGTTACAACATGATGTCCAAGTGGGATAGTACCTTCCAGACATGAATCGAAAGAAGAAAAAAATGATATGCGTTGGAACACTGGTACACTTACAATTTGCAAAAGTTAACATTCAAAAGTGATAGATTACGAAGCCATCTTTACCGATCAGAAATTAGTTAGGAAAAAAATTTAGGTAGTTGTAGTTATTAACTATTTTACATTAAGTTTTGCCTAAATTATAAAAAAATATAATATTAAGAGCACCTCATCATGTAATTGCTATATACTTTCGATTTTGTGAATGACTCATTGACTCATTAAAGGACTATGGAAGGCTTTAACCATATTAATTAGACTCATTGCGGTTCATAATGAGGATACAGGTTGTTCAAAATTTTAATATTTTTAATCTCGGTTGTATTTTTTACATCATTTTTTGCCGAGAAATTTCGATAACAGAAATTGTACCAATGATCCAAAATTTAACATTTAACATTAGATTTTTTTGTTCTATTCTTTTTAAGAAAAGTATATCAAAATATCATCCATAACGCGAGTGTTAAAAGCGATTGAGGGATACAATAACAATTAAGTTTTTGATGCGAAATAACTATGTAGGTACTCAATTTATTTCGGTCACGTCGAAACCACTCACTCACCGCGATTGATGTGCCCCGACCTCAGACAAAGAAGACATTGAATGATTTATAATGTAGCTAATAAGTTCATATTGCGTTTAATTATGTATTCCTATCCCGACGTCACAATAATATTTACGTCCCATACCGGACGTCTATAAAATTGTACAGTGTATGCAAACTGTCATTGTTCTCCCAACTACGTTTTCGATCATTCGTTTTCGCATCAGCCTGTACTTTGGATAATTAGTTGGACATTATCAATTTTCTATAATAATTTCCTTGTAATGTTTTAACATTGTGGATTGCAACTGTTCGGAGGAAGCGTAGATATGGTTATCGTTTTGTAAGCTCATAGTCGTGTTAATGTGTTGGTCAACATCGGTCCTTTCGTGCCGATTCATGAACGATGGGTAGTGTGAGACTCTTAGTGCTGGCTTTAGTGGCCGTGTTCGAGATTAATGGATTGAGTTTAGACCAACCTGGAGTTTGTCGTGATCTTGTTATGTAAGTTCTTAAAGTTTAAATTATTTGTGCAATTCATACATACATAATAAACAAATTCTAATAAGATTGATACAGTACGTTTTATTCATATTTAAAGTATGTTTGTCTATTTATTTTTAAAATAAAAATAAACTTTATTGTAGGATGTTTACAATGTACAAGCTTTTTTTCACTCGCGTGGTACTTACATGAACAAAAGTGCCTATGTGTTATCGTAAGCCATGTGTGAATTGCCTAAACCTTTTCCATGTCTCAGCCAAACTTGCTTAGTTTTCGCGTAAAATAGTCAACTTTTTCGTATAATAATACAAACTTTCGCGTTTAAAATATTAACTTAGATTTGGTAGGTACTTTTATTTTGAGACCACTGCATGTTATCGGATCCAGTATTCAGTCGTAAAGCCATGACGCAGGCCTTCTGGTGGCTTTAAAGCTCCATCATCAGAGATGGCCGCTTCCCCATACGAACGAACATCGTAACTTCAATGTATGATGTTGTCTGGAAGCTGATGACTATCAGTTAGAAACATTGAGGAATATTTTATGAACTTTGATCACAGGAAGTGGATAACCAATACCTAACAGTTGAATACCAATAAAAATATACTTTAGTGTCGCCAATTGTATCATCACATCACTGAATTCAATAGAAATAGTGGCAAGTTTGATTCTCTTGTATTCGTTTTTGTACCTACTCTACATTAAGTTTTTGTTTGGATTTCAGTCCATCGATACGTTAGCACAAAAACACTTGACCATATTATTTTACTAAGTATGTAATGCTTCCTTACGTCTGACTGAAAGTATGAAGGCATTACCATTTTTCTCAGTTTTCGTTGTTTGTCTTTCGTACAATCTTTAAAAGATAATCGCTTTCTTTTTCAGATCCGCCAGTAAAATAAGTTTTAGATGCCGAAAGAGTTCATCAGCCCTTACGAAGATATGTACCAAGGTAAAAGCTAATCCAAAATAATTCAATGCGTTAAAAATGTGGTAGTAAAATCTCTAAGCTTTTAAAAATAAAACAGAGAAGCTTAAATTCACAATATGCTGATGCAGTAACAGTCTGAAAATTTATGTTTTCTATGAATAATTTCTCAGCAAATTCGTCTATTCACTGTAGCTTTATCATATTCCAGGTTGTAAAAAATAAAAACTACAAGCCGACATGTTGCGTTGGATGGAAATTTATCAAAGATGAAGACAGATGCGTGCCTGAATGCAAGTACGGATGCACGGACGGCACTTGCGTGGCCCCCGACGTGTGCGAGTGCGAGCTGCCTCGGGCGCTGGTCGGCCACGCCTGCGTCTTGCCCACCTGCGACCCGCCCTGCGTCAGAGGCACCTGCGTCGGCGCCAACTCCTGCCGCTGCATAGACAACTACCACCTCCACAATGCCACGCACTGCGTCCCCTCCTGCCTGCCCGGCTACTTCAACAATCCTCTCGAATGCACGCCTCGGTGCACCGACCCCTGCGTCAACGCAGACTGCACCGCGCCCGATACTTGCACCTGTCTGTCGGGATACCTACAAGAAACAGATACTGAGTGCGTCCCAGAATGTACTCCTGAATGCCAAAACGCACGTTGTACTGCACCCGGTGTGTGTGACTGTCTTGAAGGATACCGACGGATCAACGAAACAAGTTGTGAACCTATATGCGATAACTGTCTTCATGGAGAATGTGTCGCCCCTGGAGACTGCAGATGCAATGCTGGTTATACTAAAACCGATAACACTTGTACTCCTATTTGTGATAATGATTGCATCAATGGGAAGTGTACGGCGCCGAATATGTGCACATGCGAATCCGGCTACCGTCTCAACGCCACCGACGAATCACATTGTTACCCAATTTGCGAACCAGAATGCGTCAACGCTTCCTGCGATTTACCGAACAAGTGCACGTGCTATTCCGGCTACGAGCCCAAAGATAGTTTAACGAGTTCGACATGTAAACCCATTTGCGACGAGTGCGAAAACGGCGAATGCGTGGCGCCGAATAACTGTCGGTGTAAAGAAGGGTATACGATGCTAGACGGTAAATGCTCGCCTGTCTGTGCCGAGTCCTGTATAAACGGATTCTGCTCTGCCCCGAATGTGTGTACCTGCCACGAAGGGTACAGTCATCAATCTTCAGATCCATTTATATGCCAGCCAGTATGCTCCCCTGAATGTGTGAATGCTTCATGTGTGTCACCAAATAAATGCGACTGTTTGACGGGTTACACGCAAATGAACGGGTATACTTGTAAACCTTATTGTCATGACTGTGAAAACGGTCAATGTATAGCCCCAAACAAATGTAAGTGTAATGAAGGTTATTCTATGGTAGCGGGTAAATGCGTGCCTGTTTGTTCAGAAGGGTGTCTTAACGGAGATTGTACTGCACCAAACGAATGCACATGCCAGACGGGCTACAAACTCAGCAATATAAACAAGTTCCACTGTATGCCCGTTTGTTCGCCAAATTGCGAGAACGGCTCCTGCGAGTCTCCTAACATTTGCAAATGTTTGAAAGGATACGAGGCTACAAGCGATAGTTTTGTTTGCAAACCAACTTGTGCTCACTGTGAGAAAGGACAATGTATTAGTCCGAATATTTGCCAATGTAATGATGGATACGAAATGAATAAAGGCAATTGTTCCCCTAAATGCAGCAAGCCTTGCGTCAACGGGGTTTGTGCAGCTCCTGAAGTGTGCAAATGTTTGGATGGATATAAGAGAGTTCCAGATATGCCTAATATATGCAAAAAATCTTGCGATGGCCCTTGCGAGAATGGAGACTGCATTGACGGGGAGTGTAATTGTAACGCCGGCTTCAAGAATACCGAAAATCATACCACCTGCGTAGCTGCTGACGCGTAAGTATTTTTAAGAATCTTTAGGCTACAATAGTCCTTTACTAATAGACGGCGCGTACCTACAATTAGCATGTCATAGCAATTCTAGCTGGACTCTCTGAACTTCATTATTCGACGCTGTCTGTTGTTCATACAGCTACGCGCAACCGACTTCAGCGCTCAATAGTCAAGCGCTAAAATAAATACAAGAAAGCTTTGAAATTTAACCATTCATTTGCTATTTCAGTATACCATGCGGTGACTGCAACGGTACATGTAGCGACATCACTGGCTGTGTCTGCATGGATAAAACACAAAAGTGTTTCATCCTCAATGATTCTGAACCAATTACGACTGCTGGGTAAGTTAAGATCCTGCAGCTGCAGGACGAGGTAGTGCGTCCGGGGCATACAACGTGATAGTGTATAAGAAATGTCTACCGCTACCTGGGATATAGTCGTGAACATAATATATTATTTAACATTTTTGTTAGTCCGTGTAAATAAATACTTGTTGATTTCAGATTGGCTGGTCTAGGGCTCTCGTGGATAGTAGGAGGTGCTGTGGGTCTGCTCTTCATCGTGCTTCTCATTGCCATCATGCAGAGGATGTGGGCACAGAACAAACGCGCCAACAAGAACCCGGATGATGGTAAGAACTACATTTATATAATCTTTTTATTCTTTTCTTTTCTGTAGTGCATACTGCCTAATTTAACTACGTGTAGAGCTGGACGTTTGTAGAACTTTTGTTCAGGTGTAAAATATCTTGAAATTTTTGGAACTCTAGACTCAGTCATAAAGTACTACCTAAGCATTGCTTCCTACTGTATTTATGCTGTATAACAACCCCCTTATGCATTTTCGACCAGTAAACCTATATTAGCTAAAACTCATATTATAAGATCTGATCTGCTGATCTCACCCACACTTTTCTAACCAGTAATAAAAAAAGTGTCATAATTAATTACAGAAGCCACCTACGGCAGCGTTATGCACTGCACCGCCCCAGGCACTCTTCTCAAGAGCAATACTCCGGTACAGCCTGAGGAAGATGACTACGAAGAAGTTCCCAGCGAGAGAGAAGCGAGCGACAAACTACTTGATGCGCGGATAGATGTAGAAGATGAGAGGTTATAATGTATTAGCGGTATTATTAGTTTAGTTACTATTTAAATAATTAAATTATGAACCTCGTGAGCTCTTTAGTTCTTGTAAATATGCATTACTATAAGTTACTAGTGTTACGTATAGTACGAGTATACGATAGCTTCGATAGTCGATACCAATACTATAGCTCTCAAAAACAGTAAATGCTCTGGTTTTAAGTTGTAAAGCCATGACCAAGGTGTTAAATCAAACAGCCTTAACTCTTTGTAGTCACTAACTCTCGTACTTAGAATAGAATTTAACCCCCTTATGCATAAAAACTTGACAATTTAATACAGGTTTTAAGAACGTTTTTTTCTTGTCACTCATATGTCAACGAAAAGAGATAGCAACAGATTTAATATGTGTTTTAGCTAATACAGGTTTACTGGTCGATTATGCATAAGGGGGTTAATGTTTTAATTATAAATCTTAATTTATTTAATAGTAGATTGGAATTAGTTACATTAAACGGTACATTTTATGTACTTAAGCTGAATCAGTGATACAAACTACAGCTCTGTGTAGAAATTAAATTATTGAAAACGATGTACAAAACTTAAAATTGACTAGTTCTTTGTTTTGTTTTTTGTTAATAATATGGAGAATTGAATTATTAACAAAATTTAATAGGATTTAAAATTAAATTAGACTTTATAGGCGAACATATTTATTTATTTAAAAAAGTACACAATTAATTTATAGTGATTAGAAATTAAGTAATGTCCATGTTTGAAGTTATAGTATTATTTTATCTGTGGTAGGTACTATGGCTAGAATTTTGTAAAAAAATCCTGGAAATTTCTTCACTATTGAATATTTTTTTTTTAACCTATTTCGTCCCACTGCTGGGCAAAGGTCTCCCCCAAGCTCCTCCAACCATCCCGAAACAATAAAGATAAAGATAAAGAAAAAGATATATTTATTTGCAAGAACATTACAAAACTTTTTTTTCTAAGTATAAACTTTATTATTATTGGTACTAAATATAACTGTGATTGGAATAATTAGAACTAAATTAAGTTTACTTGTATTCTGTTCAAACAGAAACCAATAACAAAAATAAATTCTATAATTACTTAGTTAGATATGCGTTTTTATTTAAATATTGTCAGTAAGTAATATAAAAAAAACTTGATATTATGTTTGCATTAAGAGCGAATTCAGTAATGCATCAATTTTTCAGATTTTTCCTTCATAAAAATGAATCTCTTTTCTCGATCTATTTACGATGATAAAGAAAGGAGGTATGTATAATCTAATGGATCTTTGTCCGTGATCTTGAACGGACCAATAAGCGCTCACTTTCCCGCTCCCCCTCAGCTCATATTTATTTATATATCTAGCGTGATATCTACATACCGCGGGGCGCAGCAAATACAGGATATATGCCATCCTGGTACCTTTCATCCAAATCTCTGCAGACATTTCCCGCTCCCGTTCCCGTTTGAATACCGAGATCAAAAGTCTATTGTGTCTCGGGTTAAATCACAATATAAGCTATCCTGTTATCAAATTTGATTAAAATCCGTCCAGCCGTTTGAACGTAAGGAGTAAAAAACGTTCACACTTACAAACTGTCATTTTTATAATATTAGTGTGATGAAAATTTATACTTCATTTCTTGAAACGAGCTAATAGGAACGTAAATAAACGCACGTTATTGGTCATCGAAAATAATTGTTTATTCTCGTATTGGCTAGATTTGATAATTGACAATTGATTTGACAATCTAGCCAATCACGAGATAGAATATTATTTTCAACGACCAATCACGTGAGTTTATTTTATCTTCCTATTAGCTCGTTTCAATAAATGAAGTATAAATTTTCCACCTAGCCTAAGTGAATTCATAACGCAATGCATATAAATAAACAGGATATCCCCAGTTAACAGTTTTAAATAAAACAATAATATCATGAGGAAAAGTGAAAATATAATTTTTAATTACCTACTGTTTCTTCCCATTAAAACAAACAAAACCTATTGCTAATTGAGTACTAATGTATTAACACGGGTTTGCTTGTGAAATAGTTTATATCAACGCGATTGCTATGAAAATTCCTTTCTTAAGAAAGAAAGAAAGAATGAAAGAAAAATATGTTTATTTCGTAGGACCTTAAGGATCACTTAAAATAGTACAGTCTTATAAGCTAGGTGACTCTATTGCCTGTTCCAAAACAACTCCCTACCACACAAGAGAAAGTAAAGAGTAGGTATGCGTCAATTCACACCGAGATGGAAGCGAAGCGATGTTTCAATTTTGATTTAAAACGTTATGCAAATAACTTTAATGTATAGTATTCAAGCGCTTTGAAAAGTGCTCTTGGCGTCGCACGGTCGCTAGTGGTCGCCTGCGTTGGAAGTTTCTCAAGCGATACTATGTATTATGGTGATGAAGATAACGTTTAAAATGATATGACTTGTTGTTTTAATAACAGACTATACGTATAAAGGTACCTTTTTTTAAATAAATAAATAATAATAATAATAATTTTTTGCACTAGTCCGACTCGCACTTGGCTGATTTTTGGTATTATACGGAATATATACGGAAAAAAATTGTTGTATTCATACCAATTAATTTACAACGTTTCATTCCTCATTAGTGAGCTTTGTTGGAGAGAGCTCGTTCATATTTATACTGTTAATTATTTTTTAAGTAAACTGATTCTTATATTTTATTGACATTTAAAAAGAAAGTGTAGGTACACGATAAATTTATAAGTCTTGAAAAAATATATATTTGAAAATGGCTTTAGTTCAAGTGCTAGTTATGTTGGTGAGTATTGAAAAATTAATTATAATTTGTTTTGAAAAAGATCAACTATATAAAACTAATAATCAAAGAAATAAGCATTACAAACAGATAGCATCAAAAGAGTTCTCATATTTGTTACTTTTACTTTAGGTCTCATGTAAATGGTATTGCTATTGTATATATCACGGCAAATGCGTGACTAAAAAAAACTCAGGCCTGTGCACTAGATGATTTATACAGCGTCAGGAAGCAATATTTTTGTCTAAACGGGATACTGTAGTGCCTGAGACATTGTTGCGATGGAATAGGCTTGCCCAGCACCTAAACCATCCTCTCAGCATAGCCGGCCATGCGTGACTAGGTATTGATTTTTAAGCTATTGCATAGCTTCTATCGCGGGCCTTGAGCGTGGAGACCGAATCCAGAAATTCCGTAACGAAAAAACCTAACTCTTGTCACTTTAGTTTAGCAACTCGCCTCTAGGTGGCATGCAATAGCTTTACCGCGGCAGTCCCCGAGTGCCACACGTCCTTTTTAATTTTTACATTGTATTTTTTCCAGATGACGATGTATGTAACTTCAGCTGAAGATGCCTGTGCAAGTAAAATTTATATAAAAATCCATGATGGGTAAGTATTCATACCGTCTTTTCGACATTATTACTTTTTGTTGGTAATCCACTACTTTCGAAATGAAAGTCATGGATTCGTATCCTAAATTTCATTTTTTTTTTTTCATTTCATTTTTCATTTACATAACGAACTCACACCGAGATGGAAGGGAAGCGGCGCGCAGTTTTATTGTCATATCATTTTAAACTTTATCTTCATTACCATAATACGTCATAGTATCGCTTGAGAAACTTCAAACACAGTCGACCACAAGCTACCCTAAGCAGCGCCAAGGGCGATTTTCAAAAAGCTTTAATTTTGTGCATTAAAGTAATATGCATACAGTTTAAAATAACATGACACTGATACTGATGCCGCTTCACTTCCATCTCCATGTATCAATTCAGGATGTCAATTCTCGACGACATTCAAAACATGACGTGGAGAGATTGCACGTTATCTAGCTTTTGTTTTTTGAAATCCATAGCAATTTTCAAAATAACCACGCAGTGACGTGCCACGTCAAGACATAGTTATTTAGAAAATAAGGCGGCAGGTTCGAATCCTATCAGAGTAACTTATTTAAGGTTTTTAAAAACCTCTAAGTAAAGCAAAACGCTACTTAATTATTAAGAAATCATTTAATCAAAGTTTTATTCGTTTAGGCGCCAATTATTGTTAAATAAATTCAATAACTTTTCCTTATTTTTTTAAAACAAAACCAGACATTCAGTTACAATTAGGTACCTTATCAACATTGAGTATAAAAGACTAATAAAAAATACATTTCATGTAAACAATATATTTCAACACAATATTTATGATAATTATATTTCAATATCACATACTTCATTATATATTTTTTTCCTGTTATTAATTCAATGTAGGTACCTAAAGTTAAGTTTTTATAACAAAACAAGTGGCAAAATTAAAATAAATAAATTAGGTAGAAACGACAATTATCTACTGATAAGATTTTAGTTACATACAAAAACTAAATCTTTCCTCGTTATAAAATTAGTACATAATGTATAAATATTATAAAGAGGTAAAATTTGTTTGTTTGTTTGACCAGAGACCAGTTTATATAAATTGGTCTCTGATTTGACGGAGGTAATCTCCGAAACTTCTGGACCGATTTCTAAAATTCTTTCACACGTGTGTAGAATGGACTGTCCGGGAGGTTATAGGCTATATTTTATCCCGGTAGCTCCATTAGTACACCCGTTCGAAGCCGGGACGTGCTACTAGTAATGTATAATTTTTTTATATTATTTCCAGATCTATTGTTATTGATACGGACACAATCTGCGAATGCTTCAGGTAAGTGTTTATAATAAGTTTAAAAACATGATAATCAATTTAATTATAAAAACAATTTAATTGCGCAATAGGTAAGAAAATGTCGAGACAAAATCCGACAAAGTTTATAAAAAATATGTTTTTTTTATTTTCAGTAAAAATAATACATCAGATTTTGGCACCACATCAAAACCCGTCACGGTGAGTTTGTAATATAATTTAGTATTTAGCATTTTTTTACTTTAAAAATAAAGAAGTGACCATCTAAGGCTCGCTTTAGACAACCTATAGGTAGCTCAACTGATCTCTGAATGGCAATACTGATCATATCATCCAAATACGTGTCACCATGTTGTATTTTGTATTCATAATTTGATACAAGATTCTTGCATGTTGCATACAAATAAATTGAAACAATTTTATTTTCAGGACCTCGATTATGAAGATTTGAAAATGTCGGGGAGCAATGGGTAAGATTTTTAATCATATTAAGTACTAGCTGCTAACCGCAGTTTCACCCTAGTAAGTCCCGTTCCCGCGGCAATATCGGGATAAAAAGAAGCCTATGTCACTTGTGGATAATCTTCTTGTAGATCTTTTATTTATAATAGTGTAAATATGTGTGTATTTGTAACCGTTAAACCTCATCCATATCAATGACTAGTCAAAGTGTTTTTCATATTGTATTTATTCGTACCTACACATTTGCATGGTTAAGACCTCGTGTAGAAGATAACGTGAATTTCCTACTTTACATCAAATTTTTATAATTTGTAGAAAACGAATCTGATGAAGTTTACGACAAAACTATTTTATTTTCAGACACCTAACCATTGGAAATCCTGCAAATTTCTGCGCGTACACAACGTAAGCATATTATTATAATTATTATTAATACGTCCAAGAATTATTAATTCAACCCCTTTTAATATACTTTTCTGCAACTAGTTGAAATATAACAAAATGACCTACTTAAAAGGTGTCTTAGAACTATAAAATAAATTTATAAATGAATGAAAAATCTTATATCAATGAGAGTGAGTGAGGCGAAAGACGTATGTCAGGATCGTAGCAAGTGGAGATCCGTGGTCTCTGCCTAAATTCTCTGATAAATGAAAAAAAAGTATCTACTTCTGATGCTAAACTCATTGCTCTAAGCAATTTTTCCTGTAGGCTCCCTAAACCTACCCCAAGCGAGACGATTTTTTGCTATAACTTTTTTTCGGTCGTTTCTAGTGCCCCTAGACGGCATGCTCTAAGCGATTACTTAAATTGCTTATAGGCTAATCCAGCACTGCTTTATACAAACCAAAACGAAAAATCGTTGGATCGTTCACCGGCTGCACCAACAGCGCTAAGTACACACTTTTGAAAAACATTGCTGAAGAATTTTTTAAATTTTACAATTTGCTTTTTTCGTTTTTACATTAGTTATGCATCGTGAAGCTTGCTCTTAATATACTTTTTAATTGCTGCATGGCTTTGTCATTATGTGTAACGAGACCCTTTGATTTTAGGTTATTTATTTAAGCTTTTGTTTTGCAGTAAATACCAAACGACTTCTGAGAGTGTTGCCACTGATACTACCACAAGTGCTATTACTGATGAAACTAAATCTGATACAGAGGGTTGGCATAACCCGGATAACACAACTACGAGTTCTACTACTACCACAGAAGCCCCTCAGAACCCTGATAACATACCTACGAGTTCTACTACAACCAGTACTACCTCAGAAGTCCCTCAGAACCCTGATAACATACCTACGAGTTCTACTACAACTAGTACTACCTCAGAAGCTTCTCAGAACCCAGATAACATACCTACGAGTTCTACTACAACCAGTACTACCACAAAAGCCCCTCAGAACCCTGATAACATACCTCAGAGTTCTACTACAACCAGTACTACCACAGAAGCCCCTCAGAACTCTGATAACATACCTCCGAGTTCTACTACAACTAGTACTACCACAGAAGCCCCTCAGAACCCTGATAACATACCTCCGAGTTCTACTACTACCAGTACCACAGAAGCCCCTCAGAACCCTGATAACATACCTACAAGTTCTACTACAACTAGTACTACCACTGAAGCCCCTCAGAACCCTGATAACATACCAACGAGTTCTACTACAACCAGTACTACCACAGAAGCCCCTCAGAACCCAGATAACATACCTCAGAGTTCTACTACAACCAGTACTACCTCAGAAGCCCCTCAGAACCCTGATAACATACCCACGAGTTCTACTACAACCAGTACTACCACAGAAGCCCCTTAAAATCCTGATATTTAATAAAATTAAATTCAAATTATGTACTAACATACTGTGTGACACATATTGTAACTAACTATGAAATAATTATATAGAGTACTATTTAGGTATGAACTAGTATTAGTCGACGTAGAGTTGAAATGTAAGTCTAAAAATTAAATGAGATCAAAATATCATCAAAATTTCTGGCCATAATTTAATTAAGAAATAGTGGAACTCCACAAGCTTTATGTAGTTTGCGTAATGTAGAAAATTAATTAAAAATCTTAAAAAAAACTTTTCAAATGCGGTTGCGCGGTTTTTACATATTTGAATGTCAATGATACTTTACATATTTTTTGATCTAAAGAACCTTAAAGAATTACTCTGAAGCTATCTGTGGCCGTACAAAATACTAGGGTCGGACAGTACATTTCAAGTACTTACCTACCTATATAAATATTTCATTATTGTAAAATGTATAAATCTTGTAATGTTACAAATAGTTAAATGATTTCAAATAAAAACAAAATTTTAAGAATGTCATAATGTTTTATTTCTAAATTACAAAAACAAAATCAGCAATACTATTGGTCGATCTAATCTTTGCAAGGTGAAAAAACCTTACCAAAACTGACACATCCAATGGGATTCAAACAATCATTGATTTCGATTTTCCTCAAGCCGAATTGTGTATTCAAATTTTTCTATATATTTCTGGATCAGTCGATATTTATTGATCCATCGGTAATTATTAAAATAATATACATTAGCGATTTCTTCTATTCTAGACTGGCTATGTTTTTAACTGATTTAATCTTGGTTTCAGACGCAGCGTCGCAGATGTACAGTCAATGAGCGCTGGCACTATAATGCTAGTGTTTTTTTCAGTGCTTGTTGTTGCAGGCTTGATATTTTGGTTGGGCAGGAAGGCCTACAACTCCTATCGCGTTAAGAGTTACAGTATGTTATCTAGTTTTTGTATTTATCCACACTACTCACACTATTCAAAACCTGCTTGTATACTGCTAATTACAGATATGTACAGCGATAATGCTGTTGGTGTTACCCTATTTTTCCATTATCCACTCTGTCTGTCCCTTTCAGAAATCCCAACTGAACAACAAGATGTGAACGGAGTAGAGTTGGGAAACCAGTATAATACGGCTACTGTTGGCCCAACCAGACACCGTATGACAAGAAACAGCGTGGCAAGAAGTAGTGTGGCGAGTGACAGCACAACTGGCACTACAAGAAGCTTGCTTGGAAATTGAAGTGTTCAACGCATCGACTCTACGTCGCGCAATGGTTGTGTACTAATCATGACATGACCCAATCAATACACGCGTATAGTCATTTGACATTATTTATTGTATGAAATCTTGTCACATTGTCCGTAGCGGACAGATGAAGTAGGTCGCGCCATGTAAAAAGAACAGAGAAAAGCTGCGCAGTAGGCGCTTTCAAGGAATCTTAGATCCGATTGATGGAGGGGTGACTCGGCGTACTTCACAAGTTCACACCATTTTGATTTAGTGCGTGTACCCATGCGCAAACATACCCCTCTCATTCCCCTCGTGGTTTTTTTTACGTGGCGCGACTAATACCTATCCAATAAAATTGTTTTACAATAATCTCTACAAGGTAGCGCGTAGTTGGACACGGCATGGTTTTGACACTGTTACCGTTCTATCGGTTCTGATACCTCATAATTTATATTAGCAAGACTTTAAACAGAAAAATCTAAAAGCATAAAGTAAAACCAAAGATAGATAAGTAGGTAATGGTGACTTGCTGTAAGTCTATAGATGGTGTTGGTGCTTGGGCCCTGTTTTTAACTTTAAAATAGCTTTAAAGAAACAAATTTTATTGATTACACAATCAGAAATTTTAGATGTTATTTTTTATCTTCGATAGCTTGTTATTCGATGACCTTTATTTTCTAAGGCTCACGAACATTCGGATTCGATCTTGTCTTTTATTTTGTGACAAGTGACTGAGCTGGTATAATGTACTGCTACTTCGTCGTGCTTATCTGAAAATAAACATACTATTATGGTAAGGACAAAAAGTTGTTGCTATATAGATTAGCAACAAGTTACAATATGATTAAAAGATTTGTAAATTAAATAATTCAAAATATCTACTTGTGCATTATTCTACTTTGTCATGTGAAAGTCATTAATTTATCGAAACAATCCGAAATACGAACTTATCGAATTTCGACGAATTCATCTCGTCGAATCGAGCAAAGTCATGAATGCATTCGATTCAAAATATATCTAATAATTTTATATAATATTTTTCAAAGAGCTATGTTAGCTATGGTAATTGACAGGACAATCCTTTTCTTTCTAGAAAATAATGGAAGCTATAGACGCAGAAAATAGGTAGAGAAATCAAGATTTAAGGATTTTTTTTGGGTAGGATTTGAAAAGTATTTGCGAAGGAATCAGTTACCTCGTGGCACAAACTTCTTCGTCTTTAGCCGATCCAGTAAATGTTTTCTCTCCAATATCACTAGCATAATAATAATTAATAATAATTCAATTACTATTATAGCTATGTAGATCCAGTGGTATCTGCAATGTTAAACATTATTTTAGAATTAAAATTCATTAGTTTTGCCGTTGGCTTTCCTTCTATCAATCTTTGATAAAGACTAGTTTATTTTCGCATATACTCGTAATTATAATACTTTATTTTACCTTTTTTATTAAAAAAAAATCATTGTAACAAATTTAATATTGGTCCACCATTATTACAGGTACATAATTATGAGCTAAAGAACTTACGCGAACTTTTCTGTTTTCGAATTGTCATATGTTACATTCATAGAGTTCGTTATATCGTTAATTGTTGTATTAGCAAGACCCATGGAGACAGCTTCTTCTGCATCATCAGGCAATGCAGCTGTTTCTTCAGAAGTAACAATATTTTTTCTGACGTCATCTTCATATGACTTCCTTCTACAGATTATCTTCTCGCATTTTTTGGCAGAATCATCACAATCAAAGCAGTCACACTCTTTGCCATCAACTGTGGTGTAAATATGTTCGAAACCTTCTTCGCATTCGCATGTATCTGGAGCTACACATATCCCATCACAGTTTGTGCATTTAGGCACGCACCGCGGAGCTTCGTCTCCTTCTTTTAGTGATTTTGGGCGATAACCTGAATAGCATGCACAAAAGTTAGGCGCGACGCAAGAACCATTACCGCATGCCACATCACAGTGCGGCTCGCACTTCGAACTAACTTTATCCATATACCACCCAGCTTCACAAGCGCACAAATCTGGAGCAACACAGATACCACCAGAACATTTCGGACAATATGGCTCGCACTTTGCATTGATCGCTTTATATCCAGGGTCACATTCGCACTGTCCCGGCGCTCTACATTCCCCGTGCTCGCATCCTGAGCAGATTGGTTTACAGGATCCGCATTCTTCGCGCCAGCCGAAGTCACACTTGCACTGTTCTGGGGACACACATGTGCCATGCTGGCATGACGTGCAGATTGGTTCGCAGGATCGCAAAACGCGTTTGAATCCGGGGTTACAATGGCACACGCCAGATGCAACACATGTGCCATTTACGCAATCACCATCGCACATATCTGATTCAGGCGTGTCATAGTCATAATCACGTGGGGCATCGCAGGTAGAGAGGCAGTTAGGGGTACCGCACCCTTCTAGGCATAAAGGCTTACATCTTCTCAGAATGTCATTGGTATCTACAGCGTAGCCAGATTCGCAAGCACATTCGTTTGGGTTTCTGCAATAACCATTCTCACACGGTGGATTGCAGAGGGGAATACATCTAATACTGAAATCAGAAAATACTCCTTGGATTATGTATTTTATTAGAATTCAAGTGATCTTGATGCCATAATATGATTATTATGATAGCTAGTTTGGGACCGACGCTATTTGAACCAAGAAAACCAATGCTTTATGAGCATAGCTTGTCGAAATAAGTATAAATTATCAAACTCACCCATCTCCTTCGTAGTCATCGTCTAAGGTATACCCCTCGCAGCATACGCTCACCATTTCATTCACAAGTTGCTGAAAATATTAGTTTGTGTACATTAATTAGCTTTTTAAATGAAATTGAATAAAATGTGAGATCTTTGCACAGCAGTCTGGAATATTCGATGATCAAAACTTAAGCGATCAGATGCGTTAAACAATAGCGAAGTTATAAGTTTTTTTAAGTTTTTATTTCTCAAAAAATACAGACTTATTAGTTACTATATATCTAAGTATTATCTACATTTACACAAGATGATAGAAATTTAATGGAGTCAAAGTTTTTGTCAATTGGCTACAGGGTTACCTTGACTGGCCTCGTACCAACATTGACGGCCATCTTGGACTTAACACACCAGTATAAGCAGTCTTCTTCCTCGTAGGCTTCATAGTATGTGTACTGGTAAGTCTGGTTGATCTCTCTTAGAACACTGTCAAAAATAATGCAGATCAAAGCTTTAGTTTCTGAATTCACTGTTATTTTCTGAAATCAGCGAAATATTTATCGCACCTTTGAGTTTCATTACAAACTTGAGTAGTCACTTCATTTAGAGCTAAGAAAACTAAGAATGTACACAAGATCATGTTTACGTAAGAAGTGCACTTGTTAGAACAAAACATCGTTCGTTGAGTTTTATATTTGCAGAAATGGTTCAGAAAGCACGTGCACAAACAGTTAAGATTGACTTATCAAATGTCTGAATCATACCATACGACTAACCTTCCTTCTAAAGACCCTGTTAATCCATAAATCTATACTAATATAATAAGTGAATAAGCCACTTGTACAGTTTATTTTCGTATTAACAAGAGCTCTAAACAATAACAAAAACATGTTTGGGAAACCAGTGCGTTTTTTAGAAGCGGCGCGTCGTCGGTGGATTTGTAATCGTATGAAAACTTTTGCAGGATGGGGGAATCCCCAAGTTTCCATTCGCAAGTATCTATTGTACCTAAAAAAAATATTTATAAAGACATTTTTTAGCTGAAAAGCAGCTTTCTATATATTGTTAATATGTTGTTGTTATTATGCTACTCGATTTAAAAAAAATCGTGACAGCAAATTATCGTGTTTGAAATTTAAATGTTCAACTATTTTTATGGTACCTCTTACCTAATTTACTCATATTCGTAATAAAAAGCAGAGTGCTTACCTCGGAAGAAAGGCCCGCTTATCGTTCACGCTGACGCTCGCGAGATAAATGTGCCTTTCTCACCTTGTATAGCAATCTACTATTGTTGTAAAACTGTTGAATACTCAGGAAAGACAAGGATAGTTGGTTTTTGAAATAAATGTAGTACATACAGTTTGCATTTTTCTAACGTTAACAATATCTACCTACAAAGATGAATTTAATCGTCACATAGAACTTCAAGTGCTCGTAATATGCGAGTACTGACATGTTCATGATTTAGATAAACCGACAGAATTACTCACCGGATGCAAATTTGTCATACATATCGCACGAAAATATACCCGCGCCAATTACACTACAGTGACCAAACATACTGAAATAGGAACACACTAGTCTGAGAAATTTATGTATTTATCGTAATGATTTGAATCAAGCCATAAGACATTTATAAGATCTAATGAAATTATGAAAGGACATCTTGGTATGACATGACAGCTTTTTGAGGAACATCATAGAAGGAAAAATAGGAGGAAGACGATCAAGGGATAGACCAAAAATGATAATATGTATTTGTATTTGTATTCTTTCACATAGTCAGTTTATATGCTACTAGCTGTCCCGCGCGCGATTTCATTCGCGATGGCTTTAGAAACAGGCAATAGTTTTAAAAATGCGACGCTTTTGTTCCTCAAGGACCTGCAAAGTTTCAGCTTTGAAGCTCTTGTAGTTCCAAAGATATCGTGAAAGGTCACTCGACTCTGCTTTATTGACCTTAAGGGTTAGAATTTTGAAAAAACCTCAAACAGGTTTACCTTTATTTTCAGCTAAAAATCTATACTTAAAATTTTGACGCTCCAACCGTCACCATTTTGTAGCTATGAAAAATATGACTTTAGACCTCTCCCTTGACCTTTGACCTTAAAATTTATCTATAACAGGTGCCCTAGTATTAAAAGCAACCTACATGCAAAGTTTCATCATCATAGCTCTTAAAACAACAAAGATATCGCAAAAGATCAAAAAATGCCCAACTTTGACCCCACCAAATTAACCTTTAGGGTTAAAATTTTGAAAAATTCTGAAATAGGTGTTCGTTTATTTTAGGTCAAAAATCTACACTCAAAATTTTGACGCTCTACCTGTCACCATACAGAAGATATAAAAAAGTTGACCTCTGACCTCGAATTGACCTTTGATCGAAAAATCCTTTTCAAGCAAGAGTCTCCGTTCTATTAGGAACCTACATGCAAAATTTCAGTTTCGTAGCACTTGTGGGTTCAGAGATGCGTTGAAAGGTAAATCATATTTTTTTTTAATTTGCATCTAGACCTCGAATTTGACCTTTGATTTAAAAATTCATTCATAATAGGTGCCTACGTCTGAAAACAAACCTACATGCCAAATTTGAACTTTGAAACTCTTCCAACACCAGACATATCATGAAAAGTCAAAATTTTACCCAACTTTGACTCTGCCTTATTGACCTTTGGGGTTAAAATTTTGAAAAACCCTGAAACAGGTTTACCTTTATTTTAAACTAAGAATCTATACTTGAAATTTTGACGCTCCAACTATTACCATTATGTAGCTATGAAAAATATGACTTTTGACCTCTCCCTTGACCTTTGACCTTAAAATTTGTCCATGGTAGGTGTCCGAGTATTAGAAGCAACATACATGAAAATTTCATCATCATAGCTCTTCTGGCTATAAAGATATCGCAAAAGGTCAAAAAATGCCCAACTTTGACCCAACCAAATTGACTCTTACAGTAAAAATTTTAAAAAATCCTGAAACAGGTGTTCGTTTATTTCAAGTCAAAAATCTACACTCAAAATTTCAACAATCTAGCTGTCACCATACAAAAGTTATAAAAAAAGTAACCTCTGACCTTGAACTGACCTCTGATCAAAAAATCCGTTCTTAACGCTCATCTACGTCATCACAGAAACCTACATGCAAAATTTCACCTTAATAGCACTTGTAGTTTCAGAGAAACCGTGTCTCTTACGTTTTGACCACTCCTTTATATATATAGATTGAAGATGAGGACAAGAAATAAAAAAGTAATTAAAACGATTCCCCTGTGGTTTTATTGTCACCCTACTGAGAATGATAAATTATTACATTAGTGCCTACATTTTATTATTTTCAGAACAAAAAAACTATTAACTTGTATCATAATTTTATAAATTCGTTTAGTACCAAACGTTTCTAGTGCTTAAAATTTAAAAAGAAATATTCAAAATGTTAAAACAATATTTTTACTGTGGGTGTATTATAGGTTATTTAGTGCAGTTTGTGCAGTGTAATACGAATAGTAGTGAATTTGAAATTAAATGTATAAGGTAAGTTATTCGAGGCTTTTCTAAGTAAGTTATTGAGTTTAACATTTATACGCTGAAATGAACACAACAAGAAACAAAGGAAAGGATACCTACTTTTCATCCCGATATTCACGCGGGAACGGGACTTACGCGGGTGAAACCGCGGGGCGCAGCTACCCATATTTATAATGCCTGTGCAACATCCAACAGTTGTATCTCCAACAACTGCACTTCCAAGTTGTGCGGTTGCATCACCGGGTGGAAGCTGGTGGATGACTCCTGCGAGCCTGTCTGCTCTCCATCATGCTTCAACGGAATCTGCGTGGCGCCTGGAAAATGTAAATGCTACCCCGGATATGAACCGCCACGAGGTAGGTTATTAACGAAAATCATCAGACTAAGATGTATCTAGACGTTCCAAAATTTTGTGATTATGCTAACATTTCTCCAGCAGCCGAGATCGAACCCGCTACCTTTGCATCTTTATATCTTCGTCAACTACGCCAAAGAGATTATCAAATGTGTTGTGAATATGTTTGTTATAGGACCAAGATGGAAAGCCTTGGCAGCGTACACATGCTTACCTTACTCGACTACAAGCACCACCACTGAGTTGCCTTCATTTGCTAACACAACAGACTACAGAACAACATCGACTACAAGTTTTTCTTATAAAGCAACTGAAGGCAAAACCGAACCCACAAAAACTACATTAAAGGAAGCAGTAACTACAGAATCTTCAGTTTTCAATACTATCCGAATCATGTATGGATTGGGAAATACTACGATGGATGATCTTACTTCTACGACTGAAGCATCTGCAACTACGACTGAAATTGCAGGAACTGTAAATGAGTAAGAAACAACTTTTTAATACGCAATTATTAGTAGTCTTAAAATTTGAAATAAGTTGCATCGAGTAAACGTGACTTTAGCTTAGAATTAAGTCCCATTCACACGATGCAACTTTCTCGCTTGTTCCAAAATTGATTGCGTAAATAAGTAACTATAATAAAGTAATCACTCTATTATAGAGTGCTTTTCTGGGCCTTAATTTAGAATAAGTTCATGCTTCATCATCATTCCCCTGCCCTTGTCCCACACTAGCTGGGGTCGGCACAACATATTTTCTTCTTCCATTCATCTCTATCATTCGTCAATAAGTTATAGAATAAGTTCTTGCTTGTTGAATACAATTTATTTGTAAAAATTGTGTGCAACAGGCAAAAATGTTATTACATCGAGTAAATTGGACTTAACTGTGTAAAAGTTAACTAGCTGCGCTCTATCAGCTCTATAGCTTGGTACTAGATGACGGTGTTTATTCATTGTCTAATTTTAGATGTCAAAACACATGGATGTACGTAGTTATCGGTCTTTTGGTGCTATTAACGGTGTTGCTGATTGCATTGCTGGTCTTCAGGAAAAATCTGTACATCTGCGTGAAAGGAGGAAGCTATGTTGTAGAAGGTAGGTTCCATTACTCAGACCGTTGCATCTTTACTAGATGATTAACAGCGTCAGGAGGAAATCTTTGCCTACACTTAACGGGACACTGTAGTGCCTGGGACATTGTTGGTAGGTTATTTATTAGGTGCCATACTAATTTAAATAATCAATATCAGTAATTTAATAATTGGTTTTATATTATATTTTGTACAGTTAAGTAAATTATGTATTAGTTTCAGTTTCTGTAACTAAATGTTAACCTAGAGGTATTTTGATCAGAAAAAAATATATTTATAGTTAATTAATTACATTGAAATTGAAATTTAATTGCTTTTTGTTTCAGAACAACCACCTAAACGCAGTAGGCAGAATTCATTCAACATAACATTTTCATCGATTTCCAAAAACTAGTTGAGTATACTGTAGGTGCTAATAATAAAGAAATACAACATTTAAAACCAGAGTTTATTTACAAAATTGTAAAATGGTAAATAGAATTAGAATTTATCTTTGCGAAATATTTATAAGTTCCTTTAGTTAGAGCACAGTCATTCACACAGGACCTCTCCTTTTCAAGTTTTCAAACACTTTTCCTTCCTGAACAATATCGACCATAATCTACACTTATAAGTTTGTTGATCTCTTCATGCGCTTCAAACAGCGAGGATGACCTCCCTTAACGCCTTGCTCCTTGCGGTATCCCATATTGCAGATGCAGAAGTTGGGTGCAGAACAGACCCCATTCTCACATCCACCAGCGCAGTGTGGACGACACCTGGAATTAACGGGTGAGACTACATCTTGATTTAACTGGATAGCAGTCATGACTACATCTCTTTCTGGATTAATCTCGATAAAAATAAATCACTTTAAAGCCTGATAGGTACTATTAGGTATTGTCGTTTGTTGTGTATATAATTTTGAACATCTGCATAAACTGCTTTTTCTTTGCTGCTTACTCGTTCGTTCGTATAAAAGTGTTCAACTCTGGCGACGGAGTTTATAAAGCTTCGTCATGGCTTATCTACTTTAAAAGCCGGACCTCCGAATCACGGAAGCGCTCAGTTGATAAGCTGAGAGTAACCGTGGTTAGCGCTTAATACATCGTGCCTGGAAATATCAATTAACGTAAGGGACATTTGGTCGAAAATGAGATAAATATGCAGTTCGGCTTAAAATTTTGCGCTCTATCGAATGGCATACTCAGAATTTTGATATCTTCAAAAAAATGTCCCTTACAGTACACATTTTTAACAATTTTTTTGCGTAGACTTCTTAAAACATTAACGTAAAGGACTTTTCATCAAAGTTCTTTTCATATAAATAAAGTAAGCAACATTAAACGTATAAAGTAAGAAATTGGTTGTCCCTTACACTAAAGCCACTTGAGGAATTGAATACAAAACTCTACTTACGCTATTTATCGTGTTTGAGTTATTTCAAATTGGTCCCTTACGTTAAAATGTTACGAAATTATTCGTCAGTTACATGAAATGAAAATGAACTTTATTTCCTAGGTGAAATAAAGTGCATTTTTGTATGTCATATAAATATCATTTCAAACAATATCAATAGATGTTTTTCGCAAGATAATTATAATAAAACCTATGTAAAACCATTGCTAGAGTACGGATTTTAGACGCCTTCGAGGAGATCTCATTGAAACATTTAAGATTGTGACTTACCAGTATAATTTGCCAAATATTTATAACATGTTGAGAAAAAAAGACAACCAAAGACTTAAGTGGTCACCAACTTAAGCTGATCTGTGACCCCACCCACTAACTTGCTGCATATCACTTTTTCAGCAACAAGGTGGTCCACAATTGGAATGCACTACCAGACGACGTTGTGACAGAGCTCTTTCTACCAATGCGTTTAAAAACAGGCTTGACTACTGACTACGATATAACAAGTCAGTGCTCAAAAAGATTAACAATACAAAAACTATAAAGACTATTCAAAGACTGTATGATAATTATCTATAGACATACCAGTAGTAGCTGCTCGTCTATCATCATATTTTAATTAGGTAACCACTAAAAACGTTGACTTAATAATGATAGGCTCGTATTTTGCACAAAATAATGATAATTTTAAGTAACCTACCATTATGTTTCTATTTGTTTTAATAAATACCTTTTAATTATAGTAAATTAGTGTGATATCTAATTAAAAACGAGCTGATTTATATATTACTTACTATGGTTTTATTTCATAAAAATCTTATGCCACTCATAGGCAAGAAAATGATCTTAATTACTATAACTATAAGGTTGATTTTATAGATTGCAGTATATTTACAACAAATTGAAAACTAGGTAGAGACCCTTACGTTAAAATAACTCATTGCATTATGTTTTGACTTGTGACTTACATCATCGTAGTCTGTTTTCGGTTCTATTTTAAATAACGTAAGGTACAGCTTTACTTAAAATTTTGCTGTAAGGGACAGGCTATCTCCAAAACCATAAGTTTTTTCGTATTTTTGAAAACATAGTAAGAAAGCCGCCAAAAATCTAAGATACTTTTCTTTTGGAAGCATCTCAATAGGACGTCAGACAAAAAAGATACAGATCAATTTCCAAAAAAAAAATCTTATTTTAGCTCTACTGAACATCAGGGGTTTGTCCCTTACGTTAATTGATATTTCCAGGCACGACATCCGTATTAGATAACTGGCTATATCCAAAAGTGTCAAATATTTAACAGCAGTATTTTTATTAAAACTAGCCAAAAGGCAATATCAGAAATATTTAAAAAAAATCTTCGTACCTGGTTCCACTAGGATCCGTGTTGTCCAGCTCATAGCCAGAATTACAAGAGCATCGGTTGCCTTCCACGCAGAAGCCGTTGATGCAAGGTTGAGAGCAACGGGGCACCAGGTCTTCATTACCGTATTGATATTGGTTCGGGTTGTAGGGTTGGTATGGATATTGGCCTGGTTGGCCACTAGGGTTATTGGGATACTGCCCTGGTTGGCCACTTGGGTTGTTGGGGTATTGACCTGGTTGGCCACTAGGGTTGTAGGGGTACTGGCCAGGTTGGCCACTGGGGTTGTTGGGATATTGACCGGGTTGGCTATTAGGGTTGTTGGGATACTGACCGGGTTGCCCACTAGGGTTGTTGGGATATTGGCCTGGTTGACCACTAGGGTTGTTAGGGTTTTGCCCTGCTTGGCCACTTGGGTGGTTAGGATATTGACCAGGTTGGCCACTTGGGTTGTAAGGGTACTGTCCAGGCTGGTTTGGGTTGTATGGATAGTAGTTTGTTGGTTGATTTGGATTCGACTGGGTATTTGGTTGGTAAGGTCCGTTGTTTGGGTGAGTTTGGTTTCCCGGATATCCATTTGCCCCTCCAGGGCCATTAACAATAATATCAATAGGATTGTACGGATTACCCGTTTGGTTTGGTTTTATTTGAGAGTCAGATGTGAAGTTGTACATTGGGCGATGACCATCGGTCGGGTAGTAAGGATTACCATTTTGGCCATTCGGGTTGTAGGGTTGATAGGGTGGGTAGTTCGAAAGAGAGGTAGTAGTGGGATTACTGCAGACATTTGGAGATATACAGTGGCCATTTGGTCCACAGCTCCTGAAATGAAATAAACATCAGTTAACAATAACATTCACAAAAATGTTTTATCAAATTTTATGACACATTAAACTTTACAAAATCCAACCAACCAAATTTCAGAGTGATTTGTTATATTTTTTTGGAATTCTGTCTCACAGAATATAGATGTCCTAAACATACTAGGCTATATTTTGCCTCGGTAGCATTATAAGTACACCCGTGCAAAGCCGGAACATGCTGCTAGTAGACTACAAAGACTTCAGAAGCAATAACACTCACTGGGCACACAATGGTCCACACACTCCAGTCACATCCTTCGTGTATCCGTGCTTGCAGCGGCATTCATTTGGAGCTGTGCAGTCACCGTTCTTGCATCCTCCAGCACAGACTGGTCGACACGAGCCCGTGGGAGTAGCTTCGTACCCTGATTTACAGGTGCAAGTGTTTGGTGCCGTGCAGTTGCCGAAACCTGGTGGATAAAATTTTTTTTTAACTTATTTTATTATAATTTATTCAGTTTTTCAAGTCTTTTTAAGTCACATAGGCCCGTTATGCTTAACCTGTCTTGTAGGTAGGTACTTTTAGTTTTAGCTACATAGATGATAACCTATTTTAAATACTTACTGAAGGAAACTTACCCAATCCCCCACAGTTGTCCTGACAGTTCGGTACACAGTACTTGCCGTCTCTGTCCAATTTGTATCCTTCTTTGCAAAGGCACTCGCCACCAGCACAATGTCCATTCTGACATCCTGTAAAAACATTTTAAAAACTTCAGAGCGTATATTATTATTAGAGCTTAAAAGCTTTGTTTGACTATGTTTATATAAAGATATAAGTAATGTAAGATACTTCAGCGCGGCAATTCAGGCCAGTGTCTTGGGCACGCATCCGGCTGGCAGTCATTTGGATTAGTTGAGCTACCTATAGACCGTTTACAACGGTCCTTAGGTGGCTCAACTGGTTCTTAATTGTATTTTGTACAGTTAATGTAGTCTATTCTATTTCATTTATTGGTTTACTTTCTGGTAATAAATGTATACCTACTCACTTTAAGACGATATCTTCAAAACGTACAGTAATGTATACCTTAGTTACTTAGTCCATGTTGGAAATGCTTACCTATAGGACAAGTGGGTATGCAGAAACCGGCAGCATTCTTCACGTGATCGGGGAAGCAGGTGCACGTCTCTGGCGCGCTGCAGAGGGCGTTCACGCATTCCTCCGTGCAGACAGGGTCGCAGAGGCGGTAGTTGTGGATGTTGCGGATGTAGCCCTTGCAGCATGACCGGATCCGGCTGAGGTCGGATCGGGACTGAGGAAATATGAGAAGAAATATAACATTTAAGTGAAAGAGATGTGAGATCTTTGTCGATAGATATATAAAAATTTTTGAGAAGAGACTTTCCTGCACTCTCAAGGTGCATTTCTGCTCCTTACTACGAAGGTCCTCATCAGATCTTCAAAATACAGCATTTTGGAATGTCCTTTCCAACAAAAAAATGCCAAAATCGGTTTGTAAACGCAGAAAGGTGCATAGTAATCAAAAACAATGCTATTGAGAACTCACTCCATTTCCAGTAGGAACATGCGCAGGATCTCTGGCTAAACTGGCAGTTCTGAAAATAAACAAAAACTAACTTACAGCCAGTCTCAATAACCTATCTATCTCGGGTTTAGCTTACTGATGGATATTTGACATTACATACTTCTATAAAATGTGTCAAATATCTACCGACTCTAAGCGAAACCAGAGATAGACAGGAATATTGAAACTAGCTGTTAGAGATTATAATAAACAACATTTTCAAGGTTAAAATATACTTAATATCTTGAAAATGTTAGTCAAGCTCGTTATCTCGAAGAAGCATGGTTTATGGCTTCGTTAATCAATTTGTTCATTTATCCCTTTTTTCTATTGAACTCAGTACCTACAGTAATCTAAGTTTTGTGTTCCCGTTTTCATTAGTAATTTTAATTAAACATACATCTGAGTGGCTCTTATCTTGTCAGATAAACCAGACCTTCACCCCGCGGTGCACGTTTACTAATATTTATCTTTGTTGTGATGTTGGACTGTTTCAGCGAAATGCTAGGTCGACCTCAAACTGCACTGATTAGGTAAATAATCTCGAGTTTCGCTTTAATATTATAATTACGTATATAACTTTTGTAAGTACTAGGATTGTATTAAAAATCTATATACTCACGGTACTTCAATAAAACACACGCCAACACCCGGTTCTTCATAAGCGGGGTAACTACTGCCTCCGCCGTAGTGGCCTTGCGTACCATTGAATCCGAAATATCTGAAATATAAAAAAAATGTTTGAAACTATTGTTTCAGCCTGCTTCGTATACAAGGGGGTCTCTCTATACACTTCCTCTTTTCATCGTCTGCCTAGTAACTTTTTTCAATTTTGTTTTGAAATGAGATAAGACATTGTTTTGTGAAGACACGAGAGTAGGTATAGGAAATACAACAATACAAAAATCTTACTAAAAGTTAGGGTTCTTGCGTGATCGAGCCTACGATCATATTATAAGCGATCCTCCTTTTGCCAAGATGCTTTTAACCACTCGGCCATGGAAACACCACTCTTATTTTTAAGGTGGCTGATGAAGAGTGGTTTCACACTAAAAACATATAAAATTGTAGAATCATAATTTGTGTACTCACCTGGTTTGATTTAGTCCAGCATTGTACTGATGCTGTCCTGTATAGCCTCCCTTCACTCCTGAATAGGTATTCTTCGTATACTGAGGGTTCGCGCCGACCACAGCGGCTAGTAACACTAGTAGCCACATCTTAACTGAAATAAATAGTGATCGAACAGTCAATATACTTATTTAAAGTTAAGCGCAATCAAAGTTGACCGAAGTGAACATTGCAGTTAGCGTCACTGTTGTAGGAAATATCACTGTATCTGTTTCACGTGTTGATACGTTTGTTTAGCTCCTTCGTCTGCTCATAAAACGTAGGTAACCTAAGATCTTCCCTAGGCTATAGGTCCTAAGATCTTCCCGATGATTTATAGCTCGAACTGAATATAACTTCTCTTGCAATTCCTACTAAGGAAAAAATTACCCCTCTTCAAATTATAAAGAGTTTAAAGTACTTTTGTTCATAATTTTACATGCAAAAATTAACTTTTCATTAAAATTCAAGGTTATTGGTAAATAAGCAACAGTTGAATAAGCAATGTAGGTAGGTACCTAAATTATCACATCTGAGAATACCTATATGACATGACAACAGCTTCCAAAATAAAATGATCGTTATGAAATGTATTTTCGAAGATTAGACGCAAACAAAATAAATAAGTCAGCGACCTTACACTAATATTCAAAAACAGTTTTTAGCTCTCATAAAGTTCTGTTAGAATTCACAAAATTGCGCTCAAGTGATCACTAAATTATTACTACAAGATGCTTTCCTTTACCGTGTTAGGGCTCGTGTAAATTTAACAAAACATACATAAGAGAATAATAAAATTCTTGGTCTGTTGAGATTCGAGCTCACCAAATTCTGTGCTACAACCTCCAGTTAAAAGTCCAAACACTGGTCTTATTCACTTTTACGAAAATTACGAATTTTATTATTTCAATAATATTGATCACAAGACTAATTTCACTTCGCTAGCAAACATTTAATACACATTTAATAAACCATTTTAAAAAGCCGATGATTAAAATCTATTAAAGAGCACAAACAAGAGTATACCTACCTACTTACACAGTCAAAACAAAACTCACCAGAAACAAACATCTCGGTTACTTATATTTGAACGAGTAATTTGTAAGATCATTTTCCTTCTAGCTTCTTAGAAGCATTTTATTATGATCTCATAGGAGCCAATGTCACATACAAAACAAACTTCGCTTATAAATGACGTAATCTATACTAACTTACGGCCGGTTACTATAAATAACCAACTTACGGATGGCCGTAGGACTTTCGCCATAGCAACTTCAAAAAGTTTCATACATTTTATGTTGTAGAAACAAAGTTGCTATGGTAATGGACCTACGGACGGACATCCGTACGTTTTGGTCTTATAAAGCCTTTTAATGGTAGCTATTCAGATGTCTCCAAAACTAAAACAAAACTAGGTAATTAAGGTTGCCAACTCTTTCAAAATCATCGAAATGAAAAGTATGGAATTAGTTTTGTTAGAGTTTTGGGCTCACGTCAATGGATGCGACTGGCGCAGGATCGTGGTGGATGGCACAAACTAAGGGAGGCCTATGCCCAGCAGTGGAAAAAGTCGGGCTGCGGATGGATGACATCCATCCATCCATTACGATCCTGCTGAATCGCCACTTACCTTCTTGATTATAATTATGAACAAACAAACCAACATTACCTCTTTATAATATTAGTACTTACTTATTTAAAGTAGGTATTTATTAAATACTCACGGATAATTCACTGGGACTAGTGCTCCTTTGAGCATTTGTAAATACACTGCACAGAACACTACTAAATCTACTAATACACTGCCGGCTCCTTCTTATTTCTACTGATTCTTTCACATCTTGAGATAATATACCTACCTACCTACCTAATTATTGTTTATCTATTGTTCAAGTTCAAATTCCGTTAAGTTAATTTTTCAAATTTTATCTAAGTACCTAGGTAAAACTGAAATATGATTACGAATGTATACGATGGAATAGTGTTAAGAACAATATTTTACAAAATGATTCATTTATTTCTGCAATTTACTTAATAATGGAACATAACAATCGTTATTAGGTAATTTAGGCTCGTATTCAGAGAATTCACTGAAACTTGAGTCTACGTTTAAGCATCGAATTTGGACAGTTCTTTATGAAAACTGAGTTATGAATCACCGCTTGAGACACGAGTTACGCTTGAGTACCTATAGTCTCTGAATACGGACCTAAATGATGAATTATAGTGGACTCCGTCTAGCACGTGACTTTGGCTCAATTACATCCCTACTCATGTTGTTTTTCAATTTCTAGGAATCACGAATAACAAGTGGTTTCTTAGTAGATATTAGATTATCTAATAACGTAAGTACCTACCCAATCTCTGCAATAATAAATACCTAGGTCTAAAGTTATCTTATTTCATGTTTGTAGTTAGGTACCTAAGTACCTAGTTACCTACATAGCGATAGACTTAATTTTAGGGGAAAGTAGTAAAAATACTAGGTATTTGTTACTAACCTAATTTAATATTAATAATAAATCAAATACTACATTACAATACAGTCCATTCACACAATATTAATCTTTGGTATCTATTCCGAAAAAACGCCATCTATCAAAAGTCTCTAAAACTAAATACAGCAAGATGGCCGTCGCAATAATTTATTTAGCGAAACTAGGTCATAATTCCGTTACCGCTTCGCCGTTTAGATTCATTATTTCGATGGCATGTTCTGAAGGTGGCCTCCAGCAAGGAATTTCAGCATAAAGAGGTTCTGATGTTGTGGAATCTATAACATCAAGCCTGGCTTCACATTTCATCGCTTCTATGGAGTCCACGGCACTGCAGGGTTTCAGACAAGTTAGTTCGTCAATGTCGTCAACAGATGGCGCTAATGAACAATGTCTCTGGCTTGTATCAAATTGGTGACTCCTTCGCGGTAGGTGGTCATAGTGGCATTCTAAAATACCTGTGAATAAAAATGAAATATTTCGTGTTAAAAATCAATAACATTTTGATATGTAAATAAACTTTGTTTATTAAAAGTCTACCTCTGAAATTCTCGAGCATAATAGGAGAAATGGATTGGACGACCACAGGCCTCATAAATTGTTTTAAATTCCGATCTAACGTGGAAATTGGCTGATAATGGCATTTTTCTGAAGATGGTGGGTCTGAAAAAAAAAACAAAAGCAGTAAGAAAACGCAAAAGAGAACAGTGGCCCATGAGGGGATCGAACCCGCGACCTTCGCGTTATTAGCACGACGCTCTAACCAACTGAGCTAATGGGCCGATGATACATATCACGAAATTACCTGATACAAGTCTACAAACGTATATTAAATATAAGACACGGTTGCTATTATTGGTAATGTGTTTCTTCACTTAAAATACCTAAATAAGCCCTTTTAGTATTTTAGGATTTTTTTAAGGGATTTTTCTTATTGTGATTACAACAGAATCATCTCCACTAAATCGGTAGGTATGTATGCATTGGTTGATTGCTTTATGTAAAGGTCAATAATTAAGTTAGTGGTTTGATGAATACATTGGTATTGATTCATCTGTGCCAATGTATTCCTGAGCTTTCTTATAAAAACGTATAAAATTAAATGTTTAAGTAAATGCTAAGTATTATTTAATTGCAGATAGAAAGTACCTATTACCTGGCAGTGGAGTGTGAAAGATGCTCCTCACATACGGCGGTGGCACATCGTCATGGTCAAGCATGACCTGCATCCGAATATCGCTGATCTTCCTCACGTTCCCATATCGCGGTCTCTTGCACCTCTCCAGCATCACTATAATAACTGCCACCGTGATCACAGCCATCATGATCCCTCCCGCTATACTGATAACGGAGATCAGATCAACCGACGATCTCTCCTTCCCTTTTCCTTCCATCACTGCTGTTATATGCTCCGGTTCTGTCAAAATATGAAACTCTTCACCGTCCGGACTCTCGGTTGTTACTGGATTAGTTTTTTCCTTAATTCTAGTAGCGTTAGTCTTTTCTATATCCGTTGCTATCGTTTTAGTTATTTTCACAACAGTCTCGTTTTTGTTTTTCCCTGATACTGTTATTATTGTTACGTTTCGAGGCTTCACTGTTACAATTTTTACAGGTCTTGTTACTTTTTCAAACTTTGTAACAGTTTGCTTATATGCTGCTGTTTCCTGTGTTATTTTGTGTGTTGTTCGTATTGCGTTAGTTGAAGGAGTTGTTAGGAAGTTAAAAGAATTCAGGTTTCTATCAACAGTTGTCATGCTGTTAGTTCCATTCTTAGAGACAGTGATGTTCTTCGAAAATTCTCTAGTAGTGTGGAAGGTAGAGAATGTTTTAGTGGTTCTGTCGATGTGTAGTTCAGACTTTGAAAGTTCCGTCGATTTGTTTAATTTAGAAGTGATAAAAAATTTGTGTGTTACACTATCCGATTTCAAGGTTGTCGAAGATTCTGTGGTAGTTGAAGTTGACATTGGTTTAGTTACTTCCTTTTCTGTTCCACTGGGTGATACTATAGTCAAGTTTGTCTTTGGGAACAAGGAAACTGTTGTCACAGCAATTTTTTTGAAAGTCGCATAAGATACAGATGTTGGTATTATAGATACAATTATAGTTTTTGGTGTTGTATTAGGTTGGGTTACTCTAGGCTTATGCAGATCCTGGTTTTCAGATTTAGATTTGTATGGTTCACCTTTTTGTGCTGGTCGTATCCATATTTCTTTTGGCTTGAACTTCACAGTCGTTGGGAAATATCTAATAGTTGAATCTGGTCTTCTTGTAGTTTCTATTTTATGAAGAGTAGAAATAACTGGTGCATCAGTTACATTGGCCGCTGTTAGTTTTGGTGCTACAGTATGTGGTGTCTCTATTTTGGCTTTAGTTTGTCCTGTTATGTGCACCGGAATATGATGTTCTTTCATATTAGTTTTAGGTACAATAGGGACTTCTGTTCGGTTGTATTTAGAGTTGACTAATGTCCCTTTAGTAGTTAGCTCTAGTTTATGTATTTCTTGTGTGCTATTTGTTGCAAGGTTCAAATAATTTTGAGTTGTTGGTTTTACCAGTTCAGTTGTTGTCATGATTTTATTATTTTCTACACTTTTAATATTCGGCACAGCTAATGTTATGATAGAAGTAGCTTTTAGTTCTTTCGTAGAAATATCTTCAGTTGTTGGAATTGATGTAGTTGGAGTTGCACTGGTTGTAGTTGAAATTGTAGTGGTAATAATTGTAGTAGGGATTGCTCTAGATGTGATTGTGCTCTCTGGTGTAACAATCAAAGTTGCAGCTGTTGTTACCGGTGTAGTTATAGGATTAACTGTTGTTCTTGTAGTTCTTGCAGCTTCTGTAGTAGTTGTTGTTACATGACTGGAAGTTGAAGTTTCCAATAAAGTTGGTATTACTGGTACCAATGAAGTTCTATTCACTGTCGTTTTGTTTAAAGCAGAATGAGTGTCCGATGCCAATGTTTTAGTTGATTCTAAAGGAGTCTCTAATATTGGTTTCAGCCTAGTTGATTGAGTAGTAACTTCTACCAAAGTGGTTCTACTAGATGCTGTAGTTTGTAAAGGTGTGACTACTGAAGCTTGTCTTGTAGAAGCGATAGTTGAAATAGGCGGAGTGGTTTTAGTCGCAGATTTTGTTAGTAAACTTTCTGCGGTCGTTGTGCTCGTTGCAGGGAGCATGCGAATTTCACAACTGAAAAAGAAAATTATATTATAATATATGTATCATCAATATATTTTTTATTTTCATTTAGTGAGTGGTGCTTTTAATTTGTGTTTTTTACGAAATTGAAGAATTGTCATTTTCAAAAATTTCAATATTTTTTTTACAGAAACTAAACTAATATTACGTCACTGTACAAAATACAAATAGAACCAGTTGAACCACCTAAGGACCGTTGCAAACGGTGTATAGGTAGCTCAACTGATCGTAACCACTGCCAGACGGAAGCGTAATAATTAAATATAGCCAGGTAAAAAAGTGGCAACCCACCTCTCACCTTGCCATCCGTCCTGGCAGGAGCAGTCGCCGGTGATAGGCGAGCAAATACCGCTGTTGCAAGGCTCACAGTCGTTCACACAGTTCGGACCCCACTTGTTTTGAGGACAGTCTGCAAGTGAACTGATAGTTTTTATTGCTGTTTTAGCTGCACCCTCGCAGCGACTAAGATAAATTATGGTGATGATGATAATGAAGAAAAGTGCTTTATAGCATTCCCAGAGAATTAAGTAAGAGAAATACTACAGACTAAGATAATTTTGGTAATGATGACAATGAAGAAAAGTGCTTTATAGCATTCCCAGAGAATTAAGAGAAATACTACAGAATTGCTATAAAATAAAAATGCTTGAGGCACTAGGCACTACTAACTAACTCAAACACTTTTGAGTCAGATTTCCATTTGATTGTTGAGTACATTTTTCAACTATTTAAATGTACCTAATCGTAGTATATATTTTCCTATTTTACCGTCAGAACACCGATGTCCCGTCTTTCCGTTGGGGCAGATGGGAACGCAAGAGACATCCTTCATCTTGTAGCCAGCGCAGCATACCGCTACTTCTGCTATTCTCTCGTCGGTCTGGAAAGAGCAATTATTTTGATTAACATAATGTTTTCGGGTCATACGACTACCCCAGAACGAAGACGAAGACGAGTTTGACTGTTTTAATAAGATCTTTCTTATCTTTGAAGACGGAGAGGAATAGAAAAAGAGGATTGATGCCTTTGCCATTGCGATAAAACAAGAGACTCAAACTAAGTTTCTTGTAGCCTCTTACAGCTGATGAATGTCATGGCTGCCAGAAAAGTTATCGCAAAGGTAGAACTGCCTACCAACTAAATAAAAGGGGTCAATATAATTATAAAAGTACGTATTTCTTGATTATCAAGTGCACTGCATAATTATACACTTTTACATCAGATCAAAGACGTGGTTTGAGAGCAATTAGTATGTGACTTAACATACTTATTGCTCTTAAACTACTTCTTTATTATACTTATTGAAAAATAGAGCAATTATTAAGATACGCAGATTGCAAGTCGATTAAAATTGCGTCCATAGCTAAGTTGCCAATCCAATCACTAAAGCCGCGGTTCTGAAGAAACCGTTATATACACAAGCATGGCGTTTAATACAGCATCGAGATGTAGCTACCTAGATGCTGTGTTGGACGCTGATATCATACGACAAAAATACGAACTAGATTAAAACTGCCTTTAGGTACGATACTGTGATTGTACAGGAAGGAATATATATAAAGGACAAAGTATACTCGTAGGCTCAATAGATATTATTATAGTTTCAGTAGATACTTATCGTTTTTTTTACTCAATATTATTTTTGTGGTCAAATCTGTTGGCCAAAAACAAAACTATCCACCTTAGTATTGTGTTTTATTTAGAATTTTGTGACATTTTAAATATCTGAAGAGGTATCCGGTCTCTGTTTCAGAAGAAACACTTCTAGTGAATGAAGAATGTGCAATTAGACAAGTGACTGTCGTTTCAACGATCTAGTTTTCCCAAGGGTAGCCCTGACCTGCCTGCGTCGTCGTGGATTATCTGAAGAATGTGACAATTTATTGATCTATAAGATTTATGTTCGATTTACTTAAGACGCATATCAAAATAATTTGTAGACGCGGTAAGAGATTTCAACCACGCCGTGACGTGCCACGTTAAGACATAAGTAGTTATTTGGAGAATACGACGGCAGGAATATTAAGAGTAACATAGACAAAGATGCCAATACCAACTATGTCAGGTTGTACAAAATTCGTAGTTTGTGCAATTGCATCAAAAGTGTAATTGTATCAATTGTATCACATGTTGACTACGCAGATTCATGCTGAACAGTTGATGGATCTATGATCTTACCTCGAGCTTTGTAAGCTCTCTCATCTCCGTCTTCCACTTGGAGCATCGCGGAGGCATTGAGAAGCACCATTCGTATGTCCGCACTGACATGGGCGCCCTGTACTTCACTCGCTTCGTTATGTTGTATCTGAAATGATGGACAGTTAAATAGAGAGGTTTACGGTTTTCCCAAAGTGTGTCCCAATGAGACGTCACGAAATGACGAGACAGAACAATATGATTTCTATATCCCATGTAAGATTCTTGTGAGAATCATGAGTGTAATTTTTAATAAGAGCCCATTGGACCAATCGCCCATTTTCCAACATTGGCAAAAATATTAGGAGAGGTAGTGACGCAAATCTGTTTGAAGAAACAGTTATTATTCTATAATACGGTTTTAGGTTTGCATTGTGTCAAATCAGGTCGTATCAACAGAGTATGATGACTTCACAACATTTTCTTAACTTCCAGTCTATAAAACGAAAAAATCTTACTTCTGCTGCACCATGCAGACATTGGGTCCATTCAGACTCGCCACCCCTGCCGCCATCACCACCACAATCACCAAACACCATAGTTTTGTCTTAACTGTCAGCACCATTTTAACCACCCGACTTTACATTATCTTCGCTGCTCGCTGTCGCCATGTCTAACCGGTTCCAGATTCTTGAGGTTCCATTGCTTGGGCTGTTCCTGAGAAAGAAATGATTTTAAATCAGTCGAGTTATCAAAATTCTATGGGCCTAAATGAATGGAGAAAAACGGCTGATAAATTATTGTAGTGATGTGTGTAATCGAATGGCTAGCACCCCTCTCTTTTTATTTTTACAATTCAGAAAAACGTTAAAATATATGGAAAAAAAAAACTACAACAAAACAATGGACATTTAATGAGAAAAACTCTCTTTCTTCCATGAACTTCCTGTATTTTTTTAAACGTTTTGACCTCAATTTGGGCTGTAAGTAGGAAAGTACCATCGATCAAGACCTAAAGCAACATGACCCTTAAAGTAATTCGTGGTCGCATTATTTAGGCTTATCGGTCCCCTAACACTCTGGTTAAACAAACGTTTGCCACTTCAGTAGTTCAGCTCCGAATGTTCCCGAGGGATCGAGCGGTCGGGGATTAGGGAACGGCTTTTATAGGAACATTGAATGGGTGATGGGATTGGAAAATACCAAGTTCTGAAATATTTTAATTGGAAATGCAACTGTTCACTGTGAATTAAAGGAGCAAACTATAGTATTATTTAAAGATTTCAAACGGGACTTTATAGCGTAATATAGGTGACTGAGCTATATTCCATCACAACAATGTCCCTGTAGTGTCCTGCCCGTTAAGAGTAAGCAAAAGATTAAGGAGATATAGAATCGTGTGAAGCCGGGCGTATCGCTAGTTTCATCTTACGGTTTTTTGCTTGAGGTAACGTAAGACCGATCAAAGCTCAAAGCAGTCCATGTTGTTCCATACATACATCATCTACATTTTTAAAGCTTAAGAGATTCTCCAAAACTAGGGTAATCTAATAATAAGTCAAAATAAAATAATCTAATATTTAAAACACTATCACGAATAATCCTTGTCTATTCAATTCGTTGTAATATTCAGTGGAAGTGGGGTCAACTAACTAGGCAGGATGGGGGCCGAATGCAGGCCACCAGCTAATTGTCGTGCGATAAATGTGTCGTAATCGTTGGTAATAGGGGACATTTCAACTTATACTAATTTTAAGGTAATCTGTGGCTGTACTGACTATGAACTAAGCTGGGTGTTGTTGAGGAACATTTTAACCTCGCCTTCCTACAGAAGAACAGAGTAGAAGAACAAAGTACCTAAGTACAAAGTAGTAAAAAGTAAATTTGAATGAGTGGCCAACCCTGGTGACGGACTTTTTGGGGAATTTAAAAGTCGACCGATAATTTAACGTGCCATCTGTTAATGCCACTTGCGGCCACCCATCTAAATTGAGACAGCTCAGACCGTCGCTTAAGTTCAACGTTCTCTAGGAACGTTTCGCTGCTGGTACCAAATTTCATTTACTTAAATCCTTTCTAAAGTTTTCGTGTCAAGAAAGAAGTCACAAAGTTTTGCATTTATCAAGTACTAGCAGCACGTCCCGGCTTAGCACGGGTTTAGGTACTAATGAAACGGGATTAAATATAGCCTATAACCATCCCAACAGTCCATTCTACACATCAATGAAAGAATTTTTAAAATCAGCTGAGTAGTTTCGGAGATTACCTCCGTCAAACAAACAAACTTTACCTCTTTTGAATTTAGTATAGACACGTATAGATATAGATAGTTATAGTATAGATACAGATAAACAGGAAAGCATAAATTATTATGATGATGACAGAGACGGCGAATATAAGACGCCAGTCAATCATAAAAACTTTTTCTCTTTGCAACATTAAGGCGTTGTCCCAATTTGGCTCACGAGCGGCTGACTGACTCTGGCGCCCGAAAGTGAAAGACAACTTATTATTTGAAGACCGTATTAATGACGCTCGTGAGCCAAAATGGGACAAGTAGCTTTTCAGTATTCGGACGAAATTATTTAGACTCGCAACATAGTGGTGCGTATATAACATTATTTGACGTTTTCTACTCAAATCTGACAAGTAACGTCCTCCAAAATATAGTCTCGTTTCATTATTCGGGTGTCAGCCGCGCATTGTGAGCCATTTGGGGACAAAGCCTCAGGAGTTGGATCTTACAAGGATTCTTGATTAGCCCGAGTGGGAAAGTTTCAGAGTAATGACATTCAGACGAGATTGAAGTTAAGGTTTCCACACGGAGGTTGTAATTGAGTGGGTTGTTCCACCGCCCTCGAATTTATTCCTCAGGGCTTCAAGTTTGGGTTTGTATTATAAATAAATATCCTGGGACATAGATTCATTTATTCATTGCTTGTATGTACATTGTTGCTTAGGTCTAACATTCCACACAGCGTCATCTAGTCCCAAGCTAAGCAACTTAATGCTTGTGTTATGGTAACCAGATGACTGATATAATACTTAGATACATTATAATAATAATATAGCCCTTTATTCCAAAATTAATTTTACAGTACCTACCTATTTGTTGTGTTTTTTTTAAATTCCTAATCCTCCTCCAACTGTTTCTTTTGCGCTCTATCTATTGCTGTGCTAGAGTCAGAGTATCAGGATTATATTAGTCTTATTTTAGTCTTATCTTATTTAAGTGCCTTCAGCATCAGTTTAATGAATTCACCACGAATCAAGACATCCATGAACTTCAATAAGCACAGAAAGAGGTCGTCGGCTCCATTGATAGCGACAATCGGCATATCCTGTCGCAAACGCGTATTGTTGCCACAGTCGACAACACAAGTGGAAAGAATACATTGAATAGAGCCTTAACGAGTTAAAAGCCAGGAAAGAAAATAAATTAGGAATGTCTGAAATTGTGATTGCTTCTAGGGGAAACATTTATCTTATCTACAATTTTTTTAACATAATTTTAAGTCGGTCAATGATTTTATCTTCGACTCAACTAGTAAAACTGTAAAATAAAGGACAACACAATATTCAAGCGCTTTGAAAAGTGCTCTAGGCGCCGCTCGTGGTCGCCTGCGTTATCAAGCGATAGTATGTATTATCGGGATGACGATAAAGTTTAAAATGATTGCACGCCGTTTCCCTTCCATCTTGGTGTGAATTTAGCCTTATATGCTCATCTTCTGTGATTGATTGTACCACTCTACTCATTCGTTTAAAGGATTTACTCCGAAGGCTCTCAATAAATCCAGACTCCTTTCGAAGAACCCTTCAATTTATGATTGATGTATGTCGCTATGTTATAAGTATACTTGTAAATCTCCTCAAGTTCTATCACATTATCAAGCAAAATAAGTACCTATACCACAGAATACAGACGGAACCTATACTTCATTTCTTGAAGCTAGCTAATAGGAAGAAAAAATAAACTCACGTAATTGGTTGTCAAAAATAATTGTCTCTCTCGTGATTGGCTAGATCAATTGATTTGACAATCTAGCCAATCACGAGAAAGTCAATTATTTTCAACAACCAATCACGTGTGTTAATTTTTTTTTCTATTAGCTCGTTTCTGTGAATGAAGATTCAGTACCTCAGTATGTAGGTACCTACAAAGTTACTACGGTACGTAAGGACGTATCCACGTAATTTATTGTGCAAAAGTAGGTGAAAACCTACTCCTGATAAGACACATTGACCGATAGCAATTAATTGATAAGCGGCACTTGGTCAATTATGACAACATAAGTAATTGTTTATATAGTGTAGAGAAATCCCACAACTTTATGATGAGACGTGTAACAGTCTACCTCATGATGGGTGATAAATATTTAACATCAGTTAGCAAAGTCAAAGATAAGGATGTTAAGACTGGCCGTTAGCACAGATTACCTAGGTACAGATGCCTCATCTCGAACATTCATTTCACTCCTATTTTTCTTCGGGCTATTTTTTTGGTGACAGGTGACAGACATTGACTTGAGACTTTAGTGACTCTCAAGTCTCAACTAAAATGTTATGACAATATAACTCCCTATCTAGAATCAATAAAACAATAGTAATCAATCAATCCTTAACCCGTCAACAGTAATATTTTGTCAGTCGTTATCACAACTGGGTCTAATAGACGGGGCCTAACAGGCCCCTTCCGTTCAGCAATGAATAAATTCTCGGCATAATAACATCCAGTGGGGGATCATTGTTGCTTTTACATCCTGTTAAATAAAATCTATTAATTTTTTTAAATTAAAATGTTTTGGAGACATTTTGAGCTAGCCTTTAAAATGTTACAAACCTAACACCTTCATAACAAAGAAATAGAATGTCAATCGCTGTCAAAACTTTTGTTTGTAGGTAAGTACTAAATTACGAAGAAATGGTTAAAAAAAATACTATTTAAGTATAATATAAGCAACATGCTCGTTGTACGACTTTCAAAATTAGTTTCTAGGTGATAAATTCTACTTAATTATAACACATGTAATGAAAAAAATAAAGGTAATACAACAAACATGATAACAAAATTTTTGAATTGAATTAAAGTCCTTTCCGTGTTGACGATTCAAAATAAATTCGTAATTATTTAATATCAGCGTTTTAATGCAACTGCGCAATTGTCTATCTAATTAGATCATATCCTGTAGGATAGAGGTATTCTCAGTATTGAGTGATGTTCGACATTCAATAACTTTGTAAGTGGGGCTTTAAGTAAAAGTTACTTAGCTTGTGGCTATATGAAGATGTGAATGTTCAGATATAATATTTTTGCTATAAAATACACCATGTATAAAGGTACCCTGTGAGAATTTATTAAATACCAATCTACATACCGAATTTCAACCAAATCGGTCCAGCCGTTTTTGCGTGAAAGAATAACAAACATACATACATTCTCACAAACTTCACATTTATAATATTAGTAGGATTAGTAGAAAGTAGGAAGGATAGTACAGTAGGATTATATTTTTCTCAACTAAGTTTCACTATCCCATTAAACAAAGCATGAATGAAATGAAGCTCATTGAGACAATGAACCCTATACATGTAACAGCTGTGGACTATTTAAGCAGCAACAGTTTTAAATTAGTTAATGAACAAAACATGCATTCTTGCGTGACAAAACTTTAATTTGTTACATCAGAAATGACTAATTCGAGTGGGAAGCGGTTTAAATGATCTTGTAATGGGTAAAATAAAGTAATGTCCCGTTGCAATAAAATAGTAAAAGAAAATTTAATATATTAAACAATTATAAAGCTTTTATAATAATTAGGACTAGCCATAAACGATAGCATAGCTGAATTGATTAGAGATAGTTCAACTGATTCAACTGCAGTGGAAGGCGTGGTCCAAATTATGTTCAAATATTAGATAGATAAATAGATAGAAAATACTTTATTGCACACCAAATACACAAAAATAACAACACCTACAAAAAATAAAATTTAAGTGAGATAGAATATTTTGAAGATCAGAGATGGTTAAAACAAATTAAAGAGAGACTGCCTCGACTTGACACAAAACTTCTCGTTTATTCCAAATAAGGCTTCTGAAGTTGCAAGAAGGTTGTTTCTTAAGTCTGATAGGAGTTTACTGTTATTGTTGGTAATTTAGGCACGTAATGGCGAATGATTCAAAAGGACCTTTTTGAACTTACAAAATTGTTATGTTTTCCGGGTAAATGGGACACTTAAAGCAGGGATCGTATAGATTATGCTAACGAGCTAGCTTAGCGATGAATAGAGACATTTAGATATTTTCACAATAGAGCAAAACGTTTTAGAGATCTTATTACGGCATCTGAGAAGGCTGTGTATGTCTGGTACTTAGACAAAACGCAATGTATGTTACTAATTTAGGTAAGTACTATCACAAATGGATATACTGAGAAGAAAGAAAGAAAGAAAAAAAAGAATATTTTTGATGCACATATTGTTAAAAACTAAAAATTGTTTTCGTACCTAATGATAAAAAACAAAACATCATAAATACGCAATTAGCTATGTTTATGATTTTTAGAACCCATATGTTCCTAATTTATGTATGAATTTTCGTAAAACAATCATAAAATTCTAAACGAAAAAATAAATTGCAGCAACACGAAGTCTCATTAGATAAGTTGTATTCAATTCATCTTAGTGCCTCATCCTAATTTATGCAAAATCGTAAAAACAATAAACACTTAATTGAAAATCGGGCGACAACAAACACCCACTCAGTTATTCAATCAAAGCTTCCATACTGCGACTCTATCAAATTTCTGCTCTAAACTAATACTCACAAATCCTTGTAGAAGTACAGAAAGATGTATATATCAGCACACGTGGACACTGCCCAAACAAATATCGTTATCCAGGTATAGCAGCTGAATAGGAAGGTTTTGCTTCGGTAACAGGAGCACAGACACATGTGTAGGGTATCGCGGGTGAAACAGGACTGAACGCTCCTGTTCTGGATGCGCAGATGCGCTCAGGGTGGTTTTGACGTTAGAAAGTTTTATTAGTATGTAATCAGTTGGAGATTGCTAAGAGACAAAAGTACAAATGTGTGAATAGTAAAAGATGAAAATGATAGTAATGTTAAAAGATTATTTTTAGGCAAAATACGGGTATGGTTTGTTTAATCTGAAATAGAATGGTGTGTGTGACTAATAATTTTTTTAATTTACTTAATTCTTGATGTAATGGAATCGTGAAACTCTTTTTTTTGAAGTTGTTTAAATTACGATGAACGTAATCTGTGATGGAAAATGGGCAATGGATATGAATGTAAACATTTAAGATTAAATTCAAAAAGAACAACACGTAACACTATAATATTATAAGGACCAATTATTGACTTTAAATATTGCACATCATAACAACTTCAGTATTTTTCTTATCAATAGTTATTGCAAAAATAATGTAAACAAAGGAGAGTTATCATTTACAAAAATAATAGCTACCAGGAGGAAGCCAATAAATCAGTCACGGGTAAACGAAACTACTAGGAGATCATAAATATGGAAGCGATCAATATAACGTTATTTTTGGCAAGAGATAAAAATATATCAATAGAAACTCACAGAAGAAATACTAGGTTTGTTTATGATATAACACATCATTACGCTGATGAATTGGTTTAACAATTGAACGGAATTACCAGGCGCTCATGGCTATGCAGGAGACGATCGATACCTACACGGCGTCATATCGGCGGCAGATGCCCTAATGCAATCTTCTTGTTTGCTTACAGCGCGGGGTTATTGCTCCTGTAAATTAAGTAGGTACCTAAATGTAATGGCATAACTTACTTATTTCCCAACAGAACAGCACAATTTTACCGTTCATAAGTTCATTTCTTTTTGGGCTCATAATAAAAATGAATAGTGTTTACGTGGTTATGAGATAGAATTACCTAGATAGAGAAAGAATTCCATTAGCGCAAAGATATAATATTTGTAAGATAATGACAACTTTTGCACGAAGGTGCTCCACCAGGGAACCATAAATTCCAAAGATCTACTGAAATTGAATCACCCATTTAAGGTAGTCCCTTTGTTCATATTCCTAACCAGAGCAAAGTACCAGGGTAACAGAAGCGGACAGGAGACAAAGGTAGTTACATAAAGGCGGCGACACACTGACGGCGACTGGCGCCATACCCACCCCTACATCTCATCGGCGCCATAATTCAATATAACTGCCATTTAAACCTTAATCCGTTAAAATACGGCATGTTTTTCAATGCATAATTTTGTTTATTCTAGAATGTTATCAGCAGGGGACATTGACGAGGGATGCACTGTTTATTTGATAAAGTAGCTATGGAAAAGGATTTTGAATAATTCATAGGCAAAAAATTGGTGTGAAATATTGAAGACTGAGTGGGATCTGACAGGATAAAGATTTACGATAGAAGAAGAAATTATTGTATTTGTTAGAAATTGGCATTATAACAAGACTCAAAGGTTATGTTTGTAATGTTATTTATTCGTGGCAACTCCTGGTTTACATAGTAAACAAAATCTCAATTTGCCTGAAAGTTTGTCTAAATGGGTAAACCTTAGAGCAAATACGACTTTGCCAAAATAAATATTTCTCTGATTCTCACGAAATTTAAAACTGGGAATCGTTTTTATTTCGTGATTAATCTATAGCGAATAAACTCTAAAACTACTGTACCGGCTTCTTTTAACATTTTATTTAGCCTCATTTTCATCTGAGTAACATGACAGATTAATGAATACCCATGCGATTTAAACTATTCTTTATTTATTGAAACGAGCTAATAGGAAGAGAAATAAACACACGTGATTGGTCGTCGAAAATAATTGGATTGGCTAGATTTGACAATTGACAACTGATTTGACAATCTAGTCAATCACAAGAAAGATAATTATTTTCGACGACCAATCACGTGTTTTTTTTTTTTTTTTTTTTTTTTAATTTCTCTTCCTATTTGCTCGTTTCAATAAATGAAGTATAGGATATTTATCCTGTGTTAATACTAGAAAGGTAGAAATGAAAGTCCAAGTAAAATTAGCCAACGCTATGATAATGTATTCTATGTTTTGTTTCTCAATTTCTGTTGCACAAAGATATTATCGCAGTAACAAGTGAACCACTAAACCAAATTACCAAGTCTATAAAATCAGTCATAATAACAAAGATAAGTATCTACCCGCATCGTCCACTGTAATTTAAAAATAATATCTCTATTCTTTCCCCTCATTGACAAATCAAGTTATTTGTCATGGGTTGTAATGTGTCTTTAGAAATAATGATAACATTAAATTCATTCAAGTTTCATCTTTGTTATGGAGCTTTCAGCAAATCGCCTTGTCTGAAAATAATGGTATTGATGAATATTGATCAAGCATTCTTTCGGCGAACCAAGCTGTCGGTGAAAAGAACTATTGGCTAGAAAAAATATTTCTAGCGAGTTTCGATAAACAGTGATTTCTGTTAATTTATATCGATCAAGGGTAATTTGGTGAATTATTGGTAGCTCTTAAAAACTAAAAAACACTTAAGTAATGTTTCGAATAAAACTTCATTTGTTTTTAGTTTTATAATTTATTTTGTTATCACAATTTTTCTAACAATTCGTCCAAACTTCATTAGTAGGTATGTATGCTATTTACAACATATAAAACATCGATTATATACATAAACATATTATATTATAGGTACAGAGTAGTAAAAAAAAATACAAATACCAAATGGAAAGTAATTTAGCTTAAACAGTTTGAAAACTATAAAGTCTTGTTAAAAATGTTTTGAAGTCAGACATGAAAATACATTGTATTATTTGATTCTGATTAACTTGAATACAGTGTATATTTAAATTATAGTCTTAATATAAACAAGAGTTGTAAATTTCATAAATTAAGTAAAATGTCCTGTATAGTGTACTATAATTCTCTAAAATAAAGATCTTTTTGTTAATAAAATAAACTTATGATTATTATAATCTTTATCGTCTACGTAACGCTAAGATTGTGGTGATCATTGAGAGAGACAGGATCGTAAAGAAACTCGTGACGTCATAGTTCTTGATGGCAGAATTGTAGAACCCTCCGTACACTTGCAGACCAGCTGTCTCGATACTAGAAAAAAAAACAAAGAATGTTTTTTCATACATTTAATTACAGAAACTAAACTAATACATATTTACATAACTGTACAATATTTAGAACTAGTTGAGCCACATAAGGACCGTTGCAAACGGTCTATAGGTAGCTCAACTGATCCAAGATTGTTTGGATTAAATTATTCTGAGGACCTTAATTAGGTCACGAAATTAAAACAGGTGTGTTACTAATAATACTTTTGATCCCGGTATTTTATAAGGAACAGGAACTATTCACAGTGTGACGCCGCGGGGTGCAGCTAGTTAATTATTATTTACACGCAGCTAACACTGGCTGCCAATAAGACTGGCTTGGCTTGAAAAACTGTTTACACAAGGCCAATCAAATCCCGAGAATGACTACGATTTATCTTGAACGTCATAGGAGCATGATTTCTTCACATACCTGAACTTGCAGTAGTCTCCATCGTAACTCCAGCCCAAGTACTCCCCGGTCCTGAGGTTCTCGCTCCTCAGCCAGTCCTCCAGGGGTCGGAAGTAGTCTCTGAGCGCCTCCCCGTTCAGTCGCGCCTCTCCGATCGTCTCCTGCAGGATTTGCGACCAGGGGGCTGATGAGCCTCGCTCCATGAGCCGTCTGGAAGGTTAGGGAGCATGTTAGTCGATTTGATTATAAAAATATAGGTACATAATAACACAACTTGTTTGAGTGTGGCCACATAGGTATTAATGTACTTCTCACGACAAATATTATATCCTAGTCCTTTTCATAATTAAGCTAAATAAATAATGTTATTTCAAGAAAATTAGAAACAGAGTTAATTGAGAAACTGATGCTTGAAAATAAAACTTCCTTTCTTCGTTTCTTGAACTTGATAACAAAAAACAAACAATTACGCCCTACAATTTTCTCCCTCCTCTTCAGAAGACATCTGAAAGTTAATCAAGTTTTTTTGTTGCTGTGGAAGTGGGAGAAAAACGAAGACGCAATAGTAGATTGCTATACAAGGGGATAAAGGCATTTTTTCTATGCACGAGATGGTTTATCGCGCGAGCGTCAGCGAGTGCGATAATAGTTCGAGTGCATAGAAAAGCCTTTTCCCCGAGGTAAGCACTCTGCTTTTCATTACGAATATAAGGAAATTACCAAAAAAATTGATGTAAAATTTAAATTTCACACACGAAAATTAGCTGTCTCGCTTTTTTTTTAAATCGACTAGTGTAGTATTGACTAAAAGCAGCTAACGATGGCATGGCATAGCTGCGTTCCAGATTTAAAAAAAAATACTGATTGGTAGAATGGCTATAAAAGTAGTAGGCATTCTACCAGTAGTTTTTTTTGATGATGAAAAAATTTAAATAAATGAAATAAAATAAATAAATATAATATAATTAAGTGTAGAGAAGCACAAATTCGTGCAAGAGAGACATAATATCTAGCATCTGATTGAGTTAGAAGAATTTGAACACTTAGCATGCATCGACATGCCACAAAAGAAATGTCAAAAATGAAGTTGACATTTGACAGTTATTTACTTTCCTGCCCTAGGGCAGGAAAGTACTTGTTTTCCCTAGGGACAGAACATGCTACTTTGAACCCTATAATCAGGCAACTTCGTGCGTACTTTCCGTGTATGAGTAATGAAAAGATTATTTTTATCCATTTAATCACATTACTGTGGTCATTTTGTAATATTGTTCCATTACTTCTTAGTGTAGGTAATGTTTACTGCATGTGCATTAAGAAATCTACAGTTCGGTGTCAAATTTGTCATACAATGAAGAATTTTAACAGATTTCATTTCGTTGCACCATTGGCCTGTGCAACATTTTGTCGTGAGATTTGTTTATTAGGACAAGTGAGTCAGTAGGTCACGCCATAAAAGTAGGAACGATAGCCATAAGATAACTTTATCATGGCATAATGTCTGGAAGTTGTTACAAACAACTCAATCCAAGCAGAAAGTTAAACAAAGCTAGTTCAAAAAGTGTGAGTCAAAGCTATATTTTTTAACAGTTTATTTTAAGATTTATTTTTATTTTATTTAACCAGAGCTTAAAAAACTCAGGCCTTTACATCTTTTACAAGATGATCTATATAGCGTTAGGAGGCAATCTTTGCCTACAATGAACGTGGCACTGTAGCGCCTGGGACATTGTTGAGATGGAGTAGTATCTACCGAAATTAAGAATAGCCTAATAACCATCCCGACAGTCCATTCTACACATCGGTGAAAGATTTTTTAAAATCGGCTGAGTAGTCACGGAGATTACCTCCGTCAAACAAACAAACAAACTGTACCTCTTTATAATATTAGTATAGATACGGATTAGTAAACTTTGCTTTTTACACAGGAAGCACCAGCTTTCAAATAAAAAAACCATCGCAATCGGTTACTTCAAGTCAATGAGAGCAAACCAAAATGATTGACAAAAAAGCTTTTAAAAAACTTGCCGGTTGGGAAACGAATGCTTCTAGTATACTGCAAAAACGTGACTCCTGCGCCGTCCTAATGACCATTGTCAGGCTATAGGAAGCACTAAGTGGGTCAGATCTCGCAACAACGCTGGACCAGCAGGTAACATGCAATATTCAATTGAATGTGGGAAAGATTTACTGTCTTGCCAATAGAATCGGCGATAAACTTAAACGAATGTAAATAACTTCTCGAGATAAAGACCGGTGAGTTCATGTAGATGTCATTTCATCATTCGTTTATAGGATGACTCGATGTTTTTTAGAACCTGCAGTCTCCCGAATATCGGTAAAAAAGTTTTTTACTGAGATTCACAAGTTTATTTAGATAGTCTAAGCAACCCTAACTTTTAACTCAACATAATTTTATTTAAGAAGCGCCGTCGGCCAATTCCACTTTGATTCATTTAGTCACGATCAAATTAGCATCTAAGTAGTCCACGTATTGTCATCGTCCTTTGACCGAATCAAAGAGCTTTGACCTTTGGAATGAAATAAATATAATGAGGCATAAAGTTGCTGAAAGGACAGGGCAGATACCTATGTCCTTTTACTTAAGTATATAAATTTCATTGGACATTTTACACAGGGTTAATCCCAAGCTAAGCAACTTTATGATAAACGAATCCGGAATGTTTGGTTTTTCGCGATGTTTTTCTTCAGAGTTTAAACTAAGTCATAGCTAGCACTCCTTTCCAACTTTAAAAGGTGTATTACCGGTATAAAATATAGCCTATGTTCATTGTTAGAAACCATAATATACATCGGTGAAACAATTTTTGAAATCGGATGTTTAGTTTCGGAGATTACCCTCTTTAATCACGATCCTTGAGGTTCTACCGAAATAAACGACTTTTTCTTTCTTTCTGTCATACGAACAGACTTTTTCATTTTTAGTTTTAATAAGAAAACCTTATAAGACAGTTGTTTCACAAGCGTACATTCAGATTAATCAATACACACCACAAATGCCGGAACCGAATGAGCTCTAAATAACTTGATCCAGGAAGACTTAGGTAACCTAGGTAGTCTAGGTAGTCTAGGTATCGGTAGCATTGTTCCACAACCAAATCTGTTATGTAAACGAGGCCTTAATTCTGTAGCGTGTAGCTTGTCTAGGTTTAGATAGATGGAGTTGTGTTGCGTTATGTGTGGTCGTTGGATGGGTGACCGCTACTGGTATTGATACTGAGGGCATGTTAGATTTATGAGGTGACTTTAAAACCTTCAAACCTTTAAAATCCTCAAATATTTTAAATTATTTCAATAGATAGGTACTTAGGAAAATCTTCAAATATCTTGTTTCATTTTGTGTAGTTTTAATATTATAATATTAATTAAAGAAGTTTTATTTTACATTGCTCAAAAAACTGTTGCTGAACTGTATTTAAAAAAAAAATTATAAAAAAAAAAAAAATTATAAAAAAAGGTAAGTACTTTTAAAATGCCAAAGAATTTTTAGGTAACAGCTTCTTCGCTCTACAATTTCCAAAATACTTTCCTTAAGAAAAACCTATTTAGGAAATGTTCCCTTTTTCCTGTAACATAAATAACCCTAATCGGGATAGCGGAAACCCCCGGGTACTTCACGTTTCAGTGACACGAAACACCTTTCTTGGGAACATTTCAGGTAGTCCCTTTCAATGTTAACTGGAACTCGTTTTAGGGATCTTGATCACGCGTTTTGAGAATAGATTTTTGTGTAAACGACACATCATGTATTTTTTTTTAAGTTAGCTGTTTTTTTTTCCTGTACTATCCCACACTTGGGGTCGGTCGAGCAAACATTTTTTTCTTTCAATCATTCGTCAACTCCGAATTCACGACTCTCACATTCCTAACCTCTTTCACACAATCCATCAACTTCTTTCTTCCTCGGCCTTAGGTAATCTAGCTAGAAGATTTAATTCGTTTTGGCTGATGAGACATTAAAATAATATTATAAACGTTTATGTCCTTTCCCTCGGCTTTTACAAATAATATCGCATTTCACAGTCCATCGACCAGCGTCCATACATTTAGCCGCTATCACAAATTAACGTTATGCCCGCATGGGCCGAGTTCACATCAAGTGGTCATTTCCGTGATCGCAGACGGCGTCAATTGTGTGCACTATGCTTTATTTTTATTTCACACCAGATTTACAATAATCACCCTTATAACTTCAGTTTAAAGTACACATTACAATGAACTTTTGGAACTAATTAGTGGCATGGTAAATTGGATTTTATTGAATTTGGAATGCATTTTGAAGATCGAATTTCGTTCGGTAAAATATTTTTAGATTCGTTTGTTTTGGTTGGGAATGGAATGAATAACTTACGGGCGCCTTTTAAAAGTAGCTTAGCAATGTGTGAAAATAACTTTTGGCAGATTATGTAAGTTTGGTAGGTATTCGACCAGGAGTTAAAAACAAAACTATGTTTATTGACCTAGGTCAATAACGGTATTATATACCTATACTTTGTTTAACATTAGGTAGGTACTAATAAAAAAATGCTTATGTAGGTAACATCTAATTTATCATGCATCAATAAAATGTTGACAAGTAATTGTAAAACGTAACAGTTTTATAATTTAGGCGTAATCGTGTTTGGCCTTATAGGATCATGCCAACCTTAATGGCACTTATAGCCACCTGGCTTTTAATAAATCATTGGTAAAGCTCTAACCACACAATTGAACTGTTCGTCAACTCGTTACTTTCGGAACTGGGCTTATCGGACCAGTTGGTGAAAACGGTTCGAGTTCTAAAGTTATAATATAAGCTTCAGAAGCCCGATTTGGGAACAACATACAAAGTTTCGTTGAAATTTTCGGATCGGCTTTATGTCGCTCAGTTCCGATTAGATACCATTTACAAAGATGAAACAGAGGTAGGTGTTTCTCCTCTTGTTTTTTACCCAAGGGCTGGGACTAGCGTAATACTCAAATGAACCTGGTCACAAGTTTTTTTGTAATTTTAGATAGAAAATACCTAAAATACAAGAATTCAATTCTGGGCTCGGACGACCCCGACTCGTAAATGTGTGGATACTGCCTAAGGTACTCTATTGTTTTTGTACCTTTTTAAAGCGGAACCTTGTTGTGTAGCCAAGGGCGCACGTTTCTAATAACTTCACGTAGATATTATTGATCGTAATCTTCGATTCTATGCAAAATTAGAACGGAATAGATTTTTATCCAATCTCCGTTATACAATTGATAATTTTAATTTGAGATAAAACAAGGTTGTTATGCTACTTATTTTCGTTGTAAGGTGCAGTGTTTAAATACCTTGGTGTGGCATGTGGGAGAATTAAAAAAAAGACGTGTGGCACTCGGGGACTGCCGCGGTAAAGCTGTTGCATGCCACCTAGAGGCGAGTCGCTGAACTAAAGTGACAGCGTTAGGTTTTTTTGTTACGGAATTTCTGGATTCGGTCTCCACGCTCAAGGCCCGCGATAGAAGCTATGCAATAGTTTAAAAAACCGTATTTTCTGAGTCAAAAATTCCATCAATATGTTCCAATTGTATTGTGGCGTTTACGAAGGCGGTGGGTACCTGGAAGGCAGTACTCACGTCAACATAGCACCTGCTTGAGGATTGCGGTACAGGTCACACTTGTGTAACGGTCTCCCCGGGTCTCCGGGTATGAACTGGCCAGTGCGCTCGCACAGAGCACGGTATATCTGGAACTGCAGGACGGTGCTCACGAAGTATCTGTAACAAGAGAGTTTGATTCAAGAAATATGAAATATAGAATACCTTACATATTTGAAAATGGCTGTGCCTCTAAGCATCTGCTCTTGGGTCGAAAATACCATTAGCGAATGAATAATGTCTGACAAAATGACCAGGAAAGCCTCCTGATCGCCATGACATTATGAAATAATTCAGTTTAGGTTCTAACTGTTCTAAGAGCCTGTCCAGAAAGCACGATTTACGCGCGTGTCAACTCGCGCGTAAGCACTCTCGCGTTCTCGAGATACTAGAGCTACATACATCCCGTCCAGATGCCCTCGCGCGTTACCTCACACGCGCGTAAAACGGGTCTCTGGACGGGATGTATGTAGCTCTAGTATCTCGAGAACGCGCGAGTGCTTACGCGCGAGTTGACACTCGCGTAAATCGCTCTTTCTGGACAGGCTCTAAGTCTAACTTTACGTCAGCGCCTTAGCTTACGTCAAAAGCATTTCATTATAGGTCCTAAACTGAATCGCTTTTGACGGTCATAGTAAGCCAGCATCAACGTATCGATGACAACAAAAAAAATATCTCGGTATTATATTATCCGTAGTTTAAGTTTGAGTATTATTAATTAAATGTGTTTCTTATTATGTATAGATGTTCCAAAATGAGAAAAGCTAATAATATGAAAAGGCCCACAAATATTGGCAAAAGCAATTTCTTTTATCAAAACCTTCAGAGAAACTCCGAAGGACGATCAAATTGAATTTTGTTATTATGTAATTTCCAGTAGCTTTAATATTGCCTCAAGGAACATAATAAGGATATACCTACAAAGTTTTAACGAGAAAAACGGAAGTTATTTTACTGTTTTTGGAAAGAAAAGAAAAGAATAAACGTTTATTTGGCATGTAAACAACCATGGCAAAAAAAAAAGAAAAAACTGATTGGACTTAAATAAAATCTTCGTAAGTATGTACATAGTATTATTTTATCTGTGGTCTAAGTTAGGTACACTTTTATAAGTAACTCAAACAAAAAACTAAAAGATTGTGGCAGTTAATTGTATTTTAGAGATAAGTAAGATTTTAGCATTTTTTTAACATTGTAATAAAACCATTATTTCCAATAAAGTTATTACTTTCTTTGTATAACTTATTAAATTCATAAGACGTACATAATAGGAAAATGTAAGTGTGGAAAAACCACTAAACTTTATAAATTCATGACACGGTTTGCGATTACAAACGTGTTATTATAGCCATCCATCACAATATAATAACAAAAAGTAAACAAAACTGGTTGTAGAAATACTGTTACTCAAAACTCTACTTATTAGGTACATTAGTTTAATTTATGTATTGTTTTTCATTAAAACAATTTTTATTTGCAATTTATTATCTATTTTTATTTATTAGCAATTCAAAACATTCTGTCTATCTCATTTCAGTTTTTGACCAAATGCAATACAATACAGGCATTTTCATGTTATGAATTTAACTTATTTTCGATAAAAGTTTTCGCGTAGTTCAGTTTAGTTGACAAGTGAAAAAAATTATAAAAAATTTAGATAAGACTTTCGTAAGTCGAAATCACAATAGGTACTAATTACTTTTCCTAGTTTTATAAAAGTAACTTTATTTCACCCTGTGTATACAATGTGTTATATATACGAGGAAGATCGATAGATCATGTCGTATTCAGCTATTATCTACACAAATCAAGACATCGGAGTGTGACCAGCTGCCCCAGTATTTGAGCAAGTGGTCCAAGTAATAGCGTACAATAACTGAATCGTACAAAATACTCTTTGAGTACAACTTAGCTGGGGCTGTTGGTTTCAGACAGTATCATGATTTTTGTATTTCATCATCATCATTCTCAGCCTGTTAGAACCCACTGCTGGGCATAAGCCTCCTTCCCTGAACGCCAAACACTTCTGCTTTGGGCCTCTTGCATCCAGGCCTTACCTAGTTTTTGCATTTATTAACATTATTTTATTTCTAGATTGTTTTTCAACATATTTATGGATAATTTTTAAAGGAACTTAAATCTGTTCCGCCCGTGACTTTTCTAACGTTGACCAATATTGAAAATCAACAATAAATGATTGATAAGTATTTCTAAAAATAGATTTAGGAGTTCGAAAGTTTTTACATCAAAATTTATTTTAGTACCTACCTATGTGGAAAATTCTTGTCCCACATTCATAGGTATGTACTAAAACACAAGAGATTCATGATTTTTTTTACAATTCTGTAAAGTTTTTATTTCGATTTCTCGCTATCACTAGCGCTGCACCCTTACCTCCAATTATCACTTTTATTGGCTTGAAATATCACCGAATTGCAGCATAAATTGCAACTATAAAGATATAATAATATACAAGGCTCATTTAATATCTATCACGAATTCACGAGCAACGAGGTGAAAAATGCAATGTTGTGATTCATTAAACTGGTTTGATACGAATCATTGCGACTTGTTTTTGTGTAAATAATTTTGTTTTTGTCTGTACCTACTCATTGAATATCTCAACGTATTTAAATTAACCCCATAATTCATAAAGATTTCTTTTTATGTCTGTACATAACATTGAAATTTTTTACTAAGTGGTGCCCATATGCATGCTTGCCGCTAAAATTCATTTTTTCCGACGTAGAACCTTCTGCTCTCGCCAAAGTCCAGTGAAGCTACAAAGGTCTCAAAGACCATCTAACAATACGTCCGTCCGAAAAAAAAAGTTTAAAGCATGTTATTTTCTTGTTACTCAAAGGGCAACGGAAAGAGATGCTACAGACACATACACATTTAATATGCGTTTTAGCGAATATAGGTTTACTGGTTGAATATGAATAAGAGGGCTAATATACCTATATTTCAGTTATAAAAACAATGAACGGGATTTCCTCCAAACGTCAATCTTAGCTAGGGTTGCCATCTCGAAAACTTTGAAACCAGGACAAGACGATTGAAATCCCCGGATTTTAGGGCCCAAACCCCGGACATATAAACAGGTTTTTTTAAAGTAGCACAATGTGTGTCCGAAAGTGGATCCAGCTTTGGCGTCAAGAAGGGTCATCTAGTCGTGATATTTTTTGTAGATAAAAGTATGTTGTAAATGGTTTTGTTTAAAGCCAGTTCTTATACAGCAATAAACGATGCGAGCGAAGCGAGCAAAACGTTTTTTGGTTAAAATTAAAAGTAACGTGGCACATGATTTTGTTTAAGGCCGGTCCTTATTTAGTATCAAACGATGCGAACGAAGCGAGCAAATTTATTTATGGTTTAAAGTAAAAGGAACGTGGCACATAATTTTGTCTCATAAAAGATGCGAGCGAAGCGAGCAAAAATTTTTTTCGTTAAAACTAAAAGTAACGCGGCACATGATTTTGTTTAAAGCCGGTTCTTATTGAGCAATAAACGATGCAAGCAATTTTTTACCCATTTTTGCAATGAGTAAAAGCTTCGTAGGTAGTTAGGTTGGTTTTTAATTTTGCTCTTAGGGAAATTATAATTTTTTACATACAATGTAGTTGTAATTTACTCGAGAAGATAGCATGATACTGCTAATTCAGCTCTGAACAAAGCGAGTGAAGCGAAGAATTACAATAATTACAAGGAGGAAATAAAAAGATATAAGAGAGCAATTTTCTGCACTCTGAGGTCCTTAATTCTGAATATTTTCATCACATCCTTAAACATTTTTTTGGAAGTAGGTGAGTAAGTACTCAACTTCAGTCAAGTTCAAAACCCGGACTCATACTGAAACCCCGCCCGGACGCTCCCCGGACGCCCTCTAAACTAGGACAAATCCGGGGAAACCCGGACGGATGGCAACCGTAATCTTAGCCCTCATGGTAATTTATTTTAAATATGTCTAAATGTCGGTATGGTATCAGTTCTCACGGGAAACCGCTACAGATTGTGTAACCGATATTTGATTGAATACCTCGCTTTGATTTAATAGCATAACTATCGATCGAAGGTAATTTAATTGCTCCTGACATTATAGGAAGCTGTATAATGAATTGGCCTTTTCTTACTTGTTTTTGTACTACTTCGAGGATTTGTCATCTGCACTATTTCACTTTTAAAACTTTCGTGAGTAGATGATTTATTTATTTATTTATATAAAAGTAGCACGGTTACACATACCGTGAGTAGTACTAGACTGTGTAAGAGGGCACTAACGCCGCCTATTCATCGTCATCCCAGTCCGACTTCACCCTTTGCTGGGAAGGTATACCCAGCAAACAAAGTAAAAATAAATAAATATCCTTGGACATTCTACACAGCGTCATCTAGTTCCAAGCTCAGTAACTTAATGCTTGTGTAATGGTAACCAGATGACTGAATTATTATGATATAAAAGAGCCCTAGCTATAGCTTGTGCTAAAGCGTAAAGCGTAGGCTTGTGGTGTCCTACCTACTCCATCGCTTACCCATGAAGACTAAATCGTTAATGTGCCCGACATTGATGACGATGATGAAATTGTAATGTCTACCTTAAGGTTACAGCAGTGAGCCTGATTACCTTGGTCCATCGGATTCTAGAGCATGTAGAAATCGGCTTGAATTATAGTAATAAGGCAAGTAACTATGGTTATTATGAAGTGCGTGCCGCAGCAGCAGTCTGCGGTCAAATGAAATATTTCACACATTCCTACATTCTTGTTGATGAAATGGTATGTAATAGGACTAAAACCTTGCTCGGAATATATTTATGTACATCATCTTAAACTACATTTTCGTCATTCACTTTTAGGCTTTACGATGTTTTCCTTCACCGTTTAAAGGTCGTGTTAAACCGGCGGCTAGTCAGTCCCACAAGTATTGACCATGTCTTTCCTGTGGATATAGCCAGCTAAGCTGAGAGGTGGTTCAGGTGTTGGGCAAGCCTATTCAGACAGACAGTATAATATTCCTCTAGTAACTATAATTTTTTTCATTTATTTATTTTATTTATTCAGCCTGCTGGATCCCACTGCTGGGCAAAGGCCTCCCTTCCCTTTTTCCATTCGCCGCGGTGTAGGGCTTCTGTCGGCCAGCTAGAGGGCTAGAGCTCCTCTAGCTGGCCGAACTATAAAATAATAATGAAAAATACAAAAATGATCCAACTCACCTCACTAACAGGTAAGTATTATGTAATCATCGTGTTAATTGTTGTTGTACGAAAACAAATACATAACTTTGATTAAATCGATAATGACTTACAAAAATACATATTATACGTAATTTACTTATTCTGGTGCCGCTAAAGCCTAATAAATAAGTTTTAACATAAAGATAACAGAATGTAATACGATAATGCCACCTTACAAAATAAAATAATATTCAAATCTGTTTGTTTATTGTAAGATTGCCTGCGTTTTGAATGCTTATACTTGTACTTTAAATTATTGGTCCCGACGTTTAAAGTTAAGCCATGATGAAGGCGTTTAGGCGACATAACAACTTTATCATCAGAGATGGCCACCTGCTCATACGAACGTACCTTATATTTAGACTCAGATACAGACACCAAACCTAAAGCATCGTTTTTCAACGGGGGTTAAAACTCGATCATCAGAGCCGACCACCATCCAAACACGGTCACGGGCAAGAACTAGTGTATTACCCAACATGCCATTTCCGAGATGTAGTTCAATTTATGTAATAATGATGTTTGCGTACAGGTCGTAGGGTCACTTGCGACAGGTAGCGGTATTTAAGGTATTGAGAGCATCTTACTGACGTCACTTAAACTTTAAGCATGTGAGTGATAGGGCGAATGACGTCATAAAGATCTTGCTCTCAAGATCTTTACCGTTCTGCACCATGTGGTATTAACCATGTGGTTTACCAGTGTATCTACTACCAGTGTAGTACACACAAGCAGAACCAATGGAGGATACTATAATTACAACGTAATAAATGATTAAGTGGTATTTGCTAGCTGCATTTATCACAATGTGTAAATTCAATACCATTACGCTGACAGACCTGTCCTTGGCGGCCCTTTCGCGTGACCTTTGTGAACTAAATCTCATGTCTTTGTTTATACATGATTGAAATAAGTTTAGTTCCACTTTTAAAACATCCGTAAGTTTTATTTATTTATTTTTTTCAAGTCGTTAATTGAAATATCGACAACTTCTTGATTCATCTGTGTAATGCCTGGTTTTGATATTCAACGATTGGCTGTAGTAACATTGTTAGCTGTCAAAAAGTGACATATTTTATTGTTATTCGTATATCGGTTATTTGTATGGCATAAGATGGACTTGCGGTGCAGTCGTTGCTCGTGATTGTGTTTCCTATTCTGAGAGGGGTTGTAAGATTCTGCGGAATAATTGTAAAATATTGCAATTTATTTAAGGAACAATATTTTTATGTAAATAGACCTGTACTTTTCATTTCTAGCAACAGACTACATTTTGGCTTTCATACTAAAATAAAATTATTACATTTATTAATTTTCAAAGACGATATCCATATCCATCAGAAGCACAAAATATAGCATGACACCTTATAGGACTCGTAATAATATTATTATCATAAAAGTTTATCTTGAAAGTTGCTTTGCTTTTGATAAACAATATCTTGGGATATAGCGATTGTTTGCGAGTAAACAAAGAAAAGGGTATGATTGGATTATCGGAAAGATATTATGGAAAACAGTCGGGGCAATTTCCTCGACGTAAATCAATATAGAAAGGGAAAACTGTCTGGAAAAGTTTTAGAAAAACTTCATCACCAGAATTGAGTGAAACATACGCGTTTTTACCTTTTCATACTTAGCTTAGCTTAGCTTAGCTTTTCATACTTTTCATACCTAGCAAGTTTTTACCTTTTCATACTATTAAATTATTTTGATGGCTGTATAGAAAAGTTACCAGTCACCTACTCCCAGTAGGCTCTGGAGCGCTCGTGGTGAAGCTTGATAGACCGTCGAAGTTAGGCAACGTTCTGAGCGGTCACAACTTGGATGGGTGACCGCAAGTGGTATTAACATCTGAGTGCTTTCGTGCTTCGGAGGGCTCTTTAAATTGTCGGTCTCGGCTTTTAAAGTCGTTTAGCTATGACGGAGGCCTTTAGGCGGCCTAAAAAAGTTTGTCACCAGAGTTGGCCACTGAACGAACGAACGAACGAGTAGGCCCATGCCCACAATTGGTGCAATTTCACAATTTCCATACAACAGCGGCATTTCGTCCAGAACAACAGTAGCATTCATTAAATTTTATTATCGCCACCAAAAACCGCGACAAATGATTAATGACAATTTATTTTAATGCCATTCCAATTAACTTAATTCTATAATGAGAGGGTAAAGTACGGAATGCGGTTAGTATGGTCTACTCTAAATAGTTAAACTGTATTTTATGTTATGTAATATATCGAACTGTTATATGAGATATAATATTTCATCATAGTCAAAATCATTGATTTTAATATCATCAAAAACATAATATTATGTAAGCTTACTGGAAGAAGGCACTGGATCGGCGTGACAGGCAAAAATCGAGGGTGGCCTTCACCCAACAATGGGACAAAATGGGCTAGAAGTAATAGTAAAAGGAATAGTAGTAGCTCATTCTTCAACGAATGAGGAGTCGTTTTAAGATTTCAGCACCTGCCTAATAAATCACGATCTATTTGTGCTAATACCGTTAGAACACGATCGCGAATGATAGAACAAGCTCTTATGAGATAAAATCTTGCATTAATTTGCATAGACTTAGAATAATGTGGGAGAATGTGCATTTCGTACGAAACACAATGTTTACAATGTTTATAAGGTTGCCGGAAAAAATGTGTAGGAATAATAATTTAGTTTTAAACATTCACAAAATATATTTAACCCGTTGTGTAATCAGATGCTGTCCGGCTAAGTTGTCAGGATAGTTTAGGTGCTGGGCAAGACTATTCCATCATAACAATGTCCCAGACACTACAGCGCAGCGTCTTTAAATTTAAAAATACAATTATATACATTTTATTTTTTTATTTATTTATTTAACTTTAAACAAGCAGTTACATGTTGTTATAATATTGCACCCAATAAACCTCTAAGGTTTGTGAGGGTACTCACATTCGTCTTACAATAATAACGTAATTTATGTACGTTTATAGTATATACATGTGTACATGTTTTATTACAACGCTAAAGATTCCAGTATGAAAGTTGAGGAATTAATGGATCTTAAAATAAAGCTTATTCAAAGGTATGAATAGTATTTTGCAATAATTTTCGAAATCTTCCAAGCATTGAGTAATCGAATCGATACTAACGTTATCAATAAATGTAATAAACTTATACATCGGTTCAGTAAGCTCTTTATGTAATTCGTGTAATTTAAAGCGAGGCTGTTTTAGACAAGACGATTTAATGTAGCAACTCTCAATAAAGAACAAGTGGCAAAATTAAAAGTTTTATTAGAACAACTTCAATTTCGAGAAAGAGCAATTTCTTACACTCTTGAAGTTCATATTCAAAGGATCTAAAAGAACTTCATAAAAATATGAAAGAAATGTCTACCGCTCCCTGGGATACAGACGTGATCATTTTTATTTTAAAAATTTTTGATGTTCAAAACTCCGGAGATTATTTATTTAAACCATACAAAATAAAACAAGAAATAGGCTAAATATAATAATATAGATACATCATTTATTTGCCACTTAGCACAAAAAATACACAACTGAGATGACAATGACACCAGAGTTAAAAATAAATGCGTATTAATAAGATGCAATAGATGGCGCCGCTAGTTTGACGCTAATTATTTGACGTTTGTATAAATTTGACAAGTAAAAGTATTTTTAATTTAAGTAGCGTTTTAGTTTTTAGGAGGTTCTTATATTAATCGTATCGTAACGTATAAAATTTAAGCTTCGCCTCGCGACCGTCTCTTGTTTCCTAACAATATTTAGTAACGCTAAATCGCACGAAGGCGAAGGTCGGCGAAATTGTGTGTGGCCTAGATTATCACGTGTGATGTGGCCATAAAATAATTCGATTACTCAATTCGAACGTTATTTATATGAAAGTTTGTGTGTTTGAGGTTCAATGCCGATTTGAACAAAAGGACGAATAACAGGATTACTATTGTATCCCCAAGGCACTTACAGAAATGTAATTAAAAAGTTTATGTAATTAAATTTTTAGGCCTATTTTAATATTATAAACACTAATAATATCAAACAGCCTAAAATATCCTTGTCTTCACATTAATAAAACATCTCAGCAGGAAAATGTCAAGTTAATTATGATTCAAATTAAGCTAATTTACAACAAATAACATACGAATGTCAAATTTCACCATGGCGCTTCGTAAATTAGACTCACAGACTAAATGCAAGGGCACATCCTTGAACTGAGAATGATATTTCCATTTGATTCGAAACTAAATGATAGAGCAGAAATAATGTTATTGATCATGCAATAGAACACACTTGTTTACTTACCTACATAACAGTTAGTGTACAGTCAATCTTAAAATATTATTGTAGTACTTTTTTGTTAGGCCCCGGTCTCGAATTCTGCGGGCAGCGGGGCGGGAGCGGGCGACGAGCGGGCAATGAGCGGGCAATGAGCGGGCGACGAGCGGGCGACCAGCGGGAGACGGGCGGGCACTGACAGTCCGCGCGTCATAATTGTGTAGTGTTGTGCGGATAGTTATACCAAATCTCATTTTCTATTCCTGGTTCGATGTTTTTGATAAAGTACCTAAGTACTTAGAAATGTTACTATTATTACTAATATTACTATTAAAAAGAGATAAATTAAAAAGAGATCGAAACTAAAACCATTTTAATTACAACAATTTTGATTTACGTTTTTCATTTGTATGTTTTTCGTGTGAACATTTTGTTTGGTTCATTAAGTATTCACGTACAGATGAACAATAACTCTCACATTTAAACAAAAATAAAAAAATAAATTGTATGGATTCAATTCAGTCTCGCTCGATCCCCTGAACCATGAATAAGTACAACACTACACCGCGTAATCTGTCCGTCTTGCCAACTGTACCATCATCTTAGTAGCTATATCTTTTGCAAAAAGTTTCCAGATAACCATATCAATCATCATCATCATCATCAATCATCATCATCATCACGTCTAGATTTGTTGCATAAGTACTTGTGGTCGGTTATATATTAGGTACCTAGGTAAAAAGTGTTTATTTGTTTTGTATTTGTTTTTGCTTAATAGTTGACTTTATATAATATATGTATTTTTTTGTGATTGTTTTGAAATTTTTTGACATGAATGTTTTTAATAATAAATTAGGTACCTAATAGATACGTAGCTAAATTGATATAAAGTATTTTAACAATATATTATTTGCATGTTATGAAATTATGACAAATACCTGAATATGTATTATGAACTATTTAATGAAATTTTAACACCTGTATGTAAATTACCATATTCAAAGCAAATAAATGATTTAGATTTAGATTTTGATTTAGAAATAGTTTAAATCAAAATATAAAAAATCTTTGACGTCTTTTTTCAAAATAATTTGCTTGAATGGTTGATTTAGTGGAAAGTTGCTAGAAAAATTGATCAATCGTCTAGCTACAATTTTATTGAAATAGTTGCTGATGGGGGTATAAAAATTGCTAGAACTAGCTATGAAGTTTCATAGTTGGCAATGGTGACTGTCAGTGCCCGCTCCTTGCCCGCTCGTTACCCGCTCGTTACCCGCGCCGCCGCCGCCGCCCCGCTGCCCGCAGAATTCGAGACCGGGCACTTACTGTTGTGCTACGTATATTTATTAAGTTTTGATATAACATAACTGTTAGTGTACAGTCCTACATAACTGTAATGACGAATATCTTTATTTAGCGTCTGAGACAAACCTAATGCAGTGTTAAAGATGTTTGTGAAATGTTATATAAGAGACTTATAATTATAAACAAAATAAAAATAAAATAATAATAATAATAAACTTCGGCTTTCAATCCTAATTAATATCAAAGTACCTATTATTTTAAATTAAGTTTTTTTAAATGTTCATTAAATTTTGCAGTCGAATATAGAAAGTTCTAGTCATTACAAAAGTCCTAAGCGGTTCTATAAAACCCTTATTACGGTGTTGTTTCCGCATTCAGGCAACTTGCAGCGCAGATGTTTGGTGAAATCTTATTGCGTATTCCATAAAAAGTGAGACTTGTCCACATCAATCCTTGTTTACGTTCCAAAGCCGTTTCTTATAACACTCATGCCATAATTTAAGTGTCATCGTTTATGTGATGCTATTTTTCACAAGGGATTAGTGTTAAAACTATGAGCAAATCGAATCTGTTCGAGATCTTTCATTTAAAAAAAGTATCAGGGGTTCACTCTGCACAGCGTAAAACGAAATTTCGTCATTAAATCGCAGATCAGCATAGGTTGGTGGAAACTGAATTCGGAAGATTAACCAACATAAGGGCCCCCGCAGACGGCCGACTTTTTGTAGGTGGAAAAATCGGTCGAAAAATAGAACGTACTGACAACAATAGCGCAACGCACACGACCTACAAAAAGTAGGTGAGAAAAAAGTAGGTGGCATTCCGACCGACCCGACACCGACTCCGAACGTGTAGGTCGTTTAGTGATGCGCTTTTCGGAATAAGAGATAGAGCTTACTCCGCAAGTGGACTGTTTACTCCGAATTTTATTTGCTTAGGTACCTAGGTACACTTCTGGTAGATAAGTAGGTTCAATCATTCATAATTATAATTTATTGTTATTGGATTAATAATAATAATATTACTTACCTAACCATGTAATTTATTAAATACTTATTGTAATTTCAACGAATTCCGCGGAAATATCAGGATAAAAGTAGCCTATGTATTATACCATGTCATTAGCTACCTATATCCCATAGTATACAATCGGTTTTGTAGTTTTTTCGTGAAAGAGAAATAACCATACATCCATACTCACAAACTTTCGATAAGAAAATTATAGTAGGAATTTTCGTAGGATTAGTAGGAAGGATTATAACCGAAGTACCTACTCCTTCCTTTGTATTGTAGGTAGGTACCATGTAGTTGAACATAGGTACTATCACACGCAAAAGTTTTTGGTTAGGTAGGTAGGTACCTACTTACATAAGAAAAGAGAGCTAGCTATACTTATCTTCCTTTGCAAATCCACCGTTATAATATTTTTCGACGTGCTGTCCCCTCACTAGCCACCTACAAAGTGTCGGTCGTGTGCGTTGGAGTCGGTGACAAAGTAGGTGACAAAATCGGTTGAAAAAGCGACCTACTTTTCCACCTACAAAAAGTCGGCCGTCTGCGGGGGCCCTAAGGCGGACCTGCGACGATTGTTACGATCGTTTTCGATTTGTAAAGTGAGAAGTGCAGGCCTTTATATCTTTTACTAAATGATTTATACCGCGTCAGGAGGCAATCTTTGCCTACACGACTCTGTAGTGCTTAGGACATTGTTTGTTGAGATGGAATAGGCTTGTCCAGCACCTAAACCATCCTCTCAGCTTCGCCGGCCATCCACAGGAATAAATACGTTTGTAAAACTTTGTTATATCGTGGGCATTACTGTCTCATAATATGCGATCATATTTTTAACATACATACATATTATGAATGTTAAAAATATAATTTAAAACAGTAACCATAATACCGCTGGGCGCAGCTAGTAAGATTATAAATCTAAAATCATTTCACACTTTTGTCTATCATGATCTACCTACTGTGTCAAATTGTGTAAATTACATCATAAAATATGATCTGTAATTTATTTTTATTACACTGACATCAAACTGCCTTCACGTAATGGACTGAGACAGATGGGCCACAATTATAATGTAAGTAAAAACAATGATTCTTTTAACCTTGAGTCTGATCTTTTTCCCAAATCAATCACTTATTTAAATTATAACAAATGAGAAAGCGATTGTTCTAAAAATTGACTATTGTCTGTGTGTGATTTTTTTATGTGTGTGATTCCTTTATGAACCTTTATGTTCATTTAAATTTTGCTTAACTTTTATTTCAGAAAATAAGTAATAGTCCAAAGTGTAACATAAAATATGTGAGCTAATTCAGCTTGAAGAAGTAAAAAACATAATAAGTATAAATAAGTACCTATATTTTATATCACCGAGGTTTTAAATAAAATAAGTTTTATTTTAATTTGAAGATTTACTTCTTCTGAACAAGAAATACGTTTTAGTAATAACTGTATAAGTTATAACGGTAATAAGTTCTCAGTCGTGACTTGTATTTAAAAAAATTATACAGCCCTTACATAAACAGCATCAGGAGGTAATCTCTTGTGTGAAGAGTACCTACTGACAATATCACAGCACAGTATGTAATCTTAACTACATTGTAATTGGTCAATACTTCAACCATTCAACATGTCATTAGTATGCGATTTTTTGTTTCATTGCATAAAATTACCTTTAATATAATATTCGCTTTGTCTTTTATGTGCTAGGAAATGGAAACCAGTTCAATCGATTTACATGTAAGTTAATATGAACATAATTGCGCATAAGAGTGTATTATCGCCTTTTTTTATTTATAGTTTATAAGATTTATTTATTTTTGAAGGGAGTATACTCGTATTATGAAGATTGAAAACGAACAAACAACCATACACAACACAGTACCTATATAATATTTTCAGGTAATTTTGGTAACGTCTACACTACATTATTAATGATACCAGAATTAGATGAACTTAATTTAATAATGTAATTGATGATGGAATATTTAATTTAGTATTTCATAGATTTTTTTTGCTATAGATACACCTATTTACTTCTATACTTTATACTTTTTAGTGTATAATATTTAAATATAAGTAAATGTAAATTTTGAAAGTAACTCTGGTAGTAAACTTGAAAACTGCAGTTAAATTAGTCACTGGAGCATTGTCGGCTTCCGGACTCTGATTTCCGTGTAGATAAGGAGTTTATGAAAAGTTTTAGTAATATTGTAGTTATTGACCTAGTTGTTGGTTTACCTAAGACTAATCTGCAAAATTGAAAGAAAGAATAAAAAATGAATATAAATATCCTGGGACATTCCACTTTTATTTAGTCTTATAAGCTAGGTGACTCTATTGCCTGTTTCAACACAACTTCCTACACCAGGAAAAAAACATTACGTCCTTGATCGATCTTGACTTTAAAGCCAAATGGAGACCTCCAGAAAGCCTAAAAACTCGTCAGATTTTGTCATTTCTTCATACAAATATCCATTACAAAGTTGAAAAGCCACAGTTGCCCCCCACATAAAAATCTAGGCAAGCATTTTCTTCGAAGCCAAGTTTCCTCAAGTTGTAGTAACGCCGACATTCATCGCAAGTTTGCATACGTAACACAAAAAACGTTACCCAGTCAGTATGGCTAATTAAAAACTGTCACTCTTCCTGCTTTGCAATAGCAGGAATGTAACTATGGTCCCAGTTACTTGATGCAACTTTCTTGTCTCTTGTATACAATTCAATTGACTGTCTGTATGGTCTAAGCATTGTTTAAACCATGGACGTCAAATGTTGTTTCAATTTCATTGTATGCAAAAGTCAAGAATCTTGCATCGTGTTTAAGTCTTTTTGATTGATGTTGAGTCTTTTTGATCAAAATTGTACAGTCTTAAAAGCTAGGTGACTCTATTGCCTGTTCCAAAACAACTCCCTACACCAGGGAAAGAATCAGGCAAGAACCTGGCGGTCTGGGCCTAGCTTTTTTTAAAGCGATCCCTTAACAATCTAAATAGTCAAGCTTCAGTGAGAAGCCAGTCAAACAAACCATGTAAGGCATGTCAGAGCAATTAAAAGTAAATGTGTATGTGATTCGTATATTCATGAATTTCTTACGAATCATGGTAAATATCCCGTTTTAAGTGTTTATAATGTTAAAAAGCACGATAGTTTAAAAAGTATTATTTTATTGGTTTTTATTTAGAAAATATCGAACATTCACACACGAAAAGGACCATGATTCCAATCCTAAATATATACCAAACCAGTGTCAACGGTGTCGCAACCAGCACACTGACGGCTTCCGCGGAACCCTAGTACATGGGGTTCCGTTGGTTGCGACACCCACCGACACTTACACAGAAACCAGCTAACACCAGAGTATACCGGATTGTACTAGTTTTTCGAACTGATGATTGAGATGTTTATGAGTGTAGATTTGCAAGTAGAAGAGTAAGTGATTGGAGATGAGTGGATATTAAGTAGACGAATGATATATAATATTAACTAATAATATTATGGTGTTTGTGAGAGAAAATAAATAAATAAATAACATATTAAGTTTTTTTGAGCAAGTGGCCAATTGGTTGGCGACTGGATGGCGAAATCTGTCAAAAATCGTTCGTTCATTTTGTTTGTATAAGCAAGTGGCCAACTCTGGTGACGGAGTCAAAAATGAATGAAATTATTAAAATATAAATAAATAAATAAATAATGAACCTGCTTGACGCATTAAATGAATGATTGTAAGCGATTAGTAGCACGCACTTGACGAGCGATGGTAATGATATCTGGAGCTTTGGCAATCGTAGAGGAAACTACTTTTTCGGAGTGACTTGTTACTTTGACCTTTATATCGAAGTATCTTGTTTAGTACTAGGCCTACTAACCTATTATTTCTAACCTGTATCTATTTTCGTGAACTTTACTATTTTTTGTTTTCTTATTTTCTTTTTACAACTATGTATATAGTTTTGTTTGGAGGAACGCGCTGACTCTGCCTAGTTTGCTACTCTTGTGGTAGTCAACCTTATTGTACTCTTTACTTTGTTATCCTAGTGACGGACATTTCAGACGCGGCTGCAGTGTCATGTTCGTTCGTTCGTTTGTTCCTTAGGGTTGCTCATAATAAGCAAGTGGCCAACTCTGGTGACGGATTTTTTAGGTCATGTGATTTTAATCTTATGAATATTATGAAACATTTTCATTTATGAAAATGTCCGATCAACCTGTACTAGTAGTTTGGTATGACAGTGGAAACTAGAACCATTCACGTCTCAAACTACGCAGTCAGTAAAAGTATGAATGAAGGCCACAGCACCGGATATTGCGAGACCACGGCGTAGATGTGAAGCCTGATTCATACACTCCTAATACTAAGTTATTCACTTACTAGTATCCGCTGGTCAAAAAGTAGGTACTAAAATGTATCTTGTGCTATTAGTATCTTTGCTATTCCAGGTCATAAAATAACTTCATAATGTCCAGAATCCAATGGACTTTTCGTGTCCAGATTTATATGCGCTCAAACTACTGTATTTCCTGTGGATATGGCATAGCTGAGAGGATGGTTGCACAGCAGTGCAAGCCTATTCCATCTCCACAATGTCCCAAGCACTATAGTTTTCTGATCTGTACGCAAAGATTGCCTCTTGACACTGTATAAATCATCTAGTAAAGATGTAAAGGCCAGAATACTTAGTGATCTCCTCGTTAATATAGTAGTTCTGTAAATAAACAATATGAAGCATGGTAGCAAATTGGCGAAGCGGAGTTGTGGAGAGAGGTGGCGCCCTTCAACGAGTCCGGCTAGCTCAGTTCCGGTACACGTATCTTTAACATTGGATATGGTAGTTTTAAATAAATATAAATAAGTATAGATCATGTGACTCGAATGCATACATTGGGCGAATCTCGTCACGCATTGGGTGCCGAGGTCGCGGCGCGGCAGACCCAAAAAAACGATCTGGATGATTTTGGCTTCACATGGCCGGAAATAGGAATGGACTGGGATATGTGGAAGAAGTAAGGAGATACCGTTGCCCAGCAGTGGAACAGTTCAGGTTAAAAAAAAAAAAACAATGTATAAATCATAGTAAAGATGTATAGGCCTGACTTTTGATTAGGTGTAGGTGTACTCACTTTTATGCATTGTCCAACACACAGATGATGAGCTCTATAGGGTAGGTGAGGTAAGTTGCATTTTAAATCTTAGTACTTATATTTTCCATAGCACGCCACCTCCAACTATTTTCTTACCTCCACGTATTGTATGACACATTGCAATATCAACATACCGGCGAATATAAAGTTGGTGATCTTTTGACGAGTTAAACCGCTGGTAGTTTGTATACAACACTAGATTTTCAGCGAGACAAGATGATGTAAAGATATTAATCGTCAATAAGTCATCACGTTAACCTCAATTTTGATGAATATTCGTGTGTTTTAATGTAATATTGTAAATTCATATTCGAATGAGTAAACCCCGTCATTTTAAAAGTTGTCGATGATTCTGAAGTTCTAACATTTTGCAAAATAAAAAAAATCACACACGTCACAGATTCGATGCATCTAGTGGCTTACATTAGATGCACGCTAAGGTCTACCGGAGCAGTTGTTTGTGCAGTTGTGCTTGCGCAGGCCAACTGATAAAAGGGGTAACTGGACAGGTCCATCCAACACACGTTCCAGTCTACATGCGCAGGCATACCTGCACAGTTAGGCCTTTCCGGAGTACAAAAGCATGTGTGGTCTTCATAAAAAAACAGTAAAACAAAAAAAAATACGGATCGAAGACACAGTTCTAATGTTTTTTCTTAAACTTTCGCGATCACAATTTATATTTTAGAACTATTTATACACAGGTTTTTATCGCGTTGATTACCTACCTTATTTATATCCCGACACACAGTTACAGTTGTAATCCTGTTTAAATTTTTTCGTTATTAATTAAAAAAAAATTAGAGATCGAAAGTTTCTCGATCTATCAATGGATCACCAGCGCGCTTCGGCTCGCTAATGTATCACCCTTGTAAGGCTTCATTCATACTTACTATAGATTTGTAGTTGATTTGTAGATTATCTTATATAGATATCTCGTTTGGATGTAATTTAGTTCACATGCAAACTGGTCCAGTGTCCTTGCTAAGAACGGATGTGAAACTTAAATAAATTAGGTTACTATAATATTGTGCTAATTACTATTTAGATTAATGTTCATCAACATTTAACTACCGTACGTGTTATTATATTGAAAGGAGAGACTGGCATTGTCATAATAATCATCATAATAAAATGAAATACATCCATGGCACACCTTGGATGACCTACCACAGTAAGTCTTTTACATCTTTTGCCTCTTTTAGGACCCTCTTTATAAATACAGACAAATAATTCGCAATACTGTTTTAACGTATACGTTTTATAACGATACGTATTCCTTTGTACATGTTGTATTATGGCATTTTGCGGGCGTGTCTGCCTTGATCCTTGACTTTATCAGCAACAGGGTTGTTGACATTTCAGCACTAGTCAGTAAAAGGATACAATAGCATGGTAAATGTAAACTCAGGCCTTTGTATCTATATGATTTTGATGTCAGGAGGCAATCTTTGCCTACACTTACGGGACTTAGTGCCTGGGACATGTTGAGATGAAATAGAGCTTGCCCAGCACCTAAACCACCCAAAAGTACATTCAATGTGTGTGGCTTCATAGCTCTTTAATGCGCCTAAAGTTTTTTGATAAATATTTCATTTGTATTACGGTTACGTTAAATCCAGTACCTTTAAAGGTCTTAAGCCATGACGGAACCTTTTGGGTGGCCTAATTACTCGTTAGAACTAACCACTATACACTACTATCCAACACAGATACTAAACTATGTAAAGGACTACTAAAGTTACCCAACATAGTTTTTATCATGCCATCTCACAACAGGTCGCTAGCTGTAAATAAATCATTTGGACCGGTTGGAGTATGCTGGTTACCTACTTAGTAATCGCACTAACACTTTACGTAACGATGGCACTCGCAATTGTACAGACATCTCTTATAATTCCTTCGAGATGAGATCTTAGGTCGGTATAGTACTTGTTTTTTAAGTCACGGGCATGAAAATTTTTGATACTAATAAAAACCTTGACATGAGCAACTTCTGAACCCTACATTGAGCGTGGCCTGATACGCGCTTGGCCAGTTATCTTTTGTTTTTTCTAATGTTTGCGATGGGCTTGCAACTTGTCCTAAGACAAATTTAACACAGGCAGAGCGGCATTTGAGGGAGAATGCTTTATAATACATTGCAGAGAGCTATTTTTGAGTTTTTTATAAATCTTTCATAACAAAACTGAATTTCGGATGAATCAAAATATCCCTATTTTCAGGCTAGCGGCGTCAGAGAAAACCAGTTGGTTTCGATGCCTGACGCCGTTAGCCTCAGACTTCAGTGGTCCCCAGTTGTGAGATCCACTGAATACAAATAGTTTTCTACTATAGTCCTTTTAAATCGGTTAATGTTGGTAGGGTGGGTTATTATTATGATCCAGATTCTAATCTAAGGTGTTTCATCGCATCTCACCGTTACTCTTTGTTACACCAAGGTTGTGTTGCGAGTCGTGTGTGAAAATATAACCCAGTTGCAAAGCCTTTGCAATTTCGGAAAAACAATTATCCTTTCTTTGATACAATCAAAATGTTTGAAGTATTTATACGGCCTTTGTTGTGATATATTAAATTGCTTTATCTTATTTTGTTTTGGAAGTAAGTCTTTTGAAACAACTTAGACATTCACTTACTTCTTCATTAAGTACTCTAGATTTAAACATAACCCAGAGTACTAGGACGGTACTTAAATATCCAGGAGCGTATTAGGTAACCACTTAAGACTTGTTTAGAGAAACGTCAATCTCAGTAACTTATAATAAAAAGCATTTCAGAATTACTTATAATCTGTCATAACATTGGGAAAATATTTTAAAAGTACTCATATAACGACAAAACCGCGGGTTTCCTCATAATATGTTCCTTAGGAAACTAACCGCACTATTTATTTTAATGGGAGAATTATCATTAATCATATTGATAGCTTTAGGGGCGTTAGCAAATTGTCAGGCAAGTTTACCTCATAGGCAAGTCTCTAAAATTGTGTCAAAGACAGACACTCTTAATTTAATAACTGTAAGAAAATTAACGGAAGATCCTTTGGTTTAGATAAATTGCTTCGACTTTAAATCAGAGAGTCCAGACGTGCGACTATATTGAATTCTACTAAATATAATAAATAAACAGGACGGATTTGAATAAAATTTAGTACCAGGATAGTTTCTATCTTGGATTAACACATAGGCTACTTTTAATCCCGGTATTCCGCGGGGCAGAAATTGCATATATTTTCATTTTCGTATGTTCAAATGTATGTATTAAAACCCTGACCCCTTCTTTAATAAAGTGCACACGATTTAGAAAGGTTTTACAATAACTTGTCAAGTTCAAGTTAAAAACGTTCATTGACCTTGTTGAACTGCACAGCTTTAACCACATTTATTTAAGTACCGTAACTGAAATTTTTCAGAAAAGTTCGCGTAAAATTTAAGTTTAAAAAATAAATGACAAAATATATGATCTCGACTGTGTATCCGAAATGCTCTAGACCTTGCAGAAAACGCAACTTAGGTAAATATTAAGGAGTATTTTGAATAAAGGTCTAAATTAATAAAGACTAGAAGGTACATTTCTACCTATTGTCTGTGTGTTTGTACTTGATTATTACTTTTCTGTATCTACCTACTTGCTTTTGTATCTACCTTCTTGCTTTGTTTTTCTAGTCCTTCTTCTGTATTCCTACCTATTTGTGTGTGTCTAAATAAATTATTTTCTTTCTTTCTTTCTTTCTTTCTTTCTTTAGAAGCACGTCCCGGCTTTGCACGGGTGTACTAATGAAGCTAGCGTGATAAATTATAGCGTGAAAAAATATCCTGACAGTTCATTCTACACATCAGTAAAATAATTTTTGAAATAGGCTGAGTAGTTTCGGAGATACCAAACAAACAAACTTTACCTCTTTATAAATAGAGGCTATATTTTATACCGGGAAAATCCCGGGATTCATTAGTACTCCCGTGTAAAGCCGGGACTGGCTCCGTCATTGCATAAAACGTAGGAGGTCAATAGACCTTAAAATAGATTCACTTTAGTACATCCCTGACATTGTGGTGCCAAGTTACTTTCAAGTTCATCCGATGCATGTTGTTTGGTGGATATCACTGAGTTACTAGGGTTACTTTAAGGTCGGAAAAGGTCATTATTGGCACTAGATGATAGGCACTTAAAAATAGTCACAATATTCAAAAATCGAATAGAACATCGAATACAATAACAACACACAACAACAACAATCATAGGCATAGGTTTTTCTAGATGAAAATGTAATGAAAAATTAAATGAAAATGATTTCATTTCTATCTTGAAAAAAAACCTATGCCTAGATTTTTCTAGATAGATTTATTCCATTTTGTTCTAGTCTAAAAAAAGCACTCTAACGATATACTTAAATCTAGTATTTCGATCTGATTACATAAAGAGGAAAAATTTGTGAGTTACTTTTTGATGAGAATATAATGTCCGAAACTAAACAAAAGGTTTCGAAAATTGTTTGATTTCAGGTTTTTTTGGAAACTATCAAAGTTCAAGGTTAGCGCTTACCGGAACCAGTTGCAATAGTGTAGGAGACAGAGGTCAGGTCCAATACATTATTTAGTACCTACTAAGCCTTAAGTGGTCTACAATTATATTTTATTTAATAAATTAGCTCTGGTTTGAATTTGAAATAAAAAAAAGATTGATTAAAAAAATATAAATTAAATTAAATTATGATCTCGACTACTATTAGGTATTTATTATTCTCTAGGTGCTCTTTACATTATTATTTCAGATATCATGAAACATTGGTATATTAACAGTCTAATATAAATAAACTTTAGATAATACATTTAATAGGTTTGTGAAATCGGGTTTTAAAACTATAGTATGAGTTCTGAAAAACTAGGTATGAAACTAATTAAAATGAGTTATAAATTGCTAATGCATGAATTACGTAGAAGTTTTATTGTCATGGTAATGAATGCAGTATTTCGAAAAAAAATACATTATAAAACAGGTTATGAATTTTGAATTTATAAACATAATTTTGTTTTTGTAATCAGCTTGTTTATACGGGACCTTGCCCGGCGACCTCTACGAATTAATCTTTGCTACGCTTTAATTATGTTAATGCTTTTACGCAACTTTTGTTTGGGTTTTCTTAAAAGACATTTTTTAAGTCGTTAGATAATTATCTTGTAAAAAAAACAACTGAGACATTTATCTAGAAAGACATAGTTTACGGAATTTATAATAGCTATGTTAACTTAGAATGTGCTTGAATTTTTCGCTATTATTATAAAAAAAAAACAATTATAAATAGAGCTAATGTTACCTCGAGACATACTATACACAGTTTGATTAGAATCAGATGCGGGTTATTTTTGCCGTAAATATAAATTTTGTTAACTCATTAGAACACATTTCTAAGCAAACTTCACAGTAATCACATCAAAGTTTAACCTAAACAAACAAACTATTAATTTCGTTAATGAACTAATCACAGAGCAATAAAACGGACATGATAATATAATTCCGAAATAGTAGTATATTATGTCATCGGATTGTGTGTCGGCTCTGGGTCTATGTCGCGATCTTATTACAGCACGCTCCAGCGATCGTACCTTTCAAATACTTCAGTAAGTATAGATTTGCATTTGGTAGGACATACTGAGTAATAATAATAGGTAGTGATGTATGGAGTATGAACAAAAAGGGATTTACTTTCTACATTGTAGGTTTCAGTTTTAAAAACAAAACATTTTACATACAATTTTGTTATGTTCAAAATGTTAGTGGAATGATAAGAATTTCATACAAGTAGATAGTACCTGAAAACAAATCAGAATTTATTAAGCCTGCCTCATTATAAAAAAGTTAAGTAAACCTTAGTTCAAAACCTGGTCTTTCAAAAAAATGGTCTAAATTGGTTTGCATTATAATCTAAATTAACAACGTTTTAAGAAAAATGGTGAATCACATACTCAAATGTCCCTCGTAGTAAAATCAAATAATATGTTTGTCAACAAAAACGTCACAATGGAATGTGTTTCGTCATACATCGACGATGACATCATAGAGGCGTCATCTAGATGATCTCGTAAGATGACGGTTTACATAACATTAGTCTCAGTAGTTAGTTAAAACATCTCAGTCGTAAGAGGTTTCGTCGTTTCGAGAAAAACCCTGACCTACGTGTGTAGGCGTTCCGAAAGAAATGCATAAATTGATCAAAGGTTTTTTTCAACTAAAGAAAAATGTGTTTATTTCTATAGGACCTTAAGGATCACTTAAAACTTATAGTCTTATAAGCTAGGTGACTCTATTCTATTGCCTTGATTGATAATTTTAATCAGTGTTTTTGAAGAGTCCAAGACACATAAGAACGTACTACATTTGCCTTTATTTTATGATCACTGATTATTCTAACACAAGTAGTAGTCAGATTTTAAAACAGATTTTTCTATAGCCTCCCATAAAAAAAATCAAGGATCTAGTTAGGATCTCTGGAGTTATAAACAGAAATGCACCTCGAATGTGCCGAAAATTGCTCTCTTCTTAAAATGCTGAAGTCGGTTCATCATTTTTTAAATATTTGTCACTTGTGACTATAATCTAGTTTCACTACTCTGTAACTATATAGTTTTAAATACGATAGCTTAAGTTTCTGGGGTATGACAATAGATAGATAGATCAACACTTTATTGCACACCACATTTACATTAAAACAAATTACAGATACACAGAACATTTAAAGTGAAGTACAATGGGCGGTCTTATCACTATGAGCGATTTCTTCCAGACAACCTTAGGATGAACTGACAATGATGTATGTTATGACAATACGTAATCTGCTTGTTTAATTATCGCAATGATTATGACATGATTATATTTTTTTATAATTTCTAGACATGTTTGCTTAGCAGGAGATTCGCTAATGTTAAATAAACTACAAGTTAGTGGGTTAACGCGTCCCGATGATTTAACAAGATTTCCAACAAATTTTCTTACTAGTTACCGCCTACATTGGTATTTAATAGGCAGATTAAGTTTTTGTCGAGTGCTCACATTTGATAATTTTAAAATAATTAATCTTTGACATTAAATTAAGTAAGCAACTTCCTCTGGAACACGTTTTGAAATCCGGTGATCTCTGCACTTTAACATCCCGTTGGCACAAATAGGTAACTTTAGATACAGGAAAAATGAAATATGATCCCTTCGTAGTTCGTTCGTATCAGCAAGTGGCTAAGTGTGCATCCACACTGCGGGGCTAGCGCGGTTGCGACGACGGGCGCGAAATATCAAACATATGAAACGCGCCTTTGCGGCCACACTGAAGTGACTAAGGCGGAAGCCTAGTGCGACTGCACTGAGCGAGACAGCGCGCGTAAGTTTCAAACGCTCCTATCCGCGCGTTCTGGCCAGACTACCGGGCCTAGTCAGCGAGCGACCCAATGCGCGATGGCGGGGGTAATGTAATGTAATGTACGTCGAACCGCTACAAGAGCTCGCGCGTCACTGTGGCCACCGCGCGCCCCCGCTCGCCGCGCCCGCGCTAGGCTCAAGTCACCGCGCATTCAGTGTGGACGCACACTATCACAAACATTAGCGGCTAAATGAAACTGTTTCAAAGGTTCTATTTATTTAATTAAAATTACCTATTTTTAAGCTATTGCATAGCTTCTATCGCGGGCCTTGAGCGTGGAGACCGAATCCAGAAATTCCGTAACGAAAAAACCTAACGCTGTCACTTTAGTTCAGCAACTCGCCTCTAGGTGGCATGCAATAGCTTTACCGCGGCAGTCCCCGAGTGCCATACGTCTTTTTTTTCTAACCTCTCTAATCTCACTGCTAGGCATAAACTCGTCCAATCATATCTAACTAGTCTGTATCCCACCATCCTTCGTCGAAGTTGTCAACTTCGTTATAAATCCATCATTTTACAGAAATATAACCTCTCGAAGTCAACGACATCAGTAAAACTTAAGTGTCTTAATCCCGTTCACGAGGTATGCCTAAAATTGGATTGAATTTATTTCCGCATTCGATTTAATTGACACCAGCAAGGACTGCGACCTTTTCAATGTGACTCTCACAAAATAAACGTTTCCTTAATTGAACTGGTTCTTTTGGGCCAAAGTTTAAGAAAAGATATTGAGAATCAATCAATTTTGCTACTGCCTACTTTAACTTCATCATCATCATCCACAGCCCGACTTTACTCACTGCTGAGTATAGTGGCCAACTCTGGTGACAGTTTTTAGGCCGCTTATAGGCCTCCGGCACGGCTTCGCGACTTTGAAAGCCGGGTCGGAGAATTTAATACCTAAGAGGCTACCTTAAGCACTAGGCATCTATAGGCTGATGAAATGAAATACGCTTACGTGAGACCGATTTTCACCCGACTGATGAAATGAACGTTATTTTTAGATAAAATTTTAGTGACATTATGCAGTCCATAAATGCAACCCACGCTTGAAGATTACCCGCATAACCTCGATCTTAATTTAAAATGTCAATATTTACAAAATCATTGTCACGCGAGAAAAAATTGCGAAATTGTATAAATCAAGTTCAAGGAACAATAGTAGAATCTAGAAGGAAAATGTAATACGAATCTGTTTAAAAAATTATGGTTATTTCTCGCAATGGATTTGAACCTACACTTAGATAATGGCAAAAACTGTGGGTCTTATTACTTTTTTAGCTAAGCAATTCTGTTTCAAGTATTTTTATTTGCGTAGAGTTAGTTCAGTTTGATTATTATCACGTAATGGTAGAGTTGGTTTTAATGTATGAGTTTACGTATTTTTAGAATTAAAAATTAAAAATATTAATTCATAAATTGGATTGCGTTTTATTTGTAAGTGATTAATATTTTTATTTAAATAGTTGGTAGGATAACAAATATATCTTTAATAGTTTATTAATGATCGTATGGGTAATTATGTAGATCTTTAATTAAGTAATTAACCAATGTTGTAATCGTTCGGATTAACGATTAAGTATTTACTTCAAATAAAGTTAAACATTATTAATGTTCCATAAGTGATTTACAAGTTTTTGTTGTATCATTAAGTATGTACATATACGATTTTGAAATCCATAGTTTTATTTGTTACCTGCATCCTATATTTACGCAAACAATAAAACACGTTCAATAAAAATAAATTAAAAGATTGTGTTAAATTATATCCTGTAAAGAATCAATTGTAAATATTGATTAATTACATCATTTGAGTAATTATGTTATTGTACCTAAGTAGTTTTTTATGAGATTTTCATATTTAGTACAAAAATTAATATCAAGGACTAAGGTGTCCCGATCCTACAAAATTTGATTTTATTATAAAAAGTCACAAACCGTAATGATACCTGTTATTTTGTTTTTATAATACTCTATTGATTTTTATTTTTTTTTAGTATTTTTGAGTATTTTATTCCGCGACGCGTCTACTTCAAACGGAGCGCGCGCAAAACGCGCTCAAGCAAGGACTCGGCCCAACACTCAGCCTATTCAACAAGGGGGGCAATGGCGAAAGTTTAACCAAATAACCACCTATAAAAACACACAACACAGATACGGTGTATCCAGTTCGATTCCCGACTCCACACATCGTTGAGGAGCAAAATGAAAAAGACGGTGAGTTTAGTCACCATTTTGTGTTCAGTGCAGTGATAAAGTGATGGCTTCAAAAAAGTGAAAAATGTGTCAAAATAGTGTGTCAAAGGATGTGATTGTGATTTTGGTGTATTTTTGTGTTTTGACACGCTTTTTTGAAGTCAACGCTTTGGATCATTGTTATTTTGAAGTGATTTAGTTTGAAATATTTAAGTCGGAAAATGAGTGAAGTGAATAATCCAATTTTAGGGTTAGGGATTTAAATAAAAAAAAATATTGTCAAAATTTTTGATTGATAGATACTTATAAAATTTAAATTGGCTTTTATAAGACAAAGGAAATTCCCTACCATGTAAAGAAAATCCCTTTTAAAGATAACTTAAATAGTTTTCTATTGCGAATTAAAATCTATCTTATATAAAATCCACCTGCAGTTAAATAACAGACATATCTATGAAACCTAAGAAACCTAACCCTAGGATATATTGCATCACAAAGGCTAGACCTAGCCGGTCAAACGAGTACTAACTAGGAAGAGAATCCAGGAAACCAATGGATACCTAATCTAGGTGTTTCAATAGGCTAGTACTTTACTTACAGCTATTAAATCATTGTATATTTAAATAAAAATATGGTGTTCAGAAATTTTCAAAATTATCCACGAATGTGAGACAAATTTTGTTATAAAAATAATAATTTTATTGAATTATAAACTCAAATCTAATTTCTTGTAACATTTAAACCTAGTCCCATTACTTAAATAAAACATAGTTCAACATTAAGGTAAACAAACAACTAAATAACTTTGCTTTGCTAAATAACTTTAACACTCTTGACTCTGTATAAATTATCCAGTAAGGATGAAAGAGAGACAATACGTAGTATAATTATATACTTACGTACGTATGTCGTATGTCTTTTCTTTACCATAAATGTGAAAATAGAAAAGCTTCGTAAGATATGGACAGGGACAAAAATATAATAGTTAGATCGAAGTTAAATAAATCTAAGTGTAAAGGCGTAGGATTAAAGTTCAAAATTCCGTTACCTAGTTATCGATGCCGAGAAAATGTCAGAGCTACCGGTTTTCATCAGTTGATCATTAAAGTTTAAAGTCAAACTGTGCAATAAATGCATTAACAGTCAAGATTTCGTAAAACTAGAGAAAATACAAGAAAAACAATCCAAAAAAATATACTAGTAAATTAATCTGTAGCTTAATGGAAAAATGAAATGGCTTATTTAAATTCAAAATTCGAATTTAAATACTTTTAAAGTTAAATCGTTAAAAATCGAGCAAACTTAAGATTACCCCTTACTCCTACAATATCTCGCACTTCCCATACAATTAGATTTATTTTACATAAAATCAATGAAACCTCTTTAACGCGTTCAGTGCTTATGTCACATTTGCAAATCGTGTATTTTAATAGTCCGGTGAAATTATAAAGGTCCCAAAGACCACATAAGAGATCAGTCCATCCGAAAAAAAAATACTGAACCCACTATTTTATGCCTAAGATAATAAGGCGTAGGCATAAAGACTCTAGCGCCTCCAAGATTAAGCTACCAGCTATTTCAAAAGTCCATCTCACGACCTCGTCCAGTTAGTGGTGATTAGCATCGTTTTGTTGGAGCCTTTGTTCTACAAACGTTTGTTATAACATCTAGATTTTTGAAAGAGGTTAATAAACTTACAATGTTTGGTGAATAATACGTTAGTTATTTGTACCTAGACTTTTTGAGAGAATTTTTGAATAGGGGAAGGCCTTTGCCCAGCATTGGGATCATCACGGCTTGTAATAATAAAATAATACCAATTTTTTGGCGTTGTATATACGAGTATACTGTATTTTCTACAATTTAAAAAATATCCTCGAAAATTTCACTCAGCGCCATCTTATCTCAAGCTAAAGCAAGTTACAGCGAGGGGATCGAACCCCTTTCCGTATTTTGCCCACTGCTCCACAGGGGTCCTATTTATATACGGTGGATGTATCTATGAAATTGAAAACCAGTCTTCCATTTTCCTTATGTTAAAATCCGTCATTTTATCTAGAAACAAATTGCACAATAAATCATTAATATTAGCACAACGCAATGGGATAAGAGCCAAAAAAACTTTTCTCCTTCTCAGTTACTCAACAAAGAATAACTTAAACTGTTTGTAAACAAATGCACGTGCTAACAAACGAGACCGCAGGCTGTTAAAATAAAAAGTCCCATTTACACGATGCCGCTTTCATGCCTGTTGTGTAGAATTAAATTGATTGTCTACAATTTAAACCAAGTCAAATATTCAACGTATTAGTTGGTTCGAATCGAAATATATTTTTTTTATTCTGGAGCGGTATAAAGTTAAAGTCATTTGTCAAAGAAAATTCGATTAACTTGAAGAATTTTCAACAAGTCAACGCAATCACTAAACAAAATTTATATAAATGAATGTTTTATCTGTTCCTGGCTTGATTTAAGACAATTAATATTTCACAATAATTATATTAATGTGATGCTTTTATTTAAATAACAACGAAGCTTTTACAACTAAACATAAATTATTCAATTAGATGCAATAAATTGTGTTTCAAAACATGAATCAATTCGCGGAGATGTTGGATTCGTTTAAATACATTTAGTTTTAATTAAGAACCAATAAAATATACTTTCGGCTGTAAAATTATTATTGTTAAAAAGTTAGTGTGGTACTAAAGATGTGCAGCTATTATTGGATTTATTTCTTAAGAATAGAATAGAATAGAATATAACTTTATTGTACACCATTAAAGGAACACAGAACAAAACAAACTTAAAATTAAGTAAGTAGTATACTTAAGAAAAAAATAGGATAAAAATCGTATATGTTCTATCACAGTCAATTCTATTGCAACGAATTAAAATGCAAACATAATTTGAATGTAATTTTTTTTTTTTTTAGTTAACCTATACTGTCCCACTGCTGGGCAAAGGTCTCCCCTTTCTCCTTCCATACATTTCGGAATGTAATATACAAAGTTCTAATATTATTTCTATTTACTTGAATAGAAACCAGCAAACAAGTTAGATTACACGATCAACTATTAGGCAACAGCGGAAAATGCAAGTAAAACCCATGGGAAGCAACGCACAAAGTATTCGTGATCCAACTGTAAGATTGTTGCGGCACTGTCAAGTTGAAGAGTACATCGCGAGGAAACCAGAGCCTAGCCAAGAAAGAAAAAAGAGAGAAAAATGTGTTGTTTTGTTGTTTTTGTAGGACTTAAAGAATCAATCTGTTGTTTTCTGTAAGACCTCAAGGATCACTTAAAAATGTACAGTCTTATAAGCTAGGTGACTCTATTGCCTGTGACAAACGCTTCGATTGTAAATAAGTATCTTGGTTAGGGCAGCTGAACTCTAATAAATTAAAAATTACAAACTTGTTGAACAAATTGATAACCAATTAAGCAGACCCCTAATAATAATAAAGTTAACTGAAATACAACCAAACCACTCTAAACTTCATAACTCATGAAACTCAATATTCTGAAAGCGCAATTATTCACCGGTATATTTTCATGTCGGTCGGAAATCGAAAACTAGAAATATTAATAATAAAGGCAATTAGTTAAATTTTCCGGTCTCGATTACTATATCAAGCAATTAAATTCTTGCGAAAACGTAAATAATAAGTACGTAGTAAACCTAAGTAACTTTGTATGTGGCAATTTTAAATTTACCAATAATCGGTTTAATAGTTTCCTTTTTAATTTCTGTAGTAGTTCTGTACTTTGATTTAATATTATACAAGAAGTAAAATTGCAACTACATATTTTCAAGCTACGGTAGATACTATCTAGATCTTCAGGAGCTCAAAATACTACGTTGATGAATATTCCTCTCTCTTTCTTGCTTATAAGGATATTTCTTTTTCTCTTTCTTTCCTCTTTATTATAAGGAACGCTATCCAAAACTACGCAAGCTTCGCACCAAGTACAGTCAGCCGCATTATTAACATCGCAATCATAGACCGTACCTCATTACAGATATGACATATAATTACTTGAACGGTTGCAAATCGGTAAACACGCGTTGCATGCATTGCAAATATAAATGATGACAGTTCATCAGTTGCGCAAGCGCAGCGCAACTTGCCACTGTGTCGTCAACAACGTGAGAATAAGGTATAGAAGAACATGAATCACTTCTGCGTAAAATGAACTGATCTTTAGAATTTGAATGAGTAGTGACTGAGGGTTACGACATCCTTCTACATCGAATAATTCTCAAACAGATGGATAGTATTCTGATAGTTGGAGAAATTTCAAAAACGTTTAGACAATAATAATAAAAATAATAATAAGAAATTTATTGCAACACTTATAAGTAGGTACACAGAGTAACTTAAAACTATGTTAGTGTACAAGAGTTGTTGTTGCAAAAGGCCGTCTTATCGACTATGCGATTTCTTCCAGACGAAACAATAAGTTTAGACGATTTCAATATAAGATTTGTTTTAAAATTTAATTTGCAACTTAGACTTGTTATTTCAACAAAAAGGACCTCAGAATCATTGACAACGATATAGTGACTGCATTGGTTTTGTTACGAAATCCTAGCTTATTTGAACACTTACGATCCATTTGACAAACGGAAACGCAAATATTTTGTAAATAGCTACAATACGTGACAATTGTCAGACGAATGTGACTTACACTTAAGTCTTTATGTAAATACTTACGAAAGTGACAAATAGAGCATAAAAAAAAATTGCAATCAATTCAGCAAATACCATGTTCTATTTAATCTCAATTTGTAGTAAAGCTATTTTTGGAGTTGATTGTACATACGCTTATGATAGTGATGATAACCTAAATTGGTTTTCGGAAAACAAATAAAAAGAGTAGGTAAGCATGAACCGTTAAAGAGAAGAAAAACTATAAACCAAAAATAAATAAATAAAATTTCAGACAGCATCATCCCTTAAGCAAAGTAATTTAAAGATAATCTAGGTTTAAATAGTGCTAATTTATTATGAAGAGTTGGAAATTCGGTCAAAAATGAGGTAATTTCTTGTATTATTCAGATACTAGAGTAATACTTTGTGTTATTCAGATACTAGAGTCATACTCTTGTACATAAATAACCCAACATTTAGTATATAGACAACTAGCTGCTCCCCGCGGTTTCACCCGCGTAAGTCCCGTTCCCGCGGGAATATCGGGATAAAAAGTAGCCTATGTTACTCGTGGATAATGTAGCTTTCGAATGGTGAAAGAATTTTTAAAATCGGTCCAGTAGTTTTTGAGCCTATTCATTACAACCAAACAAACAAACAAACAAACAAACAAACAAAGTTTTCCTCTTTATAGTGTAGAAGAAGAAGACAAGTACCCTAGTTAACCACTGGTCAAGTCCCACGCAATGTGTTGCAATGATTATAATCTATGCCAATCTTCAACCATTACTTATATCGAGCTGTTGCCCGGATGGTGGGACATTTGAATGATAAATGATACTATAATTGCGCACTAAAAATAGGGTAAGCTTATGTTTCACCATCAAAGAGTGTCTTAAGTTGTCGGTTAAAGTAAGGTGCTACACCACCATTGAATAGCATTAAGTCGCTGTCATTTGAGATTATACTTAGTGTTATATAGGAAGTACTTAACTTATTGGAAGTTTACTTTTCATTGGTAAAGCTAGAACAAATTTTGATTGAATCGTAGGTTCAATTTCAAAATGCGAGTTGTGTTTGTGTATTTTTCTTTATCACTCAACTCTGTAAGTTTACATATTTTAATAAAAAAATTGTGATATAATGGAATAGTATCTTATATCGTATCACATATCTCATACACGTACTAGTTTTTAAGTATCTTTGATATTTTTTTTTTTTTTTTTACTTAACCTATACTGTCCCACTGCTGGGCAAAGGCCTCCCCTTTCTCCTTCCACACATCCCGGTCCATTCCTGTTTCCGGCCATGTGGAGTCGAATTCATCTTTGATATATTTCAATTAAATTTATATTTCAATAACTAAAATAGAACAATAATATTTTTTAATTAATTAGATAATTTGAATGAAAAATAACAAGTAATTATTCATTACAATAACTAAGTAGGTTAATTAATCAAGTAATTCTAAAGCCTGCTTTAATACAACTTTGTCAATCACATATGACTCGATAATTACATATTGTAATGAATAATTCAAAGCAAATCCGTGTTGCAATGTAAGACCCCGTTCAGACGGCATTGTCCTGCACGTTTTTTCACGTATTCGTTTTTTAACGTACAATCACCCAGGTCTTCACACGGTAAATTATCATTCGTGTAAAAAACGAATAGCCGCAGAAAAGTGAAGGAAACAAACCGAATACGTCAAAGTTCATTCGATTTTTTGACGTATACGTTTAAACGTTAAAAAACGAATACGTGAAAAAACGTGCAGAACAATGCCGTGTGAACAGGGTCTCAGTCGTAAATAATTTCACTATTCTGTCAAATTAGCATTCGATGTAAGATAGGAGAACTAGCAAGTAAAATAGACTCATTGCTGTATCGCGAATTACATTAGACATTTAGATACACAAGTATTTACTTCAAGGGTAGTCATACCTCAATACATTTAATATTGAATTGAATACTTAGGATCTTATTCACAAAAACTTGACAATTTAATACAGGTTTTAAGAACGTTTTTTTCTTGTCACCCATATGTCAACGAAAAGAGATAGCAACAGATTTAATATGCGTTTTTGATAATACAGGTTTTATGTCGAATATGCATAATGGGGTTATAATATGAATAATTGAAACATTAGTATGCTTCTTTAAAGTTTAATAATTTCTGTCACGTGTCATCTTAGTACGAGTAATCAATGTCCGCTTTTCACTATACTTTCTTCTACATCTATAAAGCTTGAAGCTGACAGTACCATAAAAATATTTAGGTGCCAAATAAAACAAAGCTAGCACAAATGAACTTGCTTAATGGTACATCATTAACTATCTCACTTGTTTCGTCCATTATAAAGACTGATTACAAACAAAATGTAACACATTTAGGTAATGATGCCGCACCTTTAGAAATGCACTACTTATAATTTCCTCAGTTTTTGAGTAACGCGCATGAGTGGTCAGTTACTCAACTTGATGGACATCGGCCATCTATCATTATGTACTGTTCAATTTAGAAAATAGTTGCAAGATTTATAAAAAACTTAGATGAACAGAAAAATGTTAGTTTGAGCTTAAAATTTAAGTAAAAAAAAAACATAGGTTCAGATATTTGAAGAAATAGTTTCGCTAATCATTGATTTGTAGGTAGCAATTCCTGAATTTCCACAAAACATTTACATAAAATGATGAATCTATTGAGGAAAGAACTATCAATTAGTAGAAAAATATCATTAACTTTCGTGTTGACTGTACTTATTGCCGTAACAAACGCTACAGTATAATTTCATGAGTACAATATTTCATCAATGTTATAAAAGCAATCATGGCATATCTCCATACATCAAAATAAATAACATATTATGTAAGTTGTCAGTGTGAACTTGGCAAAGAGAAGAATGTTACGTGTCAGATCTCATCTTGAACTTGTAAGATCCTTAGTATGTTACTAGACTAGGTTTGTGGTAAGATTGGCACTAACGACGTTATTACATAATACTTCCATTTTATATTTCTTAGAGTTATTTTGATAAACTGGAGTGTCTTCTAAAAACAGTTTTCTGACGATTATCTAATAGAATGTTTCATTGTTTTAGATCTGCTTAGTTTTCCTGCTGGTAGCCGCGGCGGCTGCCGGCCAGAAGAAGACGACAGACAAGAAAGCCGAGCCACTGGAAAAGAAGCTGGATAAACGTGGTCTTCTGAATCTCGGCTACGGTTACGGTATAGACGGGCTGGACGTCGGCTACATCGGCAGCGGACACGGCCTCGGTGGTGCCTACAACGTCATCGATGACGGATACCAAAGCTACCACGGCTACGGCCTCAACCTAGGCCACCACACCGATGTCACCAAGACCATCACCTTGGTCAAAGGCGTCCCTGTCGCGTACCCCGTCGACAGACCCGTCCCGTACCCCGTCGAGAAGCACGTCCCGTACCCAGTGAGGGTCCCCGTGCCCCAGCCCTACGAGGTCATCAAACACGTGCCCTACCCAGTCAAGGAGTACGTCAAGGTTCCCGTACACGTGCCAGCTCCCTACCCCGTCGAGAAGAAGGTGCCTTACCCCGTGCACGTGCCCGTCGACAGGCCCTACCCCGTCAAGGTTCTGGTTCCCCAGCCCTACCCCGTCGAGAAGCACATCCCTTACCCAGTAAAGGTGCCCGTTCCCCAGCCCTACCCGGTCGAGAAGCACGTACCATACCCAGTTGAGGTCAAGGTCCCAGTTCCCCAGCCCTACCCCGTGGTCAAGCACGTCGGAGTCCCCGTGAAAGTCCCCGTCGACAGGCCCTACCCCGTGCACGTGCCCGCTCCCTACCCCGTCGAGAAGCCCGTGCCATACCCAGTTGAGGTCGAGAAGCCCGTGGCTTACCCCGTCCATGTGCCCGTAGACAGGCCTTACCCCGTCCACGTTGAGAAGCCCTACCCCGTTCCCGTGAAAGTGCCCGTTCCTGAGCCTTATCCCGTGTACAAGCACGTCCCCTACGCGGTCGATAGGCCGGTGCCCGTCCCCGTGAAGGTCCCCATCGACAGGCCCTACCCCGTGCACGTCGACAGGCCCTACCCCGTGCATGTGGAGAAGCCCTACCCCGTGCCCGTGAAGGTGCCCGTCTACGTCGGCAGCGAGCACGGACACGGACATGAACACAGCCACCTTAGCTTCGGCGGTTCCTACTACAACCACTAGAATAGATTAGCATAATCAACTATTTCACCAGAATTATTTATAAATTCACAAATTTCTGATCGATGGCCGGGACACCAGCAAAACGACCATTCTTGTAAATAATGTCATGTTTGTTTGGACGTACCTACGTGTACGTAGTGATATAAAAGGTTACCAATTTTAGGTTAAGTTGTACGGAAAGCTATGAAAATAAAGATTTATTAAAAAAACTTGTTCCTTGTGTTATTTTTAGGTGAGATTTGAATAGAATCAGATAGGAAGAGAATTAAGAATCTGTGACTAATAGACAACAATGAACGACCTTCACACTATTTAGCCACGTTGAATAACGAGGATTACTCAGATTTATGTTGAACGAGAAAGCCTGCAGGGGTCAAAGAGCCTAAGTGCTTAAACTATGAACTTGCCAATCTGAGTCACAAGCCCGTACGTTAGAGAATTACTTAAGTCGGTTATGTGAAAGAATGAAATATTATCACGACTGTATTTCCAAGATGGAGTAGTGAATTTTTTTTAAATCCTTTGTCTAAACTTATGTCGATATTTCTGTAAATATGCTGAGATAAATACATTCATGATAAATGTTTTTAAATCAATTTATAGTGGCTAGTCTAAAACCTAAAACAAGCGTACCTAAGTTTAAAAAAAAACATAATTACTAATTCTCATGTGAATAAGTATTTGTTAAAATAAGTACTATATTGGAAAATAATAGCATCACAAATTGCTAGCATCATTAGAATGTGATCACAACACATAAAATTGCAAAACTAGTTCAAATCACAAATTATTTACGTAACATTTGCTATATTTAGATATTGTACATTTGAATTCTCTTCTCATTGAACCGATCTGAATAATAATTATGGCCAACATTACTTGTGTAAGATCTAGAATTCTAGATAAGCTTGCTTCCATGAAATGCAAATGCAGCTTAGCATGCCAGAGTAGGAAACTAAGTTTTAACTAGGTTTTATCGTGTTGCAATGGTTTCGCAAATATTAACAGTTGTTATTCCACTTGACAATCCACTATATTTATTTTATACAAGTTCATACAATAATTAAATCCGAAACCTTACAAATGTCATGTATGCCATAAGGTTTGCTCAAAGAGCCAGAAGCGGGCCATGTTAGGGATCCATCTCGTGGACCGTATACCAAACGTCGAGATACGACGTCGCACCAAAGACGAGGATGTAGGTATACGGATCACGAGCCTTAAGTGGAGATGGACGGGTCACTTGGCCTGAAGGGACGACGACCGATGGATCAAAGCAGTTACCAAATGGTGGCCAAGGGATGTGCAGCGGCCTCGGGGCAGACCACCTGCCCGATGGTCGGATGATATTGTAAGGGTAGTAGAGCAGTGGATCCGGATGGCACAACACCGCCAAGAGTGGCGTGATAGAGTAGAGGCCTTGGGTGTGTGTTACCTTCAGCTGGCAACACACTTAGCTGGTTAAACTGACGATAAGGATATTTAGTCCATTATGTAAGTTAAATGAAAATGCTTTTGCCTTAGCAGTAATGAACGTTTAACTTTTAAAATATGCAAAAGTAAATGGGACTAAGGTTAAAAGGATTATAAATACCAGATCACATTGTGTATTCCATAAATAGTTATGACTTTTGTCCTTGTTTTGTACTTCTGAATAAAAGTGCTTTAATTTTAATTATTAAAAAAAAAATCCAAAACCTCTATCAATCTCTAGGTAGTTACTTCACCTTGATTGTATTCGTTATTTTATTAAAACATTAAAAACAATCTGGTATATCCTACTACTGGTCAAAGGTTTCTTCCAAACGTCTCCACTGGTAAGTCTAAGAAATTAAATTGTCTTAGAATAATTTAGCCTAGGTACGATTGGAAACGTTTATTTCTAGCATTTAGCGTATCAACTAGATGCAAGTTATAGTCTGCAGTACCCCTGAAGGTTTTACAAAAGAATGGCGATGGTAGGATCACGTTATAGAGCTCTTATGGTACTCTCTATGGTAGATCCTGGACTTAATTTTAATATCAATCAATTGCCATTCTTTATAGCGTTAATTTTTTTTAATAGAAATATAATTCAAATAATAATAATCATTGAAAATGTGATTTATTAAGTCCAAGTTCATAGTCTACACTGCATCATAACTCGGTTAAGCGGCTATGTGAATGTGTTATGTAAGTACCGCTAAGGTTAACGTAAGTGAAGTGTCGTCTGCCTTATTTGCATATGTACGTCACTACCGTGAAGAAATTAAATGTAGCATAACTAAATTCTATTTATTTAAACTGTGTTGGTGGATTAAGATCTTTGGAACGTGGGTTCAAATTCAGATGTGTATCAGCTGTGGATTTAGAGTAAATTTTGTTCTACCTACTTACAGCCAGTGTCAATAACCGATCTGATCATGCACGTTAGTAGGTCTGTAGGTATTTGTAACATTTTGTATGGAAGTAATGTCAAATATCTACCAGCAGTAAGCAAAATCAAAGATAGGTTATTGAGACTATCGGTAAGGCAAGCAAAATGGTTAATGATTTTCAAAATATCCTTAATTCTCAAAAGAACCCTCCATTGCTAACAAACCTTTGACCTATTCATACATCACACGTTAAGTAAACGCAATCGCGGTAACTGCATAAAACAAAGCAACATTGTCCTATTGTTACCAGCTACTCACGCCAGTACACTGCGAGCAAAAAAATTTTACAAAAGAAGCTAAATTAATTATAGAATTGAAGTGAGCAGTGAGTGTTACCGGCTGAGAAGTGCCGGTTTTATATTTTTTATAAGTGTAGAAAAATTCTTTTACGCGGACCATACTTTTCTAAATTCGCAGCTTCGCTAAAATCTGCCGCCCTAGAATGCTTTTATGACCTATTAACAAATCCAGGACTGCGTCTGAGTAGATAGATATATAGCTGTATAGTTTATGAAAGGAATTAGGTAAGTATGTCTCTGGCATACGATGGTTGCAAATTTTGATTGAGATGAAAAAAATGAAAAAAAATGAAAAAAAAAATGAAGATAGACGTGACAAAGACAAAAAATGCATTATTAAAAGCCTTGCTAAATTGACATGCTAACAATACGCAGGTCACTAATCAAATTCGTGTTTTGTCCAGCAGTGTACACTGCAACTCCTGTAAGTAGCGATCTTAAGAAAAGTTCATATTTCTTGTTACTAAATAAGTTCAGGTCAATATGCTATCGTGATCGTACTGCATCTACAATTACTTTAAATTTAACATTAAATGTTTATTACTACAAGTCAAGTCAAGTCAAGTTAAAATATCTTTATTCAATAAGATCTTATTAAGTACGTTTACTGACCACTTAGAATAGTCACGTTCATAAAACTAGGGGATTCTATTGCCTGTTCCAACGCGACTAGGGAGTTTATACTACATATTGGATCACTGAAAAAAATGCTATATAAACTGATTTGGAGCATGTTCAGCCTCAGCCTCAGCAGGTGTATCCTTAGTGCCATTAATGTGCTAAACAAGAAGTTGTTGACTTCGAACTTTAAGCTAACACTATATTCGTTCGATCGATTTGAAGTGGGTACCTATTGTCCACGGCGAGATTCAGCGAGGTGACTGGTAAAGCAGTTTGGCTTACTCCCAGTCTCTTGAACCTATCTTTGGTTTTGCTAATTGTGGAATGTGGATGTTTGTCATTTTTTACACAAGACAACCGACAGTAAGCAAAGCCAGAGATAGATAGGTTCTTGAAACAGGCCGTAAACGACGAACTCTTGTATGATCGCAGGTTTGAATCCCCCCAGAATATTATTAAGTTTTAGCACAGATAAAATAGTGGTTTTAGTAAGGTATTTCTAACAGATGTTTTGGCCAGTTTATTAAAGTGTACTAGGACATACGAGTAATTGCGACAATGTTGCTAATTACGAGATGCCAATCTGAAAGCGTGTTCTGTCATGATCAAGTTTTTCGTGCTCTGATACCTTTAGGCATTCAGGTCTAGGCTTTTGTTGTAATTTAGTAAAATAATCAACCATTGTGATGATTATCTACACTTCTACACTAATATTATAAAGAGGAAAACTTTGTTTGTTTGTTTGGTTGTAATGAATAGGCTCAAAAACTACTGGACCGATTTTAAAAATTCTTTCACCATTCGAAAGCTACATTATCCACGAGTAACATAGGCTACTTTTTATCCCGATATTCCCGCGGGAACGGGACTTACGCGGGTGAAACCGCGGGGAGCAGCTAGTCTTTTATATTATACTAGCAGCACGTCCCGGCTTTGCACGGGTGTACTAATGAAAGTACCGGGATAAAATATAGCGTATAACCTTTCCGAAAGTCCATTCAACACATCAGTGAAAGAATTTTTGAAATCGGCGAGTAGCTAGTTTCAGAAGTTACCTCTCGCCAAACAAACAAACTTTATAGTATAGACTAGTCCCGTTCCCGTGGGAATATCGCGATAAAAAGCAGCCTTAGTCACTCTCCATCCCTTCAACTATCACCAATTCAGTTACCCCAAGTATTGATTAATAAGTGATAATAAATAATTAATAATATGATCAACATAATATGTTGATCATATTATTAATTATTTTATTAAGTACACAAATCATAAACTTCACAGACTTTTGCCATGTATTAAAGCGCCATCTATATTACGCTTTCAAAACAACACTATAGGTGCATTTAGAAAGTATTGTTCGCGTCTCGATCACCATCAGATCAGCTGATTATTTGAGTTCCTTGAAATGCCGCCAGAGGGCCTCATTTTCACTCCTATTCCTACAGACTATGGGAACTGTTATAAGACTTTTTTGATAATAACTAATTGATATTTAATTGTAAAATTAATTTATGTATTAAAAGTAGGCTTTTCTATATAAAAGCGCTCAAATAGATTCCTATATTTATATATTTTTTATTTGATACCTGTTTGATTCTTATACAGGCCTTTCTCTCATGGAGCTACTCAAAAAGAACTAGTCACAAACTCATATTACTAACGAGTTGCCTGAGCGTCACAGCCCATACATGTTCTATGGAGGTTCGCACACGACGCGACTAGTTACTAACTGGTCGGTAACGCGTTAGCAACCGATCACGCGCGACGCGGCGTGCCGGTCTCCACGCTACTGGTTTCCCAAGTTTCTTTGTTTTTTGTGATAAAAATGAACGAGCAAACATAAATATTCAATTTGTGAAGGAGGACCTTACAACTTGAGTAGCGTCGTGTGAGAGATACAATTTGTAACTGGTTTGTAATCGTAATTACTGATTAGTTCAGTCATTTTTGAGTAGCTCCATGAGAGAAAGGCCGGCTTACTTTTATGAAAGATTATAATTTAATTTCTCACTCTCATTACATAGGTACTTCATTCAAGTTTATATTGTATTCAGAATACTGACATGTAATATTATTTAACGATCCAATAAATATTTTTATAGCCACTCATCTTTTAAACCAATTAATTTATTTAAATAGCCTTCAAGTAGGCGATTAATTTTAAATCTCTTATTGTTAATTCATTTATTGAGATTGGCAAATTGAATAAGTGTAATCGTCTGAGTTTTAATTTATTGGTCATGTGAAATTAATATGTTTGCAGAGTAGAGATAAACTAGAGAAATACTTATTAAGCTCTTTTTTTTATTTTTAAGTGGCTTACATCATTGTTTGACTATCGTCTACCGAAGATATACATATAAAACATTTAATGAAACCAAAACATAGAACTTCTCTTTTTGAAATCGGTTAAAACTTAAGTCTACATTCTATAAAGAAATAAATAAATATCCTTGAACCTTTGGCACGGCATCATCTAGTCAAGCCAAGCCAAAAGCTAAGCAACTGCTTGTGTTATGGTAACCAGTGATCAGATTTATTACTTAGAGCCTTTTTTGTAAATAAATGTTATAGATAGAAACGCCCAGACTTGTAACAAATATCTGCAGAGCATACAAAAATTTCCCCCAGCGGGGATCGAACCCGCAACCTCCGTGTCTCAGGCCTTTGGCCACTACGCCACAGAGGTAGCTCTATCTATTCACAAGGTCATCTGAATATGGATGAGCCATGTAAGCCGGCGCTATTTCCAAACTCATCATCAATCACCACTTGATATTTAACTGCTATAAATTCATCGACCTTCAGATTTTATGATAAAATATTAATTATATGTTTATTTATAGTTTTTTGATGCGGCATCTTAATTAAATAATCCTGAGGAAATCTGTCTAATTTGTCAAAATGTAGCTTGAAGCTTTGATACTTTGAAACAGTGTTGGAAAACAGAGGGTTGCCTGCGAGGGTTACCAGCAAATCATTTAATTTTGTCTGTGTGTTTTGCTAAAAAAAAAATCTACATTTATGTTTTATTTATTTGGGTTTTATTTAGGTGGGGCCGACCCCACTTAGTGTGGGAAAATAGCAGGGAAATGATGATTATGTTTTATTTATTTCGGACCTATGTTTTTCTTGTGTACCTACCTACTTGTCTAAACAAGTCTTTTTCATGACATCAAAGTTTAGGACACTGACAGTGATCTGTTCGGTGAGCTTTTTACACACACACACCGTAATCATCTAATGATTTTAACAATGATTAAAATATTACAATTTTAAGATTATTATTATATTATTTAAGATTTTAGCCAAGTGAAAAGTCTACCGTAATCCACGAAGGTCGAAAATCAACGTAGACGCAATACACTATTTAATTGTGTGTGATTTTTTGTATATTGAAGCAAGTTATTGAATATACAAAAATCAGGGAAATCAAGTATCAATTAATTATGTTTATACACTGTAGGTATAATCGCTAGACATCTACAAATAAGGCATATGAATACCAGCTACTGTGCGCTACTGGTTATTTGTATAATTTTTTAATAGCAAACAACAGAGAAACCACAAATTTATTTAAAGTCTTATTCATATTGGTCCAGTAAACTTACTTTAACTCAAACGCCATTAAATCTGTTGCTTTTCATTAACATAGAGCAACAAGGAATATTACCTACTTGAAATGAAAATTAAATTAATTTACCCTTTAACTATTAATTTACCTTTTAAATGGACAAATCTTTATGACGTTAGTATTTTTTTTTCAATAATGTTCCTAGAATATAGTACGATGTCCCTGATGTCAACATTACGAATTTTCTTAGTTCATTTTATTGTAATCATTTTCTGTTTGGATAAAACCATTTTATACTGTCTAGCTACATAAGTCTTCAATATTGTTAAAACCACTAATCATCTATTACATATATTTCAACAAGAATTTCACAACGCACGTAGAATGTTGTGTTATAAATTATGTTACTTTTTGTTTTTATTTAGTCTGTAAAATGTTGCATAGACGCCTTTCACGGCAGAAGCGATTGCTGCGACGTTGATTGATCGTATTAGCACCTACGAGTTACTTACTTTAGTTTGCTCAGACCACAGATAAAATAATACTTGTACAATTCAGTCTGATTCAATATTTATGTAGCAGACCCGGATTAAATTTTTTTGAACAGCGGTAAAAATATAAAAGTAGCGCATGGGAGTGGTGATAATTCTCACCAGCCAAGAACATGATAGTGGGGAAAAGAACCGGCAATACTAGATACTACTTATACTACTACTACTACGAGTTACTTGCTTTGTCCGTCTAGTCCTTTTTATGTATTTCTTCCTAATTGTGTGTGTCTAAATAAATTATTTTCTTTCTTTTTTCTTTCAATATTTGTTTTAAGATTTTCATAGTCCTGACTTGTGAACTTAGGAGATTATGACAATGAACCATGAGAATACAAATACAAATACAATTTAAAGCAATGAAGATTAAAAGGGCCGCCACGGAAATTCAAAACGCTTGGTGTTAAACTACGACTCTAAATTGTCCTAAAAAAAAGTTTTTTCTCTTGGACATTGTTGATGGCTATATTTACAGGAAAGACAATGGTACTGACCATTGTCATTCCTGTAAATACAGCCAGTGTTGGGCTGACTAAGCCACTGGTATCCTCACAATGTTTTCAATCACCACTTTCGGAGCTCGAGTTATTGCGTATATAAATGTCTGACAATTTGAAACCACACTCGAGAGTCAAATCCACGATCTAAAGTCGGGCTACTCCCACTAAGCCAACACGTCTCTTTATAAGATACAGATATAGTTCCTAATTATACAAAATTATAACACTTTTAATTACAGAACGGATTTTGTTACACATTCTTATTATATAACAATTACGAGGATTTTGCATTTGAAATAATCTAATTACATTTAGTCATCTAATTAGTTTTAGTGCCTCGCAATCCGGTTATAATCTAAAAACCTTACGGTCCGAAAAACAACGAAATATTTTTTGTTTTTAAGTTAACATCACTTTTTTTTACAATTAATTAATATTAAATAATCTATTTATTAGGTACCTACGTAAATTTTAAAACCTGTATTAATCTTTCTACCATTTTATTTTATTTTCCTACTATTTATTATGAAATTTTCATATGACTGAAGATGTGGGTGTAATCTGTTACTCATTTAATAAAATTAACTTTAATACTTACTTATAATTATTTCATTGAAATTACGGATATCCTATTTAAGATCCTTGTTTAGTTCCGTTTTAGATGTTTTCGTACGAGTATTACATACGTTTTTAGATTACAACAATTGTTTGAAAGTAATAAAAATTTCTGCAAAATATTGGCACCACAGTTATTTGGACATGTCTGTGTCTACCCCTTTTGATAGCTTCAAAGGATCATTAGTAAACTAACGTCATTATTTTATTTATCAGTTACATCAAAAAAGAAGAAAGTTTTATGTTCCACTGTACCTATATGTGATTTTTTAAGTCTTCACTCTTGTCCCATTAAAAATTTAGGATCTAATAAGGATCTTCAGTCAGAGTTATGAACAGATATTTACCTCCAGATTGCAAGAAATTTATTTTACGAAATTGAAGTCGTTTTAATGAAATTTTTAATTTTGCTACTCATACCTTACACACACGTATTTCCAACCACCATTAGCAATGTTACCTTGAATTCTTTTCCTATTATGAATAGCCTTGACTCTGGCACAACAGTTCTTATAAATTGTGAAACTGTTACTTTTGTTACAGAATAATGGCCTCAGATGCCAGATAATATAACAATGGCCAGATTACTTTCATCATAAAAACTATACGAATAATAAAAGAATTAAGATTAAATAACAAAGATCAATGTTTGAAAATAAATATTTTTAAACTGATACTTCTAATAAAAACAAATGACGAGCTTTTGACTGAATTACGCGGTTCCGTAAACCTTCATTTATTCAAAAACAATAGAATCATTGTTTTTTCTAATGCGAATCTCAATACAGGAAAAGAATCGGCAAAAACAAGGTGTAGGCCTAGCTTTGTCTTTAACAACAATCAACAATCTAAATAGTCAAAACAAAGTCTAAATTCTGGCTAGCTTAAGAGGTTTTTTATAGCTGGAGGTAAGTGCGCTGGTTGGTCTATCTTAACTGGAAGTATAGTCGTGAGCTCGTCCTATACGTATGTCTAATGTATGTATGTATGCTCTCATGATATCCGTCGTTCTACATATGCACTGGACATCTTGCGCGACATTGCAACAGCGAGCAGTACCGTGAAGGCAAATGTTAAGTAACCTATTATTTTATAAATGCGCATAACCCTTCTTTTAATTTGTACGCGTTTGAGTTAATTCATCTCCGCATAGCAATTACCAGAAAAAAACAGGCAATAATAGCTTATAAGACTGTACATTTTTAAGTGATGCTTGAGGTCCTGTAGAAATACCTAAACACATTTTTGTTGCTTTCACTTTATGAGATACGAGACAAATATTTGTATTTAGAAATTTATCCAGCAGACGATGATTGACACTGCGTCTCAGGCAGACTTTAACCCACTATGCCATATAGTTCGTCACTTCCTTCCGGATAATTCATTATGAAAAACAATTCACAACTTACCACAAACAAGACAGGCAATTAGAATACACTCTACAATGTATTTTGTCATCATTGTCTATTAACATAACAATGTGTATCAGGCATCGTGAGAACAGTGCTAATCTCTATTCCGTGACAGTCAATGCAAATTGTTGGAATACCAGAGATTGGACGCAGTTGGGTAAGAGCTTTAATGCTTAGAGACAGAACTTTAAGATGCTGACTGCGCTAGAAACTAAAATTCTGGTTCATATACAAAAATATATACATACAAGTGTAGGGAGTTGCGTTGGAACAGGCAACAGAGTCACCTAGCTTATAAGCCTCTACATTTTTAAGTGATTCTTGAGGTCCTACAGAAATAAACACATCTCTCTTTCTTTCTTAAAACATTCTTTGGAATTACAAACATTTACATCGCGAGAGTGCAGGAAATCGCTCTCATACGAATCTTAAAATGAGTTTTATAATAAACTTTATTTTTTCTAGTTGTATGGTGTTTCGACATATCTCTGAAGACGTCTAGTATAAGGATACCTCTTTAAAGAATCTAAATGAAAACAACACCTTATTAAAACAGTCGTGAATATCAGTAATCGAAAAAATGTATTTTTCATTACTCATACACGGAAAGTACGCACGAAGTTGCCTGATTATAGGGTTCAAAGTAGCATTTTCTGTCCCTAGGGAAAACAAGTACTTTCCTGCCCTAGGGCAGGAAAGTAAATAACTGTCAAATGTCAACTTCATTTTTGACATTTCTTTTGTGGCATGTCGATGCATGCTAAGTGTTCAAGTTCTTCTAACTCAATCAGATGCTAGATATTATGTCTCTCTTGCACGAATTTGTGCTTCTCTAGCACCAATTATATTATATTTATTTATTTTATTTTATTTATTTAAATTTTTTCATCATCAAAAAAAAAACTACTGGTAGAATGCCTACTACTTTTATAGCCACTCTACCAATCAGTATTTTTTTTAAATCTGGAACGCAGCTATGCCATGCCATCGTTAGCTGCTTTTAGTCAATATTAAACTAGTCGATTTAAAAAAAAAGCGAGACAGCTAATTTTCGTGTGTGAAATTTAAATTTTACATCAATTTTTTTGGTAATTTCCTTATATTCGTAATGAAAAGCAGAGTGCTTACCTCGGGGAAAAGGCTTTTCTATGCACTCGAACTATTATCGCACTCGCTGACGCTCGCGCGATAAACCATCTCGTGCATAGAAAAAATGCCTTTGCCCCCTTGTATAGCAATCTACTATTACCTTTTTTTTAGAATGTTCCTAAAAATTATATATCATCGGCATTCATACGCCAGTTTCAGCGTTGTAAAGTCCGTGGTTTATGGAATGTTACGCTTTGTATTGGTTAGTCATTCGACATCCCAGTCTGCGGTCAAGGAAAGGATACTCAAAGCTTTGAATCGTTGACGAAACTTTTTACTGCAAAATATGTTTAGTTAAATTGTGGTTACATTAATTGACAAACATACAATTTATAGAGCTAACTTTTTGCAAAAAATAACAAATACTCGAAACTATAATGATGTTAAAACCTGATCAATGATGATGATGATATTGGAGATAATTTTGCCCAGCTGTGGGAGGAAAACGGTTACAAAAAAGGGACTCGTAAGTCGTAGAAAACATTGTAAATAGGTACTTCAAATTACATTGTTTTTTTTCAATTAAAAATCATAATTGTTGGAGAGTCTACATCATGTTGATGAAGCTAAGCAAAAACGTTCAGGGCAGCCACAATCACCAGAGTTGACCACTATTACAAACATTACGTAAAGACAATATTAATTGCAAATACCGACAACAAAACAACAAAACCGACCTTGGACAAGAGACAGTCCACACGTTCGCCGTGACGTTTGCGAAACGGCATCATTATAGATATTAAGATCACAGCTCATTAGAGCCACCCGTCACGTCACCCACTTCGCACCGCCTCGCCTAGCGTGGTTAGTATTCTTTATATGAACTTGTGTGGGTATGCGCTCACTACATCAACTCCGTAGCGACACCGCATCGCCTCGGTCACAAGCTCGCCGTGCGACGAGGCGGTGCGAGGTGGCTCCAATGAGAGGTGACGTTTACACTCAATAGTTACTACTCGTATGATGTAGGTATCATAATTTATTACTTATGAATGTGTAAGCATAGTAAGTCATCTATTTTTCATTATCAGATGACTCTGCAATATATTTAATTTCCTTGTAAAATATTTATGTTATTAATGACCAGTATCTTGGATCAGTGGTTTAGATCAGTTGAAGTATCTACTTACTTTAGTTTCTGCGGAAAAATGCAAAAGTATGTCGTCGATGTTCTTAATTGTCACTCTAGTAAAAAAAACAATTAAGTATAAAAGATCTATTAACATTCGTGGTTATAAAATTAGTTTTTTTATTTAAGAATGGTAAGGTATTTTTTATTGAAGTAGTTTAAAAGACTAATTAAAACCAAATATAAATTTTAAAATCTTCAATGCTTGGTTTGGAAGTTCACCGTTCATAATCCTTGCTAAATTATATTCCGGATTTGTTTAAAAACCGGAAACATTTTTAAACAATAGATTACCAAAAATATCGAACTGACAAAGACTATTTTCATTTACTGTGGGATTTTTTGTGTGAATTTCAAAAAATAATTCATTATTGTATAGAACCAAAACCTTCGTAGTTAGACAAGTACCTACTAAACCTTGGTTTAGATAGCTTCCTGTCTATTAGCATACATACATACATAAGTCATGCCTTATGTAGTAACAAATGACTTAATTGACCCCTGTTTCGCCTCATTTACTTTATAGCTTCATAAAAGCTCATCCTTTTAATTGATGGGCTTTATTTTTTAACCTTTAAAAAAATTAAGCAGTTATGCACCGTATGAAACAGTGGATCAATTTTGTAAATTACTTTTTTATTTTAAATAGTCCTCTTGAAAGTATTTTAATGTACCTTCCATTCATCATCATCATCATCACGTCCAGCCCGTCTCATCCCACTGCTGGGCATAGGCCTCTCTTCGCTTGTGCCAACCCTCCCTATCCTGCGCCAGTCTGACCCATGTACGACCTGCTGTTTTGACAATGTCGTCGACCCATCGAGCAACCTTCCATTAAAATACTTTAATTTGTTAGGATTATATTAGTACCTACTCAACATGAAAATGGGCCATTTCATAGCAACTTTAAGTGAACACCTCAGTAGGAACTAGAAAAGCATAACAGATTAAATTATATTGCATAATAAACTGCGCCCTGCGGTATAGAATGCATTTTGAGGAAACTACACACCCGCAGTTTTGTAGTAAACTAATTTTATCAATTGACGAGTAATTTCTAGAGTCATAACCAATGTAAAAGTCAAAATACAAATCTGTTTGTCTGTTACAATAAGAAATAACAAAACATTACACACCGTTGCACCAGCCGTGAAACAATGAAATTTTCGTGTCGAAAAGTTTATATGCGCTTTAACACGAGCTTTCAACGTCGAAGGAAAAACATCGTGAGGAAAACCGCGGCTAGTCAGCCCCACACGTATTAACCATTGTCATTTCTGTGGATATGACCGGCTAAGCTGGTTGGTTTAGGTGCTGTTCAAGCCTGAGACACACAATTGATTTTATAGAAATGTCTTAAATATAATTTTTTTGTAAGTATTAAAAATCTATGCTATGGACCGGTTTGATGAACATCAAAATCTCTCTGTGCGGCTTATAAGACTCGAGTTCCAATCTTAGCTCGATAAAAATAGTTAAAATTGTAATAAATATTTGAAAACCCTAACTTGCGAATCAAATCGATGAAATAGAATCGATTTAAACACTATTCGTAAAACAGAACTTAGACAGTCGACAGCCTACTTTAAATAACTTATCATTTGAACCACAGAGTTACTTATAAGTAGAATATGTTACAAGGAGAAATTGTTAAGAAATAACACGGAAAATATAGAGCATTTTGTAATTGTTATAATGACTTGTGAAATAAATGGTACAAACATTACTCGCATTTATAATGAGTTGAGTTAATGGACTGATTTCAGATGTAGATTGATGGTTTTTATTGGTCTATCAATCTATTTTAGGTTATGTTGAACATGTTACATCGTTGTTAATTTTATGGTCAACCGATAATAAAAAAAGTCGCTTCGTATAAATTAAAGTAGACATTTCTTAAGTTAGTAAGTAACATAGCTTTGATACTCACCACGTTTTTCAAAAGAGCAGTCACTGCACGTTTTGTGTGTCCCGTAGCAGGGATTGAACCCGCGACCTCCGCATCTTAGGCTTTCACTACGCTTCAGAGGTCGTTAACGAAAAACAAAGTCTGAAGATAGACTGAGGTGTCTTTTTGTCAAAGATAATTATGTATCTGTTTATCTCTTCATCATACAAGATTCTTTTCTCAAATCATTGTTAATTATAATTGTAATATAGAATTCAAATAGATTACGAAACGTAAAAAACGGTGTGTTAATTATAATAAATATTAAACGAAGTATTTTTCAAACCATGCAATGTTCATGTGAATTAAATAATTTGATTTATTGAGTGATTATTAAACAAGTAGATTTGGAGTGAAACTTAATAGAAATCTCCTTGGACGCGATATGTAATATCCCTTAATAATAACCAATCGTACAAATTAACACTAATTATAGTTTATAGTAAACTAAGCAATAATATATTTTCAAAGGTTTAGGCACGCGCAATCAGTACCTATGTGCAGAAATTTACGCACAATAATCGGCTTATTCCCAAGAGGTCCACGACCTATTGTTATCCATTTCCTAACGGGTCCAAGGAAAATGTTTTTAGAATTTATTCTACCTAATGTACAACGGCGAACTTAATAAAAGTTTTCTACCAGCAAACTTTTAAGTATGTCATGTAGCAGTCATCATCCGCAGGAACTCGTGGACTGACTAAGCAGCGGGTTTTCTTAAGATGTTTTTCTTCGCTGTTTAGGTGTGTCTAAATTATTTCGATGTTTATGATTAATTGAACCCACGACCTTCTGGTTTAAAGTCAATGAAAAATTTCTAGTTTTAAAAACATGTCTATATTAAAACACTGTTATTTTATTATTAGATAGTGGAAGCATTGTTACGTTAGTCCCCATTGCATTTTACGATCGTCCTTTGCAACATTAATTTTGTAATGTAATCAGATGCATATAATAATGTATATGCATTTCGGTCATTATGACATTTAAATATAAAGTTGAGTTTAAACAGACCCGATGAAAATAAGACGTGTAAGGGTAAGGCTTGTGTTTCATTTTGTAATTCAGGAAGAGTTTGAATTTCCATGTGTTTTCTTTCTTTCTTTCTTTCATGTGTACAGTACAGATTGAGTTGTTTAGGTCTACTAACGCTTAGTCTTAAAAATGAAAATATTGTTTGATATATTTATAATTATGTTTAATACTACTTAAAGTCACTTTGTAGCTGTGTCAGGCCGAAATTAGCCTTATTAGTCTTTTATAACTAGTAAATTTTGAAAATTCAAGTGGAGAGAGGCGTGATTTTATCACTGTTTTATGACTACCGTATTGTAATTTTAGTCAATTAACTCAGTGTCAAGTAACAGTAAGTACATAAAACAATTTAAGTGCGCAAGCAATAAAATAAGTGTTCCTCATGTCACAAAAGGTATGACCTTATCAACATGGTTTTAACAACCATGTCATCGATATTAATGTAATTGTCACATTCAACATTTCACTTCCATCTTCATAGCAGAGGACAATTATTGGGTACAATTACTTGGTCGTTTTAATAAATAAAATTCTTAATTTTGCGACTTTTAATTATTAAAATGACTTAATTTTTTGTAGAATAGAGTAATTTTATGCACTTTCGCGGTGCATTTCTCAGTTCATAGGAGCTCCGAAAATCCTCATCTGATCCTTCAATTTTTTAGAATATCATCATAATTAATCTCCTTTCCATAAACAATAAGTTATCCACAAACACACATAAAAAGAAAATTACACTCGAATTGAGAAACATCTTTTTTTGAAACAATAATGAAAATTCTCAATTTGTAAGTGATGAATGTTGATTGATGCTGGAATATCGTGAGGACATCTACCTTCCTCTTTAAATGCTTCCGTACACTCGTTTGATGGCAGAAAAATAACAACCCAGTAATCAAAACACAAGGATTCCATTGAAATTTTATGGGAATCTTTTGATTTTGCGAGTTTTAAGTACTTACGTAAGTATGAGTATGTTAGACTTATGATATGTGTGATGGATAAAAGAAATACTAAGCATGGTAGACATTGTCTGCAATCTAGTACTTAAACAATTCAGAAGATGCCACACGTTCTGATATAACATTTGGTCATGGCCCATATTTTTCCCATTTTATTAGACTGGTGAAGGAATTTTACGACTGCGAATTTCCAGTTTTGAATCGTGAGCGACCATATTGGCTAATAAATGCTCCTTAGAGTCAGTAACCGTACTTTATATAATATGACGTAATCGATGTTAGGGTGTTTTTCCACAAGACGTGCTATACTATGCTACGAAGATGTGAAAACTGCGCCACGAAACTATGTGCCTGCTTCTACCAATACTAAGCTATGTAGCTGTGGAAGATGTGCAGCTAGAGTATACAGAGACATGATGATGATGATGACATGATGATGTATACAGAGGCGCGCGGAGTGTCAATGTCAATGTCAAGTCAAATCAAAACCCCTAACGCGAGCCAACTGACATTGCTACAATCGTCGACCATCCATAGAACGCCTTCATAGCACACCTCCATAGCACGCATCCATATCACGCCTCTATAGCAAGCATCTTTCCATACAAAAGTCATAGCTTAGTTGAACCCGTTTCCACCGCTGCTATGCTATGTGGACAATTTTTTTTAGTATTGGCTAAATTCTCTAAGAATGAACGTGATTGATCAACATCTATAGCAACGTAGCATAGAATATCTTTGGTGTAAAAGCACCCTATAGTTCGATTAAAGTAAAGTTTGTGGTCAACTCTGTGAAGGAGTTTTTAGCTCGTAGAGTCCGTGTCTTAGGCCCCGGTCTCGAATTCTGCGGGCAGCGGGGCGGGAGCGGGCGACGAGCGGGCAATGAGCGGGCAATGAGCGGGCGACGAGCGGGCGACGAGCGGGCAACCAGCGGGAGACGAGCGGGCACTGACAGTTCGCGCGTCATAATTGTGTAGTGTTGTGCGGATAGTTATACCAAATCTCATTTTCTATTCCTGGTTCGATGTTTTTGATAAAGTACCTAAGTACTTAGAAATGTTACTATTATTACTATTTAAAAGAGATAAATTAAAAAGAGATCGCAACTAAAACCATTTTAATTACAACAATTTTGATTTACGTTTTTCATTTGTATGTTTTTCGTGTGAACAATTTGTTTGGTTCATTAAGTATTCACGTACAGATGAACAATAACTCTCACATTTAAACAAAAATAAAAAAATAAATTGTATGGATTCAATTCAGTCTCGCTCGATCCCCTGAACCATGAATAGGTACAACACTACACCGCGTAATCTGTCCGTCTTGCCAACTGTACCATCATCTTAGTAGCTATATCTTTTGCAAAAAGTTTCCAGATAACCATATCAATCATCGTCATCATCAACACGTCTAGATTTGTTGCATAAGTACTTGTGGTCGGTTATATATTAGGTACTTAAGTAAAAAGTGTTTATTTGTTTTGTATTTGTTTTTGCTTAATAGTTGACTTTAAATATATGTATTTTTTTGTGATTGTTTTGAAATTTTTTGACATGAATGTTTTTAATAATAAATTAGGTACCTAATAGATACGTAGCTAAATTGATATAAAGTATTTTAACAATATATTATTTGCATGTTATGAAATTATGACAAATACCTGAATATGTATTATGAACTATTTAATGAAATTTTAACACCTGTATGTAAATTACCATATTCAAAGCAAATAAATGATTTAGATTTAGATTTTGATTTAGAAATAGTTTAAATCAAAATATAAAAAATCATTGACGTCTTTTTTCAAAATAATTTGCTTGAATGGTTGATTTAGTGGAAAGTTGCTAGAAAAATTGATCAATCGTCTAGCTACAATTTTATTGAAATAGTTGCTGATGGGGGTATAAAAATTGCTAGAACTAGCTATGAAGTTTCATAGTTGGCAATGGTGACTGTCAGTGCCCGCTCCTTGCCCGCTCGTTACCCGCTCGTTACCCGCGCCGCCGCCGCCCCGCTGCCCGCAGAATTCGAGACCGGGCACTTAGTGGTTTTACAGTCGAGAAGTTTTATGAGCTGTCTGAAGCACAAAAGCTGAATTGTTTATTGCTAATAGCACAGATCTAAAAGCTATCACTCATACATTTTGTGATCGTGTAGAAAATGCTTTACGAGCTATCAATATTTATTAACTAACGCCGAGTCTCAATTTCTATCTTTGATTTTGTTTACATATTTGGGCTTTTTAGTATGGAAGTAATATCTCATATTGGACCACAAATAATAAAATAAATAAAATAAGCTTTATTTTCCAAACACTCTATATTTTAGTATTCAGTATTCAAAAACAAAAAAAAACAAATTAAGTAACTTATTGAAAGAAAAAAACTAGAAATAAAGTAACTTAGTGTATGGACCGCCTGTGGCGGTAAAAGCCTCCTCCAAAAGTTGCCGGCTCAACAATATCGTATTCCCATCTTTAGATAAAAGATGGGTAACCACAAATAGATAACATAAATAAATAATAAATAATAATGTTTTTTTCGGAATGGCGTCTCTACCATTAGACTGATATGTGTAGTACGTATCATCTGATTAGTAACCTTGTATTGATACCAGCTGAGTAATTTTCATTCATGTTACGAAATTGCATACATGAAAATATCATAATAAAAATGCACAATATACCAAGGTGATGATAGCAAAACGAATCACAATATACATACAAGCTTATGCTTTCGGTTTTGTTCATTTAAGTTGAGATTTAGAAAAGATAAGAGTGTCTCTTATCTCCTATTTCATCAGCTCTGAATCAAATTCTCACAGATACATGTCATGTCTTCTGTCACACAATCAAACCACTTCTTCGAAATTCCTCTACATGCGTATCAAACCACACACGGTTTTCAGCATCTATAAGCGCCACCTACAGGGATACTAGGGAACTAGTACTACTAGAGACGATATTTTAACGTGAATGATTCACACGTTTGATTATAGTGACTAACATACAAAATATTATATTTAAAATAAACATATAAATGTGTTGAAACAGACTACAGATGGTGGTCACATGAGCAACGCTGATCTTGAAACGGCTAAGAGCACTTTTACCATCTTTACGTCATAGATTACAATCTATTTTGCAAATAGAAACTGTGGATTTAAATTTACAGAGAGAATGAAACCTAATTGACTGATACTTTAATTTTGATAAGCAGTTATTAATGTCCCACGGGTAAAAGATTTCACGGGAAAACAGATACTTCTTAATTTAATATAATAACTTAACCATGATAAAACATAATTGGAATATTAATACAAGCTTTTAACAAGGATGGGTTGTTAAGGTCTATTGTCAATAGTTCCGAAATATTTTAACAGACTTTAAAAACGAATAAGACTGGTGTTACACTGTAAGTATTTTTTTACATTTCAATTATACTACTTCACCTACTAGGTACTCTATTTTTACTACTTTACCTACTTTATTAAAATAATTAGTTGATTTAAATAAAATACTTAGAAACAATTAAACAATAATTATTGAAAGCTGCTGCTCTTAACGGGATTGTTTATATGGCATGAGGTTGAAAATACTTTCGACCCGTGTAATAATTTTGGAAATTGCATGAGTTGACCCGCAGCTGTATTTACGTTTGGACAATAGAAAATCCTACTTAGTTCATCTCAATGCAATCTATCGATTATTCTTAAATGCTCATTTAAATTATGGATAAGAGACTGCTTAGCTCAAAGTGTCTAAAATACTAAGCTCAAAGTGTTTAAAAGGTTTCCCATCCCATCAACAGATGTCATCTTATTGTTCACGTTTTTCAAAACTAACATTCGAACTCAGAACCTTCGAAATGAAAGTGCAGTCATTTTTCCAAATTTAATTTATAAGAAAACTTAAGATATTGTATCACCAATTGAAATTGCCAAATGACCTTCTAAAAGTCATGAAGTTATGATGCCACCCAAGAAAATTGCAACTTAACCAGCTTTAAGTGATACAAGCTTTAAAGTTATACAATTGATTTCGGAACCGGTTCCGAATATCGGCTCTCGGCGACAGATATGGAACATTTTGGCTTCACGCTCAAAAGCGATCCCCTTTGAAAGCGAAAGTGTAACATAGTCCTACAGACTGCCGCCATTTTTTTTTCTTCGCTCGGCCGCTCTTACCGCATATTTAAAGCGAGACTACGGAGCAACACGCATCATTCGCATTCAGGACTTCGCTGACTCCAGTGCAACCACAAGTGCAGCATCATGAGGCACATGGTGTGTTTACAATTAATATTAATAAATATAAATAAATCCAGTGACAGTGTTGATATTCTTGGAAGTGTAGGCCAGTGTCAGTGACAGGATACAACCCTTTACTCTCTGGATCACACACCCCCTTGTCCCAAATATCGGTTTACGCAACAAGGAAACGTTGCGTGTTCTTTGTGCGTCGCCGTCCAACTCGGCCAGTCATTAAACCAACGAACATTTTCATACCAGTTAATTAGTCAACTGATAATAACTTTCAAACCACACAATCACATTTGCTCCAGTTTCGTGTAATAACTTTTTTGTTTTGTTACAGCTCGTGGCCGCCAGTCTGGTGGCTCTTCTGGCCTTCGCGTATGCGGAAGAGGCCAAGAAAGCAGAAAAAGAAGTGGCAGTGACCGACAACAAAGCGGCCGAGGGCGAGAAAAAGCACGAGAAGAGAGGAATATGGGACATCGGGCTCGGATACGGACACGGCGGCGGCCAGGGCTACAGCCTGGGCGGCGGCCAGGGCTACAGCCTGGGCGGAGGCTTCGGAGGCTACGGAGGACACGGCCATGAGGAGGTCCACAAGACCATCACCGTCGTAAAGAACGTCCCCGTCCCCTACCCAGTAGAGAAGCACATCCCCTACCCGGTAGAGAAGAAGGTCCCTTACCCAGTTAAAGTCCACGTTCCCCAGCCCTACCCCGTCGTTAAGCACGTACCCTACCCAGTCAAGGAGATCGTTAAAGTCCCAGTGCACGTACCTCAACCCTACCCTGTAGAGAAGAAGGTCCCCTACCCTGTGCACGTCCATGTCGACAGACCCGTACCCGTCAAGGTATACGTGCCCCAACCCTACCCCGTTGAGAAAGAAGTCCATGTGCCCGTCAAGGTGCACGTCCCAGCTCCCTACCCCGTAGAAAAGAAGGTTCCCTACCCAGTAAAGGTACCCGTCCACGTACCCGCTCCTTACCCCGTCTACAAGGAAGTCCACGTGCCCGTCAAGGTTCCCGTCGACAGGCCTTACCCCGTACACATCCATAAGCCTGTGCCCTACCCAGTTGAGAAGCCCGTGCCCTACCCAGTAGAGAAACCCGTGCCCTACCCCGTCAAGGTTCACGTTGACAGACCCTACCCCGTCCATGTAGAGAAACCCGTGCCCTACCCCGTCAAGGTCCCATACCCAGCGCCCTACCCCGTGGAGAAGCACATCCCCTACCCGGTGGAGAAGCACGTACCGTACCCCGTGAAGGTCCCCGTCGACAGGCCCTACCCCGTGCACATCGAGAAGCACGTGCCCGTCCACATCGAAAAGCCCGTGCCCTACCCCGTAAAGGTGCCAGTCCCAGTTGTTGTCGGCCACGAACACGGCCACGAATATGGCCATCATGGTAGCTACTAGAGGCTGCAGGGAGCAGACGAACGAATGTGATATCTAATGATAAGCTTAGCACTAATAATGAACGAGGAACGCGCAATACAGCAGGATAGTGGCATCCGCCAGATCCCCGGTCGATATTACGCGCTCCGCGATCGAATCGCACTGATGCAATACTCTTTTTAGTCTTTATTTTTTTAATTTTTGTTGTGATTTTTTTAATCGGTGAATGTTACGTTTGAGTTTATGTACCTGTTATGTTAAGTGAAAAAACTTTTCTCTGTCCGACAAAAATGTATTTGCGAACTGAAATAAAGATCGGCATTGCCGAAAACAAGTAAGTGTAACTGGCATTTTCTGTAATTATGTGGAGCATGTTATTATATGGATTGTGAGCGGTAAGTGATTTGCGAAATGCGTAATATGACCTAGATAGGTAAAGCATCGCAAGCGGCCGCATCGCCGCTAGTTACGCATGTTGAAACTTGCTACATTTTCTCTCTTGACAATAAACATGTAGTACGCGATCTTTGTTTTACGCAACCTAATCTCAATTGCATCTTAAATCCAATTTAGAACAGAGCAACAGTAAATTTAACAAGAAATAATAGAGCATAATTTATTTAAATATAAATCAAAGATTAAGACTAATTTACCAAATAAATCTCGCTAACGAACATATTATACAAACATTTTACGAAAATGATTGTTATTAAGAAATATTGTAGGCACCAAATTGTAGTTTATGGCATATTATAATTTGCAATTTCGAACTAAGATATATAAAGTTAGGTATATAAATAAGTGTGTCGTTGATGGATTTCAAAATAATGTGACATTTCGTACAAAAGTTAATTAACGTCCACATTACATCAAGTATCTACTTAAAGCTTGCGCAAATCGACTGTAATATACGATTAAGTGACGAATTACTTCACAAATACAATTTCGATGATCAATTACAATTGCAATGACATTCTATCATCTTTATTAACCTCATAAATATACAACAGTAAAATGATAATGTTAAAAGTCAAAGATATGAAAGGAAAAGTCAAGTGTACTCAGTGGAATTTATATTTATAGTTATAGACCGATAAATTGGTTGTAAATAAACAAACGCCGACTGTAATTAGATGAATGCATTCAAGCATGCATAAGGCTAGTATAAACGAGTCAGTAAAATTCAGCACGTAGCGAGGTATAGTCTATCTATAAAGTCCTGGCATGAATGTTTGAGGAACTAAAATTATTCGTGTATCTGGCAGCACCAAACAAAGGTATAACAGCTGTCGTCAGCTGTCATCGAGTGAGTTCAAGAACATATTTTCCTCTATTTTTTATTGTTTTCTTAGTTAAACTGCAATGAAATGAAACCGAACTACGCACAAAAGTATCACAAATAAGTAAAGTAAATGAGAGTGACACGCGGGAAGTGATTTTTAAGTTTTTAAGCAATGTTTAGCGGAATACCAAGTTGGACATATTTTGTGGGATTTGGATGATTTAAATGGGCGAACAGCATCTATAACGGGTATGTAATCGTTTTATTGGTTGTTTCTAATCTGCCTGAAGTAACAAATTGACCTAAATTACGATTTGGAGACCAAAAAAGGCATTGTTTACATTGCACATTTTTACGTCAGATTGAACATCACAGTAAGTCATGTTGTAGTGAGACCATCTAATCTTGATACATTAAAATGGCACACAGTCTAGCTACGTTTTCTGCCTACCTAAGTATTTAAAATTTTAACTAATTGCTTTATGTTTAAAATGCTTTTGATTACCTACTTTCAGTATTTTTTTTTTAATTTTCAGGTAGGTAAATCAGAAAGTACCTACGGTTAGGCGAATTCAAGAATGATGGGAAGTTTGAAACTGCTGTGAAACACAGTATGGTCTGCCAAGAAAGCAATGGACAATTTTAATATTTGTGCACTACGGCAAAAAATAAAATTCTTATAAAAATGACAATGAAATCCAATTTTGTTTCATTTGCCTTCACCTATGTACCTATGTATGAACACTCAACAGTTTAACCTTTTAATCCAACATTATTACACAGATAAGCACAAGATTTAAAAAATAAAACATGCCTTCCCAAATTCCCACCTAAAAGCTGGTAGGAACTTTTACATGGAACGAACTGCAAGTATCAAAATCAGTAGTCACACTATAGGGTTGCTATATACATTTTAGCAGCGCCCTCATTTATTGTCACGACTTTATAGACAGACTATAATTGGTATGATAAACAATTGTTACGCTTATTTTTATTGTGTGCGATTATGAAATAATATTGGCGGGCTTTTAATACATAATGAGTACAAACTACTTAAACAATTATATTTCTTACTAGCTGCTCCCCGCGGTTTCACCCGCGTAAGTCCCGTTCCCGCGGGAATATCGGGATAAAAAGTAGCCTATGTTAGTCGTGGATAATGTAGCTTTCGAATGGTGAAAGAATTTTTAAAATCGGTCCAGTAGTTTTTGAGCCTATTCATTACAACCAAACAAACAAACAAACAAACAAAGTTTTCCTCCTTATAATATTAGTGTAGAAGTATAGATTTAAAGTACCTACTATACTCGTTTAAGATATTCTTTCTACAAATAGTTAACAGAAAATATTGATCCTGACTTTAAGTACCTATATTTTTTTGGGTCGAAACGTAGTTCAGGGTAGAAATTTTTATCAACGTAAAACAACATAGCAATTGATCAGAACTGTGCGGTTCCAATAATTGCTATAGGCACATTATATCATGTTGATACACCGGTGAATGACGGGGTATTGAAACCGGCAAGAGTTTCGTAACACGTACCTAATTACCTGTCTACATAGTATTTTGTGTTTGGCAAATTCTTTTATAACTATCTACTGATGTAGTAGTGATAATCAAAAATTTGAATAGCTCTCTTAAGATTCGATAGTAAATACACGAAATTGGCATACATTTTTGATTGTATAGGTACTTAAAGTACGAAATCCGCAGTTTTCCTAACAAAAATCAAACTTACAACCACAATAATCCTCCGTTATAACAGTTTAATATGTCAACGAAGAGGTTGTTTCCTTTTGTTTTGCAACACAAACATAAATGGCTATTTAGAGGTAATACCATATTAACGTGTGACACAAACAAAGTACACAGTCGCTTAAGAAATACCGAAACTTACGTAATTTCAGAGTAGTTTTATTAACATAAACCGTTTATGGTACGATTCATTACGAATGTTTCAAGAACCTGCTTTTCAATTAAATTAAAAGTTAGTTGTCAAATTGGCACCTGATATGCCATATACCGAGTTCTTGTTTTTAATATTCTTGGCTGTTAAGCAACAATTACATGACGCCATTTTCTTCATGTCAAACTTTGATTCAATTTAATTGAATGCAAAGGCAAAAAAAAATACCATCTAAATCGACAAAACTTTATGATGTAAATAACCTGTAATCTTAAATCGTTATTATAATAATGTAAGTGCATATTTTTCCTCTTATTACACAACATAAATAACGTAGAATTTTGCAGACCGATTGCACAAGTCAGCTCATCAGTAAAAGTCCTTGTTATTTAACTATTGAAATTTATGTTCCAAATGATTTATCAGTCTAGGTGTGGTCTAGGTCTTGTCTAGATTTTTGACTGTGATATTTTTTGTATAGACTGACCCCCACGCAATTTTGAGAAAAAAATTGAGTAATTTAAATTCCGCTGCGTAAGAGTATAATAATTATAACATAATTATATTATCTACATACGAGTATGTATAATGTATAGTCGTATGAGCAAGTGTCTATTGACCGAGTTTTCAAGCCACCCGAAGGCATCCATCGTGGGTAAGCTATTTAAAAAATTTAAGATTAAAAATTTAGGATTGAAAATTTATACCTTGCTATACTTGAATACCAACTAAATACTATTATTTATTGCATTTTTATACAATTTATTTGTTTATTTAAAACGTGCGCGATCTGCGGTCGATTTACCCCCGGTTCCTATAACAAACTAACGGATGTCCGTAGGACTTTCGCCATAGCAACGTTGTTATCTGTCAAAAAGTTTCATACATTTTATGTTGAAATAACAACGTTGCTATGGTGATGGACCTACGAACATCCGTTAGTTTGTTATAGGAACCGGAGGTAAGAATATAGAAAAAAAGCTTTTCAGCCGTAATTTAGTTTGTAATATTTACAGTTAAGAGTAGCCCTGACATTTTGTCTTTCATAGAAAACTCTAGAACTTCAAGTAAATGCTTGAAACATTTCACCGCAAAGTTCTTTTGTGGTCTCGTTAAGTGTATTGGCCTGGTTACTCAAGTTAACCATCTGTAAGCTTTTGAAAGTACCTTTCAAGTACTTGTAGGTTGAAATGAGGCAGTAACTTGGATGTACTTAAACGTAAATAGTAGTAGTATATTTGATTTATAATTATTAGAAAATATTGCACAACACTGCAAAAATCATAGAGAAAGCAGTAAATGATTGCTCTGAGGCAAAAATGCAATATTAGCGCCAAATCCGTTTTCCAGAACTGTCAGAGCGGTTTCAGACTAGCGTATTTTTTTGCGCGTATACGGTCGTTTCAGCATACGCGCTTATACGCGCGCTACATTACGCGCTTCTAAAAACCATACTCGCGTAAACGGGCATATTTCGGCGTGTTCGCTCGAACCGGTGGTGTCGTGTCAGTATCGCTCGCGCTTATACGAGCTTAGAAGCGCGTCAACGCTCGTACGAGTTGCGCGTGGGCCAAAAGGCGCGCCTATACGCGCCTACATACGCTTCCAAAAACGAGCTTATACGCGCGTATAAAACGCTAGTCTGAAACCGCTCTCATAGCCAAAGCAAAATTTAACTACAATGATTGTGTAAGTCATAAGTTTATTTAAAATTAAAAAAAAATGTTTATACTCAGTTAAAAATGTTTTTAGGATTGAATAGGGATTTTATCACTAAGCCCCGTATTCAGAGTCTGCACTCAGACTTGAGACTTCTCTCAAGTATCGATTTTTGTTTTATTCTTTATTGCACACAGTAAATAATACAATAAAAACAACAATTGAAAGGGCATGTACATAGGCGAGCTTAACCCTAAGAAGAGTTTTCTTCCAGCAAACCTTAAGCTAGAGAGAGAAGATCAAAATTAAATGCTAAAGGTGCTCAAGGTATGTTTCTATATTTCTAATAAGTATGAGACGCGACTGCGAGGAGTGAACCTCATTAACCAGTCAATCTTCGATCTTGCTCACTGTCAGTAGATATTTAACAGATTTTGTATGGAAGAAAGCTAAACTAGAGATAGAGCTATTGAAACTAGCAGTAAGCGACCTTCACCCCGAGGCGGGTCGGCGACACGGTAACCGATTGCGCACGAGTTGCAAACCAATTGCCCGTGCTATAGCATCTTCAAGTGCTTTAATAACACACGTCAACACGTGGAATGCTAATAGCTGCTGTGTTCGACGGTGAGGTTAATATCCTGTATGATTTGAGGAAGAAGTTAAAAGTAAGTAAAAAAAATACTTTGCCTTCTAACTAACAAAAATATAGGTAATCATATCCTTTAACATTTCACACAGCGTCATCTAGTCCCAAGCACAGATTCTGTGTCCAGTCCATGGTAACTAGAATGACTGATATAGGTTGTACTTCATACATTATTTTTGAATACATACATATTTTACATAGAAAACAATTATCCGAGACAAATATTTTCAAAAAATGTTCTAAATTCTGAGTCTGAGTGAAATTCAAATATGAAATGTGTGGATGTTTAATGTTCGTTCACGCGAAGACTACTAAAAGGATTTAGGTAAAACTTTGAATATAATGTATATAGTTTATCTCCTGGAATAGCCCATAGATATATTTTTGTCAGTACCACGCGAGCAAAGCCTTGGCGAAAACTTGTAATATTAAGTTGCTCTTGAGGAAATTAAGGTGAAATTTCGTAAATGTCAATTTATTGTGAAACTATTTTTTATTAAATATTGTAAAATAAGTAATTGATTTTAAACCCATCCAATCAAAAGTTGCTCTTAATTGGTTTCTAAAATAAACTTTGATTGATTTAATTTAACGCCGCAAAAATCAAACACCAAAAAAAAGCCCGAAGAAAAATAGGAGTAATTTCGATGTTCGAGGTGAGGCACCCCTGATAATACCTACGTCATGGTAAGCCTCCAGAAGTCCTATTCTGAGTTACAATTTCACTTGCGCCGATCGTATCGTTCGTTACGTAAAGCACTTTCATTCAGTTCTGTAACGCGCATCTCGATTCACTCTCGTTTTCGCGTTCGCTTGGCCGTGACCTTGATTCATAATCGTAACGTAATAAGCCGCTTTTGATGGACTTTAGTGACTTTTGTTATAAATTATTGTAGGTTTTTGTGAAGGTGATTAAATTATGACTTGACTTATTTACTTAGGGTGAATGAATACAACTTGTAACAATAAGTGGACGTAGGTAATTAAGTAAGTAGAACTAAGTTAGTAAATAAATAAATAAATATCTAGTTACACCTATTCATTAAATATTCATAAAAATTTGTAGAAGGTATGTGATAAAAAATATCATTATGACAAAACTTCGCTTGAGTTAAAAAAAATGAAATTAGTCTTAAAAAATACCTATCATATACAACGCCATCTGTACTTTATACGAGGAACAAGCAAAACAATCATTTAACCTGTCAGAAAAACATAAAAACGTAAGTGAAAGGAAATAACTGCGCATGCTCGTAAAAAATGGAAATAGTTCCTCATTTAGCCGCTTACGTTTGTAGCGCTGAGATCGCCTAGAGAATTGAACGAAGTCGAAAACATGTAGCTTAAATGTAATCCCGTTTAACTATTCATTTATCAACTTTGAAGCAATATTGGATTGTTATCTATCTATCCTTATTCATCATAGAAACCGATAGAGACGACAACACTTTTCAAAAGATTTTATAAAATAAAATGTAAAGATCAGGAGATCGATTCTTGAACACAATATTTAAAACATGACGCGGTAAGAGATTGCACGTTATCTAGCTTTTGTTTTCTGAAATCCATAGAATTTTTCAAAATAAGAACGCCGAGACGTGCCGCGTTAAGACATGGTTATTTGGAGAATAAGGCGGCAGGAGTAGTACTCACATTAACACTTTGTAGAACAAAGACTCTTACCTGAAACAAAAAAATAAACATTAATTAGAGTACCACCAAGACAAACACACACACACTCACACTCACAGACACACACTTAGATTTTCTGTCATTCGAAATCATGGGAGAAGAAAAATACATTTCACGTTAAAATAATTCTATAACACAAGCCCAGCAGTGGGCCACCGTTGCCAAGAAGAAGTTAATAAAAATATTACAATTACACGACATAGATCCTAAATATATGTAGCTCATTTGGTGCTTTAGTATAAAAATACCCAAAAAAAACAGATCAAACTAGAAACCAACTATTTTAATTACCATGCATTCAGTTCGTTCCATGTTTTGAATCCAGTAATTACAAATAATTATAGTTAGTTGTAACTATTAAGTAATGCCTAGATCGGTTTGCTGTGGGCCTACATTTGTATCTTAATCGCTATATATAAATACAGGTATCGTATTTGTTAGCTCATTGATACAACATCAAGCGAACTTGATTGACGTCCTCATATTTTCTTTCTTGCATTAAAATCGCTAAAAAACTATCCCCTTAGGCATAATGGACCAGTAAACCTATATTAGCTAAAACCGATATTAAATCTGTTGCACATCTAGTGGTAGGGCCCAATGCAATGTCAAAACAAGCTTGAAACAAGGTAGTTTTAAAGTTAGTGGTACGCCTTCTGAACTCTACCTATTTGTATACAACTATTTTCCACCGTGTGATTTCGTGCTTGTAAATTAAGTAAGAAAGAAAGAAAAATGTGTTTATTTCTGTAGGATATCAAGGACGACTTAAAATATACAGTCTTGCTAGGTGACTCTATTGCCTGTTCCAACAACTCCCTACACCAGGGAACAAGTGTGCTCTTTTACCTAAGACTTGATTATAACTTATTCATTATAATAAAAACATGATGGGTTATGGAGTGGTAAGTCTAGCAAAATTGTGTAACTCTAACTGCTACCTCAATGGTTACAAAGCGTTTCCTGGTTTAATAAATCATGTTTAAAGTAATGGCTAAGAATTTACAAGTAGCTGAGGGAAAGTTGAATATTAAAATATTGGTTTGTTATCCTTTTGCAAAAGCAGATTTGTGAACGTAGTTTTAAAAATTGCATTTCACAAGATAATTTAAGAAAGCGATTTAGTTAAACGCACAGAAATTCTTTGGTCAATTTCTTGTGATTTCTTTACTTCGACCCCGATCGAAGTTTCTTTACGAAGAAACACCTCAAAAGAACAATTCACCTCAGAAGGTTAGAAATGGTGATAAGAGCAAACAATTTATCATAATTTACAAATTATATAATTTACATACATAATTAGAATCAGTCAGTCAATACTTTTTACGTTGTTCACTTTTTTTTACGTTTTCAGTCAATAAGGGACACATTTCTTACATTAAATTATGCTCAATAGATACGCCCTAAAAGTATCATGCGTTGTTAAATTTTTCTGTATGAAATAAAAAGTTCTAATTAGCATAAATCTCATAATCATAATTAAATGACATCACAGCTAGAGGTCACCAAGATTTGAACTCAGAGTTCATACTTAGAACAATAGAAAATACAACTCGCTATACTATCTCATTACTATTTTTAATTAGGTTACTAATACTACAGCGATAGAAATCGGGAAATAGTGATGTGACCGCATCGCAAAAACCGGTATCGATAGATGGGAACTAGTGTCACACAATGATGCAAAACACCGGGAAGAGTGCGGTATATTACCGTAAGTATATTGTGTGCGAGAGTTGACGAAGAATGTAACGTTGGGAAGAAAATTGTTTATCGTGTTAACGCATAGAAAACTATTTTTTTTTTTTTTTTTTTTCAGAAACAAATATCAGGTACCGAAGTAAATTGTAAGTTTAATCATAAACTCTGCCAGATTGTATTCTAGATTAGCAACGAATAAAAAACAAAAAATATTAGACTGCATTCATAAAGATGATCTATCGTTACCTTTTGCTTTTCTGACACTATTATTTTCAAAGCAATTAAATCATTCTTGTCTGTTTTGTAAAATGTAAAGTAACATTAAACTCTTTACTATTAAAAAACAATCTAAATTAAAAATAGAAAACACATCTATTTCTATGTCAGTGAGTTAAAATATGTCATGTAAAAGGTTAAAATGCGCGTTGAGTTCGATCAGCAATGACAGTTCAAATACTAACACTTTTTCCATCGACAGTACTAACCGCAGTTTCAAGCTGTCGTCGTAATTAAATTTAACGGAAGAGCGCCTACGATCTGCCCGATCACATTGCATAATACAGCTAGTGTTGTTACTTCATCGATATTAAACTATCGAGATAAGAATATTGCATAGCTAAGTAATTAGATTACTCAAGCATTGAGTTTAAAATCGTTGAGTTCGGTTTCAGTGCACTGGTTGTGTTGTAATTAATTTGTAAACAAGTTGGTTTATGAAACGAAACGATAAGGAATATCCTTAGAGCTAGGTACTCTTGTTTAGGATGTTCAAATTTTTGAGGATTTAGGTTCCTTTTTCTGATATTTTGTGTCTGTGATGGCAGTTTTCACAATATTGCCAAAGGCAATATCGGCATCAAATGACCTTAGGTCAACGTTGGAGGTTGTGGTAAGCAAATGAGGGTACCTAACAGTTTTAGAAGTCACAATCCTTTGTAATTTTTTAAGTGGTTGTTCAAACTTGTAAAGAAAGTTTATTTATTGCTTTATTTAGAAAATTAAGTGAAAGCAATTTGAAATTCGCTATAAAATAGGTGCTTCTGAAATTTAAATTAGCAAAATAGTTACCAAAATAAACATGCTACCAAAACATACTTGAAACGTAAAAGAAAACCAAAAAAAAATATCGATGAAATAAGCTAGCGGAAATTAATCAGAAAAAGCAAGACTGTCAAATATCGATAAGTTCTACATCACTAGAGTTACATGTGTTAAAGATTTTGCGTTTTTGTATCGTTTGCTCGCGATGTTCATACCTAAGCTGTTCATACATGCATCCCATTGTTATGGAATGAGAACAACAAAATTACAGGTTAATGTATTTAATCTTGTTACAGTTTTTTATCCTTTAGTGTAAGCGTTGTAAAGCGTTTAGCGAGCAATTATAAGTGGGTAAGCAGTTTACTAAAGAGCTTTTAGGAAGACTAGCGTAAACAGAGTACTGAGAAACTGAATTGGTTGTTGTACAACTCTTAATTGGCGCCATTGAAAACCAGCGCTTCATTAGCCATGGTGCTGCTGAAGCACATGCTGAGCGTTTGCCTTATTTTCCACTCGATTGTAAATGTTTTTGGTATGTGTGTTTATGGAACGGTGAATGCTGGCCGTGTCCACCGAAACAACAGGGCATCTATGAGAGAAGCTTATGTCAACGTGGCGTCCTAAGATGATGATGACTACTGTCAAACATGACGGAAAGCTTTGTTCAGAAATCGAGAATATTCGAATGCGGAATTACCGCGAAAGGTTGTGCAAGCCTACTTTATTACTTGAGATGGTGTGGCGCTGCTGGCAGCGGGAGGCGATATTTTATTTTCTAATTAGTTTTTAAGTTTATTATCTGTTTTCAGCATGCTAAACATTAAAAAGTCCGACAGAGTAAAGAAAATCGTCATCAGAAACAAAACAAAAACTACCGATGTAATAAGCAAAATTAAAAGACTCAAATGGCGATGGGCTGGTCACCTGGTAAGAGGACACGACAAATGGAGCAAAAGGGTGACATGGTGGTATCCAAGGGAAGGCAAAAGGAGAAGAGGCCGACCACAGAAAAGGTGGGACGATGACGTCAGACAAGTGGCAGGAGTCACATGGAACAGAGTGGCTCAAGAAAGAAAGGAATGGAAAAGGTTGGAGGAGGCCTTTGCCGACTGGCAAACAGATCTAGGAAAGATTACCAAGCAACAAATCTTAGCCTAAACCGATCCAAGTGTTAAGTTTTTAATGTTAGTATTACAAGTTCAAAAATGTTTAGTATTAAGTGATCTGAATAAAAGGCTATATTATTATTATTATTATTATTATTATCTGTTTTCAAAATAAATATAATTGCAGTGAGCCGTGTCGGCCAAGTGGTACTTCGACTTTCGATCCGAAGGCCGTGGGATTGAATCCGGCCCTGCATTGTTATTGCCTAACTTGTTGAGAAATCAAGGTTTACCACCATCATGAATGACATTAAAACTGTCCGATTTTACAGTAATCAGGATTACCAGGGTTTTACTGTAAAAATCGAAACCTTTTGCATTTTCCTATCTATATTATATTTGGCGATGTTTCGCGACAGGTTAAACAAAAACCCTGATGGTGTATGCTCAATTGTATGTAATTCGCTTACAGTAGCACCACACCTCAAGCCCTGGGCTGTAATTTTATCGAGCTCTTAGGTAAATCGCTAATGTGAGAGCACGAGTGTAGTTATTTATGAAATCGTATTGCATATCGCTTTGTTTACGGCCCAACAGCTTTTTCTTTTAACAAAACCATTTATTTCTTGTTGCTTTTTTTGTTTTATATTTGCTTTATTATATCCAAATAAAAAATACCTAATTTCTGAATAATGTTATGCCCGAATTCTATTCTAATTCTAACAATCAACTTTGTTTTTCCAACATGAAATATATGAAACTTTTTGACAGATGATAACGTCGCTGTGGCGAAAGTCCTACGGACAGCCGTAAGTTGGTTATAGGAACCGGGCGTTAGTTAGTAACCCAAATGAAACCAATAACTTCTACAAGTAGCTGTAGTAGTAAGTAAGCTGGCTATGCTTAGCTTACAACATTAAAATAGGTTTCTATATTTTATTTTTTGCTACAAATAAATAGATACAGAATAAATAAGCTCCAATAAAATTCAAATTCAAAATCCAATAAAATTTCAGAGGTTCTATTAAATAATTAATTATTTGTCTTTTACTTTGACTTCGACCATAGAAAATCAATGTGCCTTAAGCTCTTCACTTTACCATCACTTAAAATGAGTAATCCAATTGAAACCTCACAGATGTTGAAATAAGCATTACGGAGTTATTAAGCTCCTAACAACATTGAATAATAATTAATTTACGACTGTCATAAAATAAGTTGTGTCACGTCTTAAAAGCTAGGTGACTCTATTGCCTGTTCCAAAACAACTCCTTACACCATAAATTTGAAAAATAATAACAAATAAAAGGCATGTTAAGGAGATCGTGTATGATGAGAGTGAATAAGTCGGATGAGGTGAGTCAGGATCGTAACAAGTGGAGTAACAAGTGAAATCTATTATTATCATGGAATAGAGGTGTGATGTCTAATTATTATCATTTTCTGATCCAATAAATCATCCAAAGTTTGTTTGGTAGAGGTCGCTATCAAACAATAAGATTGCTGATTGTGCATTATATAGTTAAGACGTTCTCGATCATTGTTTTTAAGTAACGTACTGAGCGGTCTCAACTTGTTTGGATGACCGCAAGTGGCATTAACTGCTGAGCAAACTTCATCACCACCGTTGGCCACGTACTCGTATGAACTTACTTACTATAAGAATATACCTCATTTATCGAAATTCTTTCAACCGTCACATTATTCATTTTTATTGATTGTTTCTTCAGGTTTTAATAAATACATTTCATTTCATTTCATTTCATTTTTATAATAAAAAATATACCAAATTAACCCCAAACATGCTATTAGGGTCATATTTGCAAGTTTTAGTTTGTTTTGCACTCTAGATTGGATTACAGCGAGTTGCTACATAATGACTGTGTAATATTATAATTACCTGTATTGTAACCACGCGGACGACAGATTATGTGAGTAGCAAACATAATCCGAATAGTGGGGCAGCACTGAACAATAGGACAGTGTAATTTTTTAACGCTTTTCAGCCGATAAAACATTATTTACGGGTATTTAGCGCATTTACCTTAACGTATGATTTTTATATGTTTTATTATGGATTCTGATCGCGAAAATTTAAAAAGACAACTTTTCAGCCGATTGGGAACTTTATGGTTTCATATTTCAGTTTTCATTTATTGCATACTACATAGGAAAGAAGTGTGTTTGTGTGTCTGTTGGTCCGTCATTCACGGTAAAACGGAACGACGATTTGGCGTTAATTTATACGTGGTGTTACTTGAAGAGATGGTGAGTGCCATAGGCTACTTTAAGCATTAGAGAGCCTGTATAGGTTTTCACTAACAAAAAATATTGGAAATAAGTAAAACAGAATAGATAAGACAGAAAAGAACAAGTACAGAAGATCCACTCCGCAAAACCGTTCATTTCAATAGCGACTCTTACAACGACAAAACAAAGTGTAAATCAGATTGCACGAGCGCTTTGTACCGATCATCAAATCATTCTATCTCATTCTTACAATATAAAACAAACCATTTCAAAAAAACAAAAAAAATAATAAGTTTTGGTTGCAAAACTTTGTTACTTGAGCAGGAAAATATAAATTGTAGCTTTTAAAAGCTTTTACTCAACTTCCTTAGTTAGCAGGATTTGGATTTCCTGCGAAAGTGGGCCACTACGTCCCTTACGGGTTCAAGCTGATCTTCACCGTGGCGTGATCAGTATACTGTATGTAATGTCCGTTTGCATTTTCGAAATCTATACTAATACTATGAAGAGGTAATGTTGGTTTGTTTGTTTGTTCGACGGAGGTAAACTCCGAAACAGTAGTTTCAAACATTATGACACCGATGTGTAGAATGGACTGTCGGGATGCTATCATCATTCTACTGCCCTTATCCCACGCTACGTGGGTCGGCCCAACATGTCTTCTTCCATTCATCTCCATACTGTTGGTATGCTAATAGGCTACATTTTAACCCAGTAGTTTCATTAGTACACCCGTGCAATGCCGTGCTGCTAGTCATCTAGTAAAGGGCATGGGTGTTTTTACTAAAAAAAATATATATGCAAAAGTAATGAGAAAATTATATCAAAGATACTGTTACAAAACTATGGCATAAGATAATATGAATTATTCCAAGTCGTTCGCGCTCCACTTATCCGGAACACGTAGTTGGTTTTAGATTCTAAGCGTATTTTTATGAACCACTTAAAACTGTGATAGAATACTAAGAACTTATATTGCAATCGTAGTTTATTGTCCTGATAATGTTTTTAGTGTTGAAACAGGAAATTATTTACTGCATTATTTATCTATACCTAGATAAATAATGCAGGAAATAATTTCCTTAACAAAGCACTTTTTTTTAAGCTTTATTATAAAGCACTTTTTTTTAACCAACTTTTATCTACAAAGCATTCTTTTTAATCGACTTAAAAGAAGAAAAACTGTATGTTTTGAGTATGAACGTTAGACTGTGATAACGATTGCGGTATTTTGGCGCGATATGCAACTTAGATTTAGTTTTCAAAAACGTCGCAAAAATGTCAGGCAATAAAAAATAGCAAGCTCAGCAATTCAGGGTAAAAAATAAAATTGGTAGTACAATTTCTGTAACAAGACTCACACTGTATCCTAGTATTCAAAAACGATTCTTAAATACGATAAGAAATAGTGACATCTATTTGGCAATTCACCATTCTTGACACCGACCAAATTGGGGGCAAAATTTGGATCAGGGACGAACAGGACCGAAGAGAATGGTAAAATGAAAGGAAGCCTGTATTCATTGGCATAATCCAGTACTTGGCCATATTGTATGTTAAATCCTACTAATATTATAAATGTGAAAGTTTATGAGAATGTATGTATGTTTGTTATACTTTCACGCAAAAACGGCTGGACCTATTGGGTTATATAATATACATTCCAAATTTCAACCAAATCGGTCCAGCCGGTGATAGGTCGTGGATAAAGTAATCTACTTAGATCAAATATTTATTTGTCCACGGCCGACTAACAAGTGATCATAGCTAAGTAGGTAGGATCACTTTTAGAAAACCCAAATCATAGGTAAATTGACTATAAAAAAATACCGAGCAAAGCTCAATCACCTAGGTACTTGCTTTTATATGACTACAAGCATGTTATTCACGGTAACCATAAATTGCTATTATGAACCTCAGTGTGTTGCTTAAAGGTACAGGGCCAAAGGGCCAATGACCTTAACTTACTCAGTCTGGTTAGAGGAAAGACGGCCTCGAGCTTAATAATATTTCAGTTATTTTCTGAAATTTTACACGGTTAAAAAACATATCTCGTTAAATAATAATAAACACGTATGGCACACAAAAATGTTTTTATAATTAACTGAAACAGTTTTATTATTTTTCGTTTACTATCAGACAAAAAATGAGATAATATCGGCAAGTTTGGAAATAAATGATAAGATGTCTGATAAACTATTATCAAACTTCTCATCATTTATTCTGAGTAAAAGTTTGAATACATATTGGTAAACGAAATTTTATAACGCATTATGACTCCATTTAAAAAAATACGACGCATTCTAAAATGACCTATAATTTATGGGCTGTATCAAACTCGACTAGGTATTAATCAGAGCGAAAAATTTAAAATGATTGAACAAAACTCTTTACACCAGAATGTAGCTACTAACTACCTTTTAAAAATACAATAATTAAAATCAATATGAATAAAAATTGTGACTCTTATCACTAAGGAGAAATTTCTTCCAGGACTGTGAAAAGTAGGTAACTTGTACATTATAAATAATGTTCATTTTTAATTCGTATTTTTCAAACTAGATGTCGTTAGTAAAATGTTACATTTTCTGAATCGCGATGAAGTATAAAGTCTTGCTTATTTACAATGGAGTCCAAATCTTAACAAATAACATACATTTGTACGCAAAGTGCCATCACTCGTCTTTCCCCTCCAACAATGTATCGTGTTTAGGTTAGATTTGACACTTACACGCATTTACTATTGCGACACATTGGCCATTAACCATGAAAATAATTGTTTTTCCAAATTTATTAGAAATATTGAGTTGAACAAGCTTCATCTTATAATTAATGGTTGCCGTGACTAATGACACCACAGGAGGTAAAATGTACTTACAGTAAAACATAGAGGGCGAGACAGTGCGTCCGGGGCACCCAACGTGTTAATCCAACAATGGGACACGACTCTTACACGAAAACTACTAAGCGGATTCGGCTGATACTTATGATCTTGAATAACATATAGGCTACTTTTTATTCGGCGCGTAAGTAAAGCCTCAGGCGAGTAAGCTTGTACTTACAACCGGACGTCCCCTACTCCAAAAACCATTTCTCGTCCACTGATTTACATTGTGTGTTCAACTAGTTATGTATGTGTATACATTAAGGGTCTTATTCATAAAAACTTGACAATTTAAAATAGGTTTATACAATGTTTTTCTCTTGTTACTCATATGGCAACGATAAAAGATAGCATCAGATTTAATATGCGTTTTAGTTAACATAAGTTTACTAGTCGAATATGCATAAGGGGGTTAATAGATGTGATGCAAAGTCAATCATACCTCGAAGCTAAGCAATGAGGTTACTATGAATCAATATAATTTGAACAGCGTAATTGCAAGAAATTATCTGAATTTCTACTGATGAGTGAAAGTGGCATCGAAGTTACAATTACGAATAAAACTTAGCAAATAAGCACTAAAACTAGAAAACAAAGTTTATTAGTAATATAGGTTTTAATAGCAATTACTATTAAACAAACAGACAAGTCACAGATATTACAAAATTTTACAGTAATATTTAATAGTTTGACAGTATATTTAATCTAGAAATGTAGAATAGAATATAATGGTCATTTGGTTACCATAACATTAGCATTATAAGAGGTAACGTTAGTTAGTTTGTTAGTTTGACGGAGGTAATCTCCGAAACTACTCAGCCGATTTCAAAAATACGTATACCGATGTGTAGAATGGCCTATCAGAATGGTTATAGACTATTTTATCCCGGTAGTTTCATTGGAACACCCGTGAAAAACCGGGACGCACTGCTAGTGATACACGAACTTAAAATCATATCAAAGAAAGCACCACTTGTATTTGGCCGTTAATTGTCTATTGTGTGAATTAGTTCTAAAAGACAGTAATACTAAAATTCTTTCCAGAAAAACTTTCAGGTACCTTTGTCCCATAGCCAGAAAATGAATGAACCCATCTTCACACACACAGCCAGAATGGCAGCGAAAGTGTTTACAACACGTGCGCGGTCCCACATAGTATAAAACCCGCGTGTGCCCAGACCACGCCACACTCCGAAGCAATTCGCTGTACTAGTAAAGCGAAATGAAGCTATTGGTTAGTAAACTCGATATTAGACTAGGATTTATTTAAATGATTGAAAGTGTTGTGAAGTGATAAGCGTGATGAAAAGACGATAATGGCTGTATCTTTAGTGTTTTGAAAATCAAATTGATAAAGCTCGTGATGATTATCAAAGGGTTTGACCAATTTAGCCCTTGGAAATCGATATCTATGATTCAATTTAAGAATTGAAAGCTTAGCGAGTGATTTGATATGTTACTGTTTGAAACAAATATTTATCAGACTGAATTCCACTGTATCACAATCTCAATTTAAGAAAAACTTATTTTTTTTTGCGAGAAACAAATAAAGGGCACAAGTCAGAGAAGATAAACATTTTATTTTATCTACCGACAAAGACGAGACAAATCCTTATAATTAACAATATCTTTTTATTACAGAGGTCCTGCTTAGTCCTGGCCGTGGCTATAAGCCTGGCCACGGCAGAGGAAAAGGCAGAGAAGAACAACAAGGCTGAGGAACAACCTGCAGAGGAGAAGAAGCAGGACAAAAGAGGACTCTCTGAGTACTACGGAGACTTTGGAGGCCAAGAGGAGAGCCACGGACATGAGGGCGGAGGTTATGGTGGAGACTTCGGGGGGCATGGTGGTGACGGAGGATTTGGAGGCCACGGTGGTGACGGAGGGTTTGGAGGCCAAGGTGATGGAGGATATGGAGGCCATGGTGGTGACGGAGGCTACGGAGGTCATGGCAATGAAGGAGGCTACGGAGGTCATGGCAATGAAGGAGGTTACGGAAGCCAAGGAGGTGACGGAGGCTACGGAGGTCATGGCAATGAAGGGGGTTACGGAGGCCAAGGAGGTGACGGAGGATACGGAGGCCATGACCACGGTCACCACCAAGAACACCACAAAACCATAACAACAATTAAAAAAGTTCACGTGCCCTACCCAGTGGAGAAGAAAATCCCCTACCCAGTCGAGAAAAAAATACCTTACCCAGTAAAGGTCCCCGTGCCCCAGCCCTACCCAGTCTACAAGACGGTACACTTCACTGTCAAGGAAACCATCAAAGTGCCAGAATACATCAAACAACCCTACCCAGTCACCAAACATGTACCCGTCCCAGTAAAGGTTCACGTCGACAACCCGGTACCAGTCAAAGTGTACGAGAAGGTACCCTACCCTGTGGAGAAACACGTCCCTGTGCCCGTGGAAGTGCCTGTACCTCACCCCTACCCGGTCGAGAAGAAGGTGCCCTTCCCCGTTAAAGTGCCAGTCAAGGTGTATGTACCCTACCCAGTTGAGAAGACCATCCACTACCCAGTGCCAGTTCACGTCGACCACCCGATCCCGGTTCATGTTGACAAGCCAGTGCCCGTCCATGTGGAGAAGAAAGTACCATACAAAGTAGAGAAGGAAGCACCCTACCCAGTCAAGGTGTACGTCGACAACCCAGTACCCGTTCATGTCGACAAGCCGGTACCTTACCACGTGAAAGTACATGTGCCCCATCCCTACCCGGTGGAGAAAGTTATCCCTTACCCAGTGGAGAAGAAAGTACCTATTCCAGTGAAGGTACCAGTCGACAGGCCATACCCAGTCGAGATCGATAAGCACGTACCTTACCACGTCGAGAAACATGTTCCATACACGGTAAAGGTACCAGTCCCTGTGATCAAGGACCTGCCACATCATCATCATCATCATCATGAGGATCATCATGAAAGCCAACATCATCACTGACTGATCTCTCAATCTTAGTTGTAACTGTTATCTCGTGTTAGTTTGTTAATAACGACTGGTTAATGTACGTGATTATTGTAAATAGTAACGGAAGTATTAAAATTCGTGATAAACTTTTTTTTTATAACTTGCTTTTTTATTACACCCAATGAGGAATCTATAAGATAAACAAACTCGTAAAAAGTATTTATTTTGAAATTATCGTTCGAGTAAATCAAGAACAAAATGAGATTCTTAGATAATAACAAACGATTTATATTTTCTATTGAAAACAAAATCTCTATTTAAAAAAATATTTAAATAATTTTCTGCTATGTCAGTTTTTCAGAAGGGAGGCCTTTGCCCTGCAGTGGGAAACATCAGGCTTATAATAAATAATAATAATATATAATATGTCAGTTTATTAATTTCTAGTTAACACTTCAAAAACCTGTTTCACTAATGAGATATTTCCGTAATTACACCACTAATTGAGATGATCCAACAAACCCACTAAAGTATTACTGTGTGTCTCAATCCTAACAAAAAGAATGATTCTTTTGTTTGATCTATTATGAAAGAGAAACACATAGAAAATTGTACTATTGTTCAACGAACAACAACTTTATTACATTTAAATTGTACGAAATCAAAAGCCGATTTTCTTTGACCTTTGTTTTTAAATTGGCACATAATTTCTAAGGAGAAAACGAGCTATACATTATAGAAAAATGTATTGTCTGCGTGTAAGTTACAAAATACTTTTATTTTCCTTGATGTAATAGTAAAACAGGATGATTGACTTGTAAGTTAATGATTGATTGATGAGAAATTTTAATTGCAAACAAAGTTGTAAATATCTTACGTAATACGTCAGGAAATAACAAACGAAGACGTGATTTTTCTATATTAAAAGCAGGCCGTGATATAGTGATATATTCAAATGTTTCCCAACTCACGCACGCCATTTAAAAATCACGCGGATTTCGACAGTCACAAAACGCAAATTAAATCGGAAGTACTAAAGATAAAAGTAAAAGTAGGCTCTTGATTTCAATTTTCAGTTTTTGCAATTCAAATGTCATAAATAATATGGAATTATATTGTTGAAATTTAATGGGCGGAGAACGCGTTGAAGTCTTTTGTATTGGAAATTTGCCGATGTTTCGATTACAAAATTGTTTTAAAAATTGGAGATTTAATAGTTATGAGTGAGAAATAACTTCTTATTAATAGTTAGAAGAAGGAAATAGATTTATTAAAAGTGAAACTTTTGTAAAAATAATTAAAAAAACTATCAGAAAATTAAGCGAGATGATATTTTACTTTGAAAAAAGCTCTAATAAAGATGATCGGTCGCGAGTCGAACCCACAACTTTCAAAAGCCAAACAGTCCTAGGCTCACAGAGTTTTGCTCAACTCTTATGGCACTTATTATGTTGTATTACGAACTCATGTTAACATTATAACTTGATCTAAGTTAGATACAAGGCTTAGAATCTCGCGTTGATAATTACGTAAAAATTACGTAAGTAATGTGGTTCTCTTAACGAGTGCAGTTATGAAGAAAACATAGAGTAGAAATAAGTTACTAGTACAGATGAGTAAGCATTTACTTAATGTCATTAATGTCAGCTTGATTATCCAACATGTCATGTTGGTATTGCCAGAATTTGCATCAAAATTATGTTATTAGGAATTTTCAAATCAAATCAAATCAAATCAAAAAACGTTTATTTCAAATTACACATAAAATAAATACAAAAAAATAGACAGAATAAAGACGAAATTGTGACAAGAAAAAGGTCGTCACTCAGCATTTGCAACAGTAGCAGAGGACCGGAGAGGTACGCTACTGCTGCGCTGGTTTTCAGTGACGCCAGAGTGTACAGCAGCGGCACGTGCGATACGATACACACACGAAGTTAAAATTAAATAAAACTATTTTATCTTAAACTAAGTCAATGGACGGTGAATATAAAACAAAATAAATAAATATGTAGGTATATAAAAAATATAGATATTGCTATGAGTCAGTAACAAGTAATGTTGTGATACGAAAAAGTAGTAAAATTGTTAAGTAACATGTACCTTAAAAATTATCTAAATAAAACGAAGCTCAGAACGCCTGCCTCCTTGCTGTGAACGATTTAGTTGATAATCTAATAAGTATGTTTTTAATTTTTTTTTGAATGACCAAATAGATTTTATAGCTTACTAAGCTCTCTCTTTTAAAACCTGACACATTCAGTAAAAGTCAAAGAATAAAAAACATTTATTTCGTAGTCTTAAAAGCTAGGTGATTCTGTAGTATCCAAACGCCACAACCCAAAAACAAATCAGGCAACATACAAGGTATTTATAAATATTATCGGGACTTAATCGCGTATTGAAATCATTTTATTTACCTCGACGTTTCGATGACGTTACAGTCACCGTAATCACAAGTAGCCTAGTTTAAAAAGTGTTTTAAAACCTAAGGTGTCCCTAGTTTATTTTTTAAAAGATTAAGTATTGAGGTTTTATAATGGCAGTAGAAGAAAGAAAATATTGTTTTATATCCCTGACGAAAAATCGCACTTGTCACAACTAGTTGCTTAACCATGTTCTACGGTCAAAATTGCTATGACCTCTGATTTTTCTTTATATTATTATTATTACGAGCCTGTAGCGTCCCACTGCAGGGCAAAGGCCTCCCTTCCTTCCTTCCACTAGTCTCTATTGAGAGCTAGTGTGGTCCAATGTGGGCAGAATGAGTCGAGTTCATCCCTCCACCGCCGCCGCGGTCTGCCGCGTAGTTGTTTCCGTTTTTTTTCTTTATAACAATATATTGTTCGCACTTAAACTAAGTATATAATATTAACTCTAAGGTAGGAAGCCACTTGGTTGTCTGAGTTACTGGTGTAACGAGATACTTGCATCTGATCGGATTACTGACTAAATTAGTTTTATGTAACGAGCAAATATGCGGACTGAAACTAGTTCAAATGCTACTTTGTAGGCGGTTCAATATAATTATAGACTGATTGATAAATAAGACATTTTTGAATCATAATTCGATTTCAACTAATTTGGTGATGATTATGTTTGTTCATTACCTACTCGTAGTTTCAAACTGACATTTGTAAACTGATTGATAAGTTTTAAAAGCTTTTAAATATATATTTAATTATGTATATTTTATAAAGACCGTTGTAAACCCAAAAAGGGTCACGTTTTAATTAATTTACTTGACGTGGTTTTATTTTATTTTATTTTCTGAAAAGAATGACAACCACTACTCAGAGAATTCTTTCATTTCTTTCTTTCTTAATATAATGTTAATATGTTTGTTTTTGGAAAATTAAACTTATTTTTATTTCTATTTCTATTTTTAAATTCACCTTCAACCCTCGTTCCAAAAGATCTGAAAGCTTCTGTAATCAATAACCACAAATGAATCTTAATGTACAAGATATAACGATGAGTTTCGTCTAACTGACCTTATGTACGGGATGTTGGCTGGCACGTGGTACTTGGAGCCAGGGTCGAAGTCCAGCTCGGAGCGCAGGACTGGAGGTTTGATGCCCTGGTATTGTTCCCTGGGGACAAATCACATTTGAAATCAAATAATTTATCCAATCATAATCATTCCCCTGCCCTTATCCCACACTAGGTGGGGTCGGCACAACATGTTTTCTTCTTCCATTCATCTTTATCATTCGTCAACTCCGTATTCACTCCTTTCACATTCATATCCTCTTTCACACAATCCATCCAAATAATTTATCCAATGTCTCAATATAATTTTAAAGATTTGAAGAACGTAGAAGTATTTTGATACATAATCCTTTTTCAAAATATTTCTTGTATAATGTAGGTTTACTTATGCCTATTAAAACATACAAGTAGCATGTCTCGGCTTTGCACTGGTAAAAATACTATTTAAACTATCGCAACTTGGAAACATATTTATAAATATTAACGGGACTTAACTTCTTGTATTGAATCGCGTTTTCAATACGCGATTAAGTCCCGTTAATGCTTATAAATTTGCACTGGTAGTAATAAAAACTACCGGGATAAAATATAGCCTATTACCATTCCAACAGTCCATTCTACACATCGGTGAAATAATTTTTATAATCGGCTGAGTAGTTTCGGAGATTACCTCCGTCAAACAAACAAACTAACATTACCTCTTGGTAATATTTGTATAGAAACATTGAGACTGGGTTGTACTTAGTTTTTGATGAGTAAAACAGAAGTGCGTTGCACAAAAACAAGATCCCTCTGTCTGTACCAATCATTGCACTATAAAGAAGCAATCTCAAAGTTTCAACAGATATGTTTCTTGAGCGTATTTTTTGCAATATGTATTTACTCGCATGTGTCAAAAATTAGGTCGGTTTGCACATACAAATTGATGTTAAGTAATGTTGGTTTAACAACTCTGTAGCATATGTTAGTGTTTTTTTTAAACTCATTCAATAGAGTCACATTAAGCTAAAAGTGACTTGTGACGAGTTTTATGATCATAATAGCGTTAAACTAAAAGTGACTCTAGGTGACAATTTTTATGATGATTAGGTACTTGATATTTTCAATTCCTTAATAAAGTAGGAACATCCAACCTGCATATCAGAAATATCTATCAATTGAGATGTAAAAAAGAAAGTGTCTTTCTGTCATTTTGTTACTTCTACTCATATTTTTTCCCACTCCAGTTTAAATAAATCCGAAATCAAAAAATCTCGTATTTAATTATCACACGACCTTACGAGCAAACAAAAAAGAAAACAAAATTAAGAACGTGTAGTCGTCATTAGCTTATTTGAGCAGTATTTCGAGAGCCCTAACTCAATAATGTGATCAGATTATTTAAAGAATTTTACGGTTTTAGAAAGATTAATCTTTATTATAATACACTGCAGAGAGAAAACATAATATTTGATTATAGTTTTTGAAGGAGAAGTCAATCCCGTCATAGCGTTTTACGAAAATGAGCGTCAGAGCTGTCTTTCAGAAGGGATATCACTATTGTAATGTGAGAAAATGTTTTATTTTAAGCGTTTGTGGACCTGAAAATATATTCTCATAATACACTACAGCTCAAAACAATAAAAAAATAGCCTCTAAAGGTAATGAAAACAATATTTAAAAAGTACAAAATCGTTTCACTTTAACACATATTTTTTACTAGTATTTGAAGAAAAACACAAGAGTTTTATTCATTTGATGAAAATATAGGTATTTCTAAACGTACAGTTTTTTTTTCAATCAATTTCGAGCACCCAGTAATTTACAGGATTATTTTATAACCACTATATATCCGGCCGCGCGATCGTCTTCCGATTAGTCGATCCCGGGTCCTCCCAGCGAGAGGACGTATCACTTTTTTCCGCCGCCTTGTCAAACAAAATCGATAGCGTAGAAAACTCAAAGCGCGATACACTAGTATTGATACTTGTACCATATAATATATATTATAAAGAGGTAAAATTTGTTTGTTTGTTTTTTTGTTTGACGGAGGTAATCTACGACTAACTAGTCATCCGATTTGAAAAATTCTTTCACCGATGTGTAGAATGGACTGTCGGGATGTTTATCCCTACTAATATAATAAAAGGGAAAGTGTGTGTGTCTGTCTGAGTGTCTGTTTGTTTGTCCGTCTTTCACGGCAAAACGGGGCGACGAATTGACGTGATTTTTTGTGTGGTGATAGTTGAAGGGATGGAGAGTGACAGGGACATTTTTATCCCGATATTCCCGCGGGAACGGGACTTACGCGGGTGAAACCGCGGGGCGTAGTTAGTAGGCTATATTTTATTCCGGTAGTTTCATTAGTGAAGCCGGGACGTACTGCAATGCTGCATTACCACTCACTCACTCACTCACTCATTGGCGTAATAAATTGTTTTCTATGATGGTGGATGGGAAGGTTTATTTTTTTAACAGATTCGTATAGAGGGTAGTTTGGCGAGTTATGGAAAAATCCGACTTTACCCATTTTTTGCCCCCTTTTTGCCCACCCCTGGTGTATCTCAAAAACTACAAGACCTGCAAATATTTTTTTAACAGATTCGTATAGAGGGTAGTTTGGCGAGTTAAGGAAAAATCCTTTTTTTTTTTGCCCCTGTTTTGCCCCTTTTTTGCCCCATTGATGGATCTCGGAAACTACGTAACATTTTTGATTGCTTTAAACGGATTTGTATAGAGGAGATTTTGGGATGAAAAAAAAAGTTTTCAGATTTGCCCCCATTTGCCTCCCTCATTTTGTTGCCACGCGTATCTCGGAAACTAGGAGACTTGAAAAATTTTAGTTTTCAGATTCAGGTAAGGCATTACAAAGTTGATAAAACGTGGTACTTTTTTTTTTTTAATTTTGATTTTTTTTTTTCTCCATACATTTTGTATTAAATTTAGAAACTTTTTAAGGGCAAAATAAAAAATTTGAAAGAATTTGTAATATTTTCAAACGGATTTGTATTGAGGAGGCTTGCATTAGTAAAAAAAAGTTTTTAGTTTTGCCCCTATCTGCCCCCTCGTTTTGCCCACCACTGTATCTCAGAAACTATAAGACTTGGAAAAATTTAGTTTTCAGATTCATGTAGGGCATAATAAAGTTAATGAATTGAGGTTCTATTTTTTACTTAATTTTGACTTTTTTTTCTCCATACATATTATATGAAATTTCAAAACTTTTGAATGCGGGATAGGTAAAGTGGCGACAGATCTCAGGGACGTGTGACCCCCGAATGCCCCTTAAATCTAAAGGGAAAATTTATAAGACCATAACCTGTCGCGTTCTATGGATCAGAATGTTGGGCAATAAAGTAGACTGATGATAGGAGAGTGTATGCTACTGAAATGTGTATGACCCTAGAAAGATAACGTGCGCCCCAGAGGCGCCTGCGAAATAGATATAGCGCTGTTTTTTTTCATCCAACGCGTGTACACGCGTGTGCTTTCAAGCCAACTCAGTCGTCTTGGTCAACACCACCGAGGGACGACTGCAGCTATTCGGTAAGTACCGTAGTTTGGTTGCTATGACCATACGTTGCGCTCGAGAGGCGCATGTTTATCTTCTGTGAAACTTTTATGTATTTGTGTGTGATTACGTTTCTGTTACTTTTTCTTTATTTACACATAAACAAAGTATGTAGGTATACAATTAGGTTATTGTTATAAGTAAATTTTATTGTTTTGAAAACATCTTTACTTCATAGGAAGCAGAAGAAATTATGGACGAAAGAGAAATATATTCCTTTTTGAGTCAAGAAGATGAAAGGTCCAGATGATAGCAGTGACAGCGAAATGGAGGATCACGTAAGTGAAGACGATACTTGTTCAATGTGATACTGACGACAAACAGGTACATAAAAGATGCCATTGATGAAAGCTTGAACACCTCAACACCTCCTGACGACACCTCAACACCTCTGGATGACGCCTCAACATCTCTTGATGACCCCTCAACACCTCCTGACGACACCTCAACACTTGAAAGTACTCTACGTGTTATTTACACACACAATGTTTTATCTAAGCAAGAAAACCCTTAAACCGAAGAGAATATAATATGGAAAAACGAAGTATTTAACTGTGTACACCATGAATGAGATCTAAATTGGAAATAACTACTTTTATCAAAGTGTTTGAGAGAAAATATTGAGAACATCCTGCCACGGGCTATTGAAGAAGCTTCTTAAGAAGCTGAAGAGTAACCTCCTGCCAAAGTTCGCCGTTACTGTAGGCTATGTAGAAGTATTTTGTAATTTGAGACTGAATATAATAGTCAATTTTTAGTTTGTAAGAAAAAAAACTATAATTGTTCCATAATTATTTTTTTATTCTTCTTTAATATAAACTAAACACTTCAAATTATTGTTTTTATTGATTACTTATTTTGGATTGCATAGAATAATATTTTCTTTTTTTTTCTCTTTATTATGTTGGTAGGTTGCCTTTTATTTAAGTGTTTGTTGTTGGACTTTAGGATTGTAACTAAGATTTCAATGTCCGCATTTCCAAAAACGGTTCTATCAGAACACCAGCGCGGCGTATTGCCCCCGCAATAAACCGCATTATGCTTCCCTTCCTTCGTATGAGCAAGTGGCCAACTCTGGTGACGGAGTTTTTAGGCCGCCTAAAGGCCTCCGTCATGGCTTAACGACTTTTTTAAAAGTCGGGACCGACAATTTAACGTGCCCTCCGAAGCACGGAAGCGCTCAGATAATATTGCCACTTGCGGTCACCCATCCAAGAAATGACCGCGCAGAGCGTTGCTTAACTTCGACGATCTATCAAGAACGCCTTAGCAAGCTTCGCCACGAACGCTTCCGCATTATGCTGAGATAGGACCATTTTGCATGCCTAAACTACTAACTACTAATTTTAGCCTATAGCTTAGTATGGCATGGTCTACGTGACCTCAAGACGGATGAAAGTCATATCACTAAGAAAGTTATGAGTATGAGTGTGAAATGTGGATGGACAATAATGAATATACAAGTAGAAGAAGGCCGAGGGAAAACTGGATGGATTGTGTGAAAGAGGATATGAATGTGAGAGGAGTGAACTTCGCCAACTACGAATGATAGAGATGAATGGAAGATTAAGCATGTTGGGCCCACCCCACCTAGTGTGGGATAAGAGCAGAAGATGATGAAACAAACAACCTAAACGTATAAGTGTAAAAATACAAAAAAATCAAAATATAACAAAACGAAATTTAATATGAGCGACTGTTTGGCTAAATTTTATCAAAACTTTTAACAAATGTCTAAGGGGTAGTCAAAACTACCCTACTTAGGTATGTCCAAAATTTGGAGTATTTGGACTCCAAATACATATTTATTACTTATGTTCGTTCACATGTCATTGTGCAGATGTTTACATTACATGCTTAACAGAGTCGCAAGAAAGAAATTAAAAGAAACATTTGTTTCGGCAGGATCTCGAGGGTCTTATTGATACCTGATCAAAAATAGAGATAAGTACTAAACCACTTGGCTAACACGGATCGTTGGCTAAATTCTCTAAGCACAGATCTTACATATTATATATTACTTATAAGATAAAGTATCAAAACCATTCATACCATTCGTTCTAGACACGAGCTCACGCACACTTTTACAAAAATTATAGTATTATTGAAGTGTGCGTCAAAAATGACAACTCTGCGTAGCACGATCTAATGTTTGAGTTGGTCAAGATAGCTTACACGCTCTTAACTCTCGTTCAAGAAAATAGTGGAGCACCAAAACAACTTTTGCTTTCATTTCGAGAATCGAACCCGTTACTCGAGTCAAGGTCGGCTGATGACCGCAATGCGTTTGGAAATTTCATTTTATTTTTGTTTTGTACAAAGTACGAGTATGTGTGTAATGTGTGAAAGTGTCGAATATTGTCCTAGTTTGTAGATTGGCGTATGAGGTCGTGTGTATTTATAGAATTTGCTGTAATTTATTATTGTAATTCATTTCGTAAAACATTTTTCTTAAACCTCGCTTGGGACAGGTATGTTTGTAGGTTCGATCTCTGCTACGGGACAAATGTTTGTCATCATTATCATCATATCAGCCCAGTTGCACCCACTGCTGGGTATAGGCCTCCTCTTTATGACGCCACTCAGTTCAGTCCTGTCCTCCAAATGTTTGTATGAACTACAAAATTTGTTATGAATAGGAGCATGATCTATGTACCTATGTACCTTTATATACAAAACAAGTAGAAACAATTATCATAACTCAAGCAAATTGCGCTTTAATTTTAATTAAATGACGCCGATATTAGAAATCGTTTGGAGGGAAATGACCAATTTTTAAGAAGAATAAACCCCAAGACCTCAACTTTAAGGCATGTCATCATTCACGTAATTCTATAAAATTTTCAAAACAAATGCAAGACAAAAAAAATCCATATTTTGAAAAGGAATTTTTTAATGGGCTAAATTTTCTCCCTTACCTACCTTGATTACTACAATCCCCATCAAAAGCCTAAACTTATTAGATAAAACAATCGTAACACAACCAGTTGCATTATTCAGCGACCTAGAAGCAACGTGTGATTAACCCGAGCATCGGCCCCGCGTTATGTCACGCGTTACGTGAACATTTACGCATGAAGCTGGCGACCAGTACTTAACTGCTTTTAATATTATATACGATGTTTTAAGCGTCAAATGCCTCAGGTAGGCTGTTTTTATTATTGATGTAGGCCTGTGCTGACTCACTGCTAGGCAAAGACAAGACATACTAAGTGGAGAAAAGGAAAACGTATTAAAACCGACAGGGACCCCACTGTTAAATGACAATTCGGCAGACCGTAGGGGTTAGATGAGTTAGGTTTTTTTTAATTTAGTCGTAACTGTATTTATCATTTTTCTGCTTTACATATAGTACCTACTCATTCCTTCTCTAGTCAATTCTATTTACTCTCTATCACACTTATTATTGGATGGCTCTCTCTCCACTGTCAACGATCCTGTTTAGTCCCACTCGACAATGAACAAGACCTGACAAGATCAGGGAAGGATTCAATTGGTTAAAACTAAACCACAACAGATTACCTAACATATTGACAGGTTCTACCAAGTGTACAGATTGAGTGATGCGTAATTAGAAATCGGTAGACTGTTACAATCTGTTTTTAACGCGAGTAAGACATGTTGAGTATAATCTGTATATTTATTGAGGTTCTTTAACAAAATGATAATGTTAAAAAAATAACTATTATCGGATTTTTTGTTTTTGACTTTTTAATAACATAATATGCCTTTTGTTGATAGATACAGATACAGACTTGTCATGTTATGTTAGCGTATTTCAAGAAACTAAGGCTTAATCTATCTTCTGATAAACCGGAAGATAGCAGGTATTACCAACAGTTGTTCTATTAAACTTGTTTATAGGTGTGGACAAACAAAAACACTAGTATTTACGTCGATATATTGTCTTTTTGTTGACACAAACTAAGATATTGACGACTTTTTTAGCGTGTAGAGCGACAAATCAATATATTCTCTCCTGCTCTAACATAGTACGCTAGAGCATTTTGACATTATCGAGATATTTCATTTGTCGTATTGAAGTTACACATGCTAAGCCTACTGTCCATAAATCGTGTAATTACCTGAGTCGCCACCAATGGCAGTTGTACTGCTCCTTCCTAACATCTCCCGTAAAGACATCCCATCTCCATTTGTCCATGACGAGCGCGAATGGAAGGAAAGCCAGCTTGTCCATCGCCTGCGTGTAGAGATAGTTCATGTCGTGAGCGGTGTCGTCAACGGAGCGCTGCACCAGACCCAAGGTCTGGAGGTGCCGGGGGGAGGAGACGGATAGGGCTATGGTCTCGCCAATAGCTTCGTGGAAACCTGTAAATAAATATATGATCACGACTGTATCCCAGCGGTAAACATTTCTGAAGAAATTAAATTATTTTAAAGATATTTTATAACTAATTTTACATACAGTATTTTATCGCGTTAATTACCTTATTTATATCCCGACCCGACGTTTCGACTGTATATAAGTAGTTCTAAAATATGAATTGTGATCGCGAAAGATTAAGAAATAATATTTTATAGATGTCTGGTGCAGAGGCAAAAATATTTTGAATTGAAGAGGTATTTTTAGTCATTGAATATTTATTGTGAAGTTCAAAACATTTCTATAAATAAAAGAGGTTTCTTCATACACAAGTTATTACGTAAAACACTAATGTGACGTTCGTTGTTTTCAAAGTTAATTGATGTATCATTATTTCACGGATATCTTAATCTCACTCAAACAATAGCAGCAATTGTTTTGTTTCCGTTTTTGTTAGGCTTAAGGACATCACACACAGCAGCTATAATATGAAGATATATCTTATAGCACGATAATAATATAATATCTCATTACATCTTTCTATAGAAATTGACAGGAGACCAAACACAGCAGCTATAATATATATTTTAATATCTTCGTATCTTAAGATACCGAGTGATACGAAAATATATATTTATAGCTCGATATAGCTCGACATATCTCAGTATATCTCGATATATTTTTATATATTTCGCTTCGTAAAGGATGTTCAAAAATTTGATGATTATTTTATACTTTCATTTCATTCTTACCTAAAGCATACAGCAAGTCGTTCTTCGGAAGATATACTCTTTCGCATGTGGGTATTATTTTTCTTAATATCTTTTTTAATGAAGTTCGGAAAAGGTTGATCTTAACTCCCGGAAATAATAACAAAATAATATATATATATATATACGTACTTTCCGTGTATGAGTATATATGAAAAAAAAAGAACACCCTTTAAAACACTTCAGCAGTTGGAGAGTGCGTCAATCGTGACATATAATATATTATAATAATAATTTATTTCGACACAAACATTTGAGAACATTACATACATAATATTAAAACTAAAATGTAGGTACAGTAGTTTTGAAAATGTAAGTGTATGCATTATTAGTCGGATCTCAGATGTCTAAACTAGGCTAAGAGCCTGTACTATATGTCAATGACATGAACCGAAAGATATATTACAGTATCTGTTGTGTGTGTGATAGCTTACTATAATATATCCCGGGATGTAATATACCGTAATATATATTATAGCTGCTGTGTGTGACGTCCTTTACAAAACACGGTTTTATATGTGCCACACAGGCCATATTCACTTTTTAACTTCTATGTATCTTATTCTCACTTCAATCTACGGTATAAACCATATAATTGCAGTCCTTAAAAGTCTTTTATTGTTGTTTATTTAATGTAAGCAAACCTACATCCAGTAATTTGAATGCACATAGATAAAGAATTGTACTATGTTTTTGAAATCCATTCAACCCAGAAAAATACAAACTCGTATAAGTAAATATATTCGTATTAAAAAGGTTATCAATAGTTTTATAAAATCGATCCAGGTCTCAATGAAACACAAACATCAAAATATCTTTACTAAGATTAACCTTTTATCTTTTGAGATTCATATCTTATGGATACAAACATTCAATTGACTTAGAAAAACCGAATTATAGAAACAGTTTGATCATGTACCATTACGTTTCAATCGGGAGACCTGCTTCCGGACACTTTCACTGACAGTGACCAGGAAGGGACCAGTGGGAGAGAGTGGTTTACTTTAATTTATGCTATAGATACTGGAGCACGAATTGTATTAACTAAGGTACAAATGCACGGACTTCCTAATCATAATAAACTAGCAGCACGTCCCGACTTTGCACGAGTGTACGAATTAAACTACCGGAAAAAATATAGCCTATAACCACAGTCCGTTCTTTTTTTTTTTTACACATCAGTGAAACAATTTTTAAAATTGGCTGAGTACATTTTGGTCCTTCGACAAACAAACAAACCAACAGGAGGAACAGGTAGAGATTTTCTTTTCAGATCTTAAGGTGTTTTTTAATCATCTAAAAACCTCTTAAGTTGTAGTCAGAGGTATGTCCGATTACATATTTGGTACATGCCCTACATACGACAATGCTTGTCCACTAACTTAATTAAACATCACCTTGGCTCGCAGCTAATTCAGTATACAAGTGTCGTTGGATAAGCGACTTCTTTATACTCCTACCTAACACAGTACTTATTTATTTGTTTTGTAAAAAAAAAATTATGAAATTTGAGAGTTTTGTGGTTCAGCTGTTGACGCTGCTGTTTTCAATGAAATATGGTGAGTTTTTAAAATAAAATTACAGATCAAATTTAAAAAACTGCAATTTTCATTACGAATTTGTATCTAAAAGGATCTATAAATTAAATATGATTAAATGTGAGTATTTTCAAGCAGAATCTAGAATGCAATTTTAAAAGTAAATTTGAGAATAAAATATTAAACATTTCAATGGATTTCTTTTTTATTATTTCCTTCTAAAGTGAAAAGTCAATAGGTAGCACACAGTTCTCTCTACAGGTCCTTGAACCACCTTTATAAAAATCTCACATAATTTTATCATGTCATCATGTATAAATACATTAACATACATTTTGGATTAAACTGTATTATTAATTGTATTTATTTGCTATTATTATTTTTATTTTTGTTTATTGATATTATGTTTGTGAGAGAAAATAAATAAATAAATGATAAATGATAAATTGAGCTGAGCTTAATTAAATCCAGCTTAATTTGACTTTTTGCAAAGGAATCGCCAAGTTTACAAAGACACCTAATACAGGTTTTTAACAACTGAAAACCCAAACTTACATTTAAACCTAAATACTTACCTACCTACCATGATTTAACAGATAACAAAATACGTATAGCTAAAAGTAGTGTGTATGTATAAGACTTAACCTAGGTCGAAGGCACGTGTAAAATTTAAGCCAAGTTCAGCTCTGCGGTCTGTAATCCAATTTTAAGGCGGAGTGTGGCTTCTCTAATGGAATCAAGTTCTGACCCAGATCTAGATTTTGTTTCTGTGTCATATCACACCTATAGTATTATTGTAGTCATCCCACAGCTGGGAAAAGGAGTCCACAAAACCACAATTGAGATAAACTCGAAGGATTGAATTTCGTATTACTGTAATAAAAAAATGTACAAAAATAAAACTGCATAAGACTGACTTTACCAGGCTTATAATTACTATTTATGCATTAAACTACTTAAAATTAGATAATTATTTAAAATTCCAGTCGTTTTGGTGTAGATAATTTTCACGTCTTAGCTCTATGTTTGTTTTGGTTTCAAGCTGTTCCGAGTTTCCGACAGTAATATTTTTTGTATTTCACAGCGTCAGCAATATTCTGCTATGACTGTAATAGTGAGTTTGACCCCCGCTGTGGGGTCAACTTCGACCCCTTCAGTCTGGGGACAGTGAACTGCTCGCTGAGAGACCAGCCCGACCATCTCGAGCCGATGGAGCCAACGCTTTGTAGGACCATCAAAATGGACAGTAAGTGCTCAAAATGGTGAATGTGTCTTCGCCAAAAAAAAATGGACATGAAAAATCTATGGCTCGTATGATTCAGATGCCGGAATATTTTGAAATCAATGATTTTTAATCTGAAACCTGATTTTATAAACTAACGCCCTTATGCATATTCGACCAGTAAACCTGTATTAGCTAAAACGCATATTAAATCTATTGCTATCTCTTTTCGTTGACATATGAGTGACAAGCAAAACGTTCTCCTATAATAAATTGTCAAGTTTTTATGAATAAGACCCTGCATGTTCTGATAACGGCTATTTTTACAGTTGTTGGTAAAATTCGCGTGGTGCGTACTTGCGGCTATCTCCACGACACAGAGTCAAACGCCACCTGTCGGCGGGTCGTTGGAACTGGTGACGTCTTCACTACCTACTGTACCTGCGACACAGACCTTTGCAACTCAGCTTCGCAAGTGACGGCAGAGATGGCGCTGTTCTCAATTATTGCTAGCTTTTTATTTTAGTTTGTCAGGTTTGGGGTTGAGAGTGTTTTATGAATTAACTTGTTGATTATTTAGTCCGGTCAAATTAGTATAAAAAATAGGGGTAAGGTTACATTAATTCGCACCTGGCTGAAATTTGGCATGAATGTTGGGAACCCTATTACACATAATTTGTCAATTATCCACATCAATTTAACGTGTGGAAAAAAAGTTATTCAAGGTCAAATGTTGCTAAAATCGGTTTTCTGAGTTTTCCAGCTAAACGGTACGTTTTATCATAAAAATAGGTATGACAAAAGTATTTATCATGCAATTGTCTATAAAAATTGCTCATTCACTTTTTTCCTGAGAATCGCCATTTCGGAGATATAGCGATGCAAAATGTTAAAAAAATAACACTTTAAAGCTATATATTTCACAAACGAATGTTTACATTGAAAAATGATATTAGAAACCCCATAATGTTTTTAAAAGACCTATCTAATGATATCCCACACTATGGAGTACAAGCCAAAAAAAAATTTCACACTCGCTTTACATGTAGGGGAGATACCCTGAAAAAAAACTATTTTTACGATTTTATGCTACCACTTTGTCGGCATTATATATATGTATGTTCTTGCCAAATTATAGTTTTCTAGTATCAATAGTCTCTGAGAAAAGCTGCGGAGGGACGGACGGACGCGCGTACGGACAGACCGAAACTATAAGGGTTCCTTGTTTACTTCAAAACCATAAAAACGCGCCATGTACACTACCTCACGGGTGGCGCAGAAACGTGTGCAATAGTGTGCATATTATGAGTAACAAAACTTTTTCAAGATTTTGCATAGCTATATCTCCGAAATGGTGATTCTTAGAAAAAAAATGTATGTACAATTTTTATAGATAATTGCATGATAATTTATTTTGTCATACCTAATTTTGTGATAAAACTTACCATTTAGCTGGAAAACTCAAAAAACAGATTTTTCCAACATTTGACCTTGAATAAAAAAAAATCCACACGTTGGATCGATGTGGATAATTCACAAATTGTGTGTAATAGGGTTCCCAACATTCATGCCAAATTTCAGCCAGGTGCGAATTAATGTAACCTGGAATGTTTATTTTGACCGGATTATATTTAAGTAATAAATTGTTTTATTAAGTTATGATAGCCTCTAACTTAACAAAATTTATTAAATATAACTAACGAAGTCCATGCATGTTATTGCCAATGAATCTAAAGTATAATGTTATAACTGCTGTCAAAATGTGGAATGGTGACCACTTTCGTGCTTCAGAAGGCACTAAAGATACCGAGACCAACTTAGGGCAAACAAACCATGAACTTTTAGGTTTAGACCACCTAAAAGTTCAAGCTAGTAGCTAACTTTAGGAGTTGGCTACTAGCTTGAAATAGCTAGCTTGAGCTAGCTTGAGCTCATACAAACTTACTATACTGATTCTCTCGTAAGTAATTATAATTACAACAGTATATTTTCTTACCTGGATTGGCTCCATCTCTAAAGACCTTGGGCTGGTTCCTATACGCCAGGAAGTATTGGATGTGGGCCATCTCATGATGAGCCGTCACCAGGTCTTTCATATCCACGTGAGTGCACATCTTGATGCTGGAAAATTTATATATTCCATGAAAATAATGATAATTTCTACTACACATCAACATAATAATCTTAGATCTTAGAAAGTATAAGTAAAGCTAGTACTTATACCTACTTTGTCCACATTTAGGAACAAAGTTCTTGAATGTGGACACACGAAGAGCAGGATTCCTAAAATTAAATGTGGACACTAGGTATAGGTAGGTCTATCTGCCTTTCGACAAATTTCTAACCGGTATTTAAAAAACTCAATCCCTAAACGTGTAAAGGTACATGCCTTTCAAAACGTGGACGCTACACATGCCTTAGGATAAACTTACCGGTAATCATGTTTATTGCAAAAGTCCCAGGCAGAAGGTTGGCAGTGGATATGCCTGTCCACCGGCTGGTTCAGGACACTCAGCTGCCAGAAGTCTTCAGGCATCGCTGACATGTTCATTGACAGGAAGTACTCTTCTGCCAGTTGGAACATTGTCTGTGGTGTGTAGCCCTGAAAGGATACATAAATGTTACATTTTATTTCATTTAATTAGAGGACGGGCAATGTTTTTTTCTTGCAACAAATATAAACTACCGTTGCAAAGACAGCTATAGGTACCTACATAATTATTTATTGACCCCGTTCAATCCTAAGGATGACTGTTGTCTTCCTTGTTATTCTTATGTCAATAAAAAGAGATAGCAACAGATTTAAATTCTAAGGTTTTTATGAATAAGACCATAGAATTTAAATGTTATCCGTTGTCTATATCAATTTCAATATCAAATTCTACATTTTGTAAACAAGAAGTTAAAAAATAATGTCATTGTCATTACATTTTATATTTACAAACCTGCTGAACCATCTCCGGTGTAACATCCACGAGGTGTTTCCCGGGATACGGCAGGGTGAAAGGAACGATGCCGGACCAGCTCTGTCCCCACATGTCTCCGAGGACGTGAGCCGGGATCGGCGCTGACCGGGAGATCCTCTCGGGTCCATATGCTTCACGGAGACGGCGACGGACGTACGCGTGCAGGAGTTCGTATAGGGGCTTTATCTGGAAATATTTGGTTGAGAATTATTGATTTGAGATTGAAAGTAAAGACCCATTATAGGTAGAAGAATTGCAAAGTTGTGGATTAAAATTTGAAAAGTTATTTTAAATGACAATCTCACCTGTTCCCACACCTCGTCCACTTCTTCCCTCATGTTGACTGTTTCATAGGGGAACATCCAGTACTGCGATGCATCAGTGAAATCTGAAATAATTAATGGATTTCTTACATTTACTCTTCTGAAAAATATACATCGTACATATACCTATTATATCTGCCATTACAAGTTTGAGTTGAATGTAGATCATATTTAAATGTAAATTTTTCGAGGCCCATTTTTAGAAAAACTAAGATAATTATATATCTATATTCAATATTATTCAATATCTGGATGGTGGTTTGTGTGCAATAAATAATTAATATAATTATCCTACAAATTATGTTCCTAAGTGAAAGTTTGTAACTACGTTTAAATGTTAAGTTTGTATTTAAACCAAATCTGCATCATTCGTACTTACTATTCAATCTAGCCGCCTGATTGGTCAGATCCACCAACTGCTCGTAAAGGTCCCTGATCCGTCTGCCCGTGTTCCGTCTCCACTCCGTCCACACGTGCTGCAGCTCGTCCCAGTCCCTCGAGTGAGACATGATGAACTGCAGCTCGGGTTGGAGATGGAGGCCGCATTTGAAGGGCTCGTTGTAGGCGCAGATCTCTGCTGTGTTGTAGACTGCTAGCATGTCGTTAATGATGCGGTTGTACTGAAAGGGAAAAAGGTGGTATTAAAAGCAAAACTTCTATCATTTAGGCCGTTACATCTATCATCATATCAGCCCAGTTGCACCCACTGCTGGATATAGGCCTCCTCTTTATGATGCCACTCAGTTCGGTCCTGTGCGATCCTTTAATTGCCACGCTTTACCTACACCCGGCGATAACTTTATCTACATCTATACTAGATGATTTATACAGCGTCAGAAGGAAATTTTTTGCCTACACTTTACGAAACACTGAAGTACCTACTATGGTAATAAAAGCATGGAGTAAATCCAGTTTATGACTTATGATCATTGCCATGGCACAGACAAAATAGATCATGTTGAGGTATAACAATTACTTGAGTCTTCCGCTAACGAGTAATTCATCAAGCTATCTGCTGACATGCGAAATGACATTGAATCTCGTCTCTGAAGATGAGTTATTATCACTTTTTTTTTTTTTTTTTAAATCTTTATTTATTAAAGAGGGTTTAATCAATAATGATTATGACACCCTCGAAGGAAACTTATAATTATATGTTATATATACTCGGAGATAGTTATTTTACCATACAAACATTATATATGGTATCATAACTATCTCCTACTGATACCAATTTTGACAAATTTTACAAGCGCTTTGGCTTCCTCCGATAGAGGGAAGGCCAAAATAATGTTACAGTTACCTATCAAAAATAAATCACCATAACAATTAGCAAACGCCATTCTTTCTGCTTCGTTCCGAACACATTCAACAATGATATGGTAGGTATCTTCTACTACATCACACTCTGCACAATTAGGTGATGTGGTCTTACCCATGAGATAGCCAAAACTATTCAGTGGAATGTGTCCCGATCGCAGCCTCATAAGGGTCACTATGTCAGATCTGGCCATATCCGAACCTTCAAACCATGGTGATCTAGATAGGCGTGGTTGAATGGTCTTATACCATATTCCTTTACTTAGGGACCTTTCATCAAAATATTCTGACCAAGTTTGTCTACATTTCGTTTTCACTAGAGGAAGGACATCGCTGTGGTAGGGTAGAAAATTCATTGAAATACCATCCACGAGTGCCTCTTTGGCGAGACGATCCGCGTCCTCGTTGCCGGATAAGCCTACGTGAGATGGTACCCATTGTAGTGTGACATGTTTACAATTGTTTGCCAGGTCACCTAAAGACCTTAAAATGCTGTAAGCTATCGGAGCGCCACGATAACTCGTGGTGCATCGAACCAGATGTTGAAGGGCACTTTTCGAGTCTGATAGGATGACATATTGACCGGGCCCAAAAGAGTTAATATAGGATGTTGCTTCTGCAATTGCAATTAGCTCAGTACACATTATAGAAATATTTGATTTTATTTTGATTTTGATTGCACCGTTTGTTTGCGGGTCGAATATGGCCAAACCTGATTCGTTATCTATTTTAGATCCATCTGTATATATTCTGTAAAAGCTTTGATACTGATTACGTAAAAAATCGTCACACATAATTTTTAAGGAATCTACACTATAGCTACGTTTTGATTGAGTGACGATCGCAATATTATCTTTTATATTAGAAACATCCACACTGCTTACCCATTTATTTAGAGAATAATAATCATTTTTAGAGCTTGAGTAAATAGATATGTTTTTGTAATCATCGTGAATCGAAATCATTATCGGTTTGATTCTGCGTCTCCATAATATGTTTCGGCTAACGATACTTAATTTATCTATTAAACGAATTATTTCACTGTCCGATATCGACTTCTTTCTCAACCAATATTTGCCGGCAAGATAATATCTACGCACACATTATTATCACTTATTTTTCATAGAAATCTAACATTGAAAATAAGTGGATTCATAATTTAGTATCTACCATAACAAATACTTAAAGCACAGATTTTCAGGTAAATAAACAGATTAGGGGGGAAACTGGTTCCTTGTGCTAATCAAAAAAGATAACAGACACAATTTAGACATTTAAGATTTTTTATTATGATTTTGGGGTTGGGCTTGCTTTGTTAGCTTATTTTAGGTACCTACTAACGAATAAAATAATAACTGAGCCCTTACCCTATCAAGCTGGTCTGGCGGTAAGGCTGCAGGTCCAATGATAGACAGCAGTCGAAGCTGTCTGAACGTGGAGTAGTCTCTGACAGCTCCCCGAGGTATCTGCTGCGCTGCCTCCCACAGACCTCGCTGGAAGAGGGTGTAACGTTGTTGTGCATCCAGCTGAAAATAAAATAAATGAAATACTATCAAGTATTCTCAAAATGCGGTATGTTAACATTATTTCAGATGTGTAAGCATTTCTAGATGCTAAAGTAGTCAGAAGTATGCCCAATTACATTTTGGTGAATGCCCATAATCAAATTATTTTTAACAATATTAGTTCATACGCCTTGTGATTGTTTTTCAGAAATATCACTTTTAAAACTATCAACAGGATCACTCACGTAAAAAAGATAGGTAAGCGTAATTTCCCATTGTAATAGAATAATAACTTTCAGAAAGTCAAGACTATTTGTATTTCATCTTGAAAATAAATTAGATATTTTTTATTTTGTTCCAAACATTATATTCTGATACACATGAAGAGAAGAGAGGCCTATACCCAGCAGTGGGATGAGAAGGGCTGATGATGATGATGACACGTAGAATCCAAGGGTAGGGCTGGGACTGCATAGTTAAGCGACTGGTAACTAAGTTAACATTTATCATTTTACAATGTTAATATATTCTGTAACCATCATCACGTACCTAGGGCTTCATAAATAGCAAGACCTGATTTATTTGCTAGTAAAATGATTCGTAGTACTGTGACAAGGTTTCTATGTCTAATCCAAGGCAACCACGTCACGCCTTGAAATAAACAACGTCACAAAAATATATGGTATGATGTTTAAAGAATACTAAGTTATGGTTAGTTCGGAGTGTTCGGACTACTTTAGTTATTTTGTGAATACATTTTTAGCTAAACTACTCTGCTGACCAAATTTTTGTGGTTTGCATACATTTAGACACCAAATTACACGCTAGTCTACTTAATTACTATCCTATCTTGAAAAACTAGTCTCGAAATTCTTGGGCATACCTGTAGAACAATTTTTTGTGATTTACAAGTCGTCATAAAAGACTCAGCTCTGCCGTCCTATGGTTATAAGGCCGTTAAGTGACAAACCCAAAATTTTGGGTACGAGCAAAAACGTGAAAAATGTTGTTTCTCGACTTTGTGAAGACTTACAGTTTACATTGATATTCCAAAAAAAAGGTAAATTCTTGAACTATTTTTGGAATTTAACATACGAACATTAAACTAAACGAGTGGTGTTTTATTTTAGTTTTTGTGTTTTAGTCATGGATTTCTACTTCACAATGTAAGAATATACTAAGCTAGAAAACAGTCAGCTGAAGCGCAGTCGCGTTTTAGTGTTGTATTTTATGGTAAATGCATGATGGTTTGCAGATTCCACCGTTAAATCCTTTAGCCGTCTTTTTGCATTGTATTTTCGTCAAATTGGAGGAATTTTCCTTTTTTAAAACACCGTTACAAGCCTTTTACTGTTAATTTACTGTTTCAAAACTAAAATAATCACATTTATTCTAGACTTAAACACAGTATTGTAGTGATCAATTTTAGAAAACTGCTTTATAACGTTGACAATGCTAACTATAAATTCATGACATCATGTTAATTTAACGGCTAAGTGTAAACTCATAACTCTTTTTTATCATAATTAATGGAACATTTTGTTTAAATTAAACAAAATTTGGCATTATTATGATATTGCAAAGAAGGAGATAAGAATGAAAAATATTCTAGATCATCATTGTTGTATTTATTGTTATTAATTGAGTTTTAGATCGTTGAATAATTATTTAATCAATAATTGTTTGCGCTTAAGACTGTCTCTGATGAAAGTTAAAAGGTTAGAAAGTCAGCCAACAACGCACTATATGGTTTAATGTCTATTAGGTTTAGGATCAAAAAATGTTTATTTCTCATAAAAGAAACAAAAGTAAAAGCAAATGTGGATGTTTTAAATGGTGGTGGTAGGTCTCTTCCGTTGTGTTTACCTACTTATTAAAAAAATTAGATTAGTAATACAAACTCCAGAGAATATTGTGCAAGCTTTAATTAGCATGCATTTAATGAGACATTATGTTGTACCCTATGACTCTTAGTTGTTTATGCTCACCTTCGTGTAGCATGTAATGTGCCTGCCCGATACTGTATCAAGTGACTATGTAGGCACAAGCAGGTGGAGCACTGTAAACTCGCTTTGCACGAGTGTACCTACTAATAAAACCCGGAATTAAAATATAGCCTAAGTTCATTCAGAAAGTCTATTCTTTAAACATCAGTCAAATAATTTTAGAAATTGGATGTTCGGTTTCTGAGATTACGCTCAAAAAACCAACCAATTTTACCTCTTTATGATATTAAGCGAGATATCTTCATGAGCAATGCGGGTAGATACGGGAGCTCTTAGCTAGATACGTGTGGTAACCGTGGACGAGCCGTACACACTTGTAGGTGGATACAGTATCTTATACATGCATTACAATGATACATGGCTAGGTGAGTACCCTGGTTGTTTTAGGTACTTACCTAAACCTACTAAAACTAGGTGCGTTCTGTTTGCTTTACTTTTGCGAAGGATAAATTAGTATGAAGTAAGTTATCTTTTAATTATATAATTAATTTACTGACTCGATAGATGAAATTGGTATTTTATTATAGCAAACGCATTGGCAACTTATAGTAGAAGATAGTAGTAGTTTGTGAACACGTACAGTAAGAACTTCTTCTCGATCGCTGACTTCAATTCTGAAGGGCGTGCCCTTGAAAGAATTTAATTGCCTTGTGTGTTATCTTTCTCCATCTTGTCCTGTTTTCGGCTTCTCTCAGGGATTTTGTCACAGAGAGTCCAGTGTGACTGGTAACTTGGTCACACCATCGGCTGGGTAAGTGGCCACGGAGTCTTTTTCCTTCAACCTTATCAACAAAGTGTAGCTTGCGAGATTATCTGGTTGGCGGCGGGCAATGTGACCGAAATACCCAAGAACACGTTGGTAACATACGCTCGACAGTGTGGTTTTATGCTTAGCTGCTCCAAAATGGACTTATTTGTTTGTTTGGCAATCCACGGTATTCGGAGCATTCTACGACATCACCACATCTCGAAAGTAACAGTAAAAATATTGCAAAGCAATTAAGTATCTTTTTCGATCTGGCAAAGTTGATCCTTGAGATTGATTTCATGAGAGAAGTTGAGCGGGTCCTTTTACTTTTACAAAATTTACCCAATTGTATGTTGCAATATGTTTTCTTTGCAAGTATGACTTCAATAGTAACCCCAAACGGTAGATTTTGCGCAAACACGTTAGTGTACTATATAATTGATCATCTATGGCTCAAGATAGAAGAAATTGCGACTAAAAAAAATACATAAAGGTGGAGCAGGTAGACGTTTTTTAGCTTTGAAATGTAGCTTAACGGTCTTATTATGTTGTTATTAAATGAAGTAATGTCATCATATCCTATGACTAAAACACAGTAACTGTCTTTAAGCATTGTAATTGCTTAATACTGTCTTTTAGACTTCATAGATAATCATCCAGTTGGCTGCGTATAAAAAGCTAAAACACAGTTAAGGTCACATTACGGTTCATAAGTATTGTTTTTACATGTAACCGTTTTCTAAACTTGTTTCAGTGATGAAATTATATTCTCAAGTACAGGGTTGGAGGTGTTTAGCGGTATTATAGCATTGTAATACTAGGTAACCGTGTTTAAGAATAGGAAAAGTCGGAAAATGATGCACTTAGCGGTGTACGTGGTGTTAATATCTCAGCCATTATAAACAATTGAGCCATGAGACCCAGATTGGAAGATAGAGCAAAATTTACGTTTTCGCGCCATGTAGAAAAGTCAATTTTGCCCAAATGTTACTTAACGGCCTTATAACCATAGGACGGCAGAGCTTTAGATTTCACAAACATCAATAAATAAATAAACATTATAAACATTCGTTGAAGATAATTGTATTTTAAGCTATTGCATAGCTTCTATCGCGCCTTGAGCGTAGAGACCGAATCCAGAAATTCCGTAACGAAAAAACCTAACGCTTGTCATTTTAGTTCAACAGCTCGCCTCTAGGTGGCATGCAATAGCTTTACCGCGGCAGTCCCCGGGTGCCACACGTTTTTTTTAAAACTTATCGCAGCAGGTGTTATTCATGTACTTTCAGGTAATTAACTGTGAGTAATCCAGTTAATTTTAATTAAAGGTGTTACAACAAACCTGAAATGACATCAGCATCTGTCAACAATGAAGTATTAAAGCTGTTTTTATGCAACTATCAATTTACAGGTGAGTCACAATATTTATGATTATGAATGACAGTGTTTATGAATCATAATGATCTGGAGATAATTGATTAGCTAAGATGACAGGTCATAAGCAAAGCTCAAGCTTCCGGAGTTACAAACATTTAAGTTGGTTGGCACTTTAACTTTGAAATGTCTTCACTTATTATTTTGTAGGCCGTGAATGTGCCTAACATAATCTGGTGAATGACTTCTTTGACCGAATGGTCACAAAAACAATTTAAACATCTCAAAACAAAAGATCAAAGAACTAAAATTAACAAAGCAATGACTGAAGTTCACACTTTTTTAGCTCCAATCATGAAGTTGATGATCTTTGGAGTCAAGCTTTATTTAATAAACCCGTAAATATTTTTAAACGTTTTTCGAAAATACACAACCTGTTTATTTTTATTCAGTTTAATTCTTTCAGTAAAGATGACCAATTTAATCTTTTAAAAATTACAGGCGTTCAAACATTCGTATAGTCGATTAAAAAGTGTTCGGTGTCAGTAACTGTTTTTTCAGCGTCTAGACCCTAAAGATTATTTGCTGGTTGATTATTACACAAAAAAAAAATACTAAAGTGATACCCACTCGTATTTATTTTCGCGGTAACAATTTAGCGGTCAAGAGCAAAGTACTTGACCCGTATCGTTGAGAGAAACTTATTATATTATTATAACTAGTATTATTAAAAAGTTAATCAGCATTAAACTCGGCATTAATTAAATGAAATCTTGAACTTGAAAAATAAGCTTTATCTCACGTTTTCAAAACTATTGTTTGACTTTTATTATCCTTGTCACTTGATGTTACTTTTTCATGATTTCTTTAGAGTATAAATTGCAGGGTTATTGTACTACACTCCCAACGTAAACTTTTTTACCCTTTGAGTACTAACAGTTAAAGAACTACCTACATCATAGTGCAGTCTTGTTCCACTTACCTTTCATTTTATCATTCATCATCTCTAAATCATCTCTTCCCACTTAGGCCAAGCTCTACTTGTTTACATACTTACTCAAATAGTCACGTCAACGACAATGTTTTTCAACAGAAAATAACGAGTCTTACTATACTTCATTTCTTGAAGCAAGCTAATAGGAAGAAAAATAAACGCACGTGATTAGTCGTCGAAAATCATTGGATTGGCTAGATTTGACAATTGACAATTGATTTGACAATCTAGCCAATCACGAGAAATACAATTATTTTCGACGACCAATCACGTGCGTTTATTTTTGTTCCTATTAGCTCAAGCTTCAAGAAATGAAGTATAGACTGCTCAAAATGCACTTTATAATATTAAGAGGACACTTACATAAAGTGACTTCAACAGATACCTTCAGCAAAGCCAAGACCCACGCGATATTGTAGTTAATGAATGAAAAAATCAATGACCTTATCCAAAGTCAGTTCATAACTTTCCGAAATCTCTATCATCTCAACAATAGTGATGATTTTTGAGTAAACCTCATTCCACTTCGTATTCTCTTGCAAATTGGTTGCATTTGTGCCAAATTCTCAATAGCAGTTAGCACTGTTTGTGTGCGATTGTACTTATAGTAAACTTGAACTAGATAACAGTATGAATGGACTTGCCTTGTCTGTCACGTAGAGTCGTTATTGTTTGGTTTTTGCTATTTTATAATACTTAGTGCACGTAATCATCTGGCCATGCAGTTTTTTCTTCCTTTATTTAGATTTTGTGAACAAATTATTTGTTTAATGATCCTAGCTATATCTACATTCAACACTATTCAACACCAATACTATAATTACATCATTACTTCCATAAAAAAATTGTCAAATATGAACCGATAGTAAGCAAAAGCCAGAGATAAATAAGTTATTGAGGCTAGCCGTAAGCAATCAAAGCTGCGGACAGAAGCTATCCGTATCATCATTCCCCTGCCCTTATCCCACACTAGGTGGGGTCGGCATGTTTTCTTCTTCCATTCATCTCTATCATTCAGAAGCTATCCGTATATAGATGCAAATGTAATAGCAACCTATATTTTAAAGAACTGTTTTCCTCAATCATCATCACAATGTATATATTTATATCGTGACAAGGCGAGGCGTTATTTAAATAATTAACAAGTACTAGTTTCAAGTTCAGATCATATCGTGGGAAACTGCGATTGTTATATAACATTAAATTTGCTTATGTTCGATGTGGATTAACTAATACTAGAAAATCGCACGCAAAAATGTAAGGTTCCAAATTTACAGCAAAACAAGCATGCCACCTTGTCAAGTAGACACTAAATTAAACATTTATGTAGTCACAGGAAAGACAATGGTCAATACGTATAGTAGATATGGCCGGCTATGCCTTAGCATAGGATTATTAGCTTAGGATGGTTTAGGTGCTGGGCAAGCCTATTCCATCTCAACAATGTCCCAGGCACTAGTGTCTCGTTAAGCGTAGGCAAAGATTGCATCCTGACGTTGTATAAATCATCTACTAAGGATGCAAAGAGTTTTCTATGTAGCCACATCATATTTTTTGTATTATCCATTTTTTTTTAAATACATTGCCTAACAAAAATGTTTAGCTACAAAAGAAAACACGAAAATTTACTGACTAGCCTTTAGCTGATTTAGCCCAACGCCTCCTACATTTTATTTTGTTTCCTGAACGTCACACCTCGGTTGCGAAACAAAGAGACGCTGTATGGGAATGTCCTTTGCGCATGCGTGAGAAATTAATAGAACCCTCATTATTTTTATTGTCCGCTGGCATTGACGGAGGTAAGTTGTTGAGACCACTTGAGATTTACTTGTAATTTGATAAGTAGAATTATTGTATGAACTGTCACGATGTATTAGCAGACTAGCGTCTGAGATCCTACCACCAGTTTACATATGAAGCAAGTCTTACGAGTACTTGGCACTTTCATCACTCTCATCACAGAAAGTATGATGTTTAGGACTGACTGCCCTCATAATGTTGTCCTTCGAAAGATCTGATCTGAGTGCTTTTTAGTTTTACAAATTACCTAAACTATGTCACTCATTCACGCTTCATAAGTGGCCGTCACCCGTTCCACTTACAAAGTGACCGACCTGACCGTGCCTAAAACATCAGTTCCTAATTGATTTCAGTCCGTCCGGCTCTTTGTGACACAACTGTTGCCTAACAATAGGACGTCTGAGTAATCGGTCAGCTGGCTAGCACTTGTTTTTGACGCTAGTGGTTCGAAGCTTCCACGATCAGGAGTTAGATTCTTGAACGACATTTAAACCATGACGCGGTAAGAGATTGCACGTTATCTAGCTTTTGTTTTCTTAAATCCATAGAATTTTTAAAATAAGAACGCCGAGACGTGCCGCGTTACGACATGGTTATTTGGAGAATAAGGCGCCTGAAAATATTACAAAACATACAAGTAAACGAGCATTTATCATGAAATCACCTTTTTTACAAGCCAAACGTGTCGATTGCATTGGAACAGCAGGTGGTCGCGGATAGACTTTTACCGCGACCACGATTGGCGTAATCCGGTGAAAAACACCCGTTTATATTTTACTAGCAGCACGTCCTGGCTTCGCACACTTGGTACACTTTGGTACAGCCACCAATGAAACTACCGGGATGAAATTATATAGCTTATAATATATTCATAAACATTTAATGTCTAAAAAATAATATACATCATAGAAAGTACATTTTTAGTTTACTAAGTATGTATCTTATTTTTTCATCATGATTGAAAAACCGTCACACAAACAACAAATAAAATGGCGGAACAGATTCTTGACCTAAAAGGTATGAGACAATAAGATAATTCGTCTACTGAAGGCTGCTCATTGTATCTATGGGCTATTAAAGCGAGGATACGCCATGGCTTGGTTTTAAATGGCTTTGTGGCCATATCTGTCAGAATGGCGTCCGTTGCAGAAATATTAAGTGTTTGGTTTATCTGTGATGTTTAGTGGACATCTATTAAGGTCAAGGTCGATGAGATACCAGTCAGTAGCCATAATATTTAAACTCTTCTGACTTTAACTTATTCTAATATTAAATGTAAATGAATTGTACCCACCTAAAACGTGTGTGAAATCAATTTTTCGTGTTGTGAGAGATTTTTTCAAGTTTTTATTTCGGGTTGAGTGTAGGCAATTTTTTTTGTGAAAGATCTATTATTAATACATTCGAACTATTGGCACTCATACTGCATACTCGCAATTATGGAGCCAATACCAAATACATTTTGCTAGCAGCATAAAAACTATATAAATTACTAAATATTTTAGACAGATTTCGTTAAAGAGCTACATAAAAAACAGTCTATTGTAGGTATATAAAAACAAATTGAAATATTACGTGATATTGCCCAAATCACGTATATTTTAAAGGAAGTCTTAGTAACAACACGCAATAGAACTAGATTATTACTAGCACAAAAGCAATTTGTAGAAGAACTTAGGTACTTACCTGTAGTATAATTTTATACTAATATTCATTTTTATAAATACTATCGGGACTTAATCGCGTATTGAAATAGTATTCATTCTTTTTAAATATATAAAGACATAGGCGTATATTCTGAGTTTGCTTACAGACTTTTATTAGATTTTGCTCAAGTATGAACTTTTTGACAATTCCTTGTAAAACTGTGGTTCAGTGATAAATCACCGTTTGAGACACGATTTATGCTTGAGTATAGACTCTCTACAAGCTTTACTTTAAGATATCTTCTGGTATCAGATACGCAAGGGCTTTAAAGCTCAAACGATTACAAAATAGGCCTGATTTATCGAGGTTCAATAAAAGTGACTTGCTATTTAAAGTTCCCACGAACTGACGTGCGTCGAAACCAAATTAATTAAAACCGATTAAGATCTAAACGCAAACCTTATTAACAAACGTAAATAAAAAACTCACCTACGATTGTTACGATTTGTAAACACAAAAAAACGCATTTCTGTAGTTGAAATAAAAAAATATTGCTGAGTAGCGCGTTCAAGTCTTTTGTACGTGGTTCAATATTAATTGTATTTTTGTTCCAGACAGAACATTTAAAAACGAAAACTTAAACAAACAATTCGTAATAAATGATGTTTTTTCATGAAGATTATCCAACATTATCTGGCCTACGATGAAAGAAAGAAAAATATGTTTGATGTAAAATGTACTGACTGACGTATTATAAGCAAGATGATTGTAGTCGTTTTCGGTTTGTAGAGTAAAGGGGCTGCATTGACAGACAGTGCTTTCCACTAGAGTACAAAACAGTTAATTAACAAGTCACATCCCGTAGAATATCACACCGAACAATACGACTCTCTTTGCACAAAAAGCGAAGCATCGGTGTAGAAACATTATTGAAATCTCCCATACATTGTTCCGTGGGAATATTGTACCCGGAAACTTTCTGATTTTGTATAATGTAGAGATTTATTGAGACATTTCACGATTAGACTTATGGTGGTAATTGTAAAACAATTGGTTTTTAACTGACTTTAAACGAAGGAGGTGCTACGTTCCATTGAAAGTATTTTTTGTTATATATTAATGTATATTTGAAAGATTATAATGCTCCCAAAATAGTCAGATCAAAAACATTGAGGATTTTATTAGAATCTTTGGAGCTATGGATATAAACTAGAGAGGCACATAATTTGTTAACAAATTTAATTTTTTTTGTGTGAGTGTTAGTTTAGCTGAGCTCGTAAAAACTGTTAAATTATAAGTCAATATTACATATTTATTTATTTAATCTTCAGATTTTGAGAGATTCTTCTCTAGTAAAAACTTTTATAATTCTATTTTTAAGCATCTTAAAAACGGAGCTATTTTACATTTTGTAAAAACCACGTTCCCAGCCTCTTAATAAAAGACACGTCATTTTATATTCTACTCTGCAGGTACTCACATTGTTTATAGATAACAATCTCAAATTGTCCAGTCATTTGCGTTTAATGACCATAATAAATAGGTATGTATGTATTTATTATGGCAAGGTGAAATAGACTGTGTTTTATTCTTAGAAATAACTAGAAATAATTTTATTTTTATGTGTCATTTTTAATCAGTAATTAAAAGTGTATGAAAATAATATAGAACTAATTTGGTTCCACATTAACAAATATGAGAAGAGGAAAACATAATTTTCATTGCAAAAATGAACACAAACTACTTGGTATCTAAAATAAGCGATAATTTCCGTGTTCAAATCAATTCCTTGGAGATTACAATACAATTTACATTATACCCTTTTCTTACCTGTTGAATACTATTAAATTGACTGTGATCAAGACTTGCAAAGCCATATCATTGAAGGCAACAGGTAAATCTAAAAATCTAAAGGTACTTAAATTGTGAAATTGGTGGAAAAATAAATGAATAAACTCACCGCCGCATGCTGTGTAGCATCATTGACATCAGTTTCGAAGTTCCACTGCGCAGCCACATTGTTAGTACATTCCTTGGAAGCCTGCTCCTCCGCCTGATGCAAGAAATCCCTTATCTGCTGTACATTCACTTGATTAAACCGATTATCGATATTATTTCCATCCACTCGATTAAAATCGTACGGATTCGATCCCACGTAATTCGGATCGTTACGAACAAAGTTTGGATCGTTCCTTCTGAAGTTAGGGTCGTTGTTTATATCGATTCTGTCATCTCGATTATCGTACGGTCTTGAGGTAGAGCTGGGGTTACGTCCGTTCCCGTAATCTAAGCTCGGATATCCATTGTTGTTGATATCAGGACTGATTCGACTGTAAGGAGTCGTGTAGATCGGATTTGGACTAGAGTTCGGACGCGCGGTACTAAATTGATTGTTAAAGTTTGGTCTTGCGCTACTGAATTGATTCACATCGTACTGATTCCCGGGTGAGTTTATAGGGGTTTGCGTACTGGATACATATCCATACCCGTTCCTCTGGGTACTAGATATAGGGGGTAAATCTAGTTGGGGGGACGCTTTGACGAGCACCAGGATAAGTTGGAACTTGATGAGCGTAGTAACTCTTCCTACAGGAGAGGCCATGATAACTTGGCCGTTTATAATTTAGCCAGCTAGTGAAGCGTGGTGCTGGTAAGGTATCGCGCTGACGACTGCTTGTTACCTATGAACTCGGGCCGTGTGAAGCGGCTTTGTCTTGCGAGTACGTACCAGGGTCAATTGGATGGTAGGTATCAAGTTCAGAGTTTCAGACTGAAGCGTGCTTCGAATTTGTCCAATAGCACGTCATGTTAAAAATGTTTTGTATTTTTTTTTAGGGTTTCGAAGTAAATAAAGAATCCTTATAGTTTCGGTCTGTCCGTCTGTCCGTCCGTCCGAGGCTTTTCTCAGAGACAATTGGTACCTACTAGTTATAAAATGGGATATGTTTTTGTTTAATGAAAATGTTTTAATAATAATACGCTTCGTTTCTATTCCTTTTTAAATAACAATAAATGAATTATGATTAATTCTATCACCCCAATTTCATTAATTTGATACGAGATGCGCCTGTAGAAATGTAATAAGACCGAGGAGGGATGTGGTGAGTAGAAAAAGAAGATACTCCATTTTTCCTAATAATTTGTTAATTTAGCGAAGCAATTTTTCCTTTTTCAAGCATTATTTATTTCCTTATTACTAGGAAAACGCATGTGCTATCAGTTTGAACATTTGGAAATATTCTATTTCCGCTAAGATATGCATGATTTGTAAATTATATTTTTAACTTTTCAGTAGGTACAAGTAAAACTAAGAATAGTATGTGTGTGATTACTTTCTATATTTATTTTTGTGAATAATTTACAGCTTTTAGCGTAAAACAAACTTCAAATTGTGTTCGCTTTTTTAGATGCATCTGTAAGACTTGTGCAACATCTAGTAGGTATTTTACTGGAAGTACATAATTTAACAATTAGCGTGAACAAGAATCTTCACTTCTTAAACTTTCATCGACAAAAGTTTTCATAGGTACTTAGGTAAGTAATAAGCACTATTCTTTTTTATAGAAAGCTGCATTGTTGTTAAATGATAGGTTTTGTTTTTTTTATTATATTTATACTTTTCTCATAAATTATACACAGTTGAAAACCTGCTTGTGAATTTAAAGTTCTAGGTGCATTTTTGTCGTAGCTCGAAAGATCAGATTATTTCGTCTCGCACTCTTTCGAATAACAAAATAATTCTGAAGAAACTTAACGTAATAATCGGTAAAAATATATAAAAATAGATACTTAACTTTTGTTCTTACCACTGGAATATGAAACCTCTAAATGTTTGTCTTTAAAAAAAATATCAACAATGTCCATGCCCTCAAAGTCAAGTAGTTCACACACCACTAGTCATTATAATTACTAAAATAGAGTTCCACAAAAGGTGTGAAAGAAAGCGATAACAAAGAGAAAGCGAGATAACACGTAACCGAGGCTTGCCTCAGGAAGTGCTGACCTGCTATTGTATTATGGTCTCCTGGTAGGCTCTGATTATGCGCAGGTTACACAGATTGTGTAATACTGGGCTTACGACTAATAGATACCTTTTTAAACGACTTATTTCTCTTTAGTACTCCAACCTGTCGACAGACTGGGCTTTTGAGTTTTCTAAAGACTTACATCATGAGCTCAAACCAAACATTTTTATGAAATAAGAGAATTTATGGACACTTTGAAACGTTCTTAAACTAATTTTATTTTTGAAGTATATAAAGTTTATGGACACATTGGAGCATGACTTAAAACTTGTTGCTACTGAGTGTTCTAAACGCGACACAACACTCAAAGAATCAGACAACAACATGATATAGCTTAATTTTTTTCAGTGGTTAAATCTTTATAATTATAGGGTTGGACTAAATAGTCAATAACCGATAAAATCCTTCTTTATCGGTTATAAGTCGTTTAGTCATGAGGATTGCTTAATTCACTTTGAAAGAATGCTTTTAAATTTAGAGCTATTTGGACTAAGAATTGTTAAGATTAGCGAAGAATGCAAGTTATTCATAGGAAAAACCCAAGTATCTACATAGATCTACTCGAACACAAAACATAAGTGCTTTTTGTTTCATTTCGAAATAGCTGACGTTCTGCGTGTTTGTTACTTAAGAACGTGTAGTCGTCATTAGCTTATTTGAGCAGTATTTCGAGAGCCCTAACTCAATAATGTGATCAGATTATTTAAAGAATTTTACGGTTTTAGAAAGATTAATCTTTATTATAATACACTGCAGAGAGAAAACATAATATTTGATTATAGTTTTTGAAGGAGAAGTCAATCCCGTCATAGCGTTTTACGAAAATGAGCGTCAGAGCTGTCTTTCAGAAGGGATATCACTATTGTAATGTGAGAAAATGTTTTATTTTAAGCGTTTGTTGACCTGAAAATATATTCTCATAATACACTACAGCTCAAAACAATAAAAAAATAGCCTCTAAAGGTAATGAAAACAATATTTAAAAAGTACAAAATCGTTTCACTTTAACACATATTTTTTACTAGTATTTGAAGAAAAACACAAGAGTTTTATTCATTTGATGAAAATATAGGTATTTCTAAACGTACAGTTTTTTTTTCAATCAATTTCGAGCACCCAGTAATTTACAGGATTATTTTATAACCACTATATATCCGGCCGCGCGATCGTCTTCCGATTAGTCGATCCCGGGTCCTCCCAGCGAGAGGACGTATCACTTTTTTCCGCCGCCTTGTCAAACAAAATCGATAGCGTAGAAAACTCAAAGCGCGATACACTAGTATTGATACTTGTACCATATATATATATATTATAAAGAGGTAAAATTTGTTTGTTTGTTTTTTTGTTTGACGGAGGTAATCTACGACTAACTAGTCATCCGATTTGAAAAATTCTTTCACCGATGTGTAGAATGGACTGTCGGGATGTTTATCCCTACTAATATAATAAAAGGAAAAGTGTGTGTGTCTGGCTGTGTGTCTGTTTGTTTGTCCGTCTTTCACGGCAAAACGGGGCGACGAATTGACGTGATTTTTTGTGTGGTGGTAGTTGAAGGGATGGAGAGTGACAGGGACATTTTTATCCCGATATTCCCGCGGGAACGGGACTTACGCGGGTGAAACCGCGGGGCGTAGCTAGTAGGCTATATTTTATTCCGGTAGTTTCATTAGTGAAGCCGGGACGTACTGCAATGCTGCATTACCACTCACTCACTCACTCACTCACTCATTGGCGTAATAAATTGTTTTCTATGATGGTGGATGGGAAGGTTTATTTTTTTAACAGATTCGTATAGAGGGTAGTTTGGCGAGTTAAGGAAAAATCCGACTTTACCCATTTTTTGCCCCCTTTTTGCCCACCCCTGGTGTATCTCAAAAACTACAAGACCTGCAAATATTTTTTTAACAGATTCGTATAGAGGGTAGTTTGGCGAGTTAAGGAAAAATCCGACTTTATCCATTTTTTGCCCCCTTTTTGCCCACCCCTGGTGTATCTCAAAAACTACAAGACCTGCAAATATTTTTTTACAGATTTGTATAGAGGAGGTCCTGGGGAGTAAAAATCATATTTGTGTTTTGCCCCTGTTTTGCCCCTTTTTTGCCCCATTGATGGATCTCGGAAACTACGTAACATTTTTGATTGCTTTAAACGGATTTGTATAGAGGAGATTTTGGGATGAAAAAAAAAGTTTTAAGATTTGCCCCCATTTGCCTCCCTCATTTTGCCGCCACGCGTATCTCGTAAACTAGGAGACTTGGAAAATTTTAGTTTTCAGATTCAGGTAAGGCATTACAAAGTTGATAAAACGTGGTACTTTTTTTTTTTTAATTTTGACTTTTTTTTATTCTCCATACATTTTGTATGAAATTTCGAAACTTTTTAAGGGCAAAATAAAAAATTTGAAAGAATTTGTAATATTTTCAAACGGATTTGTATTGAGGAGGCTTGCATTAGTAAAAAAAAGTTTTTAGTTTTGCCCCCATCTGCCCCCTCGTTTTGCCCACCACTGTATCTCAGAAACTATAAGACTTGGAAAAATTTAGTTTTCAGATTCATGTAGGGCATAATAATGTTAATGAATTGAGGTTCTATTTTTTACTTAATTTTGACTTTTTTTTCTCCATACATATTGTATGAAATTTCATAACTTTTGAATGTGGGATAGGTAAAGTGGCGACAGACCTCAGGGACGTGTGACCTCCGAATGCCCCTTAAATCTAAAGGGAAAATTTATAAGACCATAACCTGTCGCGTTCTATGGATCAGAATGTTGGGCAATGAAGTAGACTGATGATAGGAGAGTGTATGCTACTGAAATGTGTATGACCCTAGAAAGATAACGTGCGCCCCAGAGGCACCTGCGAAACGAATATAGCGCTGTTTTGTTTCATCCAACGCGTGTACACGCGTGTGCTTTCAAGCCAACTCAGTCGTCTCAGCCAACACCGCCGAAGGACGACTGCTGCTATTCGGTAAGTACCGTAGTTTGGTTGCTATGACCATACGTTGCGCCCGAGAGGCGCATGTTTATCTTCTGTGAAACTTTTATGTATTTGTGTGTGATTACGTTTCTGTTACTTTTTCTTTATTTACACATAAACAAAGTATGTAGGTATACAATTAGGTTATTGTTATAAGTAAATTTTATTGTTTTGAAAACATCTTTACTTCATAGGAAGCAGAAGAAATTATGGACGAAAGAGAAATATATTCCTTTTTGAGTCAAGAAGATGAAAGGTCCAGATGATAGCAGTGACAGCGAAATGGAGGATCACGTAAGTGAAGACGATACTTGTTCAATGTGATACTGACGACAAACAGGTCCATAAAAGATGCCATTGATGAAAGCTTGAACACCTCAACACCTCCTGACGACACCTCAACACCTCTGGATGACGCCTCAACATCTCTTGATGACCCCTCAACACCTCCTGACGACACCTCAACACTTGAAAGTACTCTACGTGTTATTTACACACACAATGTTTTATCTAAGCAAGAAAACCCTTAAACCGAAGAGAATATAATATGGAAAAACGAAGTATTTAACTGTGTACACCATGGATGAGATCTAAATTGGAAATCCCTACTTTATCAAAGTGTTTGAGAGAAAATATTGAGAACATCCTGCCACGGGCTATTGAAGAAGCTTCTTAAGAAGCTGAAGAGTAACCTCCTGCCAAAGTTCGCCGTTACTGTAGGCTATGTACCACCAAAAATTAAAGAATGTCTATGATGACGTGTACAAAATGCAAAAAGTCTGTGTGTGGTGAACAAAAAAGATGTTTGCAACAAATGTCTATAATTTTTTTTGAAGTATTTTGTAATTTGAGACTGAATATAGGGTAGGTGCGTCAAATATGGGCCGGCGGGTAATAAGGGCCACTTCTATTTTAACATACTTCCAATATTATTATTAGACTCAAACCAAGCCTACATTATAGAGGACCATTAGGAAGGCTAATATCCGCGGTGGTATCGCCTTCCTATTCGCCTTCATGTCAGTAGACACATTTATTTAAACGATGTTTGTAAAAATCGCTCTACTAGAAAAAAATCTCCACGAAAACTGATTAATTGTGAGTACCATAGACTTTTTTTTTTTAATCTGCTGTTATTAATATAACATAAATTTATCATGTTTCCTGATTAAGTTAAGTTTAAATATAAATATAAATTTTTCATGATTTTACAGTGAATTTTGTCGAACTTGACGCAGGCGGCTAATAAGGGCCACCCCCAAGGCGGGTAGTAAGGGCCGTCAATTACAAGGCTTTCAGGTCTTCTTTCGAAGTCGTGTTCTATTATATCTGTTTTTATTGTGTATACGTGTTCTGAGGTTAAAATATAAATGTATTTTCTTTCTTTTTTTTGCTATTTCAGTTAGAAGCGATTGATAATAATGAAGGACAAAGACTGGTTATTAGCAATACTGGTACACAAAAACAGATGCAAAGGGCAAGGTGACTGGTGACTAACGACTGACGACTGACGACTGACGACTGACGACTGACGACTGACGACTGACGACTGACGTGACGACTGATGAACAAAAAGAACAAAAAGAACAAGAAGAACAAGAAGAACAAGAAGAACAAGAAGAACAAGAAGAACAAGAAGAACAAAAAGAACAAAAAGAACAAGAAGAACAAGAAGAACAAAAAGAACAAAAAGAACAAAAAGAACAAAAAGAACAAAAAGAACAAAAAGAACAAAAAGAACAAAAAGAACAAAAAGAACAAAAAGAACAAAAAGAACAAAAAGAACAAAAAGAACAAAAAGAACAAAAAGAACAAAAAGAACAAAAAGAACAAAAATAACAAAAATAACAAAAATAACAAAAATAACAAAAATAACAAAAAGAACAAAAAGAACAAAAAGAACAAAAAGAACAAAAAGAACAAAAAAAACAAAAAGAACAAAAAGAACAAAAATAACAAAAAGAACAAAATGAACAAAAAGAACAAAAAAAAACAAAAAGAACAATAAGAACGAAAATAATTTTTTTTTTGTTACTTTGACTTTAGTTCTGAAGCTTGTGGGATCGAAACCGGCCTTCACACATACTTCACACATTCACACACACACAACACAAAAGATTAGGTATATCTTGCGTTTGAGTGAGTATGCCCAATATAAGTACATAATACTTCACAGGACTCCTAGAAACTTGGAGGAAACATAATAGAGCAAAGTTCCAAAACGTAAACTTTCATAAGTTTAATAAGAGCCACCAATTCAAGAAAATTTTCAAGAAAATATTATGCTATTTTTGATTTTTTTTTGAGTTTTATGTAGTGAAACTAATAACTTTTTCAAGAATATGATAATTTTGAACAAATTTAGTCAATTAATGCTTTTTTTTCAAACTTTTCGTTTCATTAGTTTAATAAGGGCCATCACTGTTTTTTTCCGTGATTTAAATAAATCGTCAAGCGTAACTCACTAGAAAATCAATCTAAAAGTCTGCGAGAGATAGTATAGCTAGAGTTTACAATGATAAAAGACAAAATGAATGTTTTTGTTAAGTGGCCCATATTAAACTCCCGTCGGCTAATAAGGACCAAAGGAAGGGTTTTGAAAAACCTCAATATTGATGATAAATTTCAATTAAAACCAAATAAATCATACTTTTTCAGACTGCTTATGAAGTAAACATTCTTAAAATGTCCTGTTTTTCATTCATATCCGTCTGATTTTGAAAATATTTTGAATTGAAATTAAGTGGCCCTTATTTGCCGCAGGTACCTTAATAGTCAATTTTTAGTTTGTAAGAAAAAAAACTATAATTGTTCCATAATTATTTTTTTATTCTTCTTTAATATAAACTAAACACTTCAAATTATTGTTTTTATTGATTACTTATTTTGGATTGCATAGAATAATATTTTCTTTTTTTTTCTCTTTATTATGTTGGTAGGTTGCCTTTTATTTAAGTGTTTGTTGTTGGACTTTAGGATTGTAACTAAGATTTCAATGTCCGCATTTCCAAAAACGGTTCTATCAGAACACCAGCGCGGCGTATTGCCCCCGCAATAAACCGCATTATGCTTCCCTTCCTTCGTATGAGCAAGTGGCCAACTCTGGTGACGGAGTTTTTAGGCCGCCTAAAGGCCTCCGTCATGGCTTAACGACTTTTTTAAAAGTCGGGACCGACAATTTAACGTGCCCTCCGAAGCACGGAAGCGCTCAGATAATATTGCCACTTGCGGTCACCCATCCAAGAAATGACCGCGCAGAGCGACTGTATGGCTAAATTTTATCAAAACTTTTAACAAATGTCTAAGGGGTAGTCAAAACTACCCTACTTAGGTATGTCCAAAATTTGGAGTATTTGGACTCCAAATACATATGTTCGTTCACATGTCATTGTGCAGATGTTTACATTACATGCTTAACAGAGTCGCAAGAAAGAAATTAAAAGAAACATTTGTTTCGGCAGGATCTCGAGGGTCTTATTGATACCTGAGGGCTGATTGTGAACCGTTTTTTTGACAATGCCTGCTTTCAGTTTCCGTCAAATTTGACAGATTTACTATGGGAAATCTGTCAAATTTGACTGAAACTGCTTTCAGTTTCCGTCAAAAAAACGGTTCACAATCAGCCCCCTGATCAAAAATAGAGATAAGTACTAAACCACTTGGCTAACACGGATCGGTGGCTAAATTCTCTAAGCACAGATCTTACATATTATATATTACTTATAAGATAAAGTATCAAAACCATTCATACCATTCGTTCTAGACACGAGCTCACGCACACTTTTACAAAAATTATAGTATTATTGAAGTGTGCGTCAAAAATGACAACTCTGCGTAGCACGATCTAATGTTTGAGTTGGTCAAGATAGCTTACACGCTCTTAACACGTTTTAGAATTCGTGACTTTTGACCGAATTCTATAATCAATGTACGGATGTCCGTAGGTCCATCTCCATAGCAACTTTTTTTGACAACATAAATTGGTAATAAATCTTTTTGACAAATAACAACGTTGCTATGGCGAAAGTCCTACCGCCATCCGTAAGTTGGTTATAGGAACCGGGTCATGGCCGTCTTTGAGCGTATCCTTAGGCTCTTTTTCAGAACAACTTGGTTGTCTAACAATAAACGCATTGCACAAAATTACGCTTCAACTTACAAAAGCGCTCTAAGAACGTGGTGTGCCCACTGCCCAGGCTCTTAGACATTTTCAAAGGCTCTGATTCCACAGAAAATATAATGGAAGTGCCTTTGGGAAGGGGATGTCAACCGCACTTTGAGGTCTTTGAAGTCTTTGAAAAAGATTATTATCACATCGTCTTCAATTCGTATGTCACGATATTAATAGACCCATAAGTTGTGAGGTATTTACATCTCCAGTCACATACTATAGATACGCAATTTTCCTATTGTGCCAGTTTTACCGTGGGAATTAGCCGGTACTAGCTATACTTATTTAACATATTACTAAACTGCATGGCGCTTTGCATTTTAAGTGCTTATTTACTTTACGATGGAGGAAAACGGTGTTTAGATGCACTAATTCATTTTGCGTATATTTACACAATTTTCCATCCTTATGTTGAAATAATCGTAAAATGTTAAATACTGAAAATATACCATATATATTGTGACTAGGTTCTACTCTATTCTGTTGTGAATATTGTAAATACCAAAATGGTTGATATTTTTGTGTAAGTAATTTTCCTGCCATAGCCATCGCGGAGGCCTTTAGGCGGCCTAAAACTCCATCACTTGAGTTATCTACCTATCTATCTCCTACTAGCTATCACGAACAAATAAAAATGAAATACTACAATGTGCTACTATACTATATATATACTATACTATACTACTACTAAATATAAAAGTTTGCCAGCATTTTAATTAAAAAAAACATTTATTTAGTTTAGGACCTATGAAAAACTATGAATCACAAACCAATTTGCGTAAAGATCTAGTAATGCATCAAATACATCGACGACCTTGTGCCGACCGTGATCGATTCGCGTGCATTCGTGCGCGTAATGTGCCGAACAATTTCATTATTATCATAATCATTTACTCTTGTCATTTTACGCCAATCCAAAACACAATTGGTAGATCAAGTGCGTAATTGAAATGATAATTAGGTTTCAATAAGAACATTTTAATGACTCGGCATTGTGCTTAGTTAATTCTTTTTTCAACTTTTAAAAGCAAAAAAATTAACATAAAAGTTTCTGACAAATAAGTTATACTGTTACTCTGCCGATAGATTTACGATCTATTGAAAACGACAAAAAGAAAGAACAATGCGTTTATTTCTGTAGGACCTCAAGGATCACTTAAAAATGTACTTTCTTATAAGCTAGGTGACTCTATTGCCTGTTCTGAGACCGAGACCGAAACGAAGATAAAAGATACCAATTTGATAGCAATAACTAGGGTTAAAAATATCAACAATGATTTTCAATAACAATTTAATAAATTACAAGCAATATACAACTCTTTTTTCTATTTCCCATTGATTTTTTGAAGGTTCTTGTTGAAGCCTGCGGATTCCATCTCGAACCTCTGTTTCAAGGAGCAGTACGCTAAAACAAACAACAATACGAGTATATTGACAAGTACTAAAATTATTAAGATTGCTATCTTTAAGATTTTTAAACTTCAAGGTAGCACCTGCGGGTGGAGGCATGTTTAGTGGCAAGAGGCTAGCTGATCTCTTCGATGGCTTATTCTTTCGTTCGGTTTATTCTAGTAAACCAACAAGACACGTTATGTGCGTGGCCCCACCGTTGGCTTCGTTATTAACCACCGGCAGGATTCAAACCTGCATCGATACAAGCATCTCCCGAAACGCGTGATGCCTCACCAATTGGCCACGGGGTCTTGTCCTTCCGGGGTTAAACTATCATTAAGATCCTTATCGGCTAATGCACCGATTTCGTAATTTCCTCGACAACTAAGTTTGTCCCCTTGTAACTTACGAATAGCACTGGCTTCCCATCCAATGTACTCTCCGGTCCTTGCGTTCTCCTTCTTCAGCCACTCGTAAAGAGGCTCGAAGTACTCCAGAAGACCCGAAGCATCCATATCACGCTGGCCAGTCAACGCCTCCATCGCGTCAGGCCAGGGCTTCATGGAACCCATTTGGAGCATTTTACTGCAAAACATTTGAAAATTTTAGAAAACGACTCCTACTTTGACTAAACTATGAAACTTTTTTTCACAATCTTTAATAAAAAACATGAGACAGTGAATGTACGTTTGTGAATACGTAAAAATCAATATTATCTTAATCAGCGTATAGGGCGAACGCTTGTATCATCGCAGGTTCGAATCCTGCTGGAGTCGTAGCTCTTATAAAGATTTTTCAATTTTTCATCGCAATCGGTTTTGTATTTTTTTTCAGGAAAGAGGAACGATAACCACTATCACATCCTAAAATACTCACAAACTTTCGCATTTATAATACTAAATAAGTAGCTTACCCCAATGCCTGTCCAGCCGCCTCGCTCCTGTAAATATCGCAATTGGAGAGCAACTTGCTGTCATCACCGGGGACGTATTCACCAGCAAGCTGACACAACGACCGGTGGAATTGGAACTGGACTATGTATGACACGTAGTATCTGAAATAGAAAACGTTCGTTCGTTCGTTCGTTTAAGCCAGTGGCCAACTTTGGTGACGGGGTTTTGAGGCCGTCTTAAGGCCTCCGTCATGGTTTAACGACTTTAAAAGCCGATACCGACAATTTAACGTGCCCTCCGAAACACGGAAGCGCCACTTGCGGTCACCCATCCAAGTTGTGACCGCTCAGAACGTTGTTTAACTTCGATGATCTATCAAGAACGTCTTAGCAAGCTTCGCCACGAGCGCTTCTCATATACCATATACCCCAGTCATTTCAGGAAACCTACCTCATATACTCCACATCAGCAGCAATATGGTACTTCGCAGCTGGATCGAAGTCCTCCTCACTCCTCGGCGCTGGCGGCTCCACACCCTGCAGCGACTCCCTCAACTGCCAGAAGTGACAGTTGTAGTCCTGAGGAGTGGTGGTGCCGCGGAAGACTCCGTACCGGTAGATGTCGAGGAGGTAGCCGAATGGTAGGAATACTATCTTGTCGAGACTCTGAAATGTAACAAAAAACCATGCTCCTTATACAGGTACATCCATTTAACTCACTTGTCGTCTTGGTAACGGTGCCGGTCATTATTGTCATAGAACATCCCAGAAATTATTTATAAGAAAGTGATGATAACAGATGGATATACCATTTTGAAAAGCTGGTTGATATTGGACTCCATATCTTCAGGCCCATCTTCCAGTAGCCCCATAACTCTTAAGTGTTTTGGTGTTGATACTGATAGCGCGATAACGTCACCCACAGCTTCGTGGAAACCTGGAATCAAGCTAAGTATGAATTTAATGAATTTGTAACCGCGATTAAAAAGTTAAGGAACTAAGAATACTCTTGTAACCAAGGAAGATGATTGCTCTGAGTTGTAACCCAATGAGGAAGCAGTAAGATGATTGGTCTGAGTTGTAACCCAATGAGGAAGCAGTAAGGAAGATGATTGCTCTGAGTTGTAACCTCTCCGATCCGAGCGCGATCCGGACTTAGTTCCCATTTTTGTCGCTGTTTTAGCCCATGACAAATGAACTCGAACCATCTAACTAATATACTGTAGAGTAGAAAATAAGATTTTAACGCCAGTTGAACACGTACCTGGATTAGCTCCTTCTCTGTATATTACTGGTAGATCTTTGTACTGCAGGTAATATTGAATGTGGCCCATTTCGTGGTGTGTGGTTTTAAAGAACTCGCCAGTTATTGAAGTGCATTGTCTAATTCTGCAAATAAAAATAAGCACCTGTTAAAGTTTTAACCAATCAGTGTATTGGAGACATCTTAAAACTTGAAGATATAATATCATAATCAACAAAAGTTTTTCATTCTGATGGTTCAAAATGTTCATGGAAATAATCCACTCTTTGCAAACTATTTCACTTTATTAAAATCATCTCAAATAACATTCAGTCAGAGATTCATAAAAAGATCTTTATCTAACGCAATCTTGGGAATTAAATACCTACATTATATGACATTTAATTAACAATAACAATAACAATAACAATACCAGGACAAATAAATATATTTTTCTTTATAAGTACCTGAAGTCTTCTCCATCAAAGAAGTCCCAAGCAGAAGCATGGCAGACCATGTCTCGTCCGTCATCAGGCTTCTCAAAGATGGAACGCTCCCAGAAGGTCTCCGGCATACCTGATAAGGTCAACGACTCGAAGAACTCCTCAGCAGTCTTGAACATTTGCAATGCTGTGTAGTTCTGGAAAAAAAGAATTACAAATCGAAAACTAGAAAATAATTTGTATAAATAGGTAGAATCCTAAATATTGTTGCATATTTCATTAGGCGTCATTTAAGCGCTAGCTAGGCGACTTAATGTTTGTGTTATGGTAATCAGATGACTGATGAACTAGGTAAAATACCCATTTCAAATTTTAAAATCATCATTTGTGCTCTTAGTAAAGAATGACTTCTGAATTTCTTGAAGTGTCTTTGAACCCATCATTAGAATTACAAAGTATTTTTCACCTGTTCAATCAGAGCTGCGGTGATGTCAATATCTGGTTTATCAGGATACGGTCTCGTGAACTTTTCCACGTTGTTCCAGGATTGTGCCCAAATGTTACCTGGAAATTGTACCTAAATGGTTCACTGATATTGTTGATGTTTATTTGAATATTGTTATAGTGATTTAGGATAAACGACTAATGAGCTTTGAATTAAGTAAATGACAATACGACGTGTGACTCAAAAGCCAGCACCTACTCGAATTAGGCGCAAAGGATCAGCATTGCCATTCAGCGCGGCAATACTAACAGTATCATGGGCGCGCTTCCTTCTGGTAGTGGCTAAGAACAAATTGAGCTACCTATATAACGTTTGTAACGACCCTAAGGTGGCTCAACTAGTCCTCATTGTATTTTGTCCAGTTAAGTTAAAATTCAGTCGTTTAGTTTTTATAAACTCTAACTGGAATAATAGAAAACTACAAAAACTAGTGGAGCTTTACCAAGTAAATGAGCTGGTATTGGTCCTCTAGAAGAAACCACATCCTCTCCATATCTCTCCCGCAGATGCCTCCTCACGTATGCATGAACCTGCTCATACAACGGCTTGATCTGCTGCCAGAGAGCAGCAAACTGTTCCTCGCTGTCTTCTGCCTCGTAGTAGCTTAACCACCATTCGGCAACGGTGTCGTAACCTGGAAAATGGTTTTTGCTTGAGAAATAGTTTTGTATTCAGAATCCGCGCTGAGTATAAACTCAAGCATCAATTTCTTAACATTTCTCAACTGAGCACTGAGTGATGAATAAAAAATTTGATTGCTCTGGATGTAAACAATTTTAATTTTACAATTTGAATTACCGTTTAATTTCGCAGCCTCATTTTCCATCGCCACGTACTCTGTGAAGTTTCCTTTCGAAGGTCTTCCAGCTGCCTTGTGCCACTCCAACCATGCATACCTCAGCTCCTCGTGATCAGTACTCTTTGCAAAGATATTTGTTACTTCTGAAAAAGAAAAATATTTTTTAGTCTAGTATTTTTTAAGTATTCAAGTTTTTGTGCGTGAACCCTGGTAAATACCTGGCTCCACGTGTAGGTCACATTTGCTCTTGTCATTGTAGTCACAGATCGTGGCCTTGGCGTACGTGGACTGCATGTTGGTGATGGCCATTATTAGCCTCTCGTTCAGATCTTCTGGCAGAGCTGATGTACCTAGCTGTAAGTACGATTTAGAAGCACAAATTAGTTTCTGATTACAATGAAAACTTTAAACTAGAAGTAGGTGTAGATGTTTTAGTCTTTAAGTTACTTAAAGGCAAATAATGAGGCTTGGTACATAGACAGAGACAGCCCATGCTAGCTAAAAGGATCATAGTGAACGGGCAATATAAATAGCACAAAATATCAAAACTCAAAAGAAATATTTGCGCCGTCTTGAGACAAGGCGTTGCATAGGTACCGATTGATAGACAATTCAATTTTAATTTGGTATCAAATTTAGAACATACCTGTGAGTACTTCTGGAACATTCTCTTCAAGTCTCCATCTTCGTATTCATGCCAGAAGTAGCTCATGGTCTCCTTCCAGTATTCCTTCTCTTCTTCAGCAACTTCTAAAGCTGTTTGCAACTGGAAACAAATTTGGTAACATTGCGGTGACGCACCTCCAGTACGCGCTCCAGGACTTGGGCCTTGAATGTATTAAGAAAATCTACTCCAGTTCTTTCAGTGTTTTACTTACGTTAAACGAACCGGTCCGTTCATGGTTGAATATTACCACCATTCTTATCAATCGTTACAAATTAATGTAGTAGTAACCTTTAATTAATAATTTTATTAAAGGTTTTTAACCACTTAGCAAATAAATTTACCATCTCGTATAGATTGCCAAGGTAAATTTATCTCCTTGGTATCTTTTAACAAGTAAAGTTTTAGAAACAACAGAATCTATACCATCTTCTCCTCATTATGCTGCGTAATATTAGTCACGTAGTTCCAATTCGCAATAGTATTCTTGTTCTTTATCTTCGACATGTGTCCATCGAGTTCCCTCATGTAGTTTGCACCGGAGGCCTCTTCAGCAGCCCTTTCTGTGGCTCTGCCTTTGGCGGCCACGATGAAGACCGAGGCTATGGCTAACACCAGACATAGTTCGCCGAGGATTTTCATGACCATCTGGGAGTTAGGAGAAATGATTAGGTAATAACTTAATAAAATACAAGACAAAAATAATAAAAAATTAAACTAAAAATGAAAAACTGAGTACTGAGAAATTACGGAATACGCATCATTCTGAACTCAATTGAAACTTTGAATAAGTGCCAAAGCACTTTATGATTATGTATTTTTTTCTAAATGTTTGCTAATTGCCGTAGACACAACTTCAAACAAGTTTACAACTTACTTAATGGTAAGCTTACTATGGCGTAAAATTCGAACACTTATTTCTACACGTACTACTTAATACTTCTTTTGTCTACCTACCTATAAATATCAGCAGCTCCAACACAATCCAGGAGTAATAGTGTTCTGTGAACACAATACAGCAAGACAGTGAGGACAAGACCATTCGTCACAAAGAAATACTTCTAAATATACACAGATTCACTAGAAAAACCTGTATAAAACCCGGTGTCAAGGAGATATGAACGTCTCGCTCCAAATAATGTAGTTATTAGTTTGAAAATCCACGGGTTCTTTACGCTAGGATTAATAGTGTTCTGTGTCTTTACGTCTCACCAAAGACGATGTCTTACTTGCATGCATTGAGAATCTGAACTTAGGTATAGTTACCGTTCGTTCGTCTCAAAATTGTAGAGATTACTTACATAAAGGGACTTTTTTGCCGTCTGGCTACAATATCCACAAGGCATTTTCAAATTCTCAAAATTTTACAAAATATAACAAATTTGTTGACGTCCACACGGTTAGCCGAAAAACAATATAATTAGAGTCAATTATCATGTAAATGAATTAGCTTGTTGGTCTGTCTGTCACGGATGAAATTGAAGCCTTTTGTGTAGAGCATTGTATCCGAAGCAAATGTGGAAGACGATGATATCATGTAACATGCTACAACTTTGTTTTTAATGGTTAATAATTTTTTTACTCACCTAAGGATGGTGCAGGAACTTACGCTAATCTTAAAGTTAATAGACTACCTACCAAAAGTCCTCGTGGATGGCGAACAACTAAGATGTTTAAGAAATTTAAACGGCTTTATTCCAGTTGGTGTAAGGAGTTGCATTGAAACAGGTAAGCGTAGCATAGCTTGTAAGACAAAGTCGAAGTGATTTTTGAAGTCCTATCGAAATAAATGTTTTTTCCTTTATTTCTTTCCGTGACGAATCAGATATTCTTTGAAGATGCCAAATGGGTGCAAATATAATTAAATTTTATTGCATAAACTGCTTCTTTGTACTTTTCATACAAACGATAGAACATTATAACGTAAAAAAAACACTTACCAACGGTATGTCCCTTACCACTCAAGATACAAGTCTAGTCTACAAGTAATTCAAGATGAGATCTCGGTTTATCGAACTTGTCTGATAATGTCGTAGATAGTCTGACGCTATCGACACCTAATCGTATCGTCCACCACTTGAAATTGAACAAGCAGTAGGTAGGTACATTAACTATTTGCAACATTTGATTCACCCGCAATGACCTTAAAAATAATGAATCTGATGGAAGAAGTAACTGTTCTAATTGACAATACAAACTAAGTTCTTGCATATAAGAATCGAAAGGGAATTATGCTAATAAAAAGTACAAATATATCTAAAAATATTTATTATGAATACTGTTTGCCTATCATAAATTAAACTATGGTAAGTACATGACGTCACGCTTCCACAGGCGCCTGTGATTCGGCCTTTGGTGCCTCCTTCGCGTTCAGTGCAGCAATTTGTTCAGATGTGCAGTAATCTGGAAAGAACAAAACAACTTTTATAAAGTCTATTGTATGTCACCTCTTACAACAGAAAGTCCGTGACGTGAACGCAGTCCTTAACAGAACACCAGCACTGCAGTATGGCAACATGCTGCAGTACCTTTGTTACCACAGTTGGCCGTTTGCTCTACGAGCTTACTTACTCTGTCGAATTAATAATATCACATAAAATTGATCTGATTCTGACAGCAGAGGGATTTATCTACGCGCTATTTTAACCTACAAGTACACCAACAGCTTGCATCTCTGTAGATGAGACCTGAACACAAAGCAAAAAGCATCATAGAACTACTTACGTGTCGAACTGGCTTCCCAGCCGATATATTCTCCCGTGCGCTGGTTCTCAGCGGTGAGCCAGTCCATCAGTGGCCTGAAGTACTCCAGTAGACCATCAGCTCGCATCTCGCGCTGGCCGGTCAGCGCTTCCATCGCATCGGGCCAGGGGCGGGATGAACCCATTTTGAGCATGTTACTGAAATAAAATAAAGATTTATAATGAAGAAGTTTAGAGCGTCGTTGTCTTGTCTCTATGATCTGAGTGGAAAAATTGTTTTATAAGAATGCATTTATTTGTTAAAATTCATTCTACAAAACAGACTTCATGATTTTCCATACTACGAGTAAGTTGTAATTTGTCGCTTTTGAAATGATTGACTTCCAACATTGGAAAAGACTCTTATTGATTGAAATGATTGACTTCCAACATTGGAAAAGACTCTTATTGAAGACGAGAACCAAATTGCTTTCTCGTTGTGTTTACACTAAAATATTGGTAACCGGTAAAAATTTTGTACAAAATAAGAAAAACATGCCTTTTAAGGTGTTATGTAATTAGTAAGTATAGGAATTTTGGAGTTACCCCAAATATACCCACAAAAACTAACAATCTTAGTATAAGTAGTTTTATAAGTCCTGTCATACCTTAGAGCGTTACCAGCAGTCACGCTCTGGTAAATGTCACAGTCTACCAGCTTCTTGGTGAGATCGTCGGGAGAGTACTCGCCAGCCAGCTGGCACAGCGCTCGGTGGAATTGGAACTGGATTATGAAGGACACGTAGTACCTGAAATCATAATTATCTTTGTAATATAAAATGTGAGTATAAGTACAAATTTTAATTCTAATTTTCTCTCACAGTTCTGTACCTACACAAAAAAATTAGATTGTGTGCCGAATAGACAGAGATCATAGGCCAATAAAGGTAAAAAGAACACTAAGGGGAAAAGCTGCACATTTGTAGTTAGCAACTGTAGGCGATTTTAAGGAATCCAAGGTGGGTTTGGTTGAGGGGTGATGCGGCGCACTTCACGACAACGACTAACCTAGCGTATTCCACATTAGCCGAAACATGGTACTTCGCGGCCGCATCGAAGTCTTCCTCAGTCCTGTTCACTGGAGGCTCCAGGCCCTGTAACTGCTCCCTCAGTCTCCAGTAATGGCAGTTGTAGTCCTCAGGAGTTGTGTCCTTTCTGAACACTCCGTAGCGGAACAGGTCGAGGGTGTAGGCAAAAGGAAGGAACACCACTTTATCCAGAGCCTGAAAAAGATGTTGTAGTTAAGTACGGATGTGGTTACAAAGAAGAAAAAATATTGGTGAGGAAAATACTCATGTTTGTATTGTTTTCTCTGCACATGCTGATATGCAGATTATAATTCAAATTTTGTAACATTTGTAAAGACAAACAACCTCGAAGGAGACAACGCCTTTGATGAAAAGATGAAATAATGAATATGATGAATAATAAAAGGTTACCATAGTAATGATAAACTCTAAACGCTTCCTTCAGAAATAAATAACAAATCTCAAAACTAAGTACGCCGATTACCAGATTCCACAAGAGTTTAAAGACTACTCACCATTTTGTAGAGCTGGTTAATCTCAGTCTGTTCATCCTCCGCGTCACCCTGCACCAGGCCGACCCGTCTAAGATGCTTTGGTGATGACACAGACAGGGCTATAGTGTCGCCAACAGCTTCGTGGAATCCTGAAGAATCGAAAATTGATGCTGAAGTTCAAAATATTCTTCTATCTATGACAGAAGTTAGTAAGGTATAGGTCACGCCACGTAAGAAGAACGATGCGGGGAAAAGCTGCGCAGTAGGCGATTTTTAAGGAATCTTAGGTCCGATTGGCGGAAGGATGACGCGGCACACTTCACACGTAATCGATTGACCCATGTGCAAACAAATTTCGTCCCGTTGCTCTCATCGTTTTTTTTGCGCGGCGCGACTTATAAATTGAATTTATAAAATGGTGACAAAGATAGTAGCTTTATTCATTTTTAGACTAAAAATGTAGATATACTGGAAGGTGATGCTATGAATAAGACGACACAATGGCGTTATAGATAAATCAATTCAAGTGGTGGGTGATCCAGGTGCTAAATAATTTGCATGTGTTTTGGCAATGATCAATGAATCAAATGAATTTAAACAGTCATGGATAGAAAAGTTGCCCCTTTGTGAATTTATAAACAATTTTGACTACCTATTAACATTTTATTCTTCTGCTTATCATCATTCACTCCTCTTGACTCATGTCAATATTTACTTACACATTATACGATAATCAATATTTTCATTTACTGTACATCCAGCTACATTCAATTTAACTCTTTTCTCAAATGGCATTTTTCCTTTTCTAATCACATTTTCTCCATCTCATACAATTCATTCAATCATTGGAGTGGCGTCACTTTCACATTTTACGTTCGTAAAGAACAAAAAATCACTAATTATACCCCCTTTAATATCACACATTCTCGCCACATTTACATCTTTATACATGTACTGTTTTAAAAACTATAGTATTATCCAAAAATAAAATAAACATGTTTTGTTACACTAAGCCCACTACTGAAAGAAGTGCATTAAGTCCCAGAATTTAAAATTCACCTGGATTAGCCCCACTGCGGAACTGATTAGGCTGTCCCTTGTATTGCAAATAATACTGCACATGCCCCATCTCATGATGTACTGTCCTCAAATGCTCACTGTCCACAACTGTACACATTTTGACCCTGTATCAAAACGAACATTATCTTACCTGAGTTAGCTCCGTCACGGAAGACAAAAGGCTGGTCTTTGTACTGAAGGAAGTACTGAATGTGGCCCATTTCGTGGTGTGTTGTTTGAAAGTATTCATAATCGACTGTGGTGCACTGTTTGATCCTAAATTGAGCCAAGTGGGTTAGAAAATAAATTTTGAAAAACTTCACGGTCAGCTACTATCAAAAACAAGAAAACTATTTAACATGTTTAAACATAAAAGTTATGAATCATTATTTTTTTAATTTATGCATTAGAGCAATTTTCTTCGTCAAGCAAAGCATTACATAAATTATTGAGATCGATATCAATAATTACATAATAACTGCGTCGAAGGCTATCATTTAAAAACAATCTAGCTCCTCTTTGATTTCGAGGCACAAACATGATTGCTTCCAATTGATCAATATTAGTTTACCTGAAGTCTTCCCCATCAAAGAAGTCCCACGCTGACGCATGACACACAATATCTCTATCATTCGGCTTCACAATAATCGAATTCTTCCAAAACTTCTCAGGCATCGCAGTCAGGTTCAATGACTTGAAGAACTCATCTGACATTTGGAACATCTTGAGGGGAGTGTAGCCTTGGGCCTTCATCGCTTCGGTGGCGTCGAAGTCTTTCTTGTCGGGGTAAGGGCGAGTGAAGGATTCTATGTTGTTCCAAGTTTGAGCCCACATATTTCCTGGAATAAATAAAATAAAAAATATTACTTGAAGACATCAAAATTCCGGCATAGATAAAATAAAATAAATCAATCATAGAAACCTGACTGCGCGAACACACTAAAATAGAGACGTAAAAGTCTCTATTTAAATTAATACAGCGCTACAGAAGGAAGTACAGCTTGCACAAGTCCTTCTTTCCTACTGCTATAAATCTTGCAAGACTTGACCTTTCATTTTAATGGACAATTGTGTATAACTCTGCCACTACTATGTTTGTAAACAGTTTCGGGCGACGCGCGTAAACCAACGAAACCAACCTAAATACTGTAGAGTACAAAACCTGGTAGTAAATAGATCATGTCCATGATTCACCAGCATATCGAATCTTACCTAGCAAATGTGCCGGTATGGGTCCATTCTGCGACACCACCTGGTCTCCATACTTGTCCCGCAGCCTCTTCCTGACATACGCGTGAAGCTGCTGGTAAAGAGGCTTCACATCAGCCCACAGCTTAGCCAGCTGTTCTTCGAAGTCAGGCACTTCGTACCCTGACTGCCACCAGTCTGCTACGTTTTTGTATCCTGGAATTAAAATTGATTAAATCTTTCCTTCTTTCCTAACTTACCACAAATACCTAAGTTCCAGAAAAGCCGCAAAAATGATGCACCAATCAGGCCAGGCCCAAGCTAGTCATAAAAAAAATATTAATAATGTAGGTACTAAAAGGTAAGGTAAAGTTTAAAAGCCTTTCATTTTATTTGTCTTTCTTGAGCTGTATTGTAAATCAGGTCTAACAACACCTGTTCTTATTATTTCAAAACATTTGTGCCGGTTATTTAAAATCTGTAAGAAGTTCGTCTCAGTATGTATTGTGTTCAATTTGTTTTTGCAACGGTGGTTCATGGTTTGCTAGGTTATTCTAAGTCAATTTAAAATAATCACCACCGGTATGCTAAAAACGAGCAATCATGATGATCTGAAAGGAAACATCGACACGGGATCCTATCACATTTACCAAAATTTTTGCAAAATGAAAATTTTCGAAACATCAAATTGGTGCTCGTCCGGAATTTGAGCCCTAGACCGGGATCGAATGTTAGGTCAACTTTCCATCCAATGTAAAGACGACGTAACATTCTCTCTTCACACCGATGATAATCACCGTTCAGTTTAGCTGCCTCGTTGTACAGAGTGACGTAGTCTGTGAAGTTGTGCTTGGCCCTGGCTCCGGCGACGGCGTGCCACTCCAGCCACAGCTGCTTCAACTCCTCAGGGTCTTGACTCTTCGCAAAGATCTCCGTTATGTCTGAAACATATTTCAAACTACATTCGTAAAACGTATCTCCAGTCCACTAATCTAACAGCCGGTTCCTGTAACTTACGGATGGCCGTCGTTCGTCATAGAAACGTTCTTATCTATCAAAAAGCACTGTCGATTGTTAAGCGATCACTGCATAAAAGCTAGGTTCTTGCCTGATTCTTTTCCTGCTATAAGGAGTTGCGTTAGGAACAATAAAATAAAATAAAATAAAATAAAATAAAATAATCATTTATTTGCATTATAGAGGTGGATTAAGTAGGTACAATATTTGAACAGGCAATAGAAACTCACCGGGCTCCAAAGATAGGTCGCATTTAGTTGGGTCTTTGTACGAGCACACTTTAGCTGTCGCGTAATTGGACTCCATATTTGAAACAGCTTGCATCAGGATCTAAAATAAATATTAAATATGATCACGACTGTATTCCCAAGGTGCGGTGGACATATTTCAGTTCTAAGGGCATTTTTAGATCCATTGGAGATGTTTAAGGGAGGAAGTCAGAGAGAGGCATGTCCAAATTATTTTGGGACATGACCACATTTTGCTATGCATTTGCATGTAATGTTCAGTAGGCCTAAAATTACGCAACGCGTCGAGAAGAGCAAATTTAGGACCGCTAGAGATATTTGCCCTGGGTGTTTTTAATATCTATGATAATTATGAATTTATAAAAAAACTATGGTAAGTTAATCAATCTAAGAAATAATCTTTATTTATATAATAAAAAAAGCAGTTCTTCAAACCTTGTACTTTTCTTCGGGCAGTGCGGAGATGCCAAGTTCGCTGTATTTCTTGAACATCCTCCTAAGACTGAAGTCCTGGTAGTCTTGCCACTGGAACATCTTCGTCTCCTCCCAGGCTCGCTTCTCCTGCTCGGACAGCTCCAGTCGGACTTTGAACTGGAAGAGAATGTGAAATTAGAAAAAAAAATTGAATTTGAAAGAAATAAAATTAAAGACAAGAATGTGAAATGTAAGATGTGATTCGATGGACATTGACCACCTTTATGGCGTAGTGGGTAGAAAGTGGAAAGCCCGCCTAAGACACAGAGGTTGCGGGTTCGATCCCCGCTGCGGGACAATGTTTGTGTGGTCAGTAAATATTTACTCGTGTCTGGGTGTTTCTTTATATCTAAGATTTATGCAACGTATTTACAAAAAACTAGAAGTAGGATTATTTATTTTTATTATTGGATAAATCAATCAGCCATAGTTACCATAACACAAGCATTAAATTGCTTAGATTGGGACTACATGTAGTCATGACGCTATGTAGAATTTTCAAGCATTTATTGTTATTTTTTAAGTAATGGGCATATCATTACTACAGATTAAGAATGAAGCTATTGGCAGAATCGAAAAGGAGAATCGAAAATCATATTATGTATAACTTAAGTTTGATCACTGAAGTAAATTCGAGCTTGAATTTAAAAACATTGAACTCTCAATAATGGTAACTTACCAATGCATCTTCATTCTCCTTAGTAATATTAGAAGCATACGCCCACTCAGCCAGCGTCGCGCGGTTCCTCCTGACTCCCGTTGCTCGGTCCAGCTGTAGAATATACTCCCGACCCTCATGCTCCAGGGCCTCCAGGTCAGGGTCTCGACCTTGAGTGGCGATGACGAAGACGGCGACTATTGCCGCGATCAGCACGCCGCCACCGCCTATTTTCAGCATTGTCTGAAACGATAATAATGATAGATAATAGATAGGTAGATAGTTCTTTATTCATTACTTAAAACTATAACAGTAAAAATTCCGAAAAAAAAGACAGTTGTGAGCCAACTGGCGGCCGTATTGCTATTAATGATCATCAAAACAAATCTAATTATTTATCTCCTGCTCTTATCCCACGCTAGTTCGGGGTCGGCCCAACATGTCTTTTTCTTTCATTCATCTCTATCATTCGTCAACTCCAAATACACTCTTCTCATTCATTATCCTCTTTCACACAATCCATACACTTCATCATCATCAACAGCAAATCGATACTGCTAATCTTAGTGTTAAAGCACAGCGATAGACAGTATTTTTTATTTGATTAAATTCTTACCAATGTATCTTCAATTATTTATAAAAATAGTAATATAAAGGCATCAAAAACATAAAACAATGTGCGCTAAAATTGTTGGTAATGTCACTAATCGACAAAAAAACTACAAAATTAGTTGTCAATGTCACCAAAACTAGACAAAAAAGGTAAAATACATAGTCATGAGATCTTTATAACGCAAAAAGGCTTTATTACCATTATAGTTACGAAAATGGAGGAAAGAAACACGTTGTGCCGACCGCACTTAGCGGGATAAGGGCAGAGAGATGATGATGAGTTAGTGCGTTTTTATCTTTAGAGCACTTATATAATTAAAGGTGCTCTTTGACAAAAAAGTAAAGGCTGGGTGAATATTATTAGTATACATAATATTTACCTACCTATACTTAATTTATACGCAAGTTTTCGGTCCAAAAGAGTCTACAGAATGTCATAATAACGAAGTGATTTTAGATTCCTTTCCTATTTAAATACTTGTCTTATGCGAAGAGTCCTTGGCTGTCATGGTCTGATGCACTCCACTGCTTGAGAGCAAAGACAAAGGGATTGTCGTTAGAAACCGTATCTCTAATCTGGTTCTTAATGGTATAACGCACGTGCAACCTGCCACTACCATTGAGGTGTTTTACAGGTGCATATAAATTTACTCAGCAGCACAATTAAACCACCCACCTTGATTTTTCTGGTTTTTTAAGTGCCTCTACAACTAATACATACGGAAAAATAAAGTTCCCCTGAACTTTATTTTTTCGTAGTTTTTTTTTACTCGTATCTTCAGAAATTCTCAATCGAGGCGCTTTCAAAATAGCCTGTGGTAGCGAGCTACCTTGCTTACCTTACGGCATTTGTTGTGATAGAAAATTGTGAACAATGGATATCAATTTTAGTTTTAATGAGTTTATTGAGTCATCTACTCAATAAACTCATAAAAACATCGCCGCATATAATACCATATCACGGATGCAAGGAGGAGGAGGAGGATAATGTCTACCGCTTCGGTATACAGTCGTGATCATGATCATATTTGGAGTGGGGGCACTGGTGACCCGTAACACAGGTACTTAACCTATCATGGGCACCAGTCTCTTACAAAGCAGGGAATTGTACTATTTTTGTCACTATAAATACCAATATTAAACCTTGTTATTACTAGTGCTAACCTTTGTGAGAGAAAATAAATAAATTATATTATAAATTATATTATTATATTTGTTTTTTTTTTTCGTAAAACACTTTATACCTATTGAGCCTTAAAGCATTAAGCCTAAACAGTTTGTAAAATTAGAAATTATATTCCTAATCTATCACAGAAAAGTCCGGTTCTTATCAGTTATAGTAACCTGACGATAACCTTTAGAAAACGACGTTGAGACAAAATAGTTTGCAAGCTATGACCGTAAATGTCTGATTATAGAAATTATTGATAAACTAATTTTATCATTCAAGTGCGCATAATTCATACGTAATAATTCGTAGGTACTTTAAAAAGTTCCTAAAAAATATTCCAAAGCAACTTAGGTACATCGATTTAAAAATTAAAAATTGGTGAGGATCTGACAAAGGTTTTCGTAATGAAGAACAAAAATGCATTTCGTCCGACATCGACAATGAAGAACAAAAATGCATTTCGTCCGACATCGATAATGAAGAACAAAAATGCATTTCGTCCGACATCGACAGTGTAAACTGTAAACATTAACAACATAAATACTTGTTGAAATTCTTCACTATTTTTTAATGCGGCCAGTGTCTTGGGCACGCTTCCGTCTGGCAGTGGTTTGGATCAGTTGAGCTACCTATAGACCGTTTGCAACGGTCCTTAGGTGGCTCAACTGGTTCTATTTGTATTTTGTACAGTTATGTAAATATGTGTTAGTTTAGTTTCTGTAAAAAAAATAAAAATATTAAAAAAAATTTTTGTTGGAATCTCATGCCAATTCCACACATTCAGCTTATTCCAAACCGAACCTAATAATTAAATTCAAAGCAAGAATATCTTGACTATCTAGGAATAACATCTTTGTAATAATTACACAGGTTAATGAACTGCAAAAGGTCAATGCCACATTCCTTGCGAATCAGAACTGGATCTGATGATGCAGTCAATGCCCCGAAGGTTTGAATCGAATACTTGAAATCATCTTTAGATTTTAAACTTTCGCGATAGGTATACTACATTAAACTAGCAGCACATCCCAGCTTTGCACGGGTGTACGAAACTACCGATATAAAATACATATATCTAGCTACAACCATCCCAACAATACAGTCAGTCGATTTCAAAAATACTTCACCGATGTGTAGCGGTGAACAAATTTTTTAAATATAATCACTTAATTCTTGGCGATTTTTGATATTTTTATTATTGTTATTTATCGTATACCTAACGTATAACATATAAGAGATGAGGAAAGAACAACAATTTATGCATATTTCTTACGTTTATCCTGTTTTCGGAATCTTAGAAAATATTCGTTATTTTCCTGTTAGATTACGACAAAACAGATAATATTTTTTTACATTTTTTTCTAAGTAAGTAGGTACCTACTTCTTACGATGATAATTATGTCCATAGTTTATTACCTAGTACTAGGTACTATACTAATTTGTCTGCACCTTTTCAAATTATTAATAACTTTAAATGTATCAGCTAAAAAAATAACCCCAAATGCATAATTGTACCAGTAATTTTCTCTTTTTGTTGCTTTAGGATAAAAACATTTATGAAACCTCTATTCAATTGACAAACCTTTTTGAATAACATTTTATAAATTATGACCGGGTATTTATCACCCCCCGACGACCACGGGCGGTGCAATCCGTCTCGAAACGTCGGGATAAATAATAAAAAGGTAACGTGATAAATACCCGGTCATATAATTTATAAAATCTTTACGAATAAGACCATTAGAATCTTGTAAACTTTACACATAATTATTACGAACTTTGATAAAACAACAGCTACAATATGACTTCCATTAGAATCTTGTACACTTTACTCGTTACAAACTTTGCTAAAACAGTTATAATAATAATAATAATAATATATAATAAAGCCCGTTTATTTCCAATCCCTTAGAATATGTACATAAATTTTAACTTAATAACTATGGTTCACACTATTTAATTTAACATTAACCCTCGGTCAGTCGCGCATTTTTAGTTTACACGGTTGGTCGCGTGGGGTTACTGATGACCCCAAAAATAAACAGCGTAAAAAACACATTTTTAATAATTTTTTCGTTATTATCTAAGCAAGTCATTGACGAATAACTTAAATACAATAAAAGTACAAAAAGTTACGTAAACATATTCTTTTATTTCTTCTTTGAACTTACAATCTAAAAAAAGGAACTTAAATTTCTCTCCTTGAGATCACAATCACAAAAAAAAGGTTTTTAACAAACTAAATGTAGGAACTTCTCCTTTTTATGAATATATATACGATAAAACTAAAATAACGAAGACAATTACGTAAAATTTGGAAAGAACCAACAAAAAAACACATAAACTTTTACCAAATGAAGTCAGTGAACTTTTCACTAATTTTCTGTGAGTAAAAAAAAGTTTAAAAAAGTTCTGTGATGATAAATTTATCGAGGGCTCTTCATCATCAGCACTATACGAAGTTTCCAAATTCATTTGTTAATCATTTGAATCGCAACCCACATGCTGTTCGCCCAACGACTCCAGAATCTGACGATGGTCGTGCAGAGATTCCAAATTCTCCGGCAGTTCGTCCGAATATACCTTATGCTGTTCTGTAGGTTCATCTTCACATTCCTGCTCAGAATAAGTGTTATGTTCACTCTTTTCATCCGGGTACATACCGCCTTCACCTTCTTCATAATCACTACCACCCTAAACATCGGTACTTTTATCTTCTAACCAGCTTAATATACAACGTTGTTGTTCGTCATCCATTTTACTAGATAATTAAATCTAAAATAACAAAAATAACACTAAAAAAACATGCTACAAAAAGTCTTAACTAATAAAAACAATTAAATTTTACTCACGCGGTTAGTCGCGTGGGGTCTTTCAAAGCCCGTTCGCACAAAACACGTCTGTATCTCACTGCGCTTATGCGCGAACTGAAGTTAGCAGCGATACGCGGTCAATACAATCCAACTTAGGAGGGTACCTAAAATATTGAATTGCTGAGATTGTTTTAATTGCTTAAATTTTTCATTTTTCCAAAACCTGGGCTTTCAAAGACCCCACGCGACTAACGGAGGGTTAAAGAAAAAGTTTTTAATCTTCGTTTTCTTGGATAGGAACCCCTCTTTGGGTATAGGCCGGCCTGCTAAAACAGTTACGAACCTAGATCTCAATCTTATATGTATTTACATAAATTAAACTACTATCAGTCTATCAACCTATATTTTAATCAACATTGAAACCCACAAAATTGGCCAACACAAATATTACGACATACCTGGTATTGCCTCAGTCAAGAAAGTCCGTAAAATGGTACCACTCGCGTATTCGCACGGCCGGCAGTCGGCTCGGACGGTGACTGAGCTGCGCGGGCGCAGCCGAGCGATTCGATGCGCTCATAGATTGCTTGTCAAAGATGCGTGCTTTATGACCTGATTTTGCAGTCAGCAAATTAATTATAACGTCTTTTTATTTAAACTGTTCAAAACTTAGAATGAAGATGATTGCTCTGAGGTTCAAAACTTCAAATTATAAGAAAAATTCAAAATTCTTACTAAAAGAAGGAATATTGAATTTTTAGGCTTATCCCATTAAAAAAAATTCGGAGTTATGAACTGATTATGCTTCTCTAGAGTTCAGAAAATTAATATTTTTTTCCTAAAGTAGAAATCGGTATTTTTTTTTCCAGAAATTATCACAATATTATTTCTCGTGTAATCACATTCTATCTAATATTAATACTTTACAATTCTCAACTATTTGTTAATTAATGTTTCCCTCGTTCGAGTTACAATGTACTAATTTAAGATTTATTTTATTCACGTTGTAATTTATTTTGATTAAAACCAACAGTTTATTTTCTATAATATTTATAACTTAAGTATTTATCATTAGTTCAGTATTCTAAGCGTCTTCTAGGAAATAAATATCAAGGTGGTTCTATTATTTTATTGTACATTTCTTGACAAACAATTCATTTACAAGGTACATGTATAAGTTCTGGCAAAACTCCAACATTTACTCTTTGCCTTGAAATAGCTTTGCGTGAAGCTTTGAAGTTATTACTGGTATACTCACAGTCAAAAGAAAATAGATTAGGGATCTTTCGTACGGTATGTGTGTGTGTGTGTGTGTGTGTGTGTGTGTTGCAAACTCTGGTGACGAAATTTTTAGGCCGCCCGCATTTTTCACGCTACATCGTGCCGTGGACGGCTCGTGCTTTAAAGGCCTCCGTCATGGCCTAACGACTTTAAAAGTCGGGACCGACGACAATTCAACGTGCCCTCAGAAGCACGGATAAGGGATAAATATATTACTTAAACTTAAACTGGAATAATTATATTTAATTATATTTTATATAATTTATTTTATTTTATAGAAGCAGAATCAGATCCATCATTAGAAAGAAAATATTGTAAAAGTGACGAAAATAAACAACTATCCAATTCTGTTTTAAAATCGGTCTACATACTTTTGACGGAATGATACGTAAAATACATAAAGTGGAACATAGCACCTCTTTTTTGCAATTGTATCAAAAAATAAAAATATTTTCCCAGTTTGAAAGGTGAATTAACTTAGACTAATTTACATTAAAGGAATTTTAGTAGAAAGTTCGTATTTGTAACGGTTTTTAGCTCAACTGGTTACAAACTTGTTTATTTTACTCCAGATATATCTGGTTTGAGAAAACAGAGTAAAGGTCAGATGAGTCAGACCCACCGAGTCTCTTCAAAGGTCAAGACCATTTATTCTTTTATTAATGACCTTCATTAAAAAAGAACAAATATTTAGCGTTTTGGTCTTAAATCCTACTATCCTACTAATATTATAAATGTGAAAGTTTGTGAGAATGTTTGTGATTCTTTCACGCAAAAACGGCCGGACCGATTTGGTTGAAATTTGGTATGTATATAGCTGATACCCTGGATTAACACATAGGCTACTTTTTATCCCGATATTCCCGCGGGAACGGGACGGGACTTACGCGGGTGAAACCGCAGGGTGCAGCTAGTGGGTAATAATTGTAGCAGACATTTTATGTACTTAGTCATTTTATGAAGTGGACTTTTGCTTAGTGGGTTTATGAGCAGTAGAAATAAATAAGTGTTCATCTTAATTTGTGGCCTTATACAGCCAAAACGTTTCTTCCCTATGTCTTTTTTCTGAACGGTTAATTTTGTTGTTTAAATTAGGTATTTTAAACTTAGCTAGTTTATCTTAGCTCGCATTGTAAAGCCAATTTTCATACACCGCAAACTATGCCAGCTAAGCTTACTTATTACCAGTTTAGATTAGTTGACTGAGCTTAGTTCTTTTAATATATTAGCTGATGGTGGACTAGTAGCATATTTTGCAACAATCTCAAGAATTTATTATTTAAAAATATAGTAACTTCTGAGGGAAGCCCCAAGTCAATAACATTAATATTTACACAAAACATTGGGTAAGTAAAGTACTTGCGAACAGAACTGTACATTCTCAAAGCACGTTCGGCGCTTCGTTGAGTCACTTATTACTGCAACGGTACTTCGGAGGCATAACAAACAATGAGGCTTCAGATACTTTTAGATCGTAAGCAAATTAAAATACTGGTACTTACTTAGTTGATCTAAAAATTGGGATGGTGATCCCGAATATAAAGAATACTTGGTAGGACTGTAAAAATAATTACATAAATAATTCAAATCGTCGAATTGAATTTTACGCGAACAAAGTCGCAGGTACTAGCTAGTAAAGAATATTCCGTTTCAGATATTGGATGTCTTCTTCTTACACTTTTTGGAGGGTTAGGTGGAATGGAAGACCATTTGAGACCGTCAGAGGGTGCTGATTCGATCCCCGCAGCGCGGGGCAAATGTTTGTATTTTTCAAACTTTTATTTTATGTAAGTATTTCTAAAACCTACTTGGCTCTCAATAGAGACGAGTGGAAGGAAGGAAGGCCTTTGTTAGTAATTTTGGCTTGGCTTTTTACTTTTTCATTAAATTACATATAGGTACATTATATTATTACGAGTAGTTATAGACTTGTTCATACTTTTACTTCCAGAGTGCAAATAACTGTTCTGAGGTGACTGCAAACACGTATACCTAAACAGCTGGATCGGGTATGGACGGCCATTTTGCGAAGCGGCCCTTACTTTATCTTCGACTAGCAGCACGACCCGGCTTTGCACGGATGTACTGATGAAACTACCGGTATAAAATATAGCCTTAAATCACCCCGACAGTCCATTCTACACATCGGTGAAAGAATTTTTGAAATCGGCAATTTTTTTTGTTTCGGAGATTTCCTCCGTCAATCAATTCAATTCAATTCAATTCTTTATTTCAAAAAATTAACTATAACATAACAGAACAATTCTAAATCATTATAGCTAACAAATAAAATGTACACATAAGCAAATATCTATAAAACACAACGAATTAAAATTATAAAAACAAGCAAACCAAAGCTACTTCTTTAAAACATTAGTAAGATCTACAGACTAAAAAGGGAGGTCCTAAATTCCACTTTGCGTATTTTTTTTTATTTAAGTAAGTAAGTCATTTGAAGAAAACAATCATATTTTTTACGTAAAATGTTTATACGTGTATTGGTCCGCTGTTTACCTACCGTACACACAAACTCACAAAAATCAATGTGATTTTTGTGAGTTTGTGTGTACGGTATATTCAAAAACTTACCAATATTTACTTCCAACTTAATTTATCAACTTTACGTTTAAAACACCTATCTCTATCATCATCACAATAACTTCAACTATATTTTATAATTTAGTAAATGTTTTTACAAACACGAGTCGTTTTGAGTACAAAAAGAACAACACTGATGGCTGATGGGTTAACTTGAGGAAGTGGACGGTTGGCTTTACGACTAATAACTGTTCAACAAGTCATAAAATGGAAGTACTGACGATAATATTTTATTTTTTGAATTAGATTTTTTGAATTGGAATTGTATTAGATTTAGTGACTATTTTATTTAATTGAATTGACAGTATTGTATTGCATGGGACTACACTATTGCATTAGGCACAGCCTGTAACGATAGTAGTAAGTTGTTGTAAATAAATAAATAAATAAATAAATAAATTTTCATTTTCAAATCATAAATAAATCTACATTTTCATCTATTGGCTATTGTAACATAGCCGAAATGTCAAAAAAAAGACGTGTGGCACTTGGGGACTGCCGCGGTAAAGCTAATGCATGCCACCTAGAGGCGAGTTGCTGAACTAAAGTGACAGCGTTAGGTATTTTAGTTACGGAATTTCTGGATTCGGTCTCCACGCTCAAGGCCCGCGATAGAAGCTAAATGCAATAGCTTAAAAATAAATAAGGTAAATACCGTGATAAAAACCTGTGTCTATGTATTTCAAAAACATTAAACATTTATACAGTATTAAATTATTATTTATGTCGTACCTGTACAATGCGCGTGCGCATCTCATTGACCACCGCGTTTCCCACGCGCTATGAGACTCACCGGTACTTGTGTTAAGGTGTCTTAGGGTAAGATCGGACTAGTTTTCAGAAAACCAATCGAGTGTTTGAAAATATTTTTTTGTATCGCCTCTGGTTATTCTTTCCCAACGCAATAGGGTGTCAACAAATGCAAAAATACAGAGGTTTCATTTCTTATATTTAGTTTTTAGATAAACCCAACGGTCGATGTTTTATGAATGATAGAAAAGAGCATATTTTTTCAAAATGGCCAGGGAAAGATCGGACCGTGTGAGAGTAAGACCGGACTATCTAATAAAACCACCCCTGTAACAGATAGAATAAGCTCTATCACTCGAAAACATTCGGACTTATCCTAGTAAAAACATAGTAAAAAATTAATTGAATCTCTTTACAATTTTAAGTTTTAGCTTGGATTTTGTAAAAAAATTTTGCCTCTATGCCGATCTTACCCCTGCATGTCTGAATCTCTGACTTTTTAACTAGATAACCAATTAAAATAAGTAAAAAATGGTAGGAAAATGAACAAGTTGATCAACTAATATAGGAATTTGCAAATACATTAAATAATTCACTGGAAAATGAAACCGAAAAAATGACCGGATGATCATAGTCCGAACTTCACCTATTGAAATTTCCGAGGCTAAAGATCGGATCTCTGTTTACAAACGTCTTAGATGTGAATGTATAATATTAATCAATAAATTTAACTACACTCATAGTGATAAAGCCGCGAAACTTCAAAAATCATGACAACTACTTACCAAATTGCTTGTTGAAAGTTTGAAGTGAAAGATCGGATCGTCTCCTTTTTCATTTTTTTCCCATCTTTTGCTAGAACGATGATTACTCGCGTTCGGCTGGGCCTAGCGTCAGTCGCGGGATGTAGAGGGGTGCATAACAAAATGGCACAAAAGGCAATGTTGCCATAATTGTAAAATATCGCCAAATTTAGTAGTTATGCGACTTGTACGGACTTACCCCTTGTCCGATCTTACCCTAAGACACCTTACCGTTTTTGTACAAATGTGGGTACTCAGCTATCAACATTAATTGGAAAACAATCCCATATTTTATAAACAACTAGAATTCTCACAGTGAGAGTAAAAACTGGTTGTTACTGTAAAGAGGTAATGATGGTTTGTTTGTTTTTCAAAATTTCAAAAATTAGTAGAATAGACTGTTGAGGATGGTTATAGGCTATGTTCTATCCCGGTAGTTTCATTAGTACACCCGTGCAAAGCCAGGACGTGCTAACATGATGACAAATTATATGCACTTTGATTCTTCTTAACTAACCAAATAAATAAAATCTGATTTCAATTAATTTTACTATTCTATTAAATTCGACGACCTCTGTGGCGCAGCGTTGGCGAAGGCCCGAAGGTTGCGGGTTCGATCCTCGCTACAGGACAAATGTTTGTATGTTCTGCAGGTATTTGTTCCGTGTCTGATAAATTCTATCTATATTGTGTAGGTATGTATTTCCAAAAAAGATACCAATAATACAGGCCTGAGAGCGACTATTTATACTATACTTAGGTACGTACACATATGTAATTATACTCGGAGTTACAAAAAAACGTGACAAAAATGTGGTCCTACTAGTGCCTTGCCTAGGTCTTACGCGAAAGAAGTCTAGACTTTATGCTTTTTATTTAGAGCGTTGAGTCTAGGCAATTAAAATCCTTAATTGAATGAAATAAAAAATAAATAAAACATGTTGTATCAACCCTGCTTGGAGCAAAATGTATAAAATAAAATAGAATAGGTAAATATTCTTGGACATTTCACAAAGCCTCTAGTCCCAAGCTAAGCAACTTGATGCTTGTGTTATGGTGTCCACTGATATAAGTAATACCTGCTAAGATAATAAAGGCTGATTTTATTTTATTTTTATTTTTTAGATATAAAAATATAGGTAATTACTTACTTATGTATATTTTGGTTGTAACTACCTACCTACAATATTATAGATAGAACCCACAAACATGAGATCAATGTTAATGCAATTCAGTCGTGATCATGTTTTCGTATCATTTGCAATTTCGTATGTGATCATAGATACTACGTGCGACCCCGACTTTGTGCGTGCTAACAAATATGGAAATAGATCGAGGTTATACATTGTAGTATAGGTACCAAGTTATTGCTTCATTGAAGTTATTTATTTTGAATTTTAAATTACTGATTTATAACTTTATAAATCACAGTTGTGGAACTCGTACATATTGATGACGACTGTTTTCCGGTGTTATTTCAGATAGTTTAGGTAGATAGAGTAGGCATTACACAAAATAACTTGAAAATCTCGTCATAGATGCCAACCATTGTTCAAAATTTCAGATATTTAGGTAGATACTTATTTAGATAAGTACCTAAATATCTAATCCTATTTAATAATTACTGCACACATACCTGGAATTTTATAAAGTTTTGCCTTACCTATCTACCCACCTACCCATTATGTTTTTCAAATTCATCAAACTTCAAAACCTAGCTCTGATGTTGGGGGTCTATGAGTTTTTTTGCATTAAGTATGTATTTACCTACCTACAACTCTAGAAGTAGATAGGTACCTATATTACCTAGGTACCGATTTGGTGAACTGAAACTGTTGGCGCCTTCTTCCCTATTTTGATAAAATAATTACGGTTTAAAAATTGAAAGTGCTTACAATCTGGAAAGGCAATTTTTAGTAGGTACATTAGCTAAAGATATTAAAAATTATTTTCCTTAGATATCCTTTTTTTAAGTAGGTACCTACCTACTTAATAATATAATTTATTCTGTGCTAAACGTCTGTGACCGTGGACGGGTCAATGTCTCATCAATGTGAACACACCTTCGATTCTAATTGAATGAACTTGCGGCAATGAAGCCATAAAATTGAAAATGTCTAAAAACGTGTTAATTTTGCAAGGCTTAATTTTGTTTTTCAAGTTGGATATTTTTCTTTTTCAAGTTGGATATTTCTTCTCTGATATCAATTAGAGGTAGATACCTACCTAGTATACCACCTGATGTAGCATTTTTAACTTTGTCGTTTATTTAAACACTCTGACAGAATAAAAGGTGACTACTGATCCGGCTAATTGATGAATTTGAATAACTAATTAACCGTAGGTATACCTAAATGTAAATTACGTTCAACTTACATTAGAGTAAAAATCTTCAAATTCTGATCTCAAAGATTTTAGTATTACGACATCTGTATTTTGTTTAAGAAAACTTTGTTTACGCAAAGTGTTGTCAGATGGCGTCATAGTCACGGACGAACTTTAAGTGTAAATTCAGGATTATGTTATAATTGGTTAAAAATCTTTTGGAATAATGATTATTTTATTACCTACCTATCTATCGCAACGTTTTGTTTCATTGTCATTACGAAATTACTCACATTATAAATTTATTACATTTGTTTTGCTACTCGACGCTAGATGGCGCTAACAGACTAAAATACTTGAGTTAAAAAATATTACACCAAGATAAGCCAACTTTAAACTTAATATTAAACAAGTTTATCTTACTCAATTTATTCTGTATCATAGCTTAAAAAGATGATTTGTGCTCGCGATAACTTTGTATCGAGACACACGATCTTGAGCATAACTCCTTTAAAAACTACCAGCTACGAAGTCTACCTACGTCGTAGCAACCTTTGTCGAAGATTTAGTATTCATGTGAGTAGGTACCTACATACTTATTCTATTTCTGTAATAAGTCGTAAAAACTTTAAATTTTTACTCATATCAACAAAAAAATCATAATTAATTTCAACGCATGATTATCTCAATGCCTTATGTTATTTTTGGTTTAATCTTAGGTAGGGAGGTACTTACATAATTGAATTGTTTTACATCATAATATCTAGATAACATTAGATATTGTAAAAAAATCTAAAAATGCATTAAGTTTTGTTCTAAATTGCGCAGGTTCTTTCCCTGACACACAGAGGAAGACCTACAATTATTACCCATTTCATTTATATATCAACATAATAATATAATATAGGTACCCATTAAGTTCGTACCTAGGTATTGTTGGGTTCATGTAATCGAGGTATTGTGGAGCCTAATAGCGCTACTATAAGTGGTGGCTACCGTGAGAGGGACTGTCCACTCAAGTATAACCACCAACCACAGACCAGCATTATAAAAAAGTCGTTTATTTCAGACAATATTAGTCCATAGGAAAGGAAAACAGTAAGAATTAAAATTAAAACAAACACACATACAATAAAAACAAGCAATCTCATTATGCCATTAACAAATGCTGAGTACGTAAATTGTCAGTTAAGCCATGGCGGAGGCCTTTGGGCGGCCTAAAAACTCCGTCACCAGAGTTGGCCACTTACGAACCTAACGAACGGTAGCACCTTAAATACAAATTCATGTTTCTTTTTGAAATACTAATATTCTTTAAAAGACATTGACCATTTCTAGGATAATTAAATTGTACACTAATTGTATAACAACGGGTTCTTTATTATAATTTGCAGCATTCTATAGTAATCATATTCTGCCAATAAAACTATTTAAAATTTTTGATTTTCGTTTTTTTTTAAAAGTTTATTTCAATTAGCGTTTGGTACAGTTTAGTCGACATCTGCCTTAACAGTAACCTATGTAGGTACACGTGCACCTAATAGCTTGCATTGTGTGGTGACTGGTGACAACCCATCCAATACTGCAAATACAAATAAAAACTACCTTGACTATTTACTATTACTCGTACTAGGTTTAAGTCGATGTCTATGCTTAGACTATCATGCCGATGCGATCCTTGAGGTCCTACGAATAAACGAATTTCTCTTTCTCGGCAGTGTCAATCTAAAAGAGGGTCATTCAGTAAAATCTGACTATAAAAAATCCTATTTAAACTATCGCGACTTGGAAACATATTTATAAATATTAACGGGACTTAATCGCGTATTAAAATCATATTATTTACCTCGACGTTTCGGTGGCGTTACAGTCACCGTGGTCACGAGTAGACTGAAGGCCGGCACCCGCTCGCATCTTCAACTGACGAGGTTTTTGTCTACCCTCAATCAGTCAACACAAAACTACTACTAGGGTTGCGACACACCACACTCACAATGTCCGGCGAAATGTTAGACGACTTTTTTCGATGCGAACACATTCTTATGACTGGATCCCACGTTGATGACAATTTGTAACCACTGTCCCGGTTAAAATTCTTGTGCTTCTTAATTTCAACCGCTTCACGCACAATTCGGCTATAATAGTGGCGATCATTGGACAGGATTATTGGCTTGTGCAGTTCTATCCAGTGGTTTGACCCAAATTCAAGCAAATGCTCCGCTATCGCTGATTTTTCAACCTGGCGGTTTTTGACAGCTGCGATATGTTCTTTGACTCTTTCAGCAATTGTCCGCTTAGTTTGTCCGATGTAAGAACTACCGCAACTGCAATCGACCTTGTACACCCCAGGTGTCTGATAGGGTATGGTGTCTTTGACACCAAACCCTATCAGACGCCATAGGGCGCTATAGGGCGGGTGCCGGCCTTCAGTCTACTCGTGACCACGGTGACTGTAACGCCACCGAAACGTCGAGGTAAATAATATGATTTTAATACGCGATTAAGTCCCGTTAATATTTATAAATATAAAAAATCCTACAATTATACATACTTACCTATCGATTAAGAATTCATTCAAGCCTTTAGTGGCCTAAAAACCACCGATAGACCAGAATATAATTAGGATCAAACCTTGTGGACAAGCCTTTGTAGGTGTGCGTGTGTGTGTGACGTCACAATGTAAAGCTGAATGAAGTAGTTTCAATCAACAGTTCACTGAGTTACTCTCGATTTCCTGTTATATTTAACAGAAAAGCCGGAGGTCTATAAGGAATCAATAGTAAATTCGTACGATTTTTTTCTATTTTACATTTTTCGCATCTAAAAACCTTATGTGGGTATGCAACAAAATTGTATGATATGACGTGTAATGGTGTTTACAAATAAATGACTATAAATGACTATAAAATGTATCTACACATGGCTAGGATTCGGACCCACGTCCGTTAAGAACTACCTATTCCAGTCAAATACTGCTCTCTTATCTCCCTTTTCATCAAGTCTCTAAGCTTACTCAATACATTTTGCGTCACAAGTACCTACGTACAATATTATCTACAACTCACACTAGGATCCCAGACGGCATCACGTTATTCAATAAAACTCAATCAGTTTTATAAGCGGTGCGTGAATCGATCTTGCTTCCTCAATAAACGATAATTTATAATTTCAAGAAAGTCATTGCGTGAAGGAAGCCGATCTAATGTACTTTGTTGTAAGGATTGTGTTTTGTTTGGTAAAGTAAACGTTTTTGATATAGCTACCTAATCACATTTACTAAAATTTGACTCAAATGCATTCAGCGATCGTGTGCAACACGACAAACCTTCTCGTCGTCGACAAATTAATTTCTCCTGCTCTAGCATAGTACGTTAGAGCAGTTTGGCATATCAAGATATTTCATTTGACGTCTCGATGCGTTGCACATGGTTAAGATTACAGGACGTTGGGTCAATCTCGTTACACTTTGGGTGCAAAGCGGGAAACAGAGACGCGGAAAACTTAAAAAAAGATGAAGGGATGACCTGGATGCATTTGACTCTACATAGTCAGAAAGGAGAATAGATTGAGATAATGTAGAGGCAAAAAAGGGAAGCATTTACCCATTAGTGGGAGAATATAGGCAGCGTGCTAAACTGACAAATTTCACCTGCGACGTCGATGGAACGATGATCAATTACAATAAATAAATAAAGAAACAAAAATTGACTGGACTTGGTGGTAGAAGAAAGCCTAAACCCATAACAGTTGATGAAATACAAACTTTGATTCGTCAAAGTTTGTTCATGCTAAGTCTACTGGACATTGCGTAGCTACGTCACTGATTGTCACCACGAGGCCATTAGTGACGAAACGTTAACAATCCACGTACAAAATTGTACCAATCAATATTTCTAACACACAAAGGCATAAGCAAGAGAAATCTGATGGTAATGTCGTAATAACTTGATTATGACACAATATCGGAAAATATCTCATTTAGTTTTATAATTGACTTTCTTGATAGCATTGTTGTGATGTAGTTTTAAATTTGTAAGCAAAAACTTGTCCCGTAGTGGTGATCGAACCCGCAACCTCCGCGTCTCAAGCGAACATTGCCTACTGCGCCACGGTCGTCAAGATAGAAGAACAACCACAAAGACAGTCCTGAATTTTACACGTAAAGGTAATTTACTTTTATTGATCTGAAATGCCTTACATTGTTTGACTGGCTTCTCATTAAAGCTTGACTATTTAGATTGTTAAGGGATCGCTTTAAAAAAAGCTAGGCCCACACCACCAGGTTCTTGCCGAATTCTTTCCCTGTTGTAGGGAGTTGCGTTGGAACAGGCAATAGAGTCACTTAGCCCATAAGTCTATACATTTTTAAGTGATCCTTGAGGTCCTACAAATATCAACAATTATTTATCCTTCATTTTTTCTTTCTCTCATGTAAAGGGAACCAACCTATTAATCATCGGTTATAGCATAAGTTTAGTTTGTCCTTCGGATCTTCGCGATCGGATTCGCGATGTGCTGATTCCCACGGTATGACAATGGCGCTAAAATGCTGCCCTAACACAATTTGCCTTGCAAATGATATCAAAACAAGTTTTAATCCGAACCTGATTGAAATTGATGACTAGTTTTTATTATTTTCTAAAGAATTTCCTGTCTGAGTTCGTCTTTCAGAAACTAAAAAATTAGAAAATGTGATGTTTATATCATGTGCAACACGACAAACTCGTCATAAACAAAAAAAATTCACCTGTTCTATCATATTACCTACATTAAAGCAGTTTGAGATTATAGAGATATTTCGTTTGTTGTATGATACGTTGCACATGTTACCTACATGTCAATTTTCACACAAACCGTCCATAGTCCACACTAAATTGGAATATTTGTTTTACAACACTTCGTCACAGTTCCATGCGCCATGATCGGTAAAGTTTAAAAGAAATACTTTTTAATGTTACAATGTTTTGTTTCAATATATCCATCTTTCTTATCCTATCTAGGTAGATGATAAATTTAGGCTGTGGATAACGCTGTGGGCTTATGCTGTAAAATGCTGTATTGGTCTCTATTAAACAAAATAAAAGATAAAAAAATCACATGTTCTGTTTATGATTTTCTGTGAGTCGTTGAATTGGTTCAGAGCACAAATCAATCGGTTACATAAAAGAGATGACGCAGGATGCGAGTCGAATGCACCGGGTGCTGGTGTCACGTAGGATTGAATTAGCTCCAATTACTGCCAGCACGCGAGCCACCAGCTCGTGGAAGTAATCTCACTAATATTTATACACCAGAGATAATAAGAATGCAGCTTAGCAGTTAGAGGCTCCACTCCAGTTACCAATACCTACTGAAGTTGCCATACTCTACTAAATGTAGAGCACCTAAACGGGTGCGCTATGAGAAAGCGCTTAAGTGTTCTTCAATTGGTTCTCTTCAAAATGGGTGTGTCACGAGGAATACCTCGTGGCTCACTGTGTGTAATATCCAAGAGTATTTAATCTTTAAGTAATTTTAGTAGTTAAAGGATGTCTTTGAATCTATTCGAATTTAGTTTCCACCAATTTAAACAAACCTGCGATTATAGCCACGATGTATGGTTTTCGGTTTGTAGAGTAGGAGGGCAGCTCTGCCTGTGTGTGTTCTCTAGAACAGAAATCTAGACAATCAACGTCAATTGTTAGCCGGAAACGTAGGGACTAAACAGGGACCCCAGTCCCTTGTAGAACAATGAGGTGAGTGACCTTAAATCAATTCCACATAGGTAACAACAGATTTAATAGCCATTTTACCTAAAGTATGTTTCCTGCTTAGTATGAATATCGGGGATAGTATTTAATCCTCAATAATAAACAATTTAATTAAATCTTCAGCTTCAAGGTTAAGAAACATTTCAGAATAACCAACGGATAGACGCAAGACTCTCGCTAATAATAAATAAATTAGTTACATCCCGACTGTTTTATTAAGGAGATCAGTATCACTGTACATTCGGTCTGGGTCCACTCCAAAACGGACTAGCCAGGCTGGACTATAATATAAACAGGCTCACGGCTATATACATAGAGGGCATCTTAGGATTTCAGACATCCTTAATGCCAATTATGTGTCAAAACTAGGCATGATGACAAATTTTGAAATTCCTTTCTATGATGTAGGTATACGTCTATTTTATACGAAAAATTATTAATTTTAAGAAAATACGAAGTTTTTTTGCAAATAATTGCATTTTTCTTTGTACATTTTGAATCCGGCGCGAAAACGCTTGAAAGTGTCATGGCATCACTTGTGACGTCACGTCTTTGTAAATAAGACGCAAGTGCGCTGCGTTTGGTAAATAAAGTTATTTTGTGTTATTACATATGAAATCGAAAGTGTATAAAAGTGGTGTGGGGTGATAACACACCCTTAAAAACTCCTGTTTAGTTATTTGTGGCGTTCCTCACAATAAAACAATACGAAACAAGTGACTTAAATATAGGTACAAGGTGAGATTCAAAAACAATATTGCTCAGTAGGTACTCACTCAGCTTTAATTTTGTGAAGATCACACTTTGACCTAAGTTTTACAACACTCGTATTTGTCTCGTATTGGTCTGAATGTAAAAATGTAAACAATCAATTTTTATTTGATGCCGAAAACTCTCGTAACTTTATTATGTCGATTCTAGGCAAATGGCGCTGTTTTCCTATAAATCCTTGCTCCATGACTCGTGTTGTTTTATACCTATTCAATTTTAATAACATTTAAAACTCAAATACTCGATATACCTAATAAAAACACAGATAGTCGTAGTGAAAGTAAACATAAACAATACGAAATGTGACATTCGTGCGTGTTGTAAATGCTTCAACTAATGCCGGCTGTACACTCTCGAGGAGAAACCCCGAGACAGGCCGAGAACGAGTATAGCCATGGAGCCAAGGATTTTTTTTTCGAAATTGGTATTTTTTTTAATGCCATTTGAATTGCCTCAATAACTTGAACAAAAACTGCTCTATAACATTTTTTCATAAGACTAATACTTAGCGAGAAAATACCCAATATTCAAAAATAATGTATGGAACGCCACCTATTATGCCATTTTCCTACAAAACTATAGCCGGCACAGCTTCGTAACCACGTAGTATTATACTATAGGTATTTAGCTCTCATATAACACCTTAAACACCTGTATCCACTAACTACTTTTCCTGATAAAATTTTTAGATAGGTATTTTTTCTAGAACATGTCAATTTTTTTTTTGTTTTTTTCTGGACTAAAGTGGTTAGTAGAATTAGATGAGTAGGTAGATGAAGTTGGGAAGTAGGTAGGTAGGTAGGTAAATCATAAATTTAAAAGTATTTTTACCAATAAGCTTTTTACTGATAATTTGCAAGGGCAATAAAATGCGGTAAAATGCTTGTATTATCTTGATTTATAATCAAAAACAACGCTTTGATCATTAAGTTACAAAGGTTTGTTTTTGTAGATAGTAATTTAAGAGGGTAGGTACCTTCGCAAGTAATAAAAATGAGCCTATTGTTCTACTAGAGAATTTCGGGGCTCATTAGATCTACCTACTCATTTATTCATCTAACCACTTTAGTCTAGAAAAACACAAAAAAAAATTGACATGTTCTAGAAAAAATACCTATCTAAAAATTTTATCAGGAAAAGTAGTTAGTGGATACAGGTGTTTAAGGTGTTATATGAGAGCTAAATACCTATAGTATAATACTACGTGGTTACGAAGCTGTGCCGGCTATAGTTTTGTAGGAAAATGGCATAATAGGTGGCGTTCCATACATTATTTTTGAATATTGGGTATTTTCTCGCTAAGTATTAGTCTTATGAAAAAATGTTATAGAGCAGTTTTTGTTCAAGTTATTGAGGCAATTCAAATGGCATTAAAAAAAATACCAATTTCGAAAAAAAAAATCCTTGGCTCCATGGCTATACTCGTTCTCGGCCTGTCTCGGGGTTTCTCCTCGAGAGTGTACAGCCGGCATTAGTTGAAGTAACGTCATGCGCTCTGATTGGTGTTCAAGACATCATGGCGGATTGTCTTATTTTGTAGTTTTATTTTATAAAAATAAATATTAATCAAACTCGTATTGAAGAAAAAAATGCGCGTTTTACATTCCAAGCTTCAAGTTTAATTCAGTAAATATAGTTTTTTAGCGATTTTTAATTACTGCCATCATGCCTATTGAACTTTGAACAATGCGAAATTTGACGTTCCCGTTCCCGCGCGTGTGGTTTACAAAGACGTGACGTCATGCGCTCTGATTGGTGTTCAAGATATCATGGCGAATTGCCTTATTTTGTAGTTTTATTTTATAAAAATAAATATTAATCACACTCTTTATAAAGAAAAAAATGCGCGTTTTACATTCCAAGCTTCAAGTTTTATTCAGTAAATATAGTATTTTAGCGATTTTCAATTACTGTCATCATGCCTATTGTAGGCCTCCTTATAGGATTACTAGGTTTTGACTGTCAAAAGTTTATGCCAGCGCCTTAGCTTACGTCAAAAGCAGTTCAATATACGAGTAGGTGCTAAACTGAAGCGCTTTGAACGGTCATAGTAAGCCGGCTGTTATTATGCGTCGCTTCGATCAATCGACGAAAATGAAGTTTCATGACAATTTTCGGGGTCAGCTTATGTTGGTGACTACTGTATTCATAACAGTTCACCAACATAAATGGAACCCGAAAATTTTATACAAACTTCGTATTCGTACGGCCCCTGAAATTATTTTGAAAACGCGACGGTGTCCCCCGTACTTAGGTACCTCTCGAGCCCTGGGTGTTTGTGAAGTTATGTAAAGATGAAGCAATTTATGAAAAAAAATTACTTAACTATACACAAAGATTGGAAGGAAGGAAGGGAGGCCTTTGCCCTGCAGTGGGACGCTACAGGCTCGTAATAATAATAATACACAAAGATCTGAAATGTCTACCGCTCCCTGGGAGTCGTGATCACTGATCATATTTAATTTTTTCAATTTTTTTTAGTTACCTATATGATATTGACTAATAGATTTGCTTTCGCTGTTTGACTAAACAAAATGCTATCAAATTGCTCTCTCTGTAAGCTGAAACCTCAATCAATTAATTACAGACCGCAGATTAATTACCAGTCACAAACCACAGCTTACTATAAAGTCAGTACGAGAACGCTAAGCCGAAAAAGAGAAAAATGCTGAGCTAAATTAATGTTTTAATTGATCAATCAACGTGGTAGCGTTAGTGGCTCTGTCAACATTTTGGTGTGAAAATGTTTTTTTAGCGATTATTGTCGGTTTCTGTGATGGTTAAGTGTCAAAAGTTGATTTAAGTAAAAAGCTAGGCTCACAACACCAGGTTCATGGCTAATTCTTTCCCAGGTGTAGGGAGTTGCGTTGAAACAGGCAATAGAGAGTCTTTTATTATTACTTCCTTTAGAAGTTGTTTGATTTCTCTTTATTGAACCACACTCGATTGAACTTAATCCAAAACCACCCACCTTGGGTAGTTTTGGATTGAGTTAAATCAAGTTATTTTGGAAAACCTAAAACGGCCTCATTACAAAAAATTAAAATATGCATTTTTAACCTGGTCAACCTGGTAATAAGACCGAAGATCTTCATTCTCCTCTAAAATTCAAGTCCACGATCTTTGCACTACAAAGTTGAATTTTGATTGGAATCATAATAAATGATCATACTTTGTTTTTATTTTATTTCCTTCTTAAAAAGGAAATTAGAGATAGAAGGGAAGTGATAGATGTGTCAGGATTTTGTAGCAAAGTTAACATGTATTTGTATTGTATGTACTCGTATGTTAAAAGGCAACTACTAATTACTACTATATCAAGATCAAAAATATATCCCTTTTTAAACTATCGCGACTTGGAAAAATTATTTATAATAATTATCGGGACTATATTAATTCAACTTCAACTGAAGATAACCAAGAAAGAAATAAAAGTATACTTACTAACAAAGAATATTTCGTTTATTGAAAAACATTATAAATTGCGTTCTTTACCTAGACTTGAGGAAAAATTAAATGTTGTTTTTGGTTCAAGATTTCCTTACAAGACGGAATTGTTTCGAGTCACAGAATAAATAATTGTTTTTGATAACAAAAACAATGAAAGAGTAAAAACTGGATTCTCAACGTGCTATTTATAGACATTTTCATAAATCTTTGAGACGCATTTAAGCATTTTGATGCTTTTAAAATATTTAAGAGCCTTGTTACCATCAAATTTTTTTTTCATATAGAAAGCTAACTTAAACAGCTCTTAGTGATGAAGGAAAACATCGTGAGGAAACACGATGTTTTCCTTCATCGCTAAGAGGTGCGCTAGAGCGCATAAGAATAAATTTTTCGAAATGAAAATCTAATGATGTACTATAAAATACTATCTATGGTTTCTTCACGATGTTTTCCATCAAACTTAAGAACTTTATAAAGTTTCCAGATATCATTGAATGCAGGGCCAGGGTTCGAATGTCAAACTCCAGATCAAAACTCAGACTATATTATTCTGTCTTATGTTAATAGTAACAAAATCGTGATTATTTAACATGTTATAATGTTTTTATTTGCTATGTAGAGCTGATAAGAAGTTAGTTTAGTTCATTTCCATACTAGACTAGCGCATAAGAGTTTCTGTCTCTATTTATTTAGGACATTAGGTAGGTATTAGATAATATTAAAATTCTTCGTTTTATGATTAAGTATCAAACTTTAATTCTTATTCAAAAACTCCTGTATATTATTAAATATACTACCCATACGTTGTATTTTATTGTTTTGAAACTGGATTTAGGTATATTGTTCTATTTATTTTGAGGTAATATTCGTATTGAATTACTACCTATTAAAGACTTAAAAAGATTCTTCTAAGAATTTTATAGTCATCGTCAATTTGTCTATCCCAAATTGACCCTACAAATCATCCCAATAGATTCAATTCAGCAATTTGAAACATAAAATTGTAAATAACAATAAATTACCTTGAATTTAGACATCGCTTACACATGGGCACTTCACAATACACAAATAATCACTGTATTGTTCCGATATGTTTAAATATTCTACACCGACATGCTCTCCTACCGACGGACAAACGAACACTGATGTGTAGATAGACAGCGAATCATTGTGATTTGTGAAGGCAAATAAATATAATGTTAGGCAACTAAATCTCTATGTAAATATTTCGTAATGAGTTTTATATGAAACTTTGTGACAGTTGGACGAATTTATAAATTATACAATAAACAATGAGTAGGTGTAAAAAAATGTGCTGTAGAGGTAAGTATTTAGATGCGGGTTATGATCGCTTGACTTATTTTTTATGTTTTGTTTTTTTGAACATTCACACAGCGTCAATGCTTGTGAAATGGTAAAGGACAACCTAGGCTACCTAACTAACCTAGGTTAACTTTTTATCTTGAATAGGTACGCAATGCAGTCAAATGACTGTGTGATCACAATATTACTTATTTAAATAACCAGATAGGTACTTAAGTACAGGTTCATTGCAGGTAGAGTCCAATATTTACCTCTCTTATGTTATGTACCTACCTACTTACGCATAATAATTATACCTACTTAGGTACAAAATAGGTAAACATGCTATTTTATATGGAAACTTACCTCGCAAGTTCAAATCTAAATGAATTACTAAAATGTGTGCACCAATGACAAAAGTAGCTATTTACCTACATTATTATTTTAAATGCTAGCTCTACATTTTCTCTAAAATGCTTTAATTCTGCCATCTGCTGTTGAGCGTAAGAACTAAATTTATTTACGGGAACCATCCAATGACAAACTACCTGCCATCCTCTAATAGATGGCGCTATTCACAATCAACTCGATCTCCCTTTCGAAACGATCACGGCGAAACGGGACGCTACGCTACTCGCCTCGCCAAGCAAGCCAAGCCACTCACTAGCCAGTTCGGTAATGGCCGCCGTCGGGGTGGTCGATTCGCGTCGCGTGTGTTAATAAATCTTGTTTACTTTATTTACATCACAATCATAACCCACACAAGTGTTTTATTGCTTTTGTTTATCAACACCCAGTGATTTGCTAGTGAGAATGCAGTGTTGTGTTGTGTGATAACAATGTTGAGCTATAGGGGAACCATGTGTACGCGGCAGCACTCCCAGGCTTGCCTCAACACCTCTCTGTCAATACGGCAGGAGATTCAAAGATTTGAGAGCGTCCATCCGTCTATCTACGCGCTCTACGACCTGGTAGAGATGGTTCCTGATCCACTGCTGGCCCAGCAGATAAGGGACCACGTTGTTGCTATTGAAGGTCAGTGAAGTGCACGCTTGGATCGTGTTTACATTGCGGACGTGCTGGTTTCTAGGGAGACTGTTTATCGCCGGATATATCACGTTGGATAACCTTAGTTTGTGTTGGGTAATGAAAGTACTTCTAAGCAGGTAGATACTTCAGTGTAATTTAGTGCCGTGTAAATTCACTTCAGTGTAAATTAGTAATTTAGAAAGTGTAGGTACCTAGGTAGGTTTAGGTATTGGTTTGCACATTTAACAACAACAAACAGACAATATGATTACCTACCTACCTACCGACATGTAACGGGCGGGACGCTCTGCTGCTGGCTGCGCTTGATGCTATGTATAGTGTAAATAGAGTAAGTAAGTACCTAATTGTAAGTAGGTAGGTACCTACCTACCTAAATCTATTCTTATATTGCTAGGTATTTATTTACTTATATTAGTAAGTAAGTACTCTGTGCGTACTTACCTGCCCACTTAAGTGGTTACTGTGATAAATGCCTACACAAAGTTCTAAATTAAATAAGTAGGTAAGTACCTACCTACCTATTAAGCACACCTGTGTTGTGTATAAGTAGGTACTTACCTATATATAAAGAGCAAACAGAGGTAAAATAGAAATGAAATGAAATGAAATATGATCACAACTGTATCCCAGGGAGCGGTAGACATTTCTTAAAGATCTTTATGTAATTCTTTAGATCCTTTGAAGATGTCTAATGGGGTAGTCAGAGGTATGTCCAAATACATATTTGGTAAGTACATGCCCACTTTTTGCAGAAGTTAACTTTCCATACGTGACAGGTTGCAAGCCCATCGACGCTGCTAGAAAGCTAACTGGTTTCCTCACGATGTTTTCCTTCACCGTTTAAAGCTCGTGTTAAAGCGCATATAAATTTTTCTATACGAAAAGTTCATTGATGCACGGCCGGATTCGATCCCACGACCTTCGGTTTGAAGTTTGTGTTTGAAGTTGATGTTTATTTAACTCTACAACTACAATTATCACTTCTAATTAACACCATGACCAATGATGTCGCCCCTTACCTGAACTACCTACCTACAGTTGTTATAGGTAAGTACACTACAATTGACTTAAACAAAACAAAGGAGGATTGTTGAAGTGATTCATTTAAAATAATAGGTCCTAATCACTCTCGGCCCTCGGCTGTAGGTTTATATTTGCTTTCATAAAAGACAAATTGATATTGTGTTGTAAGTACATAGGTACTTACCTACTTAATATGATCTAAGTAAATCGAGAAGTGGCAGAATTCCGAAATTACTCAGTCGATTTCAAAAATTATTTCACCGATGTGTAGAATGGACTGTCGGGATGGTTATAGGCTATATTTTATCCGATTAGTTTCATTAGTACACCCGTGCAAAGGCGTGCTGCTATGCTAGTACATCTATAAATCACCACCTATCTATTGGACACTGATTGTACCTCGTTTGTTCTCATCACGACATTCTGATGTAACAATTACTGGCATGGAAGAATGTTAATCAAATTAGCTGTCACGCAGCAAAAAACTGTCGACTCGCCAACTTCAACAACATTTTACAGTGGCATTTAAAATGGGACTTATGCACTGGCAACTAAAATTTTCGTAAATACTTTTTTGGTAGATAAAGTTTCTACGTCGTTTCTAAATCAGTTGGCTCTTGCCTCTCCGTTGAACAACAGTTGAAAATGTCGCTCAGTTTGAAAATGGAAGTTATTTCCCGTTGATACAACCAGTTGATCAATCAATGTACCTACCATGGTTCAGGAGCGTACTTTATTGCCTCTTACCTGTTCATCTTCTTCTAGCGTATCAATGTTTCAACTTTCTTCTCTTTGTCGATACTCTTGACAGAAAGTCGTGGTCGTCATGACGAAGGGGCCGGACAATCTTGACGATTCTGTGCCATTTGTACTTCCTTATTCGTGCAGTGGAGCGTCCCATTGCAGTCTTGATTGGGTCGGTCCATCTCATGGGCGATTTGCCACGTGCTCCTGTGCCCAACTTAAGGCCACTTTCAGGAAAGTTATCCTGTTCAGTTAACTAGCATCATCAAAAAACAGAGCTAAAGCCCAAAATTGCGTAAAAGTATCTTCCAAGGTAAGAAGCTCCAGGACTCTACAATATTCCTATTTTTCACTTTTGGTCCTCTGATCTTGAAACTAAAAAAAAGTAATCCTACAACTATGCGAGAATAGGTAAGAATTATTATGACCACCTGATGCGTCGAATTAGCCTTTTTCGTGTCTCTGTGTGTACTTATTATTACAAAACATCTAAATAGTTTTGCCAAAACATTATAAAACTTAGACCGACAAAAATCCCCAAATGTTGCTTAACATTGCCCGTTCGAGGAATAAAAGCAGCTTTGTTAACGACAACATTACCATTACAATTTGATGGACGAGAATGTTAGGCCAAAGTCACGCGAATGTCGATTCGAATCGCTTTGCGTTCTTTACATTTTACTGCCCTTAAATGTAAGTTGTAAGTAGACTTATGCGGTAAAAAAGTATACTTTTAATCAGCTTGAAAAGAGGGAGGGGGTGTGAGGGTGATAGGAGAGCAGTGTGGATCCGGATAGCACAAAGCCAAGAGTGGCGTGATAGAGAAGAGGCCTTTACCCAGCAGTGGGTGTTACCGGCTGAGTAGTAGTAAGTGGAAATTTGTGATCTCTTAAGTCAACCCCAAAAGATACAATAGATAGAGAGAATAAGTACAGATTAAGACCACGATCAGCAGTAACACTATCATTTATGATATACTTACTATGTATGATCAGCATGAAATAAAAGCGTAAATGTTAGGTTAAATTAGCCGTCTTCATACTTACTGGTCATAAAAAGCTATAAAAGCTTAATAAAAAGTTATTTAAAAGCTTTTTCCTACCAACTCTTTACTCCCGGTACGATCAAATAAAACGAAACAGGGCAATGTACAAAACCAAAGTTTCGGTTTTAACGCACTTGATCGGTTTATTTTACAGAAAAACGTCGGCACAAAGTACCGCATAAAAACGGCTATTCTAAACTTCTTGAGAATCTGCTGCCGTGATATAACGGCTAACAAATATTTCTACGTGGATAAGGTCACCCATTTACTAATGCAGTGGGAAAAGTACTTTTCATTACTCATACACGGAAAGTACGCACGAAGTTGCCTGATCATAGGGTTCAAAGTAGCATTTTCCGTCCCTAGGGAAAACAAGAACTTTCCTGCCCTAGGGCAGGAAAGTAAATAACTGTCAAATGTCAACCTTATTTTTGACATTTCTTTTGTGGCATGTCGATGCATGCTAAGTGTTCAAGTTCTTCTAACTCAATCAGATGCTAGATATTATGTCTCTCTTGCACGAATTTGTGCTTCTCTAGCACTAATTATATTATATTTATTTATTTTATTTTATTTATTTAAATTTTTTCATCATCAACAAAAAACCAATGGTAGAATGCCTACTACTTTTATAGCCATTCTACCAGTCAGTATTTTTTTTTAAATCTGGAACGCAGCTATGCCATGCCATCGTTAGCTGCTTTAAGTCAATATTAAACTAGTCGATTTAAAAAAAAAGCGAGACAGCTAATTTTCGTGTGTGAAATTTAAATTTTACATCAATTTTTTTTGGTAATTTCCTCATATTCGTAATGAAAAGTAGAGTGCTTACCTCGGGGAAAAGGCTTTTCGATGCACTCGAACTATTATCGCACTCGCTGACGCTCGCGCGATAAACCATCTCGTGCATAGAAAAAATGCCTTTGCCCCCTTGTATAGCAATCTACTATACCATTTGTACATCTCATCCTCGTCGCCAATGTAAGATATTGCTGGATATAAAGAAAACGACAGGATAGTGTGATACGAGTGCTCAGTTTATTCCAACTGCCAGAACTAGGACTAGAACTACCCACCACCGATATAATCAACTACCCACAACTATTCTTATACTTACACTACACCATTCACTAGCGTTTTTTTGCGTCGGAGATTCGGTCGGTTCTGCCCTTCTACTCTACAAATCGAAAACGATGCATCGTAAATTCGTGACACTCATCGCAGGTCAGCTGTTGATGGAAACTGAATTCGGAATTCAGTTTCGTTTGCGATTTGATGCCGAAATTGTGCAGTTTTAGGTTAGTCTATCCCGAAACAGGAGTGTACGGTGACTATAACAACCAAGAGCCCTTTTTTTGACGGTCTTATTTTATTAACAAGTCGGCGTGACCTTTGTACGATTATTTACCCAATGCCATTTTATATGGTCTGCGCCTACGCCTAACTCGAACCGCAACAAGCCTACTCTCCTAACGATTGTTGCAGAAACATCCAGTTTTTATACTTCCTGATCGAAGCAACTCAATCGTAACTTTGAACTTGTGATTGGTATACCCACTTATGTAGGTACCTATCTAATTCCAATAACATTAAAATTGTGATTGTATAAGTAGGTACCTACCTAATTCCAATAGTTGTACCAAATTGCTTTTTATTTGTTTAGGTAGCGGGTAACTTTTTTAAACCCTTCGGGGCTTTATTCTAAATCAACTGAAGTTTCGGTCTATTCCAGAACAATAGTTAAACAATCGTATCGAAACAATTGTAAAATTTATACACTTCGCGAAGTTTTAAATACTTACATGTAAGTAAGTAGGTATAAATATTTTATGATTATTAAAAAACGGGAGGATCTGATGAAAATATTCAGAGATACTTTTGCACAATAATGCAATTTGATTGTGTGCAGAAAATGGCTCCTTGCTACTAAATTAAAATCGGTTTGATAGCAAATTAAATTTTGCCACAAATCAATGGATTCGTATGCATTCTCAGTCAATATAATATCATCCCACGATTTATTTACTTATCAACTCAATTACGAACTCACGTGATCGACGGACTAACGGTAAAAACAATGTCATCGTTGAGCGACAGAGCAGAAATGTTGTCACTATGGAAAAGTTCGGCGTTCATTCATATGAGCAAGTGGCCAACTCTGGTGACCGAGTTTTTAGGCCGCCTAAAGGCCTCCGTCATAGCTAAACGACTTTCAAGGCCGTGACCGACAATTTAACGTGGCCTCCGAAGCACGGAAGCGCTCAGTTGATGTGTGGCAAAAATGGAATAAATTGTGACCGCAAGTGGCATTATATATTTAATTCAATAAAATCTTATTACAGTCTTAAAACTAGGGGATTCTATTGCCTGTTCCAACGCTTCCAATTGCGGTCACAATTTTTAAGTACTAATTAAATCATTCGTTTCAGGAACATCTTCTTAAAATAACTAAGATAACTCACTTAAGGTTTGAACAGATGCAGTTTCCTTTCAAATGCAAGCCAAAGTTACTCGAATGAGCCATAAAGATGAAAGCATAATCCAAACTTGCAGTTTCAATGTTTCCAGTTTATGTTGCATCCATTCTGGACTGCAGCCAAACCAGAATTAACTTGGGACACCTTCGAAAGACTAAGCCCCGCAGCACACCAGGCATACATTTGTGACGCCACAATTGTGGCGCCACATTTGAAACGCGACACATTTAACGCCCCCATACATTTGTACGTGAGCACGCACACCGAGGAAACATTTGTGGCGGGTGCATTTTGTGGCTAGGCGTTGTTCGCGCTACAAAAATTCAAGATGTCGCGTTTCAAATGTGGCGCCACAATTATCGAGTCACAAATGTATGACTGATGTGCGGCGGGGCTTAGAGATCTATGCATAGCTTATAAATAGTACATTGTATATTTTTTGCACAATTTTGAAGCCCATGTCATCATAATATCACACTTAAGCGCAGGGAGTAGAGCGCGTCTACTCTGCATATCGAAAAACGAAATTCGGCATCGAATCGCAAGTCAGCGTATGTTGGTAAATACTGAATTTGGAAGATTAACCAACGTAAAGCCGCGTTGACACGATCAGAGCCAGCTCGGACCGAGTGAACTCGGATATCTACTCGGACGCAACTCGGAATGTAGCAACCTCTAATCCGAGCCCACTCGGACGACGGCGTCCGATCTAAGTAGACTCGGACCGTGTTCTACTCATCCGAGCTAGCTCGTATACGAGTTGGAAAACAAAATGGCGGCCAATAACAACAACCGGCGTAGAATCCACGAGCGAGTCCAAATTATTTTCCTTTTGCGAGATGCCTTATCTCTTTCCCGTCTTAGCTCCTCTATCAGCAAGTCTGCGACAATTCCGATGCCACTTCGCACTAAATCCGTCGTTTTTCGATGTTGACTGATAAAAATAATTGGAATAATGACGAAAATGATCCGAGTGAACTATGATAATTTCAACAGCTATCCTAGTACACTCTTATGAAGCTACTCCTACGAGTCCACTCGGTCCGAGCTTGGTCCGAGCTGGCTCTGATCGTGTCAACGCGGCTTTAGTTGTCCTGCGATGATTGTCACATTTTCAAGAGTAGAGTGACATGCCAGGAAGATGAGACGTCAGACGAGGACGAGGCGCGGACATTGTCTCTACCGTGTCTCTTTCATACAAAATGGATTAGAAGAGTCGCGACGTATGAAGTATGAAGCATTGCTAAGAAATCTTTAAAAAAATCTCATGAATAGGATCATCTTCAGGATCTACGATGACACACTCTTAAACACTAAGTTTGTCTTATAAACTTACTCATCTTTATTTTTCATCGTGGGTTAACGAGCCCCTCAAGGCATTTTCATTAAACCTGGCAGTTTGCTTTAGATTAATAAAAACCCCGTAACAGAACAATGCAAGTTGCACTCGCAACAAAAAGTGATTAGCAAACAAAAACATTGCTAAATAATTCATTGTGTTCGTTATGCTGCTTACTAGCTCCATAAATAATATCGGGGTTTAACGACTTGGAGAAAGGAGATACATTTCGCTTGACTCGTTCACTGCTCATGGCGTGTTCGTGTTTCCTCACGATGTTTTCCATCACCGTTTAAAGCTCGTGTCAAAGCGAATATTAAATGTTTCGGCACAAAAAGTTCATTGATGCTTGACCGGATCCAATCGGATGTTTTCAATTTAAATCCAATCGAAATGTAAATTGTTCTCTAAAATTTCAAAATTTTCAACTGAAATGGTAAATCATAATAATATTATTACCGATGTAATTTCTCTCTTAGTTACTTTGGATATCAACCAAGTTCTGCAACACAAACAGTCCCAGTATCAACCCATTTCCTGTTTCAATTCATACGATTGTGACAAATCTCACTTTTGACACATCAGTGTGACGAACCGAACCAAACCGGTTTAAAGCGGTTCCAAACAATGCAGAGTTGAAACACCATGGCCAAGGCCACGCCACGGTCAAGTACATGGCGATATGGTTTTATTAAAGTTTTATCTTAAGTACTCAGTTTAATCTAACAGTCATTAAATACTACACTAACCCGCCCCAGTTTCGCACGAATTGACTCAGTAGTCACCTAATCTTTCTTATGAATTCAAAGTTCGGTATAGTTACAAAGGTCTCGTAAACCAGTACATTTGAAAACTACTAGAACTGCTTTTGAGAGGCTGGATTACCTAGGTACTCATTCACGCAAAACCTATTGAATAGATTTAGAAGTATTTGAGGCTAAGAATAATAATTAAATCAGGAATTACAATGTGATACTTACGAAATGTCACATGAAATGACGTCGAGTTATTAATGTACGAGTAGGTACATAATAACTCAACCGCGGCTGATGTTGGTCACAAAGACCTACAAAATGCAAAACCATAGTTTTTCCACCCGAGCAGGTAAGGCAGTACTTTACTTTAAAATAAACAAGCTACTTGTTCCGTCACAGTAATAAAAAACTCTTTGTACTGTTTCGTCTGGAAAGTTCGTCGAAAAAACCTTTTAAAAATTCATTCGAATCGTGTTCGTTGTAGACAAGGGGTTAAACGTCAAACAGAAAGGGATAGCGCTAATTGTAAACGTTAATGGTAGAAAGTGACAGGATAGAAAGCTTATGTTGGAAATTGATTGATAGTAAGGCAATCATACATTATCAAGTGAAAAATTGTGCTTACATTAAGTAAATAGTAAAATACTTAACTTAAGTATTTGATGTTTAGATTTATCAAGTAGGTACGTTCATCTATAAGCTATTAAGTCCACATAATTAAGCTAATGAGATCAAATTAATCAGTTTATTATTAAAGCCATGTTAACTAAATGGGAAAGCGCCTCTACTTTCCACACAAAGGCTGTAGGTTCAAATCTCGGTCGTGCCTGAATGATTTTTATTGCACCGAAGAATTTACAGCCATATTGAATTGAGTTATAACTTACAATAAAAAACCCCGAAGAAATCAGTTAGTAAGTCTATACTATCTATCTATATTATAAAGAGGTAATGTTGGTTTGTTTGTTTGTACTCTTAGAAACGTCTCTGCCGATTTCAAAAATTCTTTCACATTTGTATAGAATGGACTTTCCAGATAAACATAAGTTATGTTTTAACCCGGTATAAACCCAGGTGTCCTTAGACCATCCGTGCAAAGCTGGACTGCTAGTCTAGATATTTAATGTCTAGAAAACGAAGTGTAGGTACTGTGTAAAGCAGTGTTCACGTTTACTGTTCTGCACCGCGCTCGACGAAGCATTATTTATTGAGTGGTACACCTGTGACTTCGCTGTACGTAGTTGATGAGTTTTTATTGCAGTGAGGGTATTGTTGTATGTTTGTAAACGTCATTTGACGGCCGTCTTTCGTCTGTCACATACATTATGTTTTCCACGCGGATGTGTTAAAATTTTATTACGTCGATTTCGACTTTGTGAGAATAGAGCAGTTTCATGCACTTTTGAAGTGCATTTTTATTCATAACTCCGAATATCCTCATCAAATCCTCAATTTTTTGTGATGTGACAACCTTTAGAATGTCTCATTTCCATCAAAAACAGAACCATCAAAATCGATACAAACTAAGTCATCATTCTCCTGCCCTTATCCCACGCTAGGTGGGGTCGGCCCAACATGTCTTCTTCTTCCATTCATCTCTATCACTCGTCAACTCCGAATTCACTCCATCCACTTCTTTCTCGGCCTTCCTCTACTTGTATGTCCATCCACACTCATACTCATAACTTTCTTAGTTTATTTCATTGTAACCAGAAAATTACGGTGGCCGTATCACTCACAAACGTTACGAAGTGCCAGTAGATGAGTTTTTATTGCATCTCGATAACAGAAGTTATGTTTCGCAGTTTACACGTTGACTCTTTTTTGCGAACGCTCAATGAAAATGAAACACCGTTTTTACAGATTATAAAACAATGTTTTTGCTTGTGAAAGAATGTTTTTAGGTATAGAATGTGGAAGAGTAAATACTCTTCCACATTCTATATAAGTACATATTGTTTTGTTTGAACGATAATCTTCCTGACGATATCCAGAAAGTCAATTGCTTGCGTGCACTTGCAGACTTGTCACAGACAGACAGAAAAGACAATTTTTAGACGGAAAGCTTCATAGATTTTTGTAAAACTTCATAACCCGAGCCCTACTAGAATAATTCATGTAATAAGTAAGCCATGTTAGACGTTTCGTTTCTTTTTCTACGAGTATCATCATCATCATCATCCACAGCCCGACTTCACCCACTGTTGGGTATCCTCCCTCAGTTACTGCCATCCGCCACGATCCTGCGCCACGAGTATAGGTTATCGCTATTGTAATCGCTATCGCTAATATGTCGCGATGAGTGCTAGAAATGGCTTAGGAGAGTTCTTAGGTCTAAAACTAAAGTCTAAGGAAAGTCGGAATTAATCAATTTTTAAATATTGCTAACGTCGTATGACAGCAGTGGTACAAAAAAGCGCAGGACCGTAAGAAATGGCAAAAACAAAGGAATGCCTCTAACCCAGCAGTGGGAGTGATCAGGCTGATGATGATGATTTGTATCTCCTACAATTTCTCAAGTTCGACTAAACATTCTAAAGCTCGAAGCTCAACAAGACAGTGAATTATAAAGCAAGCTTACACAGAGTTTGGTACTACTCACGCGTCAAGTTTGATTTGATATTGGACATTCCTTTGCATCATTAAGGATGGAGTAATTAACACGGAAGCTCAAACAGAGTTAAACAAACATTTTGAATTGCGAGACGTGTAATAACAATGTGGTTTGCAATTACAGAATGTCTGACTGTGGATGCGACGTCGCTGGTAATAAGGAATACCTAGTAATAAAGTAAGAGTTTCAATTATTGTAAGATAGAGTAATCGATTTATTTATTTATTCAAACAAAGTTTTATATCCGAAACAAAAATACCTACACTACTTAAAAACTAATTTAATAAAAATGAACTCTGTATTCTAACCTAGTATTACCTAAAGATAGAATACAGAGTTCAGGTCACCGGCCGCAGGTAGGGTGCCCAAAAGGCTGGCAGCGTTACCTCGTTGAATGGCTGACTTATCCTTTGTCCGAGGTAAGCACCAGCCCTTTGGTCATTGGTTTCGTAATTAAATTAAAATCTTGCTTTTTTCAATTATTGTACAAAACATAATTACTACTTAAGTAAGTACTAGTACTTATTTATAATTCTTTCACATCATAACAAGAAAAGCCTTGTTCATACCACACGGAGCGTCACGACAACAAAAATTAAAAAATTAAAAAAACACATAGTGGAACATACAACCTCTTCCCTTTATGAAGTCAGTCAAAAACTATACAATAGCAAAGCACCTACTATTTCATCATCAACCAAATTACTGACAATTCATCGAATCAAACCGCAGCGGAAAAAAAAGAATGATTATCACGACTGTATCCCAGGAGCGGTAGACATTTTCTTTCATATCTTTATTTAATTCTTTAGATCCTTTTTTGTCTAATGGGTTAGTCAGAGTCCAAATACAGTCACATTTGGTACAAACCCACTTTTTGTAGAAGTTAATTCTCCATCGTGACAGGTTGCAAACCCATCGACGCTACCGCAGCGGAATGGTAGACTTTTTAAATTAGTAGAATTGGCTTGGCTGTGAAACTATGAGGTCTTACCCAGCACCGTCTACGAAACTTTCTTCGTCCAAAAACAAGGAATTTGTGCTTTCATAAACCGGTTTGAAGCAGAAATACCAGTTCAACAAAAGGATGTCCATTCCAAAATACGGTTACCAGGTAGAGCAAATTATGACTTGCATATTCGTGTTTGGGTTCATTTTTGGTTATGTTTAGGTATTATGTGTTGAGGTGTTATGACCGATTATGGTAAAATAAAGAATTATGAGAGAAAATTTTATACGTGTTAAATAATACTGTCAACTTATGACGATATTTAGTCCCTAGCTAAACAATTACATCAAATAAATAATATCCTTTTACATTCCACACAACGTCATCGAGATAAATAGATACTTGCAGATCATGCAAACATTTGTCCCGCAGCGAGAATCAAACCCGCAACCTCTGCTTCTCAGGCGGGCTTTCGCCCACTGCGCTACAGAGGTCGTCAAAACATCTTAGAGATGAAGCTGTATAATGTCCAAGGAAGAATATTTATCAGATGCCGTCAACAGGTTCACGATTTATTCACAATCCTATTGAAAGTCGAAGTCGGCGTGAAGTTCGACGTTTTGATAGCCATTTCACTGAATCTATTGAGCTCGTCGTCCCGTCAACTGCTGTACAATCTATACTATATTTCTTGAAACGAGCTTATAGGAATAAAAATAAGCGCACGTGATTGGTCGTCATTGGTTCAAGTCGGCCGTTGCAGACACAATATGTGTAAATGGGGGTTCAGGGATCCGAACCTTACGGGGTGTGACTGCGGTTAGCCCAGCCAGACGATGAGACATCTCATGGAATGTCCTCTGTGCCCGAAGACCTGTACAAATGAAGACCTCAATACGGCCACCTCTAATGCCATAGAGCTGGCGACATTTCTGGCAAATAAAATTTAAATCGTAGAACCATTGACCCGAAAAGAAGAAGATTGGTTCATTCAATACAGGTAACTAAAGTTGGGCTCGTAACTACCTTTAATAAGGTAAGTATTCTAATTCATAACACAAGTGGCTCTTGAGACTGCTGAATCCAACTCATCATCATCATCATGTGCAGCCCGTCTCATCCCACTGCTGGGCATAGGCCTCTCTTCGCTTACGAATCCGACTACTCTTGAAAAAATAATAAATCGTGGGTTCGTCGTTCATCTAAGTTTTGAACTTTTTTGGGTTAAGACCCGGTAGGTAATAAAAATACTCAGAGGAATTGCCAAGTACTTATTTGACACACATGCCCGCATTATGCAGAAGTTAACATTCCATACGTGGCAGGCTTACTAATACTATTAGACCCTAGTGATGTGAGAATGTTGGCTGTATAGCTAGAAATTGTCTTTACTAAACAGAATGGTTATGATTCTTTGAGCCAAATAGGTGTCAGTCTTCGATTACGCAGTGTCAAATGATTGATTTGACAAAATTTAAATTAGTCTTAACTAATTGTTTATTGTCAAATTATAGATACGTCAAATTCTAAGTAAAAGTTATTCATTTAGACCTCAAGAATCGCATTGAAACGTCCACACGACACATTAAGAAAAAGAATCCGCCGCCTTATTCTCCCAAAAACCATGTCTTGCGCTGGCTTGCTATTTGCCTTGTGTTTGTTTTTCCAAGCCAGCGCTGGCTGCCCGCGCCGCGCTGGTAGGAATAGAGCACCATGTCTATTTTTCTAGCCAGTGACTGGCGCCCACATTACTGGCTTCGTATAAATTCTGATTCAAGTAATGACGCTGATGATGATATGTCGTCAAGTTTAGTAAACATCTCATGTTCCGGCCTTACTGAATATCTAATTACAAACTCGCACATCTCATCCGTATCATGGACGTACCACAGAATAATAAACGTACTTAGCTAATTGCTTAATTTAATTAGCTGCATTATTTTTATTTTCTGCAATGTAGACTAGCGTTCGTAAATCATAGAAACTAGATCATGTCTTTATTGTTAGATTATGTTAAGTTAATTAAATTGCAAAAAGATTTAAGTAAGTAAAAGTAAGTACTTAAATATATTTTCTGCATTTATTATTATCAATGTTTCGTTTACGATGTGAATTTTTTTTTTACTAAGAACGCGTGCACTGCGTTAAATTTCTGTTTCACTGCGATTTCAACGCTTTTTTGATGATGATGATACTATACTGTACTCACCACTATCATAATAAATCTAAAGTTGGAATACGAAGAAATGCTACAAACGTCAGACATTATTTTGACATGCAAAGATAAAAATAATACAGTAAATTCAACGCTAAAAAACTAATAAGTCGCCATATTTCATCGAAATCACCCTGCCACGTGGGTGGACCATTTTTAACTCTGATGATAAATTGAAAATTGGATGAACTTACCAAGTGAAATCCAATTGTAATTTTATGAATGTTGATCTGAAATATAAATTGATTAACAGTGTAGTTTTCCTTAAGCTACTCTATGGCATCGCGTTTTTATTAAGAGTTCTATAGATAAAAAAATAAAAAAAATATAGGCAAACTTTGTTTACTCTGTGGCAACACTAAACGTCACTGATTTAGAGCTGAGCCCCGTTATGAGGGTACCCATTATGCCCCGGGTCAGCTTCCAGCTGATACTGGGCTGGGTGGGTATTTATATTTCAGATCAACATTCATAAAATTACAATTGGATTTCACTTGGTAAGTTCATCCAATTTTCAATTTTATTTCATGTTGATCTGAAATATAAATTGATTAACAGTGTAGTTGTTTAGAGTTAATTGCATAATGGGTAGTTGTTTAGAATAACTAGTAGTTATGATGTGATGATGATATCATGTAAATAGAAATAACGATAAATCTATAATAGATATCAATTGTTTATTAATTATTAAGTATTTGGTATTAAAAGTATTTTAAAATCTTACTCTGCATGTAATCAATGATCATCAGTAAGAGTTAGCTTCATCATGTAAATGATGAAGCTTTTAAACATAAGGTTTATTATAACAAAATAATCGTTAGTGACTATTATTACACTTAAAGCTAAATGAATAAGCAATTACATATTTAAGGTAATTAAATACACAGCTTATTTGCTGTTGTGCATAATTAAAATAGGTAGGTAGTAGAATTATCTTCTTTCTATTATCTACCTATACCTATGAGATCATTTAGGAACTTCAAATTTATAATCTAAGTTATTAAGTATTACTTATCTACTAAGTAATTCTCAATTTACTAACTATAAATCACAGTTCAACTAGTCAATACTATGAATCATAAGATATTAAAGACAGACTGAACAAAATCATTAGTAGTATTGTTGTTCAGGATAGTTAGAAAACTTAGCAAATGTTAATGAACTATCAGACCAGCCCGCTGTTTTCCTGATAATGTCCATGGACACTCCTGCTCTATTGGTGGATGAGGTGGCAGAGTGGTGAGTACCTACTGTGTGAGGTGAATTTAGTTGTATCAATGCCACTCTCGGCCACGGTGCACTTCATCCATCTGCTAATGGTTTGTTTAGAAGCACGATGGTTGGGCTTCTTGAAAGTAATAAAAAGATATGGTTCATCCTATCTAACAGTAGCTGTGTCACGGACATAATGTTGTGTGCTAGCTGGACATATTTTTGGCTCTTGAGTATAAAATGGAAGATCTAAGCTAGTAGACTTTTTTGTACTTACTGATGTTTTGACTAGGTCATTTATAGATATGGTAATCTTAGGATTGGATACAGTTATAATTATTGTATAGCTTAATTAATGATATGGTTTGTACCCTATGAGCAGTCGCCATAGCTAGAAAAGTGGCTAGCTTTTTTGTAAGCATTTCCAGGTTCAGAGCCGAGTTTTGAGGTAGTTTGGCAAGATGACACAATACAATACTTGGGTTCCAAATTTCAATATATCGTGGCATGGAAGGTTTCAGCCTAAACACTCCTTTAAGGAACCTCTGAATTCTGTCATCTGTGCCAAGTTTTCCACCCATGAGAAGGGAGAGTGCAGATTTATGACAATTAAGGGTATTGTAACTCGCTCCCTTCTGATATTTTTCTGTTAAAACTGGATTACAAATGGCACCGATGTCAGCAGAGATTCTTGGTTGTGCAAGTGACAGAAAGTCCACCAGCTTTTATAAGTAGTATTGTATTGTTTCATTGTACCTTCAGATATAGAAGCTAGCATGATGTTCAGTGAGCTTTCTGGCAAAACTCGGCGTCTGAATGCGTGCCGCAGAAGATACTCGCTGCCAGGGTAAGGTGGCTCTTCAATGGGTGTACAGTCCTAAAGGGAGATATCAACAAATTAGCACTTGGATTAAATACTATAAGTTTAGTCATCATTAGGTTCATGGCTAGAGGATACCAGGGCTGTGACTCCCCGACTGGGTAGGCCCAAACTGATACTTAATTGAGGTGTAGGCATCATTGCTCAATTCCCATTCAGTATCAATGCTTGTGTTACGTGATTCCTCATCTGCATAGACATTGTCTTTAGATTTGATGTAGGAAGCGTAGATGTAAATAATCCGTTCTTCACACAAAGTCCAAATGTTCCTTTTGGTCTTATTTAAGTGTGGGAATTGAATACTGCTCATTTTATTAATACATGCAATGGCGGTAGTGTTGTCGATTCAAAGTAGTATTTCACAATGACTTTGTGATTTTGTAAAACATTTCAATCCAAATGAAGCAGCTAAATAGTTCTAACTGATTTTTGTGAAGGTTTTTTCTGAGTGTGACCAAAGGCCACCAACACTCTCGCCATCGCAGTGTATTCCCCATCCAGTCAAAGATGCATCCGAATTTTTTTCCCTTTTGTACTGTAGGCCAGATAATATATACTTATATTTGTTTATGTTGGAAGACCACCACTTCAGGTCTGACAAGATATTAGAGTGCAATATTATTATAGCATCATCTAATTCCATTATTTGTGTATGTACTATACCATCATGGTACAGCTAGGCAGGCTGCAACTAAGGTTCCAAGTAATTTTGCAAATTCTCTAATTTTGCAGTGTTTGAAATTTTGAAATATTAATTCTAAAGCTTTTATTAAGTTTCGTTTTTATTGAAGTAGGTAATTCTAGAATCTTTTTATGTGAATTGATGATGACCCCGAGGAACTTACATGATGTAGGTACTTGGAACTAAGCTGTTTTTATCATAATTTACAATGAGGCCCAGGCATTGAAATAAATTGAGGGTTGCATCTCTATTAGCAAGACACACCTCAATGTGCGACCAATACATAGGTAATCATCCAGATAGATGGTTGATAAGAACCCTTGCTTGCGAAGGGCACTGACAAACAACAGGCTTTAAAATTTTTGTAAAAACACTTGGAGCTGTACAAAGGCCATCATAAGGGAGGGCAGTGAACTGACATAGTGTATTAAAATTTTAAGTATTTTCTGCTTTCTGAATCTACTACCACTAAAAAATATGATTCTTTTAAATCTATTGAGCATAAATATTAATTTTGATCTACAGTTTTAATAGCACCATTTAAAATGTTCTACTTTGATAAACTTATTAAGTGGTTGTAGATTAAGAATGAACCTAAACTTTCCATTAGGTTTTGATCCAAAAAAAATTAAAAAATATTTGGATACCTATATTGGCCATTACTATGATCACATGTTTGTACAGCTCCTAGTTCTAACAAATTATTAATGACTTCCTGCATGTTACCAAGCTCTGCATCAGGAACATTATTTTTGGGCACAATGTTTTGAGTAGGTACCTACTTCAAAATGAGGGATAATGATAACCTATTACCCACTGTAGCAGTACGGGGTCATTGGTAATTTGTTTCCAGCAAGAAAAATATTAAGCTATGTTGGCTGCATGTACCTGATTGTTCAGTGTTTGCTGTGTGGCTCACGTGGAGCAGCCCTCTCGGGGCGTGAGCGGCTGTAGCTGTGGCTGTAGCCTGCTCGACGAGGCGGTGGGTGTGTTGCACGGTTCCTGGGTCCACCTCGAGGTGCTGCTGCTCTGGGCTGCTGGCTGGATTGGTTCTGAGGTGGACCATATCGGTTTCCCACTGCCTTGTATCTAGGAACGGTTTTGTTCTGCACTGGTCTTGTTATTACAGATTTCTTAATTTGTGAAGAAGACTTTTTCAAGTCTTGACTAGTTTTAATTTTTGCTCCCAAGTCAATTCCGTAAAGGTGTTCATCACGCTTTACCTTCTCTATCAGTTGGTTGAAGTTTTTGTCTAAGAGTGGTGCAATAAGAGTTCTCCTTGTCTTTGTTTTCTGGAAGTTTATGTCATTCAGGAGTTTTGATGCATCATTCAATTTTGTTACAAGTTCTATTTTGTTAATTGCTTTATTTTCAATCAGGTTTGTCATAACATGGCCCACAATTGCTGTGGCCAGTCCAAGCTGATGTTGAACCCTTTCGAGAGATCGGTCCCTTAGTTTAGAGCTCTCTGTCATAACCGACTCAACTTCATCATTAAGAATTGGTGCTTCTAGAAGCTGACAGTTCTCGGGTAGCTTGTACATTTTGAGTAATATAGCTTTTTCTTCTTTATTTAGTCCGTTGATCAAAATATGATTAAAGCGTTTGGTGATTTCTGATTGGAGTTTTCCCTCAAACTTAGAATCATCACTGTATTCTATGCCTAGCGCGGCTATTATATTTTCACTGTCTTCTTCTGCGGGTTGAGCAGTATTAGGTTCGGTGGGGTTGGTCGCCTCCATTTCGTCTTCTTCCACAATATAGCTGCCTTCTTCTGCATAATATTCTGAAATTGACACCCATATTCTTAGACAGGTTGCTTTTCATCAGTCAGGACATCGCGTGTTCTGAGTGAATTGGGTAGACACCGTATCTCGTACAGTGTTTTTTGGTATCTCGTACCGAATCAAAGCTGTGGTATCGCGTACCAAGTTTGATCTTCGTGCTGTAATGTATCGCGTACAAAGCACGGTAGGCAGGGAGCAGGTAGGTAGGTATACCTACACAGTGCTGGTGAATCCTTGAACATATTGTGTAACCTGAAAAGACTGAAACGATGAGTTTTACCTGGTACATCCCGTACATCCGAGAGACTGGAGCATGGCGAGGGATCCCGTAGACATGATCTTGATCGACTTCTGCTACTACTCCTACTTTTTGTCATTTTCCGATGAAGCCGGTTGAGGCGTTTTTCATATTTTTCAATCTTTTTCTTCATTTTCTTGTCACTAGGCATTTTAACGATTATAGCCTATTACGTACACTTAGTAAACTTAAAAGATTATCAGGATATACAAGGATTTGAGAAATTATTTGAAAATTTTGAAATACACGGAAAAATCATACGATGCCGGTCGAGCGCGCGAAAGAAAAGTGACGTTTAGTGTTGCCACAGAGTAAACAAAGTTTGCCTATATTTTTTTTATTTTTTTATCTATAGAACTCTTAATAAAAACGCGATGCCATAGAGTAGCTTAAGGAAAACTACACTGTTAATCAATTTATATTTCAGATCAACATGAAATAAAACTAAAAACACAAATAATAGACGATTTTGAACCCTATTCCTTTTAAATAAACGCTTCTTGCCAATACGTAAAGACTAATTTACGCAGTTGGATCTAAGGACACAAATTCCGGTCCTACCCACGTGTTAAGACCACACAAATCGTCACGCAATCTTAGCCCTTATCTCTGTTGGTATAAGGGTTAATCTTAAGCTTAGGATTTACCTTACAAACATGTTTTGGTTTGATGCAAAGGAAATTGCTATGTTGTAAATTGTAATTGTAGGTCGAAAACCCTTTAACATTTGGTGATGTCACTGTTCTGTGTCTATCACAGATTACATAAGTACAGATACCTCATCTCGAACATTGAAATCACTCCTATTTTTCTTCGCCGTAGACAGACTTTTTCTATTTTTCATTTAAAGTTTCTAGCCCTAGACAGACTATTTTTATTTATCATTTAAAGTTTTAAAAATTTCAAAAATGCTGTACTTAACATTAAGTGCTGGTTACGTAATGTCTGATCTTAAACTCTTTCTGTAATAAATTAAACAAAAACTAGTACTCGCAATCTTAATCACCACATCACTAGGTCGACAATATTAATGAACAAACCATTAGAAACCGCAATTGACTTCACTTTAAGTGCCTTACAGATTAAGATACCTTACGAATACCGAGCTTCTTAGAACTGACCTAGAAACCAAGGTTCGACGAATCAATAGGATCATAAATAGAACAATAGACGAAGATCAAAGAAAAAATGGCGTTCCAACAATAGATATTTTAAAGTCGATACATTGAAAAGCATTTGTAAGTTTCGTGATGATGCTATTAAATCTGTAGAAATCAATGGATAGTTCTCGGCTATCGCTTTGGCACATGGTCAATTTTTTAATAATGCAATTACGGTTGTGGCATAGGTGAAGTAACAAATTCACATCCAATAATCATTTTTTTAAATAGGAATATTCATATTCATACGTCATTAATGTGGTCATAAAAGTAGATGAATTTACGCCTGTACTTAACACATAAGAAGACTCCCTTCAAACAAAAGAACGACATAGGCCGTTTGAACACAGAGACACATAATTGTGTGTATCAGGTAGATACACTTCCAAGTTACAAAACCCCTCTTTACTGTCGACTCTTGTCTCAAAACTCACTTGACATCCTATAAGTTCGAAGAATCCTTACCAAGACGCCACAACAAAAGCCGTGTACTGTAAAGTGGTTGGATGGTTATTTTATAGACACTTCACTGATTGGGGTTGATGCTTATTTTACGATGCTCGTATTGAATTCCTATTTTGTTTGATTATGATTGAATTTTTATGAGGACTCTCTCCATAATATTTTTACCTCTGAATTATTTATTTGATAGCTCGGCTACCGCATTGTGTGAGGGAATAATTTGAAATGTATACGAGTGAGTCTATACAACATGTCTTCTATACTTATACTAATATTATAAAGAGGTAAAATTTGTCTGTTTGTTTGTTTGTTTGACGGAGGTAATCTCCGAAACTACTGGACTGATTTCAAAATTTTTTTCACGGGTGGGTAGAATGGACTGTCCGGGAGGTCATAGGCTATATTTTATCCCGGTAGCTCCATTAGTACACCCGAAGCCGGGACGTGCTACTCTACTATACTTCATTTCTTGAATCGAGCTAATAGGAACAAAAATAAACGCAATCACGTGAGATTATTTTTCTTCCTATATTAGTTCGTTTCAAGAAATGAAGTATAGTAACATACAAAGCTATCTACAATGGTGTGTAGAGACATATCTATATACAACTCCGTCACCAGAGCTCATACGAGTCCTTACATAAGTATGAGCTCTGGTGACGGAGAATTTAGGCTGATGTCACCTAAATACTAAGAACCTACATTCTAGCTGCCTTTATCACATTCGGAAAAACTTGCTCTAAATATCATCTACTTTAGTCATCAAATCGTGGCGAAGCTTGCTAAGACGTTCTTGAAAGATCGTCGAAGCTAAGCAACATTCTGAGCGGTCACAACTTGGATAGGTAACCGCAATTGGCATTATCAACTCAGCGCTTCCGTGCTTCGGAGAGCTTGTTAAATTTGTAGGTCCCGGCTTTTAATGTCGTTACCTTTCGACTTTTCAATGTAAAACTCTAATGCAAAGAACTCTCCCTTGCATTTTCTTCAAGATCCTCAAGGTCGATAACAATATCATTGATCTGAAGCCATCCAATCCATTATCTGAATTGCCTCATGAGGAAAAACGATACAATTCACTCTAACGTCCATAATAGTGTAATAAATGGATTAGTGTCAAGACTTCTCGGATTTATATATGAAGATACAATCCGCGCAATCATTCAATCTTTTCACGGTTAGTAGTTTAATGAGCTTGCAGTGTGAAACAGACCTTATTGTGTTAGTGTAAGTAGACTTTATTGTTTTAATAATATTTTAGAACTATTTTTACACAGGTTTTTATCGCGTTGATTACCTTATTTATATCCCGACGTTTCGACTATGTTAGAATAGTCGTGGTCGCGGACAGACTGTCAAACGTCGGGATATAAATAAGGTAATCAACGCGATAAAAACCAGTGTAAAAATAGTTCTAAAATATGAATTGTGATCGCGTGATTAAGTCATCATCTATTAATTCTGACCTCCGAAGCACGTACGATTTTAATTTTAACTTAATTTGTATGTATTTAAGTACTAGGCGCACAAAAACTTTCCGTGTATCTGAAACTGTGTTCCACAAATACCAGGCGCACAGAAACATCAAAGATTATGTAATAAAACATAGAATGTACTAGCAGCGCCCCGCGGTTTCACTCGTGTAAGTCCCATTTCCGCGGGAATATCGGTATAAAACGTAGTCTATGTGTTATTCCAGGTCTTTAGCTACCTATATTTCAATTTTAATCACAATCGGTTTTGTAGTTATTTCGTGAGAGAGAAACATACATACACATCCATACATCCGTACTCACAAACATTCGCATTAATTATACCCCAATATTTAGTAGGGTTTCTTTGGTGTTTTTGTGCATACCTCAGTTTATCAGATGTCATGCCACCGTTACGGAGATGCAACGGTACGCCCATTTCACACTTGGGAGCTCCTCGATAGCTGTGCAATTGTGTGCCCATCATTCAAGAGGCAGACAATACCGTTACTTGTTATGGCTTGTGGAGAAGGCTTTGGCTTTTTCTGTCCCATCAATGACAGTTTTGGTAAATTACAACAGAAATAGGTTCGTGTTCTTTTATTTCTGGCGTCTATGACGGGAAGGGTCATGTTTTTGAGATGTAAGGAGCTATGTACTGTCAATTTATTTTGGGAGATTCTGCAACCAGAACATGACATGTTCATTAGTTGGTTCTCCTCAATTGTGGAATTTCTTGATAATTAAAGCCTCATGGCTCTCTAATATTTTAGTACTTATGTAAAATTTTAGGTTTTGTTTCTATTGAAAACTTGTCAAGTTTAAAAAAATTACTTACTTATATTAAAATATGCGACTACCCCCACAGAATCTCAAGGTGCTTAAAGTTTCAAAAGATTTGAACGGATACTGTTTCTTTTGTTGTTTTTCAAAGAAATTTTCTCCAAAGATATTGAATGTAGAGTGGAACAAAGTACAGAGTAGCATCAGAAAATTTCTCCTTTTAAAAGATATTGAATGTAGAGTGGAATAGAGTAGCATCGATAGATGATAATACCGTCCGCAAGCAAGATAGATCAAAGACAGCGTGAAATTGCAGGTCGTACATGGGTCATATTGGCGCGTGATTGCAAGGATTGGTAGGAACGGGGTAACCTATGTATGTCCAGTCGGGTTGGTCTTTGCAAAGTGTATATGTACTAAGATTCTTGGATAGGTAGGTAGGTACCCTAAAATTTAGGCTTGTTTTTATTCTCTGTGGTATTCATTGTGTTTAGTAAGTTGATATCTTTATAACAAGTAGTAAATATAGTTTAGCGCAGTAACGATTTCAAAAAAAATATTAATGTGACTACTTAAAATATGGAATTTGGAGGGGGTTGTTGTGCATTCGTCACAAAGTAAATTTTCGGGCTGGTGAAGTAAGTGGATTAGATCTTTTGGTTCTCTGAACACTTTGCATACTTATAGCACTTATTCCTATTCAAGACGGTTTTGAGAAAGATATGATATTTCTCTACCAAAACAATATCCCAGAAACGACCTTTTCTGTAAATAATAAATCATGTAGATTAAGATAAAAAGGCCTAAGTTAATCGTATCATTACGCAATTAGTATAACTTTCCCTGATTTAATGGTGTGGTCGAGTGTAGTAACTTTTCCCAAACTCTTCCTTTCCTACACTTTTACTGGCCTGTGACTTTTACCTTAGCCCTACTGACTACTAAAGCAGCAATAATAAAGTTTCGTTTAGAGACTTCCATTCTATTTCATTTTCTATTAAGCAAGTCGACAGAATAGCTTGTTTTTTTATTTTAATACCGTCACTGACCCACGGTACCACCGTCTTTACCCGATACGGTAGGTAAGTATGTAATTATTTTTAACCGCGATACCACTATAGTGCTAGGATAACCCTAGTGGTACGGTGAGTAATGTTTTTTCCCTGCGATACCACCGTAGTGCTGAAACCACTATTATCATAATCATGTAAAGATTTACCCCCTTATGCATATTCGACCAGTAAACCTGTATTAGCTAAAACGCGTATTAAATCTGTTGCTATCTCTTTTCGTTGACTTAAGAGTGACAAGAAAAAAACGTTCTTTAAACCTATATTAAATTGTCAAGTTTTTATGAATAAGACCCTTAGAAATTGAATCCTCAAAGTACTTAATGCGTTGCGGTGCAAGAAACCTGTAAAGAATGAAATATGTTCTAACTTCTGTAAAAAGCAAGTGCATCTAAAAATACGAATTCAATAGACAGCTTCAAAGAATAAATCTGAGAGAAAGACTTCCGCGTCGTTTTCATTTACTAGTATAATAATGATGCTGTATTGTACACTTTCCTTTATCTTTCGTCACGTTTCAACCTTGTTTTTGAGTCAGGGTTTTCTTTTCGTGGGAATCCAGATCTTATCAATTATTGTTTCATTATAATTAGTGTAATCTGCATGCGTTCACAATGTTTATGTTCATATTATGATGAAGATGCTTGATTTCATTATTAACCTTAGGTGAGAAAGTAATTAAGCATTTAGAGAAAACGTTAAAGTTTGCTTATTTTAATGGTGAAAAGTATCGATTAGAGTCTTTGGGGAGTAGGCAAATGCAATTTCTAACACAAGTTTGACACTTGCTAGTTTCTTACGAATAGTTTGTAGAATTTTACATTTTTGTAGTTTATAGATTAGTAGCTTACTCGGCCACAGCTTCGACGCCGTAGTGCCTGAATAAAAGTATGTATTATTTTATTCATAAACCAAGTTTCAGCTGAATCCGTTTTCTTAGTAGTTTTCACATGTAGGCGCAAGAAACATCCGTACATATTTTCGCGTTTAATAATATAATTAGGATATTTGAATTCTTACATGAGTTTTTGGCTTATTCCACTACTCGTTGAAAATCCCCGTCAACGGGTTAAATGTAATTTTGGGTAATGGAAGCCCATGCTGTCCTATTGTTGGGCAAAGGCCTCCCTCCTCTTTCTCCGAAGGCAAATTATCCATTATTTATATTATACCAGTTAATCTATCTCTCCATAATCTAGCGCTTACGACAGCTTATCCTTATCAACCGATTACAATTGATTTACAAGTAGCAGTTCAATGACCTATCTTATCTCCTACAATATAATGTTGTAATGTTTGTTTACTAATCATTCTTTGAAACCAGTTATTAAAGAGTTTAAAACATACATAAAAAAGTTAAGGTAATGTTCATGAATCTTAATAATGAATCTAAAATCCCATTAAGTAAGTTTGTATATGTAAGTTGTTGCATACCATTAAAGTAAAGCAATATTTGACTTCTATGGTTTTTAGACAGTGCATAGACAATGCAATGTAAATCATGATGGCAGTCAATTTAATTGTATGCAAGAAATTTGCATCGCGTAATGGAAATACTTACGTAATTCTTACGCGATGCAAATTAATTTGAATGCCAGCTAAATCTGTAAAAATTACAGTTAGAATAATTTCTGCTAGAATTAGAATAGCACTAGGATATAACATTACCAACATCCCTAAAGAAATAAACTGTAAGGTCCTCCAAAACGATTCAACTTGCTAATTTGTAAGACCTTGACTAGACTCTACATTGTCTTAACCAAATCTATGACTAGACGCCCCGAAATAGCTTCATTCCCAACATATTCTATGACATCATTAATTTACCCTCAAATTGTCAGGATAAGACAAAGCATTGTTGGACGTTGAGTCAGCTAGAAAATGGGACAGTAATATGGAATTTTAGTGTGTTAATAGCACATTTACTATGAAATGTTTTAGTAATAAATTTTAAGTGTACTTTCAAAACTAACGGAGTAATTTCCCGTGTTATACTTAATAATATTTAATTTGTTTGTAATTCAGAACATGGTAATGGATGAGAGGAATAAATAAATAAAAGTTACAGTCAAACACGACTAGTAGTTTTTGCGTGAAAACAAACATTCACACATCCATACAACTATAACTTACAATACTTGTGTGTTATCACTTGACAGCATTCAAAACATGTTTTCAATAAAACGAAGTAGCAAGAATGATGGCTCGATGTGTCACGCGTAATGGATGGAGTGCTCCGAGGATTATTCGGGAGAATAGATGGATAACTCCAGAACATTTATTCCTCTGTAAATTCGAATGTGCGAAATTGTTCGGCGTGATGTGAATTCTGAAGAGATTAAGATGTCTAGGGATAACATTGTGGATATTTAGATTATTGTAATGAAGTTTCTCAGAAAGGTACTTGTTTGAATTGCATATATATGGCGGATATAAAATTATACTGTAGAACTCGTTGAAGAGCTTAGGTTATAAAAGATACTTGTTTTTTTCTGATTTTGTAGAACTAGCAATGAATCTACAAATTAAAAAATAGTTAATGGGCAAGCAGAAAAATCTTTCTCTGAACATTTTTTAGATCTATAGATTAAGATTATGATGCCCTTTTTTAATTATAGGCTATATTTTATCCCGGTAGTTATTAGTACACCCGTACGAAGCCGGGACGTGCTGCTAGTTAGTAGATAAAAAAAGTTACAAAAATCACTTTCATTCACATAATTTTATGTCCTAAATTAACAAAGTTCTGTACAAGTAATGGCATTAAAACATTAAAAGACTAATGGAAAACTCAAACGGTTCAAACTGACAAAAGAACACGGAACGAATTAACAGCTCAACCAAGCTATTTTAAACTCGGATATAAACTTTTAACCGGCCCGCGAAGTTGGACACATTAAATCCGGGTCTTCTAGATCTAGAGCGTATTTCACTTCTAGGGATATGAAAAAATCATGAAATATGATTACGACTTTATGCCAGGGAGTGCTAGATATTTATAAATGCAATTTATTTTAGCTAGATAAAAAATACCCAGACCCGGAAGCTAAATATTAGCTGCTGAATTAAAATCTGCTATTCTTAAGAAAACTATGTGAATTAAAACCTAAACACCCGCAGACAGCTGAAAACAAACTTTGCTGTCTCTCTCCCTCCCTTTTAATTTGTTATGGTCTACCTCTTTTACTGTCACTGAAGCGAAACAGCGATAGTTGAAACATCTGTGGAATATAAATCCGATTAGGGTTTTATGGGATTTTGATTTGGGGACGTTAGTATTGATGAGTTTACGAGTCCTTAACTCTTAGTTGCAAGCTTTTATCGCTTCATAATCACCTGCTAGTGTCAGTTTGAAAGTAAATTATTAATGCTGCTTAAAGCGGCAGTTTCGCATCTGAATCCTATCCTACTATCCTACTAATATTATAAATGTGAAAGTTTGTGAGAATGTATGTTTGTTATTCTTTCACGCAAAAACGGCTGGAACGATTTGGTTGAAATTTGGTACCTATGTAGATAGGTGATACCCTGGATTAACACATCTATAGGCTACTTTTTATCCCGATATTCCCGCGGGAACGGGGCTTACGCGGGTGAAACCGCGGGGCGCAGCTAGTATAAAATAAGATAATTTGAAGTACAGACGCAGAACAAAAAAGTTTACCAGTTTTGAAATCAATTAGTTTGACGCGTTACAAGCACATGTTACCTTTTTAAACTACTACTAGACTAGAGTGTTGTTTCAAATGGTTATCAAAAAACTCCTAAAAGATCTCCAGATTTACTTACAAACATTTGGTGGTTACTCAGGATCCCAAGTAGAAACAAGTGGACATCACCATCCCCCATATTTAGACTTTAACGAGCTATTGGAGCACTGACCGACCTTCGTCAATCCTAACCGCGAAAACGGTTTTAAATCAACCCTTTTGGAAACTATTTGTTATAATAACCTGTCCACATCAAGCCTACACCTAAACCCGTGTTCAGAACTTCAAACCTTCGGAACAACTCGACTGAGGTATTTAATTAAGCTGCCTCTAAATTTGGGGAGCTGTGACACAGATGGTATTAATAACACCTAGTCAACTTTACGTGAAGCATGGTGTTCAACTGAATGATTTGAATTTATAGGAAGCTAAGTGATTACACAACAATGACAATGCGGCCAGTGTCTTGGACGCACTTCCGTCTGGTTTGGATCAGTTGAGATCCTAAAGATAGTTTATAACGATCCTCAGGTGGCTCAACAGGTTCTAATTGTATTTAGTCCAGTTATGGAAATAAATATTCGTTTAGTTTTTGTAAATACATGTAGGTAATAACTTCCATAAAATTTAATTTGTTACTTACCTAGCACTAATTCGCTGGCTTATTTTAGCTGCTTTGTAAAGATTTAGCAAGCTTTGCCATAGAATTCTCTAAGGCCATGGCAGACGGCTGTATAGCATTAAGCAAACTAGTCGAATCCAGCAGACGACATTTGCAAACCGCAACGTGTCTGCACAAAGAGTAGCCCAGTTGTTATCTCTTGGCTGTGGTCTCCCCTCAAGGTATGGTGTCTTTTGTGCTCTATTTGCTTAGTTGAGCCATGTGCGACGATGTACTGCAATTGCAGCTGTTTTACCTCACTGTAAGGTAAATTTTCGGATGGCCTTTTGAAATAATGGGTTACTTTGAGAATGGAGAAATAATATAGGTGTATCTAATGAAGCGTCAGTTCAATTTTTGATGAAACTGTTTGAATTGAGGCTTTGTTTTGGACAGCTTGTGTTGTAATCTTTGAGGTTCCTTTGTTTTCATACTGTAAGTTACTTGTAATGTAATGCTGACGCCACAATATCAAAGGTGCCATTCTACTATTTTGTCACAGAATTTGATCTAATTTCCAGAAGTTTAAAGTCGTGGATCGTTTGATAGTTCATTGCTAACAAGGCTATGGGCGCTTGGCTCTTCTCCAAAAACTGAAAGCCAATCAGTTGTCACATCTCATACAAAAGATCTTCATCAACAGATTTCATCGAATGTTAACTTATGGTACAACTAGCAGCACGTCCCGGCTTCGCAGGGGTGTACTAATAAGAAAGAAAGAAAGAAAATGCATTTATTTAGCCAAACACGTAACACATAATAAAAAATAAAAAAATCGAAAATAAAACAAAATAAGTAGCACTAATGAAGCTACCGGGATAAAATATAGCCTATAACCTAAATTTTTGAAATCGGTTGAGTAGTTTCGGAGATTACCTCCGTCAAACAAATGAACAATCAAACAAACTTTTACCTGTTTATAATATTAGTATAGTATACAAAAATATATTACAAAATAAATTACAACCTTTATTACACTTGAATTTTCTTTTTTGGTGTGAACAAGAAAACAAAACTCAAATATTTTTCAAACAAAAAATAAATTTTCAATAGCAAACTTTTATCTCTACAAGATGGGCCCTTTGATCTGTCAACTGTGTCACAATCACAAGGCGCTATGTTTTGCGTAACTGGTAATTGGCACGGCTCCAGGCCGTAAGTACCGCCAATTCTGATGAGTGGCGGCCACTATTTATAGCAGGTTCACTAACACCGATAAATGTTATGAAACTTTCATTACTACTATTGGTTGTCCGGACTTCGAAATTATAAACAAAAGGCAGGAATGAACGTGATAATCTATGATAAGGTTTGCCGTGTTTAGACAGTAGACATTTCAAAGTCTAAAAAATAAATCTTAAAAACAGAAATTTAGGGTTAAAGTCTCGTATTTAGAGACTTCCCTCAGTTTAGAGTCTAAGCTCAAGAATGGCTTTTTGAAAGTTCTCTATAGAAATTGAGTGATGACTCATCGCTTGAGAAATGATCCATTTGAGTATAGTCTTTGAATATGAGCATTAGTTTAACGGCCAATTTACGTCACAAATTATGTAAACTGTTAATAAAACTAATTATTCCAAATATAATTGGTAATGAACTTGTCATCTGATAGGTGACTGATAGGAGTCATTTCAATATTCGAGATGAGGTATCTGTACTTATGTAATCTGTGGTCTAGGTAGTTAAGATTTAATAAAAAGAGCGTCGAATTTCAATCAGGCAGATTGAAATTGCCATTTACGTTAAATGTGATTTAAATCATGATAGCCCATAAAATTGGCACATTACCTAAACCCAACAGGACCGCTAAATGGGGTTAATTGGTGCAAAAGGTGAGCCGTTGGCATTTCGTCTCGGCACAGAAATAGATTTACAAACAGTACAATTGGTCTAATCGTCTGCACTACATAAAGGTGCAATGGCAAACACGTTTGTTTCCGATTTAGGTATTTTGTGATTGAATAAAGCTTTATTGGTCCTGATTTTTAAGCCATGACGGAAACTCCGTATCCAGAGTTTTCTACTAACTCATTAGAAGGAACTTACTTTGCATAATAATGTGTTTTTTATAGCATCATCATCATTCATCTCTCTAGTTTGGTTGTGTTCTTACTGGTCTAAAGCTGTATAAATTCCGTGGTCTGGTCTTCCACTTGCCTAGTTGTAAAGCCCAGTGTTCCACAATGTATTGCTAGCTGATAACCCAGTAACCTTTGGCTTAGCATTTCGCGATTGTGAAATAGGTGGTTGTAAGAATTTATAATGTTAAGCGGCTAATAAGCTCAAGTCTAAACGAAAAAGAAGGAATAAAGTTTTGAAGATAGTAAAAGGGTAGGTTTGTTATGTAAACAGGGACTTTCTTTGAAAATTGATTGATATAATGAATTTGTAAACATCAAACATATACTTAATATATATTTTATAATAAAGAGACCTTCGCCCAGCAGTGGGACAACATAGATTAACAAAAAAAAAAAAAATTAATTATCTAAATGTCTTATATAGGAACTCTTGATATAAATTACTTACAGTAATAAATAAATGAATAAATGAGTGTAGATGTTGAGTGTGACATATATTTTTCTAATTCAATTCTCTATGTAAAAACTCCCAGGCGAAATTTCTATCCCTAAACACAATATAAAATTCATTGAAACCCGAACACTTGATTGACCGTCGAAACAGGTCGAAACTTTGACGACCCTCGTTCCCTTTGAAGCGTTGTGTAAATTATTTACACTTCAAGTTTGTTTTTGACGCGATAAAAGTTTGCTGACACGTTACGCCTATCATCTTACTCTTAGAAGTTTCAGGAGATCGATTCTTGAACACATTTAAAACATGACGCGGTAAGAGATTGCACGTTATCTAGCTTTTGTTTTCTGAAATCTATAGAATTTTTCAAAATAAGATCTTATTTGGAGAATAGGCGGCAGGTATTGAATTTGGATATAATAACGTGCAAAGACAGACACTTGGAAAGACATGGAACAAGATGGAAGGAACGTGGGGCGCAGTTTTATTGTCTTGTGATTTTAAGCTATAGTCCACTACTACAATACTATAATACATAGTATTCAAGCGCTTTGCAAAAGTGCTCTTGTCGCCGCTTCGCTTCGCTCGTGGTCGCCTGCGTTTGAAATTTCTCAAGCGATACTATATAATATGATTATGAAGGTAAAGTTTAAAATTAAATGACAATAAAACTGCCCGCTGCTTACCTTCCAGTGTAAATTGAGTCTAAGGTGACTATTAGTTAAAATACTCGAACATAGATAAGGAAGGCGAGACGAATGGCAATCACGAAGAGAGGCCTACGCCCAGCAGTGGGCTGATAAAAGGGCTCATGATGATGATGATGAGAAGGAAAACGGTGACACTCATCCGACTCATAAAGAAAAAGCCCACAAATATCCCCTGTAGAGTTATGTGTCCTGCAAAACTAGAGTGGGATATCAATTACCGTAATTCTGTTAAAACTGCCTCACGACTATCAAAAACCGCATTCTTACCCTTTTACTGCTCATTTCAGTTTAATTGACGATGAAATATACCCCCAAAATTAGGGTTACCAGAATTTCAACAGAATTGGAGACAGTTTTACAGAAACAAGTCAAATATTTCGATTATTATTATAATGCAGGTTTGAATATTTCATTAAACTGTATAGATTTTAAAGCTCAAATCAATTTTCAATTAATATTGATCCTATTAAACCATTCCAAACTTTGGATTTCGGAAAATCTATTAATTGATATTAACTCTAGCTGGCAAATAATTCTGGCTCTATATCACGTTAGTTTCAATCATTAAAAATATGAAGTTCATAATTACATTGTATCTACATTATAAAAACTCATACGTAAGTTTTGACGGAATTGTGAGTTCGATCTGGTAACCCTACCCAAAAGTGTCGTTTTATGGCACAGTTACGAGCGAAGCTGTGATATTTCTTCTCGTAATTGCGGCGATGGCTGTAATTGTATTGTTGATGGTTCTCTACTCGTGATGTTATTAGTAAAAGCTATATAAATAAATGGTTCCATCTGGCACGATACCGCATGACAGAGAAAATAGACCTTTGCAGTTGTTACCGTTAGGAATAAATAGGAAGAAACACTACTGAACCCCTACTTGGAAGTAATTGGTGAAGGCAGGTTGTCTAAAACCGGGTAGCCACAACGCCCTACATGACCAGACTTGGGAAAGGCCGGTTGTCTAAAACTGGGTATCCATAACGCCCTACATGGCCAGACTTGGTAAAGGCAGGTTGTCTAAACTCGGGTATCCACAACGCCCTTCATGGCCAGACTTGGTGAAGGTAAGTTTTCTAAACCCGGGTATCCACAACGCCCTACATTGTCAGATTCGGTGTAGGCATGTCTAAAGCTGGGCACTATCACTGACTCCCTGAACTCGGTAGATTGACTAGATAGCTTCGCTCGCTGGATCGATTTGGTTAAAAACACTTCATGTCTTTCGAATCTATCTATCCTTGTACTAAACAATTCTTCGGAAGTTAACTGAAGACTAAAACCAAATCACATATTTCAACTTTGTTAGTAGACTACCTGTTATTACAAAATTAATTTAAAACTTTATTCATTAGCTCTATTAAAGCTCGTGAAAAAACTTCAGTGCCATTCATTAGGCAAATGCATTGTGCAAAGTTATACGAGTATGAATACCCATTGCTTAAATTGCGGGCTGGTTGATAACGACAAAATTAAAAATGCATTCGCGGGCCTATTCTGGCGAAACGACGTGGTAGGTTTAGGTTTACAGATATTTATTCTCATAAACGACACTGTCACACAGATACTTAAAAATATAAGGTAAGGCGTGGTAACATTACATATCAATTCACATTTTCGAACAGCCTGTCTCATTCCACTATAGATGGCTCTCTTCGTTTTGCTTACGTCTTTTGCTTATTATTTTTGTAATCTAAATCATTGCCATCAAAACTTTAAATGAAGAAATTAAATACTAAGTGGGGTTTAACACTAACTGAACACTAATAAAATATGTAAGTATAAATAAAAACTTTTTCAGTAAATATAAGACACTTCCTCTTGCAGCCTCGTTCGCTTAGTTTTACGAGATTACTAACCCGTATAAAAATTACATGTTATCATTCCTTCTGAACTAACAATAACAACCTTGGCTAAGTTAAAACATCCATGTACATATTAAGTAGAGCAAAAATGGCAACAGTAAGTACATACTTCATCATCATCATCTCAGCCCATTTCCACCCACTGTTGGGTATAGGCCTCCTCTCTATCACGCCACTCTTTCCGATCCCTCGCGAGTCTCGTCCACTGATGACCGACCACGCTTATGATGTCATTTGACCATCTGGCGGGTGGTCTGTAATACTTAGTAAAAGTTATAACACAACGCTTTTCGTGTGAAATTGAGCTGTAAAACCAATTAGTAAGTTAGTATGCGGTAGTGCACAGAACGTTGCTCAACTTTGTCAATTCATCAGAAAAGACTGGCCACGGACCAATGTGAAGTTTGTCTACAAAAAGTTTGGAGTTCATGTAAGCAATAAGGTTAGTCGTAATTTTTGTTGCTACCGATGCTGAAAGAAAGAAAGAAAGAAAGAAAGAAAGAAAGAAAGCATTTATTGATGACACAAGCCAACACAAAAAAAAACCTTAATGAATACTGGTAAGTACATATTGTGTCACAAATAGGCGTCCGACTCAGCATGTGTTGGTTTGCCTAAGACAAGACAACGCTGATCTTGCTTCTTGCTGCTTCAATAGACTGTTGCTTGTGTATCAAATACCAGCTGCGCCCTTCGGTTTCACGCGCGTTAGTCCAGTTTCCGCGTAAATATCGGAAAAAAGTAGCCTATGTGTTATTCCAGGTCTTTAGCTACCTATATTCAAATTTTCATCGCAATCGGTTTTGTAGTTTTTTCGTGAAAGAAGAACAAACATACATCCATGCTCAAAAACTTTCATTTTTATAATATTAGTAGGACAGGATATCCAATATAAAAGTCATCTAGGGCTAAAATGGGCGTTTTAAGTACTAATTAAAACGCTTAAGAAATACCTAGGCAAGCAAATGTGCTTACCTAGGTATTTCTTACAATTAAATTGACTGTTAAATTGAATATCGTGCTATTTTAGGCTCAGATAAATACAAACACAATCGCAATATTTTTTCAGAATTGTATTATACACCGCTTACCTCCGTTTCCACTCGGCTGCAGTCACGTCGTGGGTATCAATACTGAGACATTGGATCGAATGATATTTACAGAATGTATTGTGTATCAAACAGTTTATATTTTTCTTACCTGCATTGGATTTCAATGACTCTATTTTAGTAACTGTTTCTGAGACTTTTGGTACTAAAATTTTAAATACATACTTTGAACTTAATGTGTTTTATATTAAGAGTGATGATAATGATAAAGTTTGACATGAGACAAAATCAAATGTAGAATGTAGTGTGTGTTTAAAAAAAAACTGCAAATTACCTATCTACCATGATAGTTCATATTCGTCTCAATAACCAGGAGGCTTACCATGATGTATTAGCCCAGGCGCGCACTAGGCAGCCAGGCTGCGGCAGCCAGGCTGCGGCAGCCAGGCTGCGGCAGCCAGGCTGCGGCAGCCAGTAAAACATATGACGTGGCTGCTGCAGCCGAGATTTATTGGCTGCTGCAGCCGAGATTTCGTGGCTGCCTAGTGCGCGGGCTCCTATACAACGTCATATGTTTTACTGGCTGCCGCAGCCTGGCTGCCTAGTGCGCGCCTGGGCTTATTAAACAATTCAGTTTAGGTTCTAACTGTCATGACTTTGCGTTAGCGCCTTAGCTTACGTCAAAAGCAGTTCATAACAGAACCTAAACAGTCAACAAAGGCCTACTATAACTCAGATACACACAATAACATGCACGACTAATAAATTGTACTTTAACAAATAATTTCGAGTTCTAATGATAGTTTTAGTACTCCATGCTATTAAGTAAAAAGCTCTCAGAATAGGACCGTCGACGTGACCAAGCGACGCGGTCCGGGCGTCAACTTTTTAATTTCTGATATGACGTCACGTGTACAGTTCATGATGGCAAAGTTTGACAAGCGTATATTTTATATTCCAACGCAACGTTGAACTTTTCAAAGTGAAAATTGAAGAGGTAAACAAACATGTTAATTTGACAAGTGAATTGCCACCGGAATATTTTAGGTTATACAATTTATAGGGAGTTTTTCAATAAAACATTGAAAAGCGTCTTCAAAAACGGTATTTAACAAAGAAAACCAAGGCTTCAGACAATTCAAAGGAAGAAAGAACAATGAAATAGCTTAGTAAGGACATCTGTCGGTGGCTCAAAGAGCGGTGACTTCATAGAAAGTCAGCTTTTTAGATTATTTTCGTCTTTGTTTTATATTCCGTCTGTTTTGAAGATCGGTTTTACAAGATTATTTAAATTATGAGGTCTCTCTCTTTAACGTTCTTGCCTTTTTTATTTCTTCAACTTTCCTTTATGATAAATTTGATGCTAAATGTATTTCAAGTAATTATATTAAGCTCGTGTGTTTGGTATTATTTTAATTCATTTTAAATTTTAATTTTTGAATTCGGCAAATTCACATAAACGTAACGTAAACCGAACCAAATGCTTTTAATAAATTATATTTTTCAAAGGTGAAAGCGGAACTGAAATGAGGAATGTAATAAAATACAAAATGATACAAAATAAGACTGACATTTCCGACGTAATACCGTAAAACCGAGATACGTTCAGCACAACCATGCCACATCATGAAAATAAATATTATGTAGGTGGACTCGAAATAACTAAAACCACATGTAGGAAAGCCAGATGAATTATTATTGATTTATGTACTTAATACAATTCCTTTGGAGGTATGTAACTGAATTAATAATTTTTGGAAAATGTTAAGATTGAGCTAATAAGTAAATTTTGTTAATAAACTGCCACAGTTACTTATCTCATTTAACCTGAGACATCGTTTCTACAGATTTTACTTACTTTTTATTCCACGTAAATGTTACAAAAACATTCTAGAAGCCTAAATTCAGAGCATGCCTAGAAAATAAATAAAATAGACGTTGCGATGCAAAGTCGCGGTGCAGTCCAATCCAATTTACGTCGGATTGGGCCAGATATTACCGGCTTGCGGCGGCTAGGCGAAGTGCTTGAAAAATTCATTTTTAGACTTGCCTATTTTTTGCTTTCGACGTTCGATTGCAAATCTAGATAAAAACTGTAATTTCAATAGATTTTTTAACTATTAATTCTATTTGTCTGTCTTTTATTTGCTCCTAAAATATACAAATAAGTTTATATAGAAATAGACTCATTGTGTCAAACTGCAGTAGACATTTTCTATTATAATAGACATCAAAGATCCTTTGAAGGTGTCTAGAGGACGTAACATAAGATCGAAAACTTACTAACAAACGGACATTAAAAATAAATAAAATGAGCATTTCTCTCTTGAATAGCAATTATGATGATCTTTTATTGGATATTTTTGCCTTCAGGAAAATCCTTATGACACTCGTTATTGATTTCCGCCGGAAGTCATTGTCCGTGCTTCAGAAATCTGTACAGCTGAATACTGGCACATCTGCTCCGTGCAGGACATAGTAAAACTTTTATAGTGTTGGAACTGCTAAAATTGCTTGAATTGTTTTTGAGTTTGTAGTGTTCTAATACTGGAGTTTTATTGACCTGCTGTAGAAGCTTATTGCTTTGCTACTTTGTGACAAAGTACTAGGACATTTCTTGAACATCTTTTGTCAGTCTTCTGGGCAAAGGTCTTCGTCAAAAGTGTCAAAATTGTTCCACCTACGTTTCCTCGGCCGTTTGTTTTCAAGTGTACGCATTCGAATGTCCGAGGTATTTTTACAATTATTGTTTTCTTGATTTAGAAAAGTTTCAATAAAGTGTTAAAGATAAGTTTATAACACCTATGGTATGAAATTTTGCAGATAATTTCTTAAGCCCATTTTTTTTTACATCTATCACCAACTTCTAGAGCACTAAGCTAATGCTCTAAGACTCATCATCATCATCATCTCCCTGCCCTTATCCCATTAAGTGGGGTCGGCACAAAACGTTTCTCTCCTCCATTTCCCTCTATGGCTCGTCATCTCAGTACTCACTCCTTTCACACACATATTATCTGCACATGCACAGTCCATCCATTTTTTTCATCTAATGCTCTAAGACTACAAATGAATAATTCTATTTTTGAAACTTACATGAAATTTTTAAGTTATAAAATCGATGTATGTATGTAAGTATGTATGTATTGTACTATGCGCTGCTGAATATAATCACAGCGTCAGTTTTACGACGCCAGCGTGTGATGGCATGGGCGGAACTACAGGCTTACGGTCCACGCCCGCCCAGTTTCACTTCTACACGTCGACGTTATTGCTACTGTGAACTGCTATTCCTTTGTAAATCTGAACTACCTTATGCAGAACTAGGTACGATGAATTTTCAATACCTTTGTTTTACTTATTAACCACTAGCTGCGGGTATACCCGTGAGTTCCCCTAAACCTCGTTTGACAGTTAAAAAACCCGTGAACAGTAAATGTGAATTACTTTTCTTTAACAAAGCATTTTCTTTGATTTCAGGTAAACCGTATAAACATCATTTGCGATCAAAAATCTCAGGTAAGAAGGTAGTTGAGGTGTGGAAGGACTGAGGGAGTCCCACTGCTGGGCTTTGTCCAACAGTAATAGAGTAATTATTAATAGAGTAATTATAACAGTAATAGTTAGTATATATGTAGATATCTACAAAGTACTTTTTTTTGATTAATTTATTCTTAATAGATAACCTCAAAAAAATACGCAGATAGTTTTTTACATCTGACAAACCAAACTATAATTTACACAAACAATATCAAAACTTGTAACTCAAGCATGTCATTTGAATTTCATTTGTAACTAAATACAACACAACTAAACGCTATTTAAATCCAAATTCACTGTAATAAAGTTTATTTTAGCATAACGTTTGAGTGACGGTTTCTGAACATTGCCCGAAGAAGCGACGTGAAATACCAGGTGAACTAGCTCGCTCCACTGAAGTAAATTGATTTACTTTACGAGATTACTAAAGGGTTAGCATTAGTTTAAAACTCAAGGTACAACGAAATTAGCTGGTCCACGCGGCTTCCCATCAGTGGGAACCAACTTAAATGTAGCTTGTGCCCTTTCCCAAGGTTTAGTTTACCTTCGTACCAAATTTCATTAAAAACGGTTTCAACAAAAATAAGTAGACAAAATACATGAAAATTGACTTAAAAGTTTAGCTATTTTATGCACTTTCTGGGTGCATTCTATTCATAATTTTAGATCCTCGTCAGATCCTTGTCTAAATGTTATTGTAGAATTTCCAAAATCGGTTCACAATATTTATAAAATACATACTCGTAAAAGAACACAGAACCTTTTCTGATTAGAAACTCGGTTATGGAAAAAGCCCTTTGTTTTTGTTATGTCAATGATTCGACCAATTAAAAAGCTTTGGCTCTTCAGTTTGAATTTCGAACTTCAACTGTCAAAACACAAAAGGAAATTGGCAGTTGAAATGGGGATGGAAGTTCGAAACGTAATGGGTTTTGACATTCTATACTCAGTTCAAACATGGAACGTGTACAATATTCCCATGTCACCCAGCAAGCAGTCAATAGACTATTGGTACCTACATACATTCCATTAAAAAATGAATAGAATAAAAAACATCAAATAAGAACTGGTAGGTATGGACTCGTTTTATGAACTGTTTATGTACTATTAAGTTAAGTTAAAATCATGTCTCTCTCAATGGAATCACCTATAGGATTGTACCTTTCAAAGCGTTCCTTGAGGTCTTACCGAAATAACCGTTTCTTTCTTTCATAACAATCTCAACTATAAAAATATACCTAATCTAACCAATATTTAAGTCATAAAAGCTTTCACATTTTATAAAAAAATACTATTGTAGCCCTATTTTAATTATTTGGAACGCTGTATCAGAAATGAACTATTTGTCATTATCCTTAAAATCAGGCTTGAATTATTCATTTAAAATACATTCATTTAAAGTCTAAGAACACTTTTATCAGAAAAATTACCTACTTATTTGTCACCAATTCACCATCCTTAAATAAGGCTTTGGTACAAATTACCAACAACTCCTCGTAAGCAGATGGTGGATGACAGGCGAAGTTTCCGGAAACAGAAGTAGTGCTAGCTCTCAGGTGTATACTTAAGAAATGGCTGAACAGAAATAGAACGCCCGGAATTGGGTCAGAGTTACAATGGTCAGTGCCTGCAGTGCCTCTGATTGCCTTCAAAAGAGCTGAGGTTACATTTATTTGCAGCGAATTCAGGAAGTCGTAAAGGTAATAGATTTACTGAAAGGAAATTAGAAAATGAATTTATGGTTTCATACAAAGATGCGCTCTTATTAAACTTATTTATAGAAACTTTCAAAGAGACAGGTAATTGAAATACAAAAATGGGAAAGGAAAATATCAGAGCTACAGTTTAAATAATCAATCAATTTGAGTATCAAAATGGTTTCGGATTAGTAAATTTTTTCAAAACGCGGTATAAAAAATCACTGTTTGAATGTTTGTTACTTTTTCACGCTAATAAGGATTAACGGATTTAATTGAAATTTGATCGAGGATTAAAACAGGCTACTTTTGATTCCGGTATTTCTGTTGAACGGGAACATCGCGATTAAACACTGCGGGCGCAACTAGTATCTTATCATATACTTAACTAATATGTGTGTCATCTTCACTATCCTCTAATCAAATGCCTCATTAAGTCATGCGACACAACCATTATTATGATTACCGTCTTAGAATACAGTACTTAAGTGGGTTGCGTAGTTGGAGCATGCAGGAGCAAATAAAGTGCAGCACAATACTCTCGTTAGTGTAATGGTAGAGCTTAGTGCTTTGTATGAGGGTCTAGATTCTTCGTGTTAGTTCTAGATAAAGTAATGAGGTATGATCATGGTAGTAGGTATTCTCAAGGTTTGCTAGACACATTTCTTTAAACCATTTGGCCATTTGAGATCCTTAGAAGATCTCTAAGGGGTTAGTCAAAAGGTAGATTCATCTGAAAATTATAAGAAGGCAAAATTACAAAATTAAAATATACTAAAATTACAAAATTACCTATATGTAGAAAGCGTAAATAAAACTAGGTATAGTATGTAATGAAGAAGTAGCTAACTATGGCGACGGAATGTTGGACTACTTGAAGGCTTTACTTTTTATATCTTGGCTTGAAAAATGACTTCAGAAAAATAATTGCCAGCTGAATAGCTTTGAAATTTCACTGTACAATTCAGTGCTACAATGATAATAAAACGTACTCGCGAGGTTTTTTCTCGCATTTACGAATCACCTCTTATTTTCTCGTAAAATATGAAACGTAATTCCTAATTCAGGCTACCTACATAAGTTAGAACACTGTTACAACAGTACTCTAATATTCTACTGGTCTACAAGTACAACCTGTGGAAAACAGGTATTGTACAGTCGCAGAACTAAAAGGTTGACTAGTTTTAAAATCTATTCGTTTGATGCGTTGCAAGCACAATTAAGCACATGTTACCATTTCAAACTGCTACTAGACTAGAGTGTTGTGTTTAATGATTTATCAAACAAATATCATGCAAGCAAATACCAAATCCAACCATTTCATTCCGCGACTGTACGTAAATTACACCATTTTTATGTCCTACCCTTACCGTTGGTGTATTCTCTGGACAGTTACAAAGGCGGTGCTCAGACTGCGATAAATCTTCGTTTTACTCACAATTATTCAGCTCTCCTGTGTCCAGCTTATGTTCCATTGTCTTCGGGTTCCCTTGTCATTCGTGTTTAACTGTTTCGTGAGATTTATTGTTAATATTGTCTTTTTGGTTTAAATGTAACAACATACCGATTATTTATTTATTATTATTTATTTATACTTTCTTACTTCAAAAGACTAAGTTAACTTGTGGTAAATCCTTTTTTTGGAAAAGTTTGTACACTCAAGCTGCAACAGAATTAAAGTTAAATTTAGTGAGGTACTTAGCAATGAAAATAATATCTAAAAGGAAATAGCTATTCTACGTTCATTCATTACAAATTGAATATTCTTTATCATTCTCTTTTGAGTCCAGTACAAAGCGAAGAGCCTCTAATGGGGCCGAGCCATTGCTGCGAGGCATACTGACTGTATTATGTTATGCCTCTCTATACCAGCAATGTATGCATTATCGTGTGTAAAATCCGCCCGGGGGTGAACATGTGCTGCTCATTTTGTACTGGCATTGTGCTAACGCTTAGAGGAACAGTTACTTCGTATTGTTGTATTTTGTTCAAGTTTTCTCTACAAAGGTTTGGCAAATTTTATTTTTTATAATCCATTTTGCTTTGTTTGAGTTTGTATTGATTGTAAACACAATGTTCCGGCAATGTTCATATCGATGCGTACCAATACATTATTCCGGTTTAATTTGCAAAGTGACTCATCGATTCCACTCACACCGAACATTGCTGAACAAATTAATTAACAGAGGACCGACTCGTGGCCCTTGTGACAGTCCCAACCATAAAATCGCCACAAACTATTTCCATATAATTGATTCGTCCAATAAAACTATCTACGATAGACCGCAGTCTGTTAATTTCCATTTGCAAATAGAACTAAAAGCAGGCATTAGCATTTGTAAGCGATTCGGGTAGAGTAGCTCATTCAAAAGCTATTTAGGAATCCGTTTGATTGCTACATTCGGAATTTACTCTGATTTTAACGTTCAATTGAACGGAATAGGGTAAATATTATGACTGTTTGTGATTGAATGCATCATTAGCATGACGTTTTATGCAATTCGATTCTGTAACATAATGCAAAACAGTTTATAATGATACAATAAATAGTGCCCCTACCAATAACATGAAAGCAAATCAACTTTGAACTTTGTCATTCGTTGGTCGGTTCTTCTTCTTTCGTATGACCAAGTGGCCGAATCTGGTGACGGAGTTTTTAGGCCGTTGGTCGGTAATTAATAGAACTACTCATTGATAGAAGGGTCCAGTGTTATATTAAAGCTCTAACTTTATGTCAAAGGCACCAACTGTAACTGCACTTGTGACCGCTCAACCATGCAAAGCCACAGGATCCACATCTCTTTGACATCGCCATAACGAAAATGTAGTGAAAACTCTTTTATATTTTATCATTCGACACAAAGGTGAGCCGGGTCTAAATTAAACAAGTTTTGTGAGCTCAACACAAAGCTTTCTGATAAATGAATATAAACTTTAGCCAAACGTGTTAAAATTCAATGTTGTTTGCTCCGAGCGTGCCAAACGCTGTTTTATTTTAAACAAAGTTTGTCAATATCAATATTTTGTCCGGACTGGAGTACTGGATGCTTGGTCAGTTTCAATAATGCTTATGTATGTTTTTATTAACGCTTTATAATATTACAATATGCAATATTTAACATGGAATTGTTTACACAACAAAGGACAGCGATGTTTTTATCTGTACTGAAAATAACCCGACAGCTGTAGAAAAAACTGGTTGAACTTTGCTGCATCTTTTTGGACGTTGTCTATTTTCAGTTTCTTACGTTAAATTAAGAAGAATAACGCTAAGTACAAATCCCCATCACGTTAACTATTCATCACTTCTGGCCGTAACTAGGTAACTAATAATTGTTCTTACGAACTTGCTTCCTTCGACTTGTAAATATTTTATAAGGGAAAAAGTAATTTAGTTGAAGTTATAGCTGTTGTGGCTTCAAGAATGGCGGTAAAAACTCACTTATTTATGTATGCTATGAACTGTTGGGTCAGGGAAATAGCGATACGGACCTAGTTTTATTTGCTTCACAAAAAGAAAAGTCTATTGTTGACCTGAGACCGATTCTTTAGCGACATTTCTATAGTTGCCGTCAGTCATAGATCTTGAAATCAGAAAGAAAATATGTCTGAAAATCGAATGGCGTCCAAAAGTAATTGCTATTTCCTTGAATGAGCTTAAGATTTAAGTAAAGCTAAGCTATATAAAGCTTTAGGTTTTTCTCGTAGAGATTTTGTCCTTTTTTACCCGACTACGGCGAAGCAAGAAAGGGATTGGATGTTATGATATTTTGTAATGTAGTTGAGGTGACACAGTAAAACATTTCTTACTTAAAAAGGTAATGGTTAATATTCATGTGATTGTATGTTCTAGACATCAGTTAGAAATTCTTTACTGTGTTTCACCTCAGCTACATTATGACTAAATATCAATTCTTACATAAAATAATAATTAGGCATAAAATCACACCTCTTTAAAAGGCAGATCATAGAACTTAATATTTTTTAAATATTGATGGATTTCTATTATAAATAAAATCACTCACACGCGTGATTATGCTTGATAGTTGTGTATGGAAAGAAAGTTCTGCGAGTTGTCTTTTGATCTTGATTTTAACCGAAACAACGGTAGAAACAAATAAGAAACTATCAAACTATGATAAAGTTTTCGTAAAATTTGTACAAGAAGCTCCAATAAACCCGTGGAGCATCACTAATGTTCCAACCCGTTTGAGATTCTTCCCTGAACTTTTCCGAGAAAGCGAAGATATTTTGATTCTGCCAACAATTTACATTTTAACGACAATGAAACGTATCAAAATTCTATTAAAACAGCATTTAAATTATAAGGATCAAGGTTTAATGGAGATAAGATTTTGACGCCTTTCAAAAAAGATTCAGAATGGTAAAATTGAAATTCTTGAAATCTATGCGTTGAAGTATTTTAACGAACAGAAAATTATTGAAGAAACCTGTATGAGGATAGATTAATTTTGTATTTGTTATTCAATTTGTAAAGGCTTATCTTTATAACCACGTAGCCAAAATCACCGAACATAAAAACTGTTTAAAATGGCTATTTTCTAAGATTGCAATTTTTCGGAATTTGACATTTAAAGAAGAGGGTGCGAATCGGACTTTATCGAATGAGACAAGATGAGATACAGTAAAACAAGATCAAAAACTCTACATTAAAGAATCTACAAACGTTTTCGTCTATCGACAAACTCAATTTCACGGGCAATTTGCAAGCATTCTTCAAGTTCCATTACACAACTTTCTAGACATTGTTTGATGCTGGACCCACGATCTTATACCTACTAATGTTATTTAGGATGTTCCTTATTAGGATGCTTGATATTACTTTTGGTTCAAAACTATAGTCTTTGTATGCTAGATAATCAAATAAAAATTCCAATTTTAGAAAATAGCATTGTTCTTTCGTGTAAAATCCTATATCAAAAATCTGACATAAAACAAAATGGAGTCGCGCGCTAGTGACGTGCGCGGGCGATGGTGTTGCCATCTTGAACACATCCGGTGCATGCACTAGTGCTGTGCCGGAACATAGGATACTAATGTTATTTAGACCGCGGCAATTTTGTGTTTGTGAGTTATCTACGGAACCCTTTACGTAGTTATAAATAAAGGTCAATAAGTTTGTTATAACTAAATGTTCAAACTAGGCCTAGGGTTTTGCAACGAGTGATTTCGTCATGTTTAATAAGATCTATGAGAGAGGATGTCCAACAGTGGACGTCCTATGGCTGATATGAAGATATTGAAGAAGCAATATGAAGATAATTAAAAATGTGCCCCACACGATTGACCATTATCTTTCATGTGGATATGGCCGGATAAGCTGAGAGGATGGTTTGCTGGGCAAGCCTATTCCATCTCAACAATGTCCCAGGCACTAGTGTCCCGTTAAGTGGATGCAAAGATTGGATCCTGACGCTGTATAGATCATCTAGTGAAGATGTAAAGGCCTTAGTGTGAGTGGGTGGTGTCTAAAGCTCTGCCCAATCTGAAGATACCTTCTTCGGGCCTATTATTCCTAAATTTAGAAAAAAAATAGCAATTGTATTATAACGTTGATCGTCTTTTAGGATAGACTTAGACAAGAATTCTTCATAACCTTCACCATCTCTTGTATTTACACAAAGCCGTTGCTTTGTTGGTAAAGTAAATTTTTGTCTTTGAGGTACATTTTCATGAATTCACTAAATGCCGATGTTTTTGTACAAATATCAAAGGAGTGACTAAAAATTCCCTGCATACGTTTACCAAAATTTTTTGCTTGTTTTGTGGTAAGTTTTTAGCAACAATCCCATATTTGAGTTTCTCGGAAAATTCGCTCATTAGTAAACTTTGTTTTGAGTTCAATAGAATTTCATAACTAATTTTTCAATAATTTGTTCGTTCGTAATTTCGTATAATGCCACCTAACGAACGAACTTAGATGCATTTTTACATGTGTAAATCGAACAGACTGCAGACATTCAAAAATACTGACGTCAACAAAAAACAATTTAAAACCATCAGTATCCAGTACGTGACATAAAGCAGGCTCAATTTAAATGGAAACCTATTTTAAAGTTTTTCAACTTGCAATTGGGGCGATATATCGTTGGATCACGTGACCACGCATAATAATTTACTGGCGTTTCATACTTCAGCGCTTTTTCATGCGAGCATGCTTTATGAGCCTAAAGTTCCGCGGTTTGTAGGGAAATCCTTTTTATGGACTATAGCGGTTTTGTAGTACAAAACTGTACTATTAAACATGTGTCGGCAAATTGATAAAAATGTGTGGGGTAGTTATCTACTCGTAGTATAGTAATACTAATATTATATAGAGGTAAAGTTTGTTTGTTTGTTTGACGGAGGTAATCTCTGAAACTTTTCAGCCGATTTCAAAAAATTCTTTCACCGATGTGTAAAATAGACTGTCGGGATGGTAGGCATTATTTTGTCCCGCTGGTTTTATTAACACAAAGCCGAAACGTACCATGTTGTAATAATACATTTGTTTTTCTATCACCACAACGGTTGTTGACCCCACAAATTAAATACAAATAAGAAACCGTCTTCGCTAATAGACTCGCTGCTTAAACATTTACAGATGAAAAAACAGGGATAATTCAGCGGAAAAGTATCAGGTATTTTCCCCAAAGACTGCGCAAACTCAAATTACTTGGAAGCCACGTAACAAAACAAAGTAAAACAATTTTTGAACAAGAACACCTGTAATTGTATATTCTGCTTTGTTAGAGAACATCAGGCTCTAAGGGTGTGCACGCATTGAGCGAAAGAAACGCGGTGATATTATTGTCGTGCCACGTATTTCTATACACTCACTATGGAGCCGTCTCCACACGGCGAAATTATCGCCGCGACGGACTCATACTACGGACTCGGAGTCGTCGCAATTCTCTCGCTCGTGGAGACAGCCCCTAAGGGTGTGCACGCATAGTGCGCTTTAAAGCGCGTCATGAAAGTTAAGTATTAACTCTGTCAAAAAGATTCATAAAACCTAGTTGAGTGAGTTACAAAAATATTCAAACGATTTCTATAGCGTCAACATTTAAGATACAAACGCGCGTTTTTAGAGCGTATAAAACGTTCAATGTGTAAAAGGCTTTATAATGGGATTGTAAGGGATGTTACATAAAGAATGAGAGTAACGTCAGTAAACTTTACTTACGAAGCTTGGCTTACCTCATTCAGATTGAAGGCCTATGCCGTGTTTTTAGCCTATTAGCAATGTTAGGTTCATTACTTGCCTAGTTTAAATGTTTTACCACGACATTTTAGCCCGTCTAAGATCATAGTGGGAAACTCGCTGGTGTAGTCTAGCCGAATGCTCTCAAAATTCTAATGGCAATTCGCTGTATACATCATGACAGACGGTCTCAGTTAAATATTTAATAATTTTCGCGTAATGTTGCCCAACAGCTTTTTAAGTGAACCTCTGTTTTCTCATTATCATATTAAATTGATGGCTTAGGTAAGATTTTACCCGTGCGGTGTTCGAAAAGTTTAAAAGCTGTGTAAAAGGCGAGTCAGAGTGTTTGCTAATAATTAACATGGCATTAAGAAACCTATAAGGGTAGGTCAGTGCCAAGTCAAACTACTAACTACAATACCATTTTATTCAATCGAATTTTTTATGGGTCTCATAAAGTTCTACGTAAGTTTTAAATACGCTATTTCGGTATTTTTTTATATTGGTAGGATAAACACTTAATTACCCCCTTATGCATATTCGACCTAAAACATGTATTAGCTAAAACGCATATTAAATCTGTTGCTATCTCTTTTCGTTGACATATGAGTGACAAGAAAAAAACGTTCTTTATATACGTTCTTGGTCGTATATGCATAAGGGGTACTGGTCTATACTTTATAGTGGACTTTTTTACATAAGGTGTTTACATAAAATGTTACATATCTAAGGGAATGGAACAAAAAACTTTCAATATTCATGTTATTGCTAAAGTATATCCGAGTAAAAAATAAAGTCATATTTTAAGGGTGTTATTGCTTAGGGGAGCAAGCATAGGGAAATCACGTTCAGGGGATTACTGTCCCTTACAGATTTGTGTTTTGTCAGGTACATGGTACCGTATGCTGAGGGCTTAAGGAAGTTTCCGATATTGAGGTGTGCAACCCAAACCGTGCTTACACTTGCTTTTTTCAAGATATTTATATTTGGTGTATCATAACGTATCTCTTTCCATGCGTTTGTGTTTTGTGTTCAATGAAGAGAATAAAACAAGACAATAAATATAACCCTTATGTATTAGAACATTAAACCTATATCAGCTAAAATTGGTAATAAATCTGTTGCTATCTTTTTCCAAGGCATCATTTTTTTCTTTGTCATGAGTAACTTTGTTATGATACAATGTTTTTTTTTCTATGTTTCCTTCAGCACTAAAAATATTTTCTTTATCTGACATCAACCATCCTATGACCTTGATTTACTGCCAGTCTCAATAACGTGTCTATCTCCGATTTTGCTTACTGTCGGTAGATATTTGACACATTTTGTATGGAAGTAATGTCAAATATCTATCCGCAGAGATAAAAGGTTATTGAAACTGGCAATACATCTATCAACAATTGCTTCTGGTGGCAGTCCTACATCTTTTAACTGGTAAATTGCAGAAACAAACTAGTGGAGTACTAAGTTGTTCACCAAAACAAATTGCACTCTTAGACGAGGTGTTGAAAGTTAAAAATGTGTTGTGTTAACCGGGAATTCAATTTCAAAGTTTAAACTGTAGTCTGTTGTATTGGTGTTGGTTAGCGGAAGGTTGTTTAACTAAAATAGTTCAACAAAGCACCAGTGGCATAGGTAATATTGGTTTGTTTGTTTGACGGAGGTAATCTCCGAAACTACTCAGCCGATTTCAAAAATTCTTTCACCGTGTAGAATGGACTGTCGGGGTGGTTATAGACTATTTTTTATCCCGGTAGAATCATTAGTAAACCCGTGCAAAGCCGGGACGTGCTGCTAGCACTAGTTATATTTTTTAAACTTACGTGATCAGAACCGTACATGATAAATACCCGTTCATATCATTTATAAAATAGTGCTAGTTACTCAAAAAAAAAACTATAAACTCTAAAAGAATGCAAAAAGCGCTGAATGCCTATTTTTCATGCTGCATTATACTAGGCACTCATAAACTTTACAAAATAACTGAGCCTATTACCCTGCGCATTTTTGTAAACAAATTGCAATAGTTTCAGTTTTCAACGGCTGAAAAATGTTTTATAATCCAGCGTACATTATAACTATGTAAAACCAACGGGTGCAGAATTCTTATTTTACTTTGCGGTCTGACTTTTGATGAGTAGAAAGAAGATGGTACTTACCAAGTGTTTTCCGAGACACATCCATTCGATTGTATTAATTTGTTGCGAAGTCGAATCGTCAATACGACTAAACTGTCAAGTATGACAATATAATTGTCAGATTTGTTTGACAGTAAACATGGTTTCACTGTGAAATTGACAGTTTTTTCGCGATTTACTGTCACATTTGACGGGTTTTTCGTGATGACGACGAAAACCGTCTTTATGTTATCATCAGCCATTTGCCAAATTTAATCGATATAGTAATCAATAATGACTTGCTAAAGCACCAACTTTTCTTGAGTAAAATATTTTTTTCCCCAAAAAACAAAGCATAAAATAACACTATCTAAAGGTTGTTCAAAATTTCAAATAATTCTACGAGTAGAACATGAATTGAATACCGGAATAGGGCGCGAACATTATGAAACTTCGAGAAGGATGCTACAACGGAAATAGTGGAGCATTCTACTACCGAACTTGTATCGAAAGGCCACAGATTATAAACAGTTGCATTCTAATCTATCACTTATCTCTTAGCACCTAAAGTCCAATTTACACGATGCAAGGTTCTTCTCTGTGTTAATTTAAATTGAAGCAATATTTGACTTCCATGGTTTCAAAATGCAAGTCACGATGACAATCAATTTAGTTGTATGCAACACGCAAGAAAGTCGCATCGACTGGGATTTTAGGCGAATGATTTTATTTTGCTTTTTCATTTCAAAAGCTTAGATTTTCACAGTTTCGATTGGTGTGGCTTTGTGACGGAGGTCTTCAAGTCGGAGTTTTTAGGCCAACCGGCCTAAAAACTCCGTCTCCAGAGTTGGCCATGGTTCGTATGAACATACTCCGGGATTGTGCTTCGCCTTTCAATGCAAGGTTGTGCCGAGAAAAGTGTCTGCGTATCTGAATTTGCCTCTGACAATTCCTTTATGGGAACTTAATATGCAAAATCATAGCGTATTCTGAGAGTGAAACAGTATCAACTTCACTAAATCCAAATCTATTGCTAGTTAAATGTTTTGTCGCAAACTGTTAAACAATCCGTGGCTTTTTGTTGTTAAATTGAGAGAGATCCAGTAAAGTTGCAACTCAGTAATTGGACTCTGCAATAACAATTGATTGCAATTGAACCAAGATTCATCTTATTGGACGGAGTTTAATGACCTTTTGTATACCTCCTTGGAAAAAATCAATATTACTTCAGTTACCGACAATCTATCCAGAAGTTTAAAAATATAAAACGTACTTGAGTTTCCTAGATGGCGAATAATGTTGGGTGAAAATCAAGGTCGAAAGTCCAAATAACATACAAGTCCAGACGGAAAAAAATCGCAAATATATTTAAAACGAAGTAGGTAAGTAATCAAATCCCCTACCCCTTTGCTCGGACTTGATAAATAAAAACAGTCAGAGTCACATTCTAACTGAAACTAATCCGTAAGTTGTTGACATTCCAATACCATTAAACGCTCACTTCAGCTGAACAATATTTCATAGTACTTTATCGATGAACAATCATTTTAGAGCGTTGCAATTCCCTGAATGGTCCATTCGGTATGATTGGAACCGAGTAACGTATGGGACAGTATCAACTCCGTTATCTACAGACCTAGATGTCTAAAATACCTATTTAAAAGAATTTAGTCAGTCTTCCCGGCCGGTGGAATCCGTTCGAAACCTCAGGATAAATAATTAAAAGGTAACGTGATAAATACCCGTACATAAAATTAAAAAAAAATTAAGGCTCGTTCTACATTTGGACTTTACAATTCTTAAAGACGCTTTAGTAATTTTAAAGACCAAAATCTGTAGCGCGAATGTGTCTCACGTGTCGCATACGTACAAGGCTACGGTAACTGTTCACCGTCAGGTGGGTCGTATGCTTGTCTGCTACACTAGTAAATAGTATCCATCTATCCATACTAATATTATAAATGGGAAAGTATCTGTTTGTCCGTTTAAAACGTAGCTATGAATTGATGTGATTTTTTAAAGGATGGAGTGACACAGACTTTTTATCCCGGTATACCCGCGGGAACGGGACTTACGCGGGTGAAACCGCAGGCGCAGCTAGTAATAAAATAGATTGAGACTCTTCACGCCAGTAGTACAGTTTAAACTCTAATGACTTGGGTGATTGGCTAAGTTGTAGCGGGACCGAAGTTTGTCGCCTTACTACTACGAGTATAATCAGTCATCTTGTGACCATAACACATACAAGCATTAAAGTAGTCTTGTAAAATGTCTCGCACATTATTATTTAAGTATAATAGAACTAGTGCTACGTTTCTATTCGTTTGTTCTTGCGAGACCGTTGTTCTAATGCAATAGCAGGGTACTAATTGCAAGTCCCGAAGTCAAATGCACTAATTGAATGCGAAGGTGCAAGCTGTTAGTGTAGACCGACCCTTGAACAACTGTTTGCTATCTTCTCTTTTAACCTGTTTGAAAATAATAAGTTCCAATGAGTGAACTCTGGTGACGAAGTTTTTAGACCACCCAAAGACCTTTATTGTAGCTTAGCGCATTTTATATTTCAGATAATTTAACGTGCCCCCCGAAACTGTTTGGATCATGGCCGTGTAATTTTGGAAAATTTTGGTTACACTCATGAAAATATTAAAATCCACATTTTCTGATACTTAGAACAGTTAACTATAATAAAAAAGCATTTCATACATACATTTTCAACAGTGTAGTTACAGTTTCGCGGACTGAAAGCTGAAATAGCTATAAAAAATACCAAAAGTACATTTATCATGTTCAAAGAATTAATAAAAAAACGTACAACTTCAAACTACGTGCATGAAAGAAACCATACCAAGTACATGGAGCTAATTCACTTGAAACTCGGACGGTGGATTTATAAAGTGCAAAGCTTTGGACTTACGAGTACGTCTCCTATGGTCTCTCGCTGGAGGATTGTGGGCTAACACTAGGTAATGTAAGTTTGTGTAAACTTAAAGACTTATGCTACTAAGGATATTTCGTCGCTGACTTCATAGTAAAACTAGCAGCATGTCCCGGCTTTGCACGGGTGTGCTAATGAAACTACCGGGATAAAATACAGCCTATAACCATCCTGACAGTCCATTGTACACATCGGTAAAAGAATTTTTTAAATCGGCTGAGTAGTTTCGGAGACTACCTCCGTCAAACAAACAAACAATACCTCTTTATAATATTAGTATGATAGCATGAGATGATTACAGCTTCGTAAAGTGCAAAGCTTTGGACTTACGTCTCCAATAGACTGTCGCTAGAGGATTGTGGGCTACCACTAGGTAATGTAAGTTTGTGTAAACTTCAAGACTTGAGCTAGACTGAGAGGATTATAATTGAAGGCCTCTGTCGTAACTAAACGACTTCAAAGGCATCATACAACTTTAAAGATAATTATACATTTTTTTGACGTAAAATTTGTTTATGCGTGGATGGAATTCGAAACCACGAAATTCTAGAATGAGGATGTCCAACTCGGCTATAACATATATCTTAATATCGTCACAGAATAAACATGAGTCAGTAAGCCATATAATTAATAGAAGCCTTACAGCCTTCAGGTTTCGCATATTATTATAACTTCGTATCTAAGAACTTGTGGCTTATCCGTTTCAGAGAGCGTTCAAAGAATTTCCCGGAAAATTAATTTAGGAAAACTTAAAGAGAGCCGCCTTATTCTTCAAATAACCATGTCTTCACCACGCGGCACGTCTCGGCGTTCTTATTTTGAAAAATTACATGGGTTTTAGAAAACAAAAGCTAGATAACGTGCAATCTCTTACCGCGTCATGTTATATGTCGTCAAGAATCAAGCAGCTGCTGATAAACCACCCGCGTTGATGTGGGGAATAAATTAAAAAGAAATTGTGAGCGGGATGGTTTGTTGTAGTCTTCTGGTTACCCTAACACAATGTTTGTATGTTCTGCAGATCAGATATTTGTTTCGTGTCTGGGTGTTTTCTATCTATAATATGTTGTATTTACAAAGAAAAATGTATCTAAGTATTATATCAGTCATCTGGTTACCATAACACAAGCAAGTTGCTTAGCTTGGGACTAGATGATGCTGTGTGGAATGTCCAAGGATATTTATTTATTTATTAAATGACATAATAATACTATGTTTTAATTGGTTTTTTGCAATTTCTTTGTAACACGGTGAACGAACCAATGACACGTAGATAACCATCCCCCAGGCTATTCTCGTAAGTTACGTCAAACCAGTGATGCATACTAGATAGGGTTACTCGGTCAATGATCGCCCACTTGATCAATAATCGATACAGCGATTACACAGATAAGTATATTTAATGGGAGGACAGGTACTTTGCAGATTTTCTGTACAGGTGGTTAATTCGGTTTGAGAAAATTGAGACTTCCAAACTTTTATGAATGGCCTAGCCATTACCATTCAAAATAATAAGAAATACTTAGCAAGTCCGTTAATTAGCTATACAATAATTACACAAATAACTAATTTAATGGGAGATACTTCGCAGTTTTTCTGTATTGAACTGGTAAGGTTAATTGATTTCGAGAAAATTGAGGCTTCTAAACTTTTATGAATGGTAATGGAAAACCAAATTATAATACGAAATACTTAGCAAGTCTAATAGAATTATTACATTTGAAAAGTAATTTAATGGGAAATACTTTGCAGTTTTTCTGTTTTGAGCAAGTCGTTAATTGGTTCAATTTTGTGAAAATTGAGGCTTCTTAACTTTTATGAATGGTAAATGGAAAATCAAGATAATAAGAAATACTTAGCAAGTCTGGTAATTAGCTAGTTACAGGTATTTTAAGCCTCGTCGATAAGTTTTACGTAACTGTATTAAGATTGTGGTTTCGCTTATCAAAATGTCGTGGGATCGAATCCCGGTTTCAAAATGTGAAGATTTATCTCATATGCTTTTTTAATTACCTATTTAATTACCTATCTTGTTTCCGTTCTTCGCTCAAAGCCCAGTTATTGTTTCAAAACAATTAACTAGAATTGTTTTGAACAAAAGTGTTCGATCAATTACCCTCAGATGGGCACGTACGTAATCCCGTCATATTTCCATCGGGAAGTTTCCTTATATGTTTCTCTTTGTAAGTTTGTTAGCAACTTGATGCTCGCTTCGCTCCCTCAAGGGAGGTCCACGGTTATATCACAGACGTAACTTCTGTTTTTAAGACGACGATCGAATATAGGCCGCTCTCTCTTGCACATTGGTATGGAAATGAAAGAGACGCACGATAATTGACTATTCTCGTGATTGGTTAAATGTGACAATTGTCACATTTAACCCGAAGAAATTATAGAAACACTTTTTGTCTTAATCTAACGTAGTATTTCTAAGGTTTCAGCCATATAAATAATTCTATAAATACTTTATACGAATACGCTAAATAAAGCTAGTAGTTGAAATAAAGCTAGCTTATTATGTAAATAAGGAAAACTTTTACCCGTTCATTTTAAAGATAAAAATCCCGGTAAAGTTACGCAGAACAAATCTAGATATAGCTGTGCTTTGTAAATAGATTGTATTCGCTTCAGGGTATCTAAAGTTTTATTTAATACACAACAAACAGTTTAAAAATAAAAAAAGACGTGTGGCACTCGGGGACTGCGCCGCGGTAAAGCTATTGCATGCCACCTAGAGGCGAGTTGCTGAACTAAAGTGACAAGCGTTAGGTGATTTTGTTACGGAATTTCTGGATTCGGTCTCCACTCCACGTAACAAAAAAAAAACATTTGAAACCTACAAAGTAAATTGACTAGTCTTTATGATTATAGCACTTCTTGTATTTTTAAAGTAGCTTTTATTATTTTTGTGTTTGTTTCTAAATTTTTGTAGTAGATATTTCATAAGTCAAGTTATTGTGTTCTTTTGCCAATTCACTCTGTAGGCAATCTATAATTGTATACCGGCCTCCCGCGATACAGGCTTGCCTCGTGCGGGGACCATCGGAAAATCTATGTATTAACCTGTGTTTTCGGTAAATAAATGTATTTGTATTTGATTAAGACTATATTATATAAATAATTACGCCATACGCGCGTTGGGACGACGATATTAGAAGATCTGCTGGACCAAACTGGCTGCGAGCGGCGCAGGACAGGGAGAAGTGGAGGGCTTTGGAGGAGGCCTTCACCTGCGGGGGTTCTCAAACCTAAGTTATTAGAATAATTTTAGTTATAAATTTAAAAAAATGTAAAGAGAAATAAAAGGCTTTTTATTTTATTTTATTTATTTATTATATAAATAATTATATAAGTATCATATATAATATCATAGATAAAACAACACCAGAACAAAATAACATAACACACAAACAATCAACAATCAAAAAAGCAACTACGGGTACATTGAAACATTTCAAACTTGCAAATACCTGGATGAAATTGTTCATTGTCCTTACGAGTATATCCGAACATTTTCGAAACATGCACGGACGTCCGAACATTTGAAATACTTCCCACAGATTTTCTGAATATTCAAAACGGCTCGGTGTGCGTCAGCTTAACCAAACTCTTGGATCCCAGCTGTACAATTGTACAGAGTAATTGAAAACAGATTCTTATACAAAATTAACCTATTATTAACTGTCTTTTTTCTAAGTTTTATTAAAGTGTCATTGTGTGTATTTTCATTATAAATGACTAGCAGTATGTCCCGACTTTGCACGGGTGTACTAATAAAACTCCCTATAAAATATAGCCTATAACCATCCGGACAGTCCAATCTACACGTCGGTGAAAAATATTTTAAATCGGCAGAGTAGTTTTGGAGATTACCACCGTCAGGCTATGTTTATCCCATTCATGGCTATGTCGACGAAGATTCGAAGATTTTTTATTTATAATCACTGTCTTTGTATTTTTATAGAGTTTATCTACACTATCTACACTATAATATTATAAAGAGGAAAACTTTGTTTGTTTGTTTGGTTGTAATGAATAGTCTCAAAAACTACTGAACCGATTTTAAAAATTCTTTCACCATTCGAAAGCTACATTATCCACGAGTGACATAGGCTACTTTTTATCCCAATATTCCCGCGGGAACGGGACTTACGCGGGTGAAACCGCGGGGAGCAGCTAGTCGTTTAATAAAAAAATGTTATTATGTGATTTATTAAGGTGCATTTAAGAACTTTGCTCTACATGTGGACACTAGCTATAAGGACAAATGTCTTACCGGTAATCATGTTTATTGCAAAAGTCCCAGGCAGAAGGCTGGCAGTGGATATGCCTGTCTACTGGCTGGTTCAGGACGCTCAGCTGCCAGAAGTCTTCAGGCATCGCTGACATGTTCATCGACAGGAAATACTCTTCTGCCAGTTGGAACATCGTCTGTGGTGTGTAGCCCTGAAAAGAGGATACAGAAATGTATAGAAGTAGACGTTTTAATTAATGTAACTAATTTTATAAATTGAATACATAGATGTAATTATACTTATATTTCCGACAATTTCGACAATAATTCCGCTTATGTAATTTAATGCTATTCGCTTGAAGGCTCGACCAAGAATGCCAAAGCGAATGTTAGCAGTCGCCAAGCCGCTTCGCCCCTCCACCGAGGCCACCGATAACGATAGTTCCTATTTCTACCGGCTTGGCGCTGCTGGCGCCCTCGACCAGTAAGGTCTATTAAATTACTTATTTATCTTATTTTTAATGAGCTCACAATATTTATGCAAGAATTATTATTTATATTTTTACGAAATATTAACCAAATCATTACATTCGGCCATCTGAACTAGTGCTACCTCCCGGTGCACTAAGAGTGAGTATTTCAACTTAGGTGATTCCACGAACTAACCTTACGTTCGAGTATACAATTATTGTAATACAAATATTAAAATATTAAACTGAAAGAAAATTAGAACTTTTATCACCTCCATAATTATTTATGACAATTTTACATATACATATATATATATATATATATTTTAATCATTCAAACATCCTATCTAATGATATTATTATCATTATGTATGTTTAAACGAAAATAAATTCTAATTATCTACTTAAATATTTTCTCAACAAACTCACATTTTGTATTGATCTATTTGTTAATCTGCTTTAGGTATACATAATATATTTTTTTTGTATTCAAATCGTTGAATCTACTAAATTTTAGTCTTACTTAAAGTAATAATGTCTTAAACTACCGTAATTAATTTAAACCATGAATTAATCTAATCAAAGCGGTAGGTATTGAGAATAATGACAACTATATTTATTTTTATATATCAATCAACATAGCTTATTTATTTACATGCACGTGAGGTAGGTGCACTTACAGAACAGAACAATCATTACATTCGGTTACTTAACAAATCATAAAAACATGAAATACTATTTAGGTAAGTAGGTACATTCGCCTACAAGTACCTATATAATAATAATAATAAATAATAAAAGTTATTTATTTTAGAACTTAAGGTTCACAAAAAAAAGATATTCAAAACCTTAGATACTAGAAGCATCTAATTACACGATTTTTATGATGCATTCCGTAACTTTATTTTAAAGTTTCAGAAAAAACTTTGATACCTAGCTCTAACTAAGTTACAAAGAACTTGTATATCGTCGTTGTAGAGGAAGAAGTCACTAACTCGAATTTTGGCCAAATTGACTTAATGATGCCAAAGTGTTTCTAAACCCATTATCTACCATATGAGAAAATAAAAAATAATATTTTCCATGTATTTTCGGAGATATAGTAATGTCAGAAGTCATTAACTGATGTATATAGCAAAGAACGAGTGTGGTGTAATTAACTAACTACACTTGAGTATTATTAGATGTAATATTTCACGAATATTTTAGCAATCACTGCTCATCAAGATCACTTAGTTACTTTTTGCATACGAAGCATCCCTAATGTTCGATTCTTTTGAAGTCACCAACTAATCATAGTTATTTTTAAATGAAAGTAAACAGTCGTTATGCGATTTATAACCTTAAAAAAGTAACTAACGTACGTTATTTAAAATGAGATCTTCAATTATTCGACTTGATAATTTTTTTTATACGCGTTCTTCCCTAATTGCGTCTTAAATTTTTTGATCAATGCACTCCTAGCCACTGGTGCTGAAGAACATTGTTTTAATTTATATGAAATTATTGAACTTTATCACGTATTACCCTTATTATTTTATTTAGACGTAGATCCTACCCTCAATTATTGAGGGTAGGATCTACGTCTACCCTCAATGAGTCTTCAGAATTAAGACAGTAGAGCTGGAACTAGGTGGTATTATTGTAAACCTAGACAAGGATTCTCTTTTTACAAAAGTCCCACTCCATGACTGTCTTGACGTAGTGAAAACAAGGCTTAAGGACAATGAATCACCAGAACAGTATCTTGTTCTAGGTACTGAAAACCTGTATAGAGAGAAACTTTTTATACCGTGGACCACCACCTCCAGATCGACGGAGTAGTCATTGGCGCTGGTTTTGGCTAACATCTAGATGGACCACTTTGAATGCACGTTTGATCTACAAGCTAGCGGTATAGAACTGAGAAAGCGTTATGTGGATGACATGTTTTCTGCATTATGAATGGGATTTAGAACAATTTACGTGAAAATTAAACTCCATGTACCATAATATCAGGTTCACTAACGAAATTGAGAGCAATAGGTCCTTAGCGTTTTTAGACGTCCTGTTAAAGTGCAACCTGACGGTTTTTGGTGCATTATGTCTACAGGAAGCCCACGCACATGGAGAGATATTTAAACGCTACATCATACACCATCACCCTCTCCACCAACAATCTGTAGTTTCTTCTCTTACAAATAGAGCTAATGATCTATGTGACCTTAAACATTTGCAAGGCGAGCTGAAGCATGTTCAGGGGGTGCTAACACAGAACGGTTATCTTGTAAGAAAGAGGAGCTCAAAAGGGAAGCGCTGAAAAGTACTGGATGTCAGCAAACAGCCCATCTTTTTGCCGTACATGGAAGGCGCACAAATCAGCGGTAGCGGAATATTTACTGGACTCTGGAACGAATCACCCGATTGAGTTACACGATCATAAAGAACTTTCTAGCAAACGCCACTACTACAAGCAGATGGTCCAAGAGACTTTAGAAATCTGTAGGTACCGTAATTTCAATCGTTAGGATGGTTTTTGTCTCTCGGCCTCGTAGAAACCCGTAATTAGTAGTTGTGTGAAACGTTGTGATCTGGTAATTCCGTACGAAGATGTTGTTAGTGTTGTGTGTCGCAGACTGTTCATTCCTGATTCTGAAGGCGAATTATTGAGGGTAGACGAGGATCCTACCCTCAATTAGCGGCGGTAGTTCCAGTAAAGCAGTCTACTCGTGACCACGAGAGCTGTAACGCACTCGAAACGCCGGGAAATCAAATAATAACGTAAATATGCAATAAAGTCCCGTAATTTCTTATAAATTATAAACTAAAGATTGCGAAAGTTTAAATTGAACATTGTTTTGTTGCCGTTTGTGTGAAATTAGTTTCTACCGCATTACTTAATAAAGAAGGTTACAAAGAAACGATAGAGATCGGATTTTATACTGATTTTAGTGTCAGAAAACTCAGAACAACGACTTACATTTTTATTAGCTTAGAAGCTGGTTAACATGCTGTTTTGTTGACGTAAGTGGCATACGATGTTATAGTATACGTAAGGTAAAAAGAACACTGAGGGGAAGCGGCGGTGAGGGTTTGTAATAAGAAAGCTGGTTCGTGTACTATGGCTAGTGACATGGTATTGCCGAAGGTTTATTCGTCTTCCTGGACGATCCCACTTAAAAAAAGAAAGACCTGGTGCCAAACCTTTGTCAAACCGACCTGACGTATTTCATTTCTGGTTCGAATCTAACAATCTAGCAGATAATGAAGTAAAGTTAGTGTAATGAAAGTGATTTAAATGGTTTTAGGTTGTATGGGCTAGTAGTTTGAAGGATTTTGTGAACTGTATTTTGTAATTTTAGCTTTGGGAATAAGTTTCACTGTATGTTTTAATGTGTTTGACAATTTAATGAAAATTTTGGTTACATTTTAACTACTTTTAAAAACCTTAAAAACCTTTTATTTACCTGAAATAGGAAGCAAAAAGTCACTAACTTGCTACTTTCTGTAAAATACTACAGCAATAATTCATTAACTAACATGAATAGTTCACTAAGTGTTCAGAAAATTCGTTTTCTGTGTATGCTAAAACTCACTAACTTTTCTTTTTTTACATATTTCTTTATAATTACATTACGAAAAGTATAATTGAATATTTTATTTAAGAATATAATAAATGGATAGTTTATTTGTATTTTGTTCCAAGAAACCGATTTCCTAACTATAAGTGTTGTCGAGTTATTACGGCTAGAATGTCAAAAAAACTTTAAAACGCGTTTATCTCGGAATGACCTTTTTGTAGTTAGTGACTTCTTCCTCCACAACGACGATATAGACACAAGGGCACCTTGACCTCGACTGATCCTCAATCTTAGGTAGTTTTAATTGTGTGTCTGTATGTTTGATATCTTTAGAAAAAGAAAACTGTAAAGTATTTAAAAATAAGAAAAGATGCAAAATTATTTTCTAAGAGCCCAATGCAAATATATCTTTAAGCAAAATTAATACATGTAGCTACGTATTGTTTTACAAATCGTCGAAGTTTGGATAACCAATACTGTTCTTAAATTCTTTCAAGAGTCTTTGCCTGTCCGAAATGACGAATATCGCAGAGGTACCACCAACTTTAACTGATCCCCAACTCAGCATTATTCTCCTGCCCCTATCCCACACTAGGTGGGGTCGGCACAACACGTTTTGTTTTCAATTTCTTCCATTCATCTCTATTATTCGTCTCTATCTTTCGTTAGATACATAGTATAATTATTCTCCAACAACACGGATTCGTCAAGAAAAGATCTACGATCACCAATTCAATGTTATATACCTACATCAAGACTTTTTGAAAATATGGATGCTAATAAACAAACAGATAGCGTGTATGCAGTCTTTCATAGGGCATTCGACAAAGTGGATCGAATGAATACTTTTGGATAAGCTCGCCTTCAACGGAATACGTGGAAATCTAAGGCGCTGGATTAAATCTTTTATCACTAATCTGATTGCAATTAATAAATAAATGTAATTAATAAATATGCTGTACCCAAATTTAGAACGGTAGAGTTTGGTGTGCCTCAAGGTAGCGTACTCGGTCCTTTAATATTCATCATATATATTAACGATCTTCCTAAAGTAACGGACCACCAAATGACATTGTTTGCAGATAGCACAATACTTTTTACGGGCAATAATCAATATTCTCTTCAAGTTGACATAAGTGATACTCTGACAAAAGTAATTTAATGGCTGACATTAAATAATTTAAAAGTTAACTTGACTAAAACTAATTTAATGATTTTTTAAAAATAGAATTACGAAAATGACCAATATTAATATTAATTATTTAGGAAATACAATTGAAGAAACTGACGTAACAAAATTCTTAGGCTTAAACATTGACTCTTCTCTAAATTGGAAAAACCACATTGAAAACCTATGTTCTAGATTAAATAAATTTTCTTATGCATTATTTATGCTCTCAAAGACTGCAAGCATCTCGACAACAGTTACTGCTTATCACGGGTATGTGGCATCTCTTCTTAGGTATGGTGTTATGTTCTGGGGTAACTCTACAGATAGAGAATTGGTATCTAAGTCACAAAAGAGATGCGTAAGGGCAATATGTAAGCTAAAGCCGACTGATAGTTGTAAACCTTATTTTATTAGTCTCGGCATTCTCACCTTGACTTCTCTATATATATTAGAAGTTGTTCAGTTTGTTAGGAGCAACATCAATCTATTCGTTCATTTTAACAGCAGGCGTCATAATCTAAAACTCTGTTGCCCCTCAAGTAAAACTGCTTATTTTAATAATAGCATATTTTGTATGGCGCCTAAAATATTATAATCACCCACCGAAAAATATAATTAAAATAACTTCTCAACAAGCTTTTAAATATAAATTAAAGACCCTGCTCCTAGAGAAGGCATACTATTGTATTAAGGATTATTTGGATGATAAATTTTGACGCTAGATGCTAAGTTTAAAATTGTTAGGTACATTGAAAATTGTTTCTATAGCGTAAATGAATTTTTAAACTTTAATTAATTCTGATAATAACATTGATAATAATATAAGTGTATAATTATGAAATCTAATAACTATTATATTAATACCTAACTGACTATTTGCATGCCTATTTGCAGGCTGAATACTGTGACCACTATAGCATTAAGATCTTGTTATTTATTATTTTGTGTATTCTGCGAATAAATGATTGATTGATTGATTGATTGATTGATTGGAACCCACTGTCATATTGCTCTCGAATCAGCCCAAAAGAAATTTCTGCGCTGTATGTATTATAAGTCATCCCGAAAGTTTCTCATACAAATTACTGCTTGATAAATACAAACTTCCTAATCTTCAACAAAGACGCTCTCTGCTTGAAGCAATGCTACTTTATGCCTTCTGCAATAACAAATACGATTGTATACCAATAATTAATAAACTATGCTATTTAGTTCCTACTAGAACGCATTGCCGTAAACCCTGTTGAATGTTTTACACATCTCACTGCCATACCAATGCTGATAAGCGTTCGCCGCTGTTCCGGCTCGTGGACTCATACAACACTAAATTCAACTCATTAGACATAGCGGCAACCCGAACTAGTAGCTTCAAAACAATGTTAGGTATTTGAAATATTCATAGAATAAGCACTAATTACTTCTCATTAGCTATACCTAAACTTAAGTAAAATATTTAAGTAAACCGTGGTAAACGGTGTTGGTTTCACATTTAGTCTGCAACCACTATGTAACTTAACTAAAATGTGATACTGAGTGGAATGGAAACGTACTAGACTCATGAACACTGACTTTTTGCTGAATCCCATCATTACGGTTTTCTCCCTCAGACTCCGATGACGTCGACGGGAATCTATATGGTCTTCACTGTAGGCAGCCGCCGCTGCAGCGATATACCTCCCATTTGCTTGGGTGGCCGTCAATTAGACAGGGTTTATAAATTTAAATATTTAGGCCACTAGGTCACTGCTGATTTACGTGATAATTGTGACATTGAAAGAGCGCGTGGGGCGCTGGCGGTACAAGGAAACATGCTGATCCGCAGGTTCGCTCACTGTTAAGTAGATGTTGAAGTATTACTATTTAAATCCTACTGTCGATCTTTCTATACCTGTGGGTTACTTACACCAAGGCGTCCATCAGTGCCCTACGTGTCTTCTACAATAATTTGTTTAGAGCAATGGTGGGGTTGCCCAGATACTGTAGTGCATCTGGCATGTTTGCTGATGCACGTGTGAAGGACTTTTATGCTGTAATTCGCAGTAAAATAACATCATTACAAAGCAGGATTCTGGGTAGCACCAACAAGCTGATACAGGTTCTGGCTGATAGACATTGCAGTAAACTGCAAAGTCACTGGATGTCAAGCCTGATCAACCCTTGTGCCAAACAAATTTATTATATTAATTAATTTTATTTTTGACTTGTATTTGTCTGACCTGTATTTCTGTATGACACTTATTTAATTACCAACTCTAATCTATGGATCTATGTAATCTGAATCAATAAACGAATTTAATTTAATTTAATACTCCTCGTCGGAATTAATTGGAACAAGCCAGATTAGCGTTTATGTTTGTATTGATAACAATACATTCTCAATTATCTGTAATTTTATATCTAAAGGTACTTAATACATTTATGATCAAACAAGATCCTGAAGATTCAAATGTAAATGTCATACGAAACATTTCCGTCATCCTTAGATATTAATAAAAATTCACACCCAATAAGCCTATTCTGCTGTCAATCTCTTCAAGACTTATTAAAAACACGCAATTGGTAGGTTCAAACTTTTGAGTTGTAAAATTTATTATTAAATACATAATACAACTCCCAACAATTGCCTAATTAAAACTTTATAACTAATAATATTAAAGACACTTTAAATGTCTAAAATACAAACTTTGCAAAACATTATTGAACACCAAAGTAGGTAGGGAGACCATACTCAGGTACAATTTGCTTAATTTTAGTCATCTTGCACAGTTCCTGAGGGCTCACCCATATCATACCATGTCTAATCAACCTATATACTTAGTTATAGTTAAAAACACATATGTCATATGAACACATATGTCATATAAACACATATGTCACATTTCTTAATTTATAAACTTCGTAATATGGAAACACACATGTACATGTCCAACTTCAAACTTCATAATATGGAAATGTCCAACTTTTAACGACATAATATTATGGAAGCACATACATGTTCAACTTTAAACTTCATAATTTGGAAACACATACATGTCCAACTTTAAACTTCGTAATATGGAAACACATACAATCATGTTCAACTTTAAACTTCATAATATGGAAGCACATACATGGTCCATATATAACAACATAAATTATTTCGTACACATAATATCCAATTTAAAACTTAATCGTACAGGAACATATACATGTCCATTTATAACTGCATAAATTATTTTAAGACATGTCACGTCTAATTTAAACTTCATTATGCGGGAACACATAAATATCCAGCTATAACGGCATAAATTATTTTAAGACACATTGTCATGTCTAATTTAAACTTTATTATGCGGGAACACATACATGTCCAAAAACTTCATTATACTGGAACACCTACATGTCCAGTTATAACAGGGCGTAAGACGCATACATGTCCAAAAACTTCATCATACAGGAACATAAAATTACATGTTCAAAAACTTTATTATACTGGAACACCTACATGTCCAGTTAAAATGACATAAATTATTGTAAGACACATATAATTATGTCTAAAAACTTCATCATACTGGAACACCTAACGGTCCAGTTATGACGACAAAATTTATCGTAAGGCACATACATACATGTCCAAAAACTTCATAATACTAGAACACCTAACGGTCCAGTTATAACGACATAATTTATCGTAAGACACATATATGTCCAAAAACTTCATCATACTGGAACACCTAACGGTCCAGTTATGACGACAAAATTTATCGTAAGACACATACATGTCCAAAAACTTCATCATACTGGAACACCTAACGGTCCAGTTATAACGACATAATTTATCGTAAGACACATATATGTCCAAAAACTTCATCATACTGGAACACCTAACGGTCCAGTTATGACGACATAATTTATCGTAAGACACATACATGTCCAAAAACTTCATTATACTGGAACACCTAACGGTCCAGTTATGACGACAAAATTTATCGTAAGACACATATATGTCCAAAAACTTCATTATACTGGAACACCTAACGGTCCAGTTATAACGACATAATTTATCGTAAGACACATACATGTCCAAAAACTTCATCATACTGGAACACCTAACGGTCCAGTTATAATGACATAGGTACATGTCCAAAAACTTCATCATACTGGAACACCTAACGGTCCAGTTATAATGACATAGGTACATGTCCAAAACTTCATCATACTGGAACACCTAACGGTCCAGTTATAATGACATAGGTACATGTCCAAAACTTCATCATACTGGAACACCTAACGGTCCAGTTATAATGACATAGGTACATGTCCAAAACTTCATCATACTGGAACACCTAACGGTCCAGTTATAATGACATAGGTACATGTCCAAAAACTTCATTATACTGGAACACCTAACGGTCCAGTTATGACGACAAAATTTATCGTAAGACACATATATGTCCAAAAACTTCATTATACTGGAACACCTAACGGTCCAGTTATAACGACATAATTTATCGTAAGACACATACATGTCCAAAAACTTCATCATACTGGAACACCTAACGGTCCAGTTATAATGACATAGGTACATGTCCAAAAACTTCATCATACTGGAACACCTAACGGTCCAGTTATAATGACATAGGTACATGTCCAAAACTTCATCATACTGGAACACCTAACGGTCCAGTTATAATGACATAGGTACATGTCCAAAAACTTCATCATACTGGAACACCTAACGGTCCAGTTATAATGACATAGGTACATGTCCAAAACTTCATCATACTGGAACACCTAACGGTCCAGTTATAATGACATAGGTACATGTCCAAAACTTCATCATACTGGAACACCTAACGGTCCAGTTATAATGACATAGGTACATGTCCAAAACTTCATCATACTGGAACACCTAACGGTCCAGTTATAATGACATAGGTACATGTCCAAAACTTCATCATACTGGAACACCTAACGGTCCAGTTATAATGACATAGGTACATGTCCAAAACTTCATCATACTGGAACACCTAACGGTCCAGTTATAATGACATAGGTACATGTCCAAAACTTCATCATACTGGAACACCTAACGGTCCAGTTATAATGACATAGGTACATGTCCAAAACTTCATCATACTGGAACACCTAACGGTCCAGTTATAATGACATAAATTATTGTAAACTTTCTAAAATATCATCAAAAATACGACGTCCAAACTATTCACAAGATAATATTGAAAAGGCATGCCTGCATGACTTATTATAAAGTACCTAGGTAGGTAATGTATGCATGATGCACAACTTCCGGTTTAAACGATGTCTCAATTATTATAAACTTTCTAAAATATCATCAAAAACACGACGTCCAAACTATTCACAAGATAATATTGAAGATGTATGCCTACATGACTTATTATAAAGAACCTAGGTAGGTAATGTAGGTATGCATGATGCACAACTTCCGGTTTAAACAAATCTTTAAATTATTAGTAGACATATTCAATTCATTAGTATTTTACTCTATTAAAATTTTTGCAATATATATCTAACCACGTCCACACAAAAAATTAAGTAAAGTAGGTACAACGCAAACCAAAAATTTCATCAAATGCAAGCGTTTTCGTAGTTGCATAATCTAAGTAGGTACTTAGGTATATTTTAATTTAGCAAACCTAGAAACCTAAAAATACACATTTCAAAAGGGACTGTTCATAATCTTAGTAATCGATTTCTATGAACAACCAAGATTTAGAATAGTGAACAAAGAAAATGCACACAGCTGTGAAGGAATTTGGATTAATATAAATGGTTCTGAATCTTAACCATTAACACAGCTGTGATCATACAATTCATTTAATTTCATTAAAAATCTTACGATTTTATTATTCAACTACCCTCCGGAAAATAAAATTGAAACAGATATGAACAGTCCGAATAGCATGATTATATTACTTCGAGTTACCATGGAATGAATGAATTATGGTTGCTTTAATATAATTTGATCAGTAATAACTGCTCAAAGCTTCCAGACAAATTGCTATGATAGGTACTTACATTCAGGATGTCACCAACCACTTTGTAGACTTGAGTTTACGTGTCACTTCTGAGATTTTATAAATTGAATACATAGATGTAATTATACTTATATTTCCGACAATTTCGACAATAATTCCGCTTTTGTAATTTAATGCTATTCGCTTGAAGGCTCGACCAAGAATGCCAAAGCGAATGTTAGCAGTCGCCAAGCCGCTTCGCCCCTCCACCGAGGCCACCGATAACGATAGTTCCTATTTCTACCGGCTTGGCGCTGCTGGCGCCCTCGACCAGTAAGGTCTATTAAATTACTTATTTATCTTATTTTTAATGAGCTCACAATATTTATGCAAGAATTATTATTTATATTTTTACGAAATATTAACCAAATCATTACACTAATAACACTCAAGAGAATAAGAAACAATTGCATTAGTATTTTATAACTCAAAGACTCGTTAAGCTTGAGAGAAAATATATAAAGTCAATTGGAAAAGTTAATGTATCATGAAAGCACGTTTTAACTATAATGCGAAACGTTTTAACTAATATTTAAATTATTTTTATTAGTTAGAAATAAGTACTAGTCTCGCCATTCGGCTTCGCATGGTACCTGCATCAATAAAATGTAACCTATTGCGGTATTTTATATCATAAAGTTAAGGATGATTTCTAAATTCAAGCCAAATTTAGTAGTTTTCCTTGTAAGAGTAAAATAAGCATTCAAAGATCTACAAAACTTTTGCGTTATTAAAATTAGCACATACAAGAGTTGTCCACTCACACTAACTTAGTATATCATCATCATCATCCACCCACAGCCCGACTTTACCCACTGCTGGGCATATGCCTCCCTTAGTTTGTGCCATCCTCTACGATCCTGCGCCAGTTGAATGGATGCGACATACTAGCATTTAATCCATGGTATTTAGTAGGACTGAAAATGTTATAATTACGTGTGCCTAGGTTTGTTCTAGTAACTTAATTCCTGCGGCGAACCAAGTCACTAACTTAACTCTCGAGCACCTAGTTCTGCATTATACTCTAGTCTAGCTAGTTAATGTTGCTATACGATTACTTGCTCCGTTTAACCTAATGTGCTATAATCTGTTCACCGAGTCGATCGAATAGTTAGAAAAATAAACGCACGTGATTGGCGTCGAAAACGGGCCTAGGGCGAGTTCACATTGCCTTAATGTAATGTATTCTTCTATAATGATTTCTTTAGACGTTATCAAACCTACCTATGTATCAAAATTTAAGGACAACACATTTAGTTGGTTTATTTTTTAATTGACTCGGTGAACAGAGTATAGTGACAAATCAAGAACAACATGCCATTTTGACCGCCAACCTTCGCTCGTCCATTAGAATAACAAAATCGATTTATCAATCCAAGAAACAAGAAACGTACTATTGAATGCTCAGACCAAATCTTTTTATTTCGTCTGAGGTTGAATGTATTAAGTTAATTTTCCCCTACAGATATTCCATTTAAATAAAACAAGATAGTGATACGAAGATGACAATAGAGAACAACTTCGTAATAACTTTATCAAAAGCCCCTGAACCCTTGAACCAGAAAATAGTAGTTCCCCAAGCAAAGATGTCTGAAGTCGAAGAAATTAAAGTTAGTTCCTGAAAGGGGAAGCAAGCCGGGAAAAGCTCTTATTGTTTAAAATGCAAACTTTGGGTGGATATAAGTTTTGTTATTTCCTTAGGGTATGTGTTATGTGTTATGACTGACTTGGGGAAGTTTTGTGGATGGAAAATAATTTGGTTTTGTTCGAATTAGAAGAATATGTGCGGAAGAAATATCCTTGAACATTCCACACAGCGTCATCTAGTCCCAAGCTAAGCAACTAAATGCTATTTTGGTAAATATTTTAGTAAAAATTTAACCAACATTCCTAAATCCTTCGCATCCCTATAGTTTTTTTTAATTTGTAATGTGAATTCTTGTTCCACAGAACTATGGAGTTCAAACCCTAAACAATTCAGTAGACAGTGAGAAACTGGCAAAATTCACGAGGCCTAAATACGTTATCAAGTTGGTAATTTACTACCATCTGTCTTAGAACTACGGGCTATTATTCTAGGGCATCACTAATGAAGTTTGAGGTCAAACTATCTAGCTTTTGCATCTGAGATATGCCTTCGACATTTCAAGTTGAGGTTAAATATAACAAGAAGCAAAATTAACATCTGTGTGCTATGCTTGTTGAACAATGTTCTATTTTATTTATTTTGTGGTGAAAAAAAAACCGTGAATTACATTTAAAAAGGTGTACCTATTGCAAGATTTGCAAGTGCAGTAATGCAGTCATTCGATAATTTGTTTTAAAAAAATCTTTTGAAGAATACGAAATGTAAAAGTATACGTTTTTTTTAACTATTTCCCATAAATACAGCATTTTACTTACTGATTTTTGTAAATCGAACTCAAAATATATTAATTCAATAAAATCTTGGTACAGACTACTTTGAATCGTCACGTTCTTAAAACTAGGGGATTCTATTACTATTTCTTCTTAACAACATTACTTTGTTTATAATATCTGATTTTAAAATACACTTACTTACTCCGACCGAAGGTATTTTACCAAACGAGAAAATAACCTTTAAAATATTTTCAGAACCAGTGGGTCAAATAATAATTAAAATGGACAGGAACCTTTAGGGATTCGAATCGTCTTTTATAAAAGTGTCAGATTTTGAAACATAAATTAAGGACAGCCTGTAAAAATAACTTCTGAAGCTGGTCGAGATAGTAGAGTATTTTATATACACCCTCGGCTATAACTAAAAAAACCGCATCAAAATTGATTCATCCGTCCAGCCAGGCCTATGATGCTACATAAAGATAACAATAGGTACAGATACTCTACAATTTTAAGTCGTCATTTTCGTAGTTTAAGAAATATTTATTTTTCCAACAAATCCAAATAAAAAATACAAAACAAAAACCCAATTTCTTACCAACAAAATGTTTTCCTCAAACGCTCCATAAAAGTCTCAAATTATAGAACCGAACCACAACAATACAATCGTAAAATAATCGTACCGAAAAAGCTTTAGCTCTATAAGGCGTTGCGAATATGCTATTGTGTGCAGGAAGCTACCTTACTGGGAGATCCTTCGCCACAGCCGATTGCAATACAAATAAAGGGCAATGACCTCAGGTAAGGGAAGGGCGTTTTGATAAAATAAACTAGTCATTCGCAATGAGAGCTGTCGATATCATCGGATGAACTCGATGAAACATACATTTTTCTTACATGGGCAGTTGTTGTAATCCGTTCTGTAAGGTGATCCTTGCAATATTAACTGTTTTCCACATACTTTTTGTGCAGGAAGTTGCGTTGAAATCGGCAATAGAATCACATAGGATAGCTTATAAGATTGTACCTTTCAAAGTAATCTTTGAGGTCCTAGAGAAATCTACTATTTCTTTCTTTCCTCTTCAGATAACTTTCGCAAATGGTCTGCTACATCCAAACATACCAATACCTCAGTGGGTACCATTATTTTTTATTATAAATGAAAAGTCTTAGTAAAAGTTACGGATTTTTATGTTATGTGCTCATAAATGTAGGTGCTCAAATAAGATAATACAACAATACTTATTATTTTAGTATTAGTTTAGTTTCTGTAAATAAAGTATACATTATTTACAATACTTTAATTATGAGAATGAAAGATTTAAACATAACACACTAATATTGTGTTATGAGTAGGAAATTTAACCGATTAAAAAAGAAGATATAAGCAAGATATTTTGGAAGTTCTTAATAAACAAACCATTACTCAGTAATGAATTTGTAACCAGTAACCACTCAATCGTAACCATAACAACTTATTCATAAAGGACCGGTCGATGCAAACATGATTTACGGCAGAACTTTCCGCGACTCTCTGATTTATCGATGCATTTTAAACTTATCCAAAATAAAATACGGCCAGTTTTATAAACCGGGCAGTATTGATATGGACCGCTCATTATGAAACCAAGAGCGTTGGTTGAATTCATTAATTCACTTCTACCGGGTCTATAATTTAACACTTTTCTGGTAAAGTAGTATTTATTCAAACTGACCAGGAAAATTATAAATAATGCAGTGAAGCTCGAGTCGATTTGATTATAGCGACATTTGTGGTGCAGTTTGATTGAGTGAGACGCAAGAGGTTGCGGGTTCGATCAATGTTAGGATTAATCAGTGGGCAACGCTGGTTATGGAGTTATAAGCTGCCTAAATGCCTCTGTTATGGCATGGCTCAGTTAAAAAACCGATTCCGACAATTTTTATTTGGTCTTCGAAGATTGGATGTAAACGGAGCAACGAAGGGACTTTAAACAAAGTCTAATATTTTTGCCACACCAATTTTTGTTATGAATCCAATCCATTGTTTTTTTAATTTTCTATCCGAACTTATGTATTAAGAAAGTTCCAATCTGGGTCCTCGAACGAAATGAATATTAAAAATTTCAAACCACCTTCTTCGAAAATGTTCAATATAATCCGACTTTATTTTTGATCTCCGCAATATGCGGGGATTCACCTTCCAAGTCCTACATTATTAGTCTAGCCTGTATTCTCTACGGAGACTCAATTTCAGCTAAACCCCGTATGCTCCCCTAATACCTATTCTACGTGTACCTTTGTATTGGTTTTGTTTTTATTTTGCGTCTCGATAGCTTTAATTTTGCACGGCACATATAACTTTTATACTGTGTGGTTTTCAAATACAAATACAAATACAAAACTTTATTAATAACACCATAGTTACAAGTCTAAATATAAATACAATTACATACAGGAAGGTATGGATTACATTGTCGTATTGTTTATTACTATTGTTTATTTATTGTCATTATTATTTTTATTACATATTTATTTTTAATTACTTATTGTAAGTTTATGTCTCCGGCTTGGCGTAGAGTTCTTCTACGCTGTAGAACACTTCCTCGAGTAACCATTTTTTCAGCCGGAATTTAAAAATCGGTACGGTCGCTGCATCGCGTATGGTTTCAGGTAGTCGGTTGAAGATTGGCGGTCCCATTACAAAGACTGACCTTTCAGACTTTTTTAGTTTGTGCGGTGGCGTGACGAGACGGTAGTGATGCCTATTACTGCGTAGGGCTCGGTCCGCATTCACGCCGCGTTGCCGAAACAGGTTCAAATTGTTGAAAGTGAACAGGGCTACTTGAAAGATAAGTTCGCACGGGAGCGTTAGGATCTTGAGCTCCTTAAAATAGTCTCTGCAAGAGATATCGTCAGGGACACCCACTATGGCACGTACGGCTCGCTTCTGGATTCTAAAGGCTCGCATGCTATCGGCGGCGCGCGCCCAGAGCTCTACGCCGTAAGTAAGTGCGCTATGAACTGTTGCGAAGTAGCATGAGCGTACCACGTCGCGGGACGCGGTGCTCGCCAACCTGCGCAGGGCGAAGCACGCTCGCCCGAGCTTCGAGCATAGCTCTTCTATGTGAGTGTCCCATACGAGGGAACTATCGAGATGGAAGCCGAGGAGTTTCGTTGTATGTACCTGTTTTAGCAGCGCGGCGCTATCTCCAGCAACCCTGAAATTTCGCGGTGTTTTGCCATTTAAATAGAAACTCATATAACAGGTCTTGTCTCGATTAAGTGCAAGACCGTTCGACCGGAACCAACATTCCAAACGTCGTACTACCTCGTTTAGTTTGAGTTCCAGTTGATGGCAGGTGGGCGCCGTGATCACTGCGGCGACGTCATCCGCATACATAAATATTTCGGCGTCCGCAAAGGCACCTGGTAGGTCGTTCAGCAGGAGGCTGAATAGGGTATTCGATAGGCAGGAGCCTTGGGGGACGCCCATAGTATTTTCCAACTCGGACGACGTCACACGCCCTGCATCGCCCGTTACAACTTGTGTCCTTTTAGACATAAAGGATGTGATCAATGAAAGTGCGGGACCACGAATTCCGTAGAATTGCAGTTTATCTGCAATGAGAGAGTGGTCGGCGGTGTCGAACGCGCGCGAGAGATCGCAGCACAACAACGCAACCTGCTGCCCCGTCTCGCGCGCATCCAGCACGCGCCACACCACCTCTCGAACCAGATCGGTGGTAGCGCGTCCCGGGCGATATGCGTATTGCTTATCAGACAGAACTCCGCGTTGCGCCATAAACTCCAATAACCGGTTATTTAGGCCGACTTCGACTATTTTGCTAAACGCGGGGACTAGCGAGATAGGTCGGTATGACTTGGGGTCCGATTTCTTTCCCTTACCCTTATATAGGGGGCTGACTTTTACCTTTTTCAGCGCGGAGGGATAGTCACCTTGTCTCACGCACGCGTTGCACATTAAGCTGATCGTATAAGCTAACGGTTGTGCGGCTGTTTTTAACATGCCCGCAGACACGCCATAGGCGTCAGTACTAGTTTTAGGGGCTATCTGAAATACAATTATTTTGAAAACTTCTGTAGGTGTAAACGGACGCAACCTAATTGACATGTCGCTGGCCGTAGCACTGTTTACCAGCGCCGTGATCGCGCGCGTTGCGTTAGCGGCGGGGGCGCCGCACTTGCTAGCCGCAGTGACGAACTCGAGGTTTAGTGCATCTACTAGGTCTTTTTTAGACGCGAATGGGTGTCCGTCAACACCCCGGATGCGGTCCGTGTAGTCGAGCCTATCCCGATTTTTCCGACCCAATTCAGTGTTTACGACCCTCCACATGCGTTTCGACTTGTTTGGGTCGTCGCGGATCTGGTCGGAGTAGAAGCGGGTGCGTTTATGTTTTAGTAGCGAGTGGTATTTTTGAGTAAGTACCTCAGTAAACTCTAAAATTTTTACGCTATCTGGAAATTTATCTTTTAAATTTAATATGTCATAGAGGAGGTGTTTCAGATTGAGTATCTCCGAGTCGACCCATTGTTTGTGTACAGTTGTAGATGGTAGCTTTTTTACGGGAAAGCAGATGTTTATATTATTCACCGTGGTTGCTATAAGAGATTCGGCTAACAAGTTACAATCGTAGTTTGATTGTTCGATGATCCGGCCCCAGTCAACCGATTCCATTGCGGCTTCAAAGTTCAGTTTGTTTGCTCTATTGAAGCTACGTCTTAGTGTAAACGGAGGTAAGCGCGCGGCCGCGCGCGAGACGGTAAGCAGTTGTGCGTGGTGGTCGCTGAGGCGCGGGTTCTCGCTGGATATGCTCACCACTCGCTCGACTGGTAGGTTCGTATACACGTGATCGATTAAAGTACTACTGGCATCCTGAACACGGGTAGGAAAGTTAACCAATTGTGTGAAATTATGAACGGCTAGAATGTCGTTAAGTTGTTTTTTGTCCGTTGTATTAGTTAATAGGTTTATGTTTATATCGCCCATTATTATTGCAATAAGGCCGTCATTGTTAATCTTATCGAGAAGTTTATCAAAAAGTTTGAGGTACTCTGGATGGCTGGTCAAGTTCGAGTGGTAGATACCGACTACAAGAATATTTTCGTCTACAAGTTGTACCGCACAAACGTCAAAAATCTGTTCTACAGCTATATCGCAGTAATCTTGTTTATTACTCACCGCGACTCCAGACCGAACGTAGATGCAGCTACCGCCGTGTTCAATCCGCGGTCTACAGTACGAGGAAATTAAATCATAGTTACATAGGGTAACCGAATCTATTTCATTATGACGGAGAAAATGTTCCGTGATAATAATTAAGTCACAGGCTAGGTCTTTAGTCAACGATACTTCCAATCTCTTCGTCTTACTACTCAGGCCGCAGATGTTGAGGTGACATAGCGTTAGGGTGTTCTTCCCAGGCGGCTTAAGTGGCGGAGTGCGCGGTGCTGGTGCCGGCGACGCCCGTGCTGGGCCGGCGGGGATGGTGGGGCCGGCGGCGGGGGCGCCTGGGCGCGCCGTTCGTGCGCCCGGCGCCGGCGCTGCTACGAAACCACTCGCTGACCTCAGTGCTAGGTGGCCAGTTCTCGGCGGACATGAAGTACTCGAACAGACTGTCCGGTACCGACAGTGCGAAGGACGAATAGTGGTTATGAGATAGCTTAAGTTTTTCTACATAAAAGTCGTGACATAGTTTTTTCTTTTTCAAAAATGCTATTATCGTATCCGGCGTTGTTTCGGGCTTAAAAAAGCAGGCATGAATTTTTCGCACTCGTTCTACGGTGTGCAGTTCGTCATCGACGGAGCCGCAGCCTCGGATTACATTACGACGTACCGGCGTTCTCTTGGACTTACGGGTCACCTTTATCCAGTCGTCTTTTGGGTTTACGCTTGAGTCTGTGAGTTTACTCGCGTCATTTGTGTCAGCTGTAAGCAACCGCGTCGTAGGAGGCGGCGGTAACGCAGAGCATACGGGTGGGGCCGCTGCCTCCGGCGCAGGCGCGCGCTGAATGGAGGCGCGTGCGGTCGGAGCGGCTGTGTGGCGGCTTGCAGTAGTGGGAGGTACCAATGTGTGCGTGGGTCCCTTCTCCGCGCGTGTTTGCATGCGCTCGATCGCTGTGTGTGGTGGTGTGGCGATACTCGTTCGACGGGTTGTCGAGGTATCATCTGCTTTCGCCTTTGCCGGGTTTTTGGGTTTGTTTCTACCCGCTTCGTCAATTGTTGGTGGATGTGATCCTTCTATTTTGTCGATTTTTTCTTCAAGAACTTTGAGTTGTTTCATCACTGTGGCGAACTTTAGCTCGATTGGGGCAATGTACTTCATTAGCAACTTCTCCAGGGAGTCTAGTGTAGATTTCGCCATTTTTTAAGAATATTATGTTCGTAGCGCGAGCGAATACGAACCGACCGTGTAGAGTGTTTTCTTTCAGTTTTCTTTTTCGATTAACTTTTGAAATAAACTTTGAATCGTGATATGACTTTTGACTTTAATGTAATGCCTACGTAGAACCAACCAAGCAACCCTAGCAACAAAATTCATCGAACGTTAAAATCTGTTATTTAACCCGTTGAAGAGCGTAACATGCAGTTTAATTATAAAACGTAATTAAAAGTCCACCCGGACGTCTGCTCGCGACGACCGCCGTCCGCAGAATGCAAACATAACATTTAATTTGGTGTGCGGTCACTTGACGGTACGTTTTGACGGCCATTTTGGTTGTAGACTTCGTGTTGCGAAATGGTGGAATATTTCTGGTTTTTTTCGTATATTATTCAGAACAATTCTGTGGTTATTTTTACTTCTCTTAATATTTCTGTTGCAGTTTGTTTAAAACTCTTATTAAAATTTTGCTCTGTTTTCTTTTCAGGTAAATGAATAGGTACTTCTGTGCGTTATTTTAAACGAATTGTCGCTGGGTTTTCGCTTCTTGAGCATTCGCGGAGCTAATTAGAAGTAAGTGAAATAATACGTCTTGCTCACGTAGGTACAGTCAGTCACAAAAATCGAAAACCTTTCGGTTTACAAATTCCAAATATTATGTTTAGCTTAGATAAGTCGCCTCAGCTACTTGAAAATCAAGTATCCATTCCAATAAATCGTGGCAGACTTTTTTCACATTTAAATTTTAAAAAAGTACTTACTAACTTTTTGTTGGTGACTATACTTGCCTTAGATAAATTACTTAATTAATTATACGAAATTATTGCATCTTTATAACCAGTAAGTTTAATCGCAGCAATCTGCATTAATAAAGGCAATGACAGAGTGGCAGTTATGAATTAGAAGCATTACGCCCCACGTTGGGCGCCATTATACGTCTCATCTAGTAGATGGAGTTTTTGATGGACACATAAACGGTAGTAAAGTTACTTTGTTTATTATTGTTTGTTACCTGAGTGCCTGATGGAGTTAACTTTTATATGACTTTGACCGATGTGTCCAGGTATTAAAAGGTCCTTGATTTATCATTGGAGTCTTTCTGTCACGAAGTGTTTTATTTTACTTTCTATCATTGGTCTCTTGTTTTTGTTACACACAGTTTTTTATTTTACTTCATTCTATTAAAAAACTGCAGATTCACTTCGTTGCTTTCATATTTTTTTGAAAATAATGTTATACGAAGATGAAAGTGTCGAAATATCGGGAAACTCTTAAATCACGTAATCACGGTAAATATCCCGTTTAAGTTTGTAATTTAATCCAATGTTTGATTGTTTTACGCTGTTAAGAGTTTCTGAAACTGATACACAATTACGTTTATTTGTTTACAGTAGATCTCAAACAACTGACAAACAGATGCTCTTATTCAAGGACGGTAGATATTGTTCAGATCATTAGAATTCACGATGTAGAGTTGAAGTGTTGAACATGTTTTTTAACGGATTTTTCTGGTTGAGCCGAGGATGGTTTGTGCGCTGGGAAAGCCTACTCCATCTCAACAATATTTGAATAATAGATCTACTATATGATAATCCTTCATAACTCCTTTTTAAAACTGAATTCCACATCATTACAAAAACGATAAGACCTATTTACACAAATCCACATAAGCAATAGCTTATGAGAATTTGTGAATCAATCAACATTTTATGAACTATAATAGAATAGAATAGAATATCTTTATTTCAGAGAACACACATCACAGACGAACACAATAACAGAAGGTAGTACACAAAAAAATAAATGGTAGAAAAAAAACTATAGATAGAAATAGATAGAGAAAGCTTCTCAAGATGTTTAAAGTTTCCTAAATTGGTGTCATGTTTTATCAATTCACAAAGACTGTGTTAACGCGTTAAACGGACTATCTAGAAAATGTATTAAACAACAAAGGATTTGAATGATATCTTTTACAACATGATACCCTGGGAGCGCCATTGCCCGCCAAAACTAATGGCATCTGAAGGTTCAGCATTCCAGCGAAACAATTCCAGACCCTTCCATCTAGAGACAAGTGCTTCTAAGAATAGGAGTCCGCTATATGACGGAGACACCTATTTAAACAAAGAATAATAGTAAGATAGATGATTCGTTTGAATTGGTCAGTTTTAAATGGAAGCGTGGAAGTCCTGCTACAGACTTACCTTAGACTTTATATATTTCAATAATCAATTCTTCAGCTTTAAGGCTCGAGCAGACCGGATGCGTATGCGTTGCGTATGCGTAGACGTAAGCGTAGACGCGGTGTGGCCTGTCTCATACATTTCCATACATTACAACTCAGTGGTACGTGCACGTCTACGCTTACGTCTACGCATACGCAACGCATACGCATCCGGTCTGCTCGAGCCTTTAACCATAAGCCTTTCAGACACTTATCACCCGATTACGTTTGTTAAAAACCGGTGTCATCTTTTTCCAAAACTTTGGCTCAAGTCGAAATGTAAAAGGGAACTTCAGAAGAGTTTTTATTCGGAAAGTGTAACGTCTATTTGTTTATATTGACTGACTCTGAGATAAATGTTTTTGTTGAAGCGTGTCGAGGTCAAATACTTTCCGTTTAGTAATAATTTCTATATGCTGAGAGATTTTAGTTGCCACTTTCAAAAATTAAGCCGAAAGTGCTTCAGTAGCATCGCTGGGATCACCAAGTTAGAAAAGATTTTTTTGGTTCTTTGTAACAAAGTCTAAGAATAAATCAATGCCAAGAATCTCTTACATTAATATAAATACTCTTTCTTTCTGAAGCGCTCAGATGATATTGCCACTTGCGGTCACCCATCCAAGTAGTGAACGTTCAGAACGTTGCTTAACTTCGACGATCTACTTAGAACGTCTTACGCCCGGTTCCTATAAGTAACGTACGGATGCCTGTAGGTCCATCACCTTAGCAACTTTGTTTTGAGCAAGCTTCACACGAGCGCTTCTATTTTTTTTTAAATCAACCATTTTTACTAAAACTGAAGGAAGCCTAACACAAACTCTGATGTGGGAAGTAAGATATTACTGCGAATATTTTTTGCAGCGGACGTGTCAGGAATATCGAACACATGCTAAGATAAAGTTCTGGGTTTCTTAGGTACCGTCATATGACGGTATTCTTGGATCATGAGGATATCTGAATCTGAAGGAACAAGCAATAGCCTAGCATAATAGACTGTATATTTTTAAGGGATTCTTGAGGTCCTACAGAAACAAACACATTTTTATTTCTTTTCGGTTGAACTTGATAGTAAGTCAGTAAGTAAGTACTTTAACTATGAAATCCAAAATTGTTATGGACTTAAATTTTAAATTATGACTTTGGCACAATAAAGGTGGAACTTACGGCATTGGACCCAAAATGAATTTGTATAATTCGGTTCAAATGACCATCCATGGGGTTTTTACACTTAAACAATATTTTATTTTTGGACATAACTAAAAACACCATAAAACACAACTTCACGATCCACCTAAGTTGTTTTCATAAGAGTACAAAGGGATCACCCACCCCTACTTGGTTTCCACGAAGTTTAGTTTTCGAGGAATCCGAGTAGTTTTGTTCTGAGGCCTTTATCTTGTAATTGTAAAAATGATTGACGCGATATAACGGCCATTGTAAGAGTCCTCAATCGCAGGAACTTTATACCGTTGCTTATTTGGAGATCCATTTTTCACAGGAAGTGTTTTGGTAGTGCTTTGAGGAAAGGTTGCTACGGGGACAGTTTACTGAGTGTTGGAACAGAATCGAAAGGCTTTGTAACTTTTGTGTGTTGGTTTTGATAGGGGAGCCTATAGTTTTTACTTTGAGTCAGTAACTGACGTCAGTGCTGGAGCCGAAAACTGACTCAAACTACACGCAGTCAGTATTTCGGGACTATCAATTATAATAATGAAGATTTTATTTACAGAAACTAAACTAATACATATTTACATAACTGTACAAAATACAATAGAACCAGTTGAGCCTTTTTAAGTTAAACCCCCATGCATTTGCTGCACCTTTAGCTAAAACTGAAATTAAATCTGTTGCTAACTCTTCGTTGCTATAGTAACAAGAAAAACCCATATTTTGAAGTCTCTATCTATATTAAATTGAGAAAGTGATGAATAAGACCATAAAACTATATGACACTGGAACTGCAGCTTTGCAGCAGTCTCGGTTTGATTTGAGCCAGAAATTGTGTCACCGGCCATCATTAAAGCTCCCCGGTGCATGTGCAGTAAACCGTGGAGGTAAATATTGTGCTCTTTGTGAGGCTTTGTCTTCATTATACCATCGTAATTGCAATTTCTATTAAATGAGCTTGGAAATCTATTTCCCGGTGCATTGACTTAGATGAAGAATATTTTTATAATCTAGTGCACTGTTGTGTTGCAAAACTTAAGTGGGACTGGGCCGGGCATGTCTGCCGCATGCCAGAAGAACTGTGGGCCAGAATTGCCACAACATGGAGCCCTGACACAAACACCCGGTCACAAGGTATAGACCACGGATGAGATGGCGGGACGAACTAGACGCCTTTGAGAGGGACTGACAGAGGAAAGCATGGGATCGGCGTAACTGGCGAAAGCGGGGGGAGGCCTTTGCCCAACAGTGGGACAAGATGGGCTAATAGTAGTAGTAGTAGTAGTAGTCCACTGTGTTTATGAACAGAAATGCTTCTAGGGCACACAGTGTAGGTGTAGGGAGTCGCAATGGAACAGGCAATAGAGGATCTCTTTTAAGAACATGATATTCTAAGTGGTCTGTAATAAGATTTTATTTCAATAAAGATGTTTTGACTTAAATACTTAGGAGGAAATTGCTCGCTTCTTACGAAATTGAAGTCGGTTTTCATTTTTTTTTTATTTGATCGCTTGTACTTATCTACTACAACAATCACCTGTTAATAAACGACCACCTGCAGTTTCTTAAAATAAGCTGCGGGTAACGAACGCCCTTGACAGTAACAATTACACTGAAATAAAATGAAATAATTACTACAATAACTATACTTGCAATTGGTTAGTTATTAACCAATTGTAAGTATTACAAGTTTTATTTCTTTAGTGTTTTTAGTCTCTTATGTTTTTTTATCTCTTTGGCGTTTCTGAGTTCTGTGGTTGTTTTCAAAAGTTTGGATTTGGTTATCGAGACTAGCCGTAACAAAGCTTCGTATTAAATTCTACATAATATTTAGAAATACATAAGACACGTTTTATCGCATAACCCCGTGGCCTATGTGTTTCTAAATATGAATTGTGATCGCGAAAGTTTAATAAAGACTAACACAGGATTCTATTTAGGAATTTATCTAAATGGGTACCGGAAAACAAACCTTTTCATACATTACACCCAGTAAACTATAACTGTAGTTGACATGACATGCATACCGAGATCTTTATCACTATTGTACGCTATCCCGGTTGAATAAGGTTGATTTTGGTATTACAATAACATCTATTGTTTAGAATCATAATGGCGTATTGATGTTTGGATGTACAAATAAATTCTGAATTATAAATAACAGTGAGCTGTGAATATGAGTTTAACATGCGGCTGGCATAGTTTTGCCTTTCTATGAAAGGATAAATATTGCGTAATAGGATTTGTCTGGTTTTGGGTGTGAACTCGTACAAATTCTATTATTAACACAACAGGAAATTACTCACGTAAAAAATATTGTTGATTTCGATACCGACAACTTTTCGATTCTTCCGTAGAATTTTCATCGGGGGATGAGCATGGTCACTCCTCGCGTCTCACACTGATGGCAGTGTGTGACAACTCACAATAGTTTTGAATTTGAAATTCTGTTTTTATTTTTATTTAACCTGATCTCCACAACTGGGCAAAGGTCTCCTCCAAACTCCTCTAATCACACTATCCTTGGCTGTATCCCAACAGCCTTCGTCAAAGTTGACGAGATATGTATTTTTTTATTTAGGTACTTTTTGAAATTTTCGTACGCTGCAAAAATATTCAAATCAATATATACGCTTTGAAAATTTTTACGTGAAAGGACGTCATCGATCTCTACCTTTAGAAATATTATCAAAAACCCAATGCACCTGCATCTTTTCAACCAAATTCAATGACGGAAAAATCATACCTCCATTGATGCGAAAGGCCATTCACAATTTCAAATATGACCCAAATACGGGACGGACATTCAATGGAACACAAACGAGCGAAAATCCCATAAAGGGGTTCCAACGGCACCTTCGGGACTTCACAGTTCAAACAACACTATCCTGTAACTCCGTGGAAATAGAGGTGAAAATCAGCTGGCTATACCTGTGTCCACTTTGTACCGTAATCCTAGTGGTTGGAAATAATTTAAAATATCATAAGCTTGTATCTTACCGGAGCTCTAAGGGTTAATGCTGACGCGGGTTTGAGTATTGGGTAGTTGAAAAACGGGGTTTGGGTTGATAACGTAGGGTTTGGCTTACTATGGGTTTTGAGGGCGTTTCATTAACAACCTTTAGGTATTAATGACCGCAGTTGGTTGGTCTAGGGTTACGTTGATATTTTGTGGCCTTTTGCGTGATTTTTGTTTAGCTGTAGAAAATTTACAAAAGGGTTCGTGACACACATGATTCTAACCGCAGAGAGTAATATTTTTAGTCCATTATCCCAATCCCCCGTAATAACTACCTAAATAAAAATATAGCCTATCTATCTAACCATCTCGACAGTCCATTCTACGCACCAGTAAAATATTTTTTTTAAATCGGCTGAGTAGTTTCGGAGATCACTACCGTCAAACAAACACACATAATCTCTTTACAATATTAGTTAGTATGTATAAATCTTAAGAGCACGGCCTCTTGTCGGTGTAATGATGCAATTTCCTTCATAGACTTCTCTCCAATGCAATCTCCTTTACTTCCTGATAGATAGATAGATTCCTGATAGTGTAGAAGATAGATTGCTTAATGTATAGTAAAAACAAAACATCGCAACGGAAACTACAATAAATATAAAAACTTCACGTTTCTTTTTAAAATAAACATGCAAGCGTTTATCTTCCGGCAACTAATGACTGAACTTGTTCGAGCATTCATCATGCAGACTGCTTGTAAATGCTGACTGTAGAAGTGTATAGACTGCTGGAATGCTCCCTCTCACTCGAACATAGAAAAATCGTATAGGCGACCAAGAAATTGGTTTACCACTTTTGATGACATCTCCCAGTAACATAATTATTCGCTAAGGATTACTGAATGACAGATTCTGACGTAGCAGTTATTAATCTGTCAAGCGAAAATAGCCCTTGATGTTTTGTACGTGCAAATGATATTCAGCCTTAGAGTGGTAAACCAATTTCTTGGTCGACTATACATAATCCTTGTGAAAAGGAAAAACCAGTCATCAGAGTTGGCCACTAGCTACGAACGAACGAACGAGTCTAGACATTCGAAGTCTACGGTTGCATTTATCATTCAGAATGGTTGTAAATGCTTGTGCAATGAGCTGAAACAAATGAAGATCATATGTCATGTCACTGCAATTCCTTTTCTACCAGTTGTTGCTATTTTGTTGACTTTTTAAAACGGAGTATTCCTCAGTGCACCTGCACGCCTATTTGATTTGAAGCACATGCTGAGGGGTTGCCTTATTTTTCTGCCACTCGATTGTAAATATTTTTGATTCTTAATTTTATGGTTATTCATGTGTGTTATTGGAAAATAAAACTTATTTCTATTATATTCGATTTCGATTAATACCAAATGATACACGCCTAAACACAGCGCACAGCGCGGCGATTCGGTGCTCTTCTTCATTCAGTGGATATAAATTAAAAAATGAAATAGGTAGTGATTTGTTTAATGCGGAATCGATATCATATTATTCATCACTTTTAAACTTTAAAAAACTTAGAAATGTAATTCAAAAGTTTAAAGTCGAAAATTGGAACGCCAAATATCAAAACCTACAGAAATTGATTCGGGTATTTCTAACATAGAAACGTCAATATCAAAGTCTGCAGAAATTGATTTAACTGGAACAAGCTAAACTATACACAACCAATCGCCAACTAACGCCAGCTGGATAGCTAATACAAGAGGCCCTACCACCAGTTTAATGTAGTATTGATACTATCCTCGATACCGAGTCAAGTATCACAAATTGTATGAGAATATAGCGCAGCGCCGCCCGCGGTGACTTGCATGAACTAATAATTTTTAATTTCATACATTTAAAATACTTGACCCGTTAGCGAGGTGAGTTGATTCTGAAAGAGGTATGTCAGGATCGTAGCAAGTGGAGAGGCGTGATTCTATGTATGTACTAGCTGCGCCCCGCGGTTTCACCCGCGTAAGTCCCGTTGCCGCGGGAATATCGGGATAAGACGGCCTATGTGTTCCAGGTCTTTAGCTACCTAAATTCCATATTTCATCGCAATCGGTTTTGTAGTTTTTTCATGAAAGAGGAACAAACATACAGCCATACTCACAAACTTTCGCATTTATAATATTAGTGTATGTATGTATGTAAAACTCGAAAACTAATAGTAAGGCTGCAGCTTTAATGCTCAGTCGACTAGCCGGTGGATATTCGATCAAACAGTTGATTGATAATGAATTTGATGACGTCACTCCAATCAAGCCGCTTGATTGAGTCTCATCAATTGAGAGCGGTTATATTATTTTACCTCTAGATTTATGCAGCGGTTTGCAGATAATTGTTTTATTAAATTAAAATAGTATGATTATTTATTTATGCTTCAGATAATGTTATGATAATGGAAAAAAAAACTATGCGCGGGTGTCCTAAAGAAACTACCGGGATAAAATATAGGAAACCTCAAAAAAAAATATGACTTGTACTATACATATATATATGACGTATGATACATTCATAATATGATTAGTATCTCATCCGCTCTATATTTCCACATAATGTTGGCAACCTATCTTATCCTGGCAACACCATATTTATTTTCCATTCGCTCAAAGCAATCCGCGTAGATTTGCACTCTCTTCCATAGTTTACAGTTGTCGGAATGGGAATGAGTGTTGTGGGAGATAGTCGTGTTCGCGGGAAATTGAAGAATGTTGCCAGATGCATCGGATTACTAGAATATTGAACTTGTTTTATTGGATTTTATTGGCTTCCTCAGGATTTGTGACTATGACGTGATTGACAAGATATTTTGCAAAATATATATAGGCTTTTCTCAAAAGCTTCGCAAAAAAGAAAAAATCGTCATTTTCTTGAGCTTTTCACAACTTTCGTTTGTTTGAATTTAGAGAACTGGGATATTTTTATTTGTACCTAGCGTTTATTTTATATGTTTGTTCACCGAGTATTCCGTCAATAGTAGATCGATTTTAAGAGTTATTTATTGATAGTACCTACCTACTGCCGAGGTGGTCCTATTAAAATCATTAATAACATTTTTTATTATTATTACTTAGCGATCTGCTAGTTTGTAAAATAATCTTATCTAGGTTATGGTTACGTAAACGTATTTGGACGTACCTCTGACTACCTCATTAGATATCTTCAAAGGATCTAAGTTAAGATTTATGTAAGATCTGAAAGAAATGTCCACCGCTCCCTGGGGTATAGTCGTCGATCATCATAATTAATTTATTTCAGGTTATGGTTACTGAATAGTCCTTCCTAGTATAATTTACTGTTCCGTACTACAAGTTGTAAGTCTAATTCGCTTCCAGAACTCAGAGAACTAAAGCATAAAGTGATTCTAACGAGACTAATCAGACATGAAACACAAAGTTCCCAGCTCGAAATTAGCTCAACATTCTGCAGACTCGAGCTCAGTCCAATACCAACTGCACCAACTATTGCAAACATGCTCAACAGATTTATGACACAGACTGGAGGAACTGGCTGGTTCACTCAAACTCAAAATGTCTTTATTCAATAACTACTGGTATTGAATAAAGACAAAAAAAAGTAATAATATGTATAGTATAGTAAGTAAATAATTAAAAAGATAACGTGATAAATACCCGTTTAAATAATTTATAAAATTGAATGAAGACATTTGAATTTGAGTGCACAGGTGTTCTTATGAAACTACCGGGATAAAATATAGTCTTAACACGTTGGGTGCCCAGGACGCACTGTCTCTAGTACCGCTGCGCGACTTGTCTTGTCACAAAACTTCGTTTTCGTTGGTCCACAGTACGACCTCGGTTGCATAAAAGTTAATTGAGGAAACAGCATAAAGTGTAGTGTGACATTCAACAAAAATTATCTTCAAAATCTCTACTAGTCTCTACTAATATTTTTAAGATAATATTGGTTTGATTGTATGGGGAGGTCATTCCGCGCCGCGCGTTTACGTCAGCGCTCTCGGGTTATTTTTACTAGCGCCATCTAGTAGGCTATATTTTGTCTCGGTAGCATTATTAGTACACCCGTGCAAAGCCGGGACGTGCTGCTAGTCTCGTATCGTATAAACAGACTGAACCAGCTAAGTAGCAGTAAACTGTGTGCACACCCTCGCTACAAGTATATGTAATGCATCAAAGTTTATCTTTTGGAACCGTGAGCCGTGGTTAAAGTTAAATATTTTTAGAGTTTAAAGTTTCTTACGGATATTAAATTTCTTGGAAGTGAATTAGTTTTAGTTTGCAAAGGGTCGATTATGAACTTTATGGAACCAGTATGTGGGAGCTTCAAAACACTTTGGGTTTGTACTAGATGGTACAAGACTGACTTCGTGTTGTATAAGACTGTAGATTTGTAAGTGATCCTTGAGGTTCTACAGAAATAAACACATTTTTCTTTCTTTCAGTAGTCATGACAGCTTATCTCCAAATCAAACAAATCAATGCTATCAAATCACGAACAAATTCGACACTGTCACGTGATTTCATCATATAATATTCTTGGACCACCACACCATAATCATCAAGCTGTCCTTTATTACCAGGTATGACGTTATCAAAAGACGTTTCCAGCAAACGTTGAGTAAATCAACAAAACAGCCACCGTTTAATAGAATTCCTTCGAAAACTATCTTCGAGTAATCTATCGATACAGTAAACAACAGTCAAATACCGCCCGAGCATGCCATGTGCCCTGACAACTGATAATATAACTCTGTAATAGTCAAATATTTACGAAGACATTTATGTTGGCAACTGTACCTGATGACTGTTTGCGATTTGGTGACTAAACGGTACACTTGGTAGGTTTTCTTTTCATTAGCTATTCATTAAAAATACATTTTACAGAGTCCAAACCACCAATATTGATACTATCCTCGAGTCAAGGATCACAAAATGTATGAGAATCCTGTGCAGCGCCGCCCCCGGTAACTTGCATGAATTAATAATTTCATACATTTAAAATACTTGACCGGTTAGCGAGGATGGTTTACTATACAACTCGAAAACTGATAACACATTTTTCACTTCTATAATATTAGAGTTATGTGTTATAATCAAGTGCCTAGTACTATCGTACTTAATCGAGGATCACCAGCCATCCATCGTGCATGATGAATTGATCCTAATGACAGTTCTAGAGACCGTGAGGTACAATTAGATCACCGCTGACCATCCATCTTACAATTAAACCAATATTCCCGCATACAATCGCTGTTTCATGAACAAAAGTACTATTTACTAGGTATTGATATTATTTTTTTTAGACACAAATAATTGAAATTACATTTCTTTGTCTCTAAAACAAATTTTGTAAAGAAAAACTAAATTTGGCCCTCGAAATGGGTTCAGAAGTATTTGTTTAGTTAGAAAATATAAACTATCCAAAGTATCCAAAGTATGTTTTCAACTAGACAGACACATTAAGTATGTACTATTTGTATGTCAAGACTTTGATTGAATATGCTGAAGTACGATAATAGTAAAAATAATAGTAATTGATAAATAGTAGTAATGTACTTTTAACATAACCATATTCAAAACAAATAAATTAATCTTGTCTTATCCTGGTACCATTCAAATCCGTCAAACCGCTTGAGTGTGAAGGGTACATTCAAACTTACACACAAACTTTCACCTGTGTGCCGATTGTCGATGCGGGCAAGTACAACCATCTAGAGTGACGAATAGTTACCCTGTCACCAATCCTGCGCCAACACTTCTAGTTAATCTATAACATTATTGTAATAGCTACCCTAAGGGTCGGTACACATCTGACGGAAAATGCGTCGAGCGTATCATCGATACACAGACGCTGTACGCTCAACGCACTAACGCATCATCGGTTAGGTGTGAAAGGATGGATGTTTTATTATATATTTGTTTGTTTTGGCGTTTCGCGACCGATAATACGTGACGCATCTTCCGTCATCTTATGTACCGACCCTAAGGCTCAATTCACACCGAGCTGGAAGCGAAGCGGCTACAATTTCAGTGTCATGTGATTTTTTACTTTATGAAATGAAAAAAAAATTCAATGAAAAATTATGATCATGACTGTATCCCAGGAAACAGTAGAAATTCATTTAGATCTTTATGTAATCCTTTAGATCCTTTGAAGATATTTAATGGGGTAGTCAGAGGTATGTCCAAATACATTTTTTGCACATACTTACATTTTGCAGAAGAAAATAACTTTATGACTATTTAAAAATTACTCGTAGTGCCGCTTTCGGTCGCTCGTGGTCGCCTGCGTTTGAATTTTCTCAAGCGATACTATGTATTATGGTGATAAACATAAAGTTTAAAATGATATGACAATAAAACTTGCCGCTTCCTTCCATATCGGTGTGAGTTGAGCCTAATGGGGTAGAATTAACCATTAACCATCCATTCCATAGGTTACAGACAATATCCATTTTCCAGGCTAATTTAAAAGTAATTTAGATTTTACGATTACTAATGGACTGAATTATTTGATCTGATTTTGTTGTCATATTTTTAGGTATCATGAAAAATGAAATTATTGAATAAATAATAACAAAATTGTACACTGGATATTGTATTTGATTTTTATTCGTGTTTATTTTGCTGATAAATATTTATTCAGGATATTCATTTGGGTTTTAGTAGAAACATGAATAATTTAAATACGTGGTATTTTTACAACTAATACTCTATATTATTATTATTAATATTATAAAGAAGTAAAATTTGTTTGTTTGTTTGACGGAGGTAATCTCCGAAACTACTGGACCGATTTCAAAAATTATTTCACGGGTGTGTAGACTGGACTGTTTGGGTGGTTATAGGCTATATTTTATCCCGATAGCTTCATTAGTACACCCGTGCGAAGCCGGGACGTGCTACTAGTAGGGTATAAAAAAAGATGTTGTTGCTAGCCTAGAGAGTCAGACTGCTCGTCGAAGGCCTCCCTTCGAATAGTGGACTATAAAATCACCTTTTCTTTCATTTTAAATCTTAAAATCTCTTTTTCATTTTATTTTAATTTCACTTCATAAAATCTCTGATTTTGAATCTAAAGTAAAAAAAAACACCGATTGAATTCTTAATTGTTAATCAAATGTAAAAGCCGACTGTAATTACCAACGTACCGGTTACAGAGGTTTTGGAATTCAAAAGTACAATAGGTAACCCTTTCAATGTAATTAACTCGTTCCACCAATATTTGTCTTGAGGCTCCCTTTGTTCAGAGTTTTCAGTCAAGATACGACCAAAATACAATTATCTTAAGTAATAAGTTTAATTTGTATTAGATATTTAATTAGTACATTACAAAATTATATTCAACAAAATTAAGTAAAGCATCCATACTAATAATTATGTATGGGAAAATGCATGTGTGCGTTTGTTTGACCGTTATTCACGCAAAACGGTGCGACGAATTAACGTATTTTTTTAAGTGGTGATTGTTGAAGCGACGGAGAGTGACATAGGTTACTTTTTATCCCGATATTCCCTTCAGAAACGGGACTTACGCAGGTGAAACCGCGGGGCGCAGATAGTCAAGTATAAAAAACCTAACAATTTCAATAACAATTTTAAAGAAAAATGAATGATCTGAAACACGCAAGCCTGGTCACCACTAAATATATATTTTTCTTTCAGGTAAATGCAGTTGTTTTTCTCTGAACATACAAAGTGTTGTCCCGTGCAAAGCTGGGACGTGCTGCTAGTTGGTAAATAAATCGCTACATCTTTGAAAATAGACCAAACACACATTTCAATTTGCACGCCCTACATCACAGACCGTGTAAGAATTTGAGCATTTTTCAGGGGTCTCTTGGACCTCACGTAACTATGTCGACACGTATCATGATGGCGAGATACCTTGTGACATTTTAGGTTGAATTAGAGTTTATAAACTTAGCGAGTAAGTTTTACAAGATTTTCGTTTGTGTAATGACCATGATAAAAAAGTTACCACGCAAACGTAAGGCGAAATCTAGTGGTCCATGTATACAATGCATAATTCTAATACCGGTCCTAACATGGCTATAAAATGAAGGCACTGCCTTCATTAGCATCTTTTGTCAAATCACAATACCTTACTAAAATAGTACGTGTCATTCCCGTACATTTTGCGGTTCGGTGTCTGCACCGGAGATGACGTCACAGCGTCCTAATGAGCTCACATTTAGAACTAAGTTCGTCTGTGACCTGTATAACGAGGTGTGATGTTTGTACAGAAGTATTATTACTGAAGTAGTAGTAGTCTAATATTGACTACGGTGACTGTAACGTCATTGAAACGTCGAGGTAAATAAAATAATTTCAATACACGATTAAGTCTGATTAATTTGAGCCATTTTACCAAATTTTGGTGAAAATGCCAAACAATTCATGAAATTAATGCACTTTATGAATTGCTAGCAGAAGTGCTCGAAACGGCCTTTTTAACGCCCCTGATATAAAAAGAAAAAGAACAAGTAGAATATTAATAATTATCTATGTTTCCCAATTCCGATAGTTTAAAAAAAGATATATAAATCTATCTTAAATTCACAAATATTTATGAATAAGAACCCTATGATTTCCTTAAACAACAGTTACTACAGTTAAAGCCATAATGAGCCGGCGCAACAATAACAATATGGTAAACTCGCCCGCCGCTAAGCTAGGCCCATTAATTATTTCAGTCCCGGTATAACTTACTAACTGCCTGATATTCTGCGGTGTGACTTACTGCTAGTGATGTGTTGGATTTATACTTCCGTATCAGGATGTATAAATTCTTAGCAGGATAATTAATTCTTGGCATTTGATTTAAACGCTGTTGGGCGAGGATAATGCTTAGACTTTTGATCTGAAAGAAAGAAAAATCAAATTATATATTTTATTGAGACAAGGAACAAATTAAAAAACAGACTGAAACAAAAATTACCTACACTATTTAAAAAAAAAGAGTGAAATACTTACTTATTTAAAGTGTTATAAATATTGTGTTCTTACCTTCGACCACGCGATAACCAATATTACATACACATAGTGAAACGAAATATGAAGATAAATTTCGCCATTCAGTTCTAGGTAGCTATGAAGATCCATATCCCACATTTCTCTTTCTTATGTTCCGTATCCGACCCTCTTTTACCTATCCGTATCCATCCCTATTGAGAGAATCTGCTACACTTAGTTCAGTAATGATAGCATACAGTGGTTTTGTAATTAAGCCAAAGTGCTCACCTGCGAATGTCCTCCGGCAGTTTGGGTTGTACTTATTCATTTTGGTAAATGGTTTGCTAAAATATTTGTTATAAATATTACCTGAACAGAAAAAGCACTTATTGGTTTTTTAAAGGCTAGATCGATTGTTTTTATTGTAATCTACTAAAAGAGAGTGTTTGTGTAAGATGATTTAACATTAGCTCTTTGAAGTAATATTAATAAATATTTACTCGTATTTTTTAATATTTGTGTAGTCTCTTATACTTGTATTTTTTAATGATGTGTGTATTATGTATATAATTTAATTGTTATTTCACGATTAACACCGAGAATCGGTACAAATCTAGTTAAACCTAATATGACCTCTCCCAACCCCGATCAATTTGCTAGCTCAAAGCAGAACTAACACGGTTATTGTAAACAAAGCCAGGTAAACATTAGTTTACCATCAAACTCCAATCCGCCTCACCCTAATCACTAGTCTACCCTTTACCGCAGCCTAAATAACTGAAGGGTGAAGGACTTTGAAAGCGTGCCACCTATGATTAACACTTTCAGTGCCATAACTCTTATCACTTGGCTTAACACGTTGGGTGCCCCGGACGCACTACCTCGTCTAGTAGCTCGGGACTCGGGCCTTGAATGTGTTAAAAACCAGCGCTACACCATACCTACCTTTGTATGGGTTGGAAAATTTACTATCAGACTAGCAAACTATCAAGTTATGTCCCGTAATCTTTTTTCGTCTGTCTTTCTACATCATTCTTTGTTTTTTAAGATTTCGAAGTAAACAAGGAACCCTTATATACATATATGTTCGTCCGTCCGTCCATCGGTCGGCGGTTTTGCTCAGAGACCATTAATACTAGAAAACTGTTATTTGGTATGTCAAGTAAGTTGTTGAATAAACTCAAAAATAAATATAGGGTGCCCCAACTTCTGCAGTTAGTTAGATTTTTTATACCACATTATTTATATTAGTAATGAAAATATCAAGAAATAAACTTAAATACTATGTTTACGCTTTAACTCTCACGAATCAATCCTAGTTCCCGGTCGTCCCAGTTCCCCAGGTCAGCTGTACGATGTTAATATCCTATTACCGGGTCACATTAATCTTCCTCTGACGCGATCGAAAAGGGACGATACATTCTTTTAAGGACCTCAGCCTAAAGCTCGCTCTACCGCGAAATTGGAAATATAAACCATTACGAGCAGAAAATTTTGACTAAAATATACGAAAAGGGTAAAAGTGACCGTAAAAATGTTGTAAAATATATTTACCAATAAATTTGCAACACTTACATTGATTTGGCGTAGTTTGCTTTAGGCCAAACCAGATATATAAAGCCAGGTGATTCGATACGCAGAATGATACGGTGATACGGATACGCTGATCGGATTGGTCAAATGTTACGTATCAGGACCCGGTTTAAGCAAAAGTAATAAGTAATTAAGTATGTTTTATAATTAAGTATGTTTTTTTTTTGTTGTTGCCTGTGTGTCAAATAAATGATTTTTCTTTCTTTCTTTCTTTCAAACTACGTTTCACACTCCCTCTCCATCAATAATAGTGATTGGCAAAAAAATACATTTCTACGATTACTGTATTGGTATCACCGTATCATTTAGCGTATTGTATCAAGGACCGTATCGAGCGTCACATGTTGATGGCTCTGTTTACTCCGTATCATACAACGCAACGCGTCAAGACAGACAGAGACGCTCGTATTCGTCAGACTTTGATCTAATAAAAGGAAGAGCAAATAAGGATCCTCTGATGATCGGTCAAAATCTGATTTGACGTGGGTCAGGTAGTATCAGGCTGTATCAGAGCGGCATATCATAACAAATCATAATTCCATATCATCCTGTCTACTAAGGTGAAAATGATACGTGCTGACGATACGCCTTCAGCCTAAACACTTCCAGCAGAGTTACCACTTACCTCATACGTCACCTACGTAACCTAAATTAAAATAAAATAGGTCGCACTCAGCTTGTGCTCACATAAATTAAACTCTTACAAACGTTATACAACTTTACCTCTTTATTAACATTGATACTGAAATTCCAGGGTTTATCTTTCAGCTTTTATGCGAAGGAACCCTAAAACTCTTAAAATTTGTCGGTGAAAAGTAGTAAAAGCGGCAATTCTCCCCCATATGCGCGGTCACGTCTCGACACTCCGGCGTGTTTAATGCACGTATCTTTTCAAAAGTAAAAACACCTTTTTGCATGAATTTGCGAGTTTTTCACGCTTTTGTACGGGCTTTTTCAGCTTTTATTGGTTTTCGCGCCTTTTCGCGATTTGTGAGAGCTTTCAGAACCTCTTTGGAATTATGTACCGACCTCATTAGTTTAAAAAAGAGCATCTGTAGAGTTTCACAGACATGTATTTAAAAATTGAATTTGATTAGGTATTCTTTTTTTAAATAATATCGTGAGTTTGTATAGAAGTTCCATTTTTAAACGGCTTGATAAAATAAAGAGTTCCTTTGTTACACTGTACTTATGTTTATTTACTTTTATGTTTGTTGTACCACCATTTAAGTAAGTTGTAGTTTTGGTTTGTAGAAGAAGTAACGTCTACCTTGCAATGTTCGACCATCAGACTTGCTTGGTTCGTGGGGCCCAGAGGCGTGGCTTCTTTACCGGGAAATTTCAAAGAGGCTCATAGACGAAACCAATGACCAAAGGGCTGGTGCTTACCTCGGACAAAGGATAAGTTTAGCCATTCAACGAGGTAACGCTGCCAGCCTTTTGGGCACCTTACCTGCGGCCGGTGACCTTAACTCTGTATTCTATCTTTAGGTAATACTAGGTTAGAATACAGAGTTCATTTTTATTAAATTAGTTTTTAAGTAGTGTAGGTATTTTTTGTTTGTTTCTGATATAAAACTTTGTTTGAATAATTATAATCATTTAACCATCAGACCATTGGTAGGGTGTCTCATATTATAAAAAAATCTGCCACGTTTCTATTACGACTATTGCACTGTACCAGTCTTGTAAACCTTAAATTATAGAATTGTTTAGTCTTCGCCATACAGTTCGAAATGGCACACTTAATTTTCAACTATCTGTTTGCAAGTTGGAACAATCTATAGGTGTAATCCCAATCAGAGTATCTCTGGGTTTAACTGCAGTTTTATATCTTCCCCCCGCTATTAAGGGGTAAGTGGGGGGTGGGGGGGAGGGAACAAATTGGACTTTTTCGGGGTGATTCAGAGGAATTAACCTTTTAGTGCGAATGTAATCTTAATTAGGGGAGTGCAGGTTTACGAGAATTGGTTATGATTGTGGGGGCATGTTTGTGGAGTAATAGAAAGTAAGATGTACTTAAGTTTGAGAGTGGTATTGACTAGGAGTAACTTTTTATATAGCTCATATGAAATGGATACAATGTAGTATTAATAAAGAATGGAATGGTAACTGATGTTATTCGTAGAAATCATAACAGGTTTTATGATAAAGGTAATGTCTGGAAGAATTGCTTCAAAGCAATAAGGCCACCCATTGTACAGTTTTGTAAGGTTTATACTTATTGTTAGTTATATAAATTAAATAAAGAGTTTGCATTCATATGAAACTCAAAATATTTACTCAGACACTTAAGTTTCTTTGAAGATGTCTAGCAGGTAACATGATACGTGTCACATTTATTTTAACCCCAAATGGAATTTCATTCATAAATGAAATGCCTAAATGTGGCTTAACACTATATAAATATAATTATTTTTAGAACAAGCCAAGACAAATATAAATCAATCTAAAGATCGCATAAACTATCCGTCCCCACAGCTCAACTCCTCAGGTCACAGAACTCCTGGAGTGTTACAATCAATAGCAATATCCGCACTTCAGATACCAATAAAATGACCCTTATTCGCCCTTAAAGCCTTCCATCTTTATAAAACGGACACCGTCAAATTACAGTCGCTATTCTTGTAATTGTCTAATTAAAGACGGCGATGGGCTTGCAACCAGAGGCCGTTCTGGGGATCAACGAAAATGATTTTTTCGGGTCAGCTTATGTTGATGAACTGTTTCAAATTCAGTATTCACCAACATAAAGATGAATTTAAAAATTATCACGAAACTTATTTTTCGTCTATCCCCCGTTCGGCCTCTATCACGCTAATGCTAACTTCAACATTTCCCTTCGAGGAGACTAGAAATCAAGAAGTCTCAGATAGTCTCATGGGAAAAGCTTTATTTATTTTGCTAGAAATTTTAGTGCGACCAATTGCACTTCAATTGGTCGTACTAAAATTCAGGCACTGTTAAGGCATTTACATGATTGAAGGATTCAATCAATTATTATTATGATTTATGATCTAAGTACACTTTCTCTCGCATGACTCTTTTGCAAAACGTGATCCAGGCTCTAATATCCAACTTTACAGCCGTCATAAAACATCAACGGATTTTTAGAAATAAAAAGCTTAAGGCTATTACTTGAAACATCGTCCGCCTGTTGAGACAAATCGAGATCTTTGAGATCCGTCGCATGATTGCTCCTGACTTATTGTCGCGGAGAGTTTCATTGTTGTCCCAAGTTGGCATACATTTGTAGATAGCTTTTGTTTATCTATATACGACCTCTGTGGCGAAGTGGGCAAAAGAATGCCTGAGACGCGAGTTTGCGGGTTCGATCCCCGCTGCGCGACAAATGATTTGCAAATCGTTGTCTTGAGTCTGGGTGTTTTTTGGTATGTTTTATAAAAAATGTATATGGAGTACTTAGGTATATCAGTCATCAAGTTACCATAACACAAGCATGGGTCTAAATGGAACGTCCAAGGACATTTTATTGATAGAATAGGTGGATTTAAAATTATGCTTATGTCCATGGCTTTGCTCTGTTTTGAAAGAGAAATACATTTTGCTCCTTTATTTATTCATCCGTATGTCTCGTACCCTTTAATGCATCGTTTCCACTGGTCCATTTGTTTGCCGAAACACCTGGGTTTTATTAATCGTCTGTCAAACTCCCCCTTGTCGCCATTAATTAACCTGACGGGTTATTACCTAAGTGTCACTTTAGACGATTAAATGGCTGAACTGGCTAAAGTGAAATTGTTATTTAATTTGGAAAGTGATGTTCCGCGTGACAAAATTCCAAAAATTCAGTTGAAAGAGTAGCGAGGTTGTACTTAGTTTGTTTGTTGTAGTTTCCATCAAACTTTTTATTCTTATTTATTTACTAGCAGCACGTCCCGGCTTTTCACGGATACTTAAACTACCTAGATAAAATATAACCTATAACCATCCCGACAGTCCATTCTACACATCGGTGAAACATTTTTTTTAAATCGGCTGAGTAGTTTCGGAGATTACCTCCGTCAAACAAACAAACAAAGCCTGAAGTACTAGCTCGCTAGTTTACGGCCAATCTCAATAACCTATAAATCTTCAGAGCTTTCTGTGGGTATAATAGATATTAGATATTTGACACTTGCAGTAAGCAAAACCAAAGATAGATAGGAAAGAAAGAAAAATGTGTTAATTTCTGTAGGACCTCAAAGATCACTTAAAAATGTACAATCTTAAGCTAGGTGACTCTATTGCCTGTTCCAACGCAACTCCCTACACCGTAGGTTATTGAGACAGTTACTGGCACTAACTTGCTATCCTAGCTTGTAATACTAGCCTTGTGTATCCCGGGCATAGAAGAATTACAAACACGAGTTCGTAATTTAAATTATCTGTAGCATGTAAATTTCTCGTAAGGCAATTAAATTAACGTAACCCACTTATATCGTTGCCGCGGTGTCTAAGCGTTTCACGGTAGATCACATTTCAACGTAAATTGGATGAGTGATGCTTAGCCTACCTGAAATAATTATTATTTACGTACATAATGGCAATAGAAAATAAGTGACATGAAATGTGCTTATAAAGCTTTTTGACAGTTAAGAGCTTTTGAAACTGTCTGATACAGGCAATAGAGTCACCTAAACTCCTTTTTTTGAAGCAAGCTAATATGAAGAAAAAATAAACTCACAATTGACATCCAATGTGGTTCAATTTTGAAAGTCATGATGACAGCCAATTTAGTTGTGTATGCAACAGACAATAAAATTGCATCATATAAATGGTACTACTTTTACAAATCCAAGCTTAAACAAATACTGAAAATATATCAATATTTTAACAAAAATCATCAATATTCAAGTAAGTGATTCTGATATCTGAAAAATTGTTAAATGGAAAAAACTGATTCTATCAACGATAGCGGAGAAATATTCAATAATATTTATCATGAATCTCGAACCAAAATAAACTTTGTATTTTTATCTTTAAATGAAAATCGTGCGGAACGAAACGCTCAGTAAAAACAAGGAGATTTTTATGAAAATAATGTTCTTTTTGTTGGTGTTGTGGGATGTTGTTGTTAACTAAGGGTCGTGGGTTCGAATTCTAGTTATGGATTTTATACTTTGGAAAATTAACATGCTCTTTACGGTGAAGATGAAGGAAAACACAGTAAGAAAACTAAAACCACCTCACGGAAGATTCATAAAAATCAATTATGTACTGCTTACTTTCCCCTCAGCGTTATTTTTACGTGACGCGACTTTTACATCTACATATAACGAGATAATGTTGGTTTGTTTGTTTGACTGAGGTAATCTCCGAAACTACTATTTCAAAAAATCTTTCACCGTTGCGTAGAATGGACTGTCGGGATAGTTATAGGTTTCATCCCGGTAGTTTTATTAGTACACCCGTGCAAAGCCGGGTCGGGCTGCTAGGTGCACATAGTCCTAAGCTCCATGTGTCTAACCAAAAGAAAATACTCCAAGTACAAAGAGTGTTATTAAATTGACGATGGAAATAAAAATATTGCAGCCAGGACCGTCTCATTACTTATTCCGTTTGGGCGATTTGTTCCCGAGTATTGTTTTTAGGGTTCCGCAGGCCCTTGGGACTTTTAGCGGGAAATAAATTGAGTTTAAAAGGCGAATGATTTCGGAAATATCAATTGATTTTGAAATGTGGGTGATTTCGGATTTTAAGAGCTTTTAATGTGATAAATGATTGCAACAGAAAGACAAGCAGACAAAACACTCATAAAAACTAAATTATGAAGGTAATACACGCTATAACTACCAATGACACCATTAATCTTGATCATCTAGTTAGTAGTCAAAAATAAATTTTGTTTTGTTCGGTTCATTGTTATTTTTTGTGGTTTGATAGTTAAGTTATACAGATTATACGAGTATACAACCAAAAACATACTTTCTGTCATGTTAAAATGATACAACGCAAAAACTTTGTTTAAAGTCCACGATCCCAAAACTGTCACCAAACACAAGGATGGTGCCACAGTTGGCAATTTCTCATCGCTTTATAAATATTGAATTTGTACGGAACCTTTTTATTCCACGCACATTTATTTATAACCTCCATTCCGAAATTGATATTTTTTATTTAGTTGTA